>NRQP01000002.1:6062953-6669249 GCA_022114105.1 Tolypocladium guangdongense
CCATCCCAGTCTTCCACCCGCAGTTCCTCAGCCAGTGCATCCTGGCCGGCAAAAGCTCTCTTGTACGGCGCATCCTCGCGGCGCTACACAAGACGCTCAAGTACCTCGTCCCAGGCGAAGCCGTGGACGACTATCTGGGACTGGATTTACGTGACTTTTACACAACTTCTGTGCGTGGGCTACCCGTTGCTATGGTCATGGGATAATTGACGCAGTGACTGACACGTGCCTCCGCAGCCTACGCAGGGCCAGGTGCCCGACAGGGTCAAGGGCTCGTTCTTGAACGAAAATTACGACGAGGACAACGACGACGTCTTCTCTGGACAGTCGGCAGTCTCCATCAACGAGAAGCTCTTGACAATCGGGATCCCCCAGCTCTCAGGTCACGAGCAGATCCAGTTGGCGGACATGGTTGAGTGCGTGGCGTTGGTGGAAAAGCACCGGCGGTCCATGGACGAGAACGGGGCCCGCTTCATGCTCTTCTTCCGCCAGAATGCCCTGCGAAAGGGGCGAACCAGCGATATGCACCTGTCGTGGAGGGAAATCAACTGGGCATACCACTCGAGCAGCCAGGACCTGCTTGTCGACTTTGTCTCTCGGCAGGCCCACGGCGAGATGCTGTGGGAGCATGCGCGCGCGAGCGGCGTCTTCATGTGGCTCTCTGACGCAAATGCGGTGGTGAGTAGCCGGAGGCAGGGTCATTGCCGAGGCAGGAAGCAGCTGACATGTGCGCAGAGGGGGCATTTCGAGATGATTGCTCGAAACGAATACGCCAAGAGCGACGTCAAGAACCCCGTCGACTGCAGCCTCTTCTACCTGGCCCTCCGCAAGAAGACGGTGCTGCAGGGGCTCTGGCGGATGGCCAGCTGGAACAAGGAACAGGCAGCCACGCAGCGGCTGCTGGCAAACAACTTTGAGGACGCCAGGTGGCGCAGGACGGCGCTGAAGAACGCATATGCGCTGCTCAGCAAGCGGCGTTTCGGTGAGCTCGACGTCGTGGCCTGGGAGCGAAGCGCCTGCTGCTAACGGGGAGACAGAGTACGCCGCCGCTTTCTTCCTCTTAGGCGGACGCCTAGAGGATGCCGTCGAGGTTTGCCTACGGCAGCTGAAGGACATGCAGCTGGCCATCGCCATCACTCGAGTGTACGAGGGAGACGGCGGGCCGGTGCTGCGCAAGCTGCTCCAGGACGAGGTCCTCCCCGTGGCAGCCCAGGAGGGCAACCGATGGCTCGCGTCTTGGGCATTCTGGATGCTGGGCCGCAAGGACATGGCGGTCAGGGCTCTCATTGTAGGTGGCATCGGGACAACTCGGGGGAGGGGGGTCTGCGTGGACGTCGACGCTGACTTGGGATGGCAGATGCCGGTTTACGCGCTCCTGGAGACGCCCTGCTCGCCGGATATCAAATCACGCCTGTTCCTGACGGATGACCCAGCGCTCGTCGTCCTCTACTCGCAGCTGCGGCAACAGACGCTGCAGACGCTGCGGGGGGCGTCCAAGGTGACGCCCAAGGTGGAGTGGGAATTTGTGCTGCACAGCGCCAAGCTGTACGACCGGATGGGCTGCGATCTCCTCGGCCTGGACCTGGGTAAGTTGAGGCTGCCGACTTCCAACGCGCGGACGACGGGTGGGCTAACCAGGACACCACGCCCTGGCAGTGCGGAACTGGGAGTTCCAGCAGCCGGCCACAGCCGGGTTCGGCGGAGAGGTGAACCCGCTCAAGCTGTTGCGGCGGAGGAGCTCGCTGGTCGTCGACGACCGGCCGCCGATACGGCGGGGCCTCGGGACAGGGGCGACACGGGATGGTACGAAGACAGGCACGACGACCAAGTCCTTGGCCGCGGCGCCGCCCGCGTTCCACGAGCCCGACGCAGGGTCGCTGCTGGACAGCTTCGGCCTGTGAGAAGGCTGACGACGATGACGGAGTTGTCGGTGGATCGTGGATGTTGGCTGGGCCCACTTTCGTTGCCGGCGCACGAGGTGCCTGCGCGTTCTGAATACGGTACCCGCCGCAGTATAATATAGGGGAGCAGTACGGAGTATATAGGGTAGGTATTAGTTGATTGCGACAGGCGGCCAAAGGCGATTGATTAGTCAGTGCCAGTGGCCGCATGGCGCAATTGGTCGTGAATGATCGTCATCGCAGCTGCTAGTATATTTATTGCTACACGCCCTGCTGTTGATTCCCTCGTTCCCGCGTATCCAGGCCACGGCAGCAGTCGATCAATCAACCAGCGGACGGCATGGGTGGGAGACGTTGACGCGAGCTCGCGCAGGACACGACATCTCGCCAGCCATTCATTCGTCAACCTCGTCGCTGCCACTCCTCACCACCCGTCCATCGCGTCCATCCCGTCCCATGGAGACGCTGGCAGCCCCGGGCCCGAGCCCGGACCCGGCTCCGCGTCCGTTGCCCCCCGGGCGCCACTTCACGGCCCGCAGCGTTGCCGCCGGGCTTGGGGTCGGCACCGTGATATGCGCCGCCAACGTCTACTTCGGCCTCCAGACGGGCTGGGTGTCCATCATGTCCATGCCCGCCAGCCTCATGGGCTTCGGCATCTTCCGGCTGCTGCGTCGCCACCTGCAGTTCCCCTTTACCCCCGTCGAGAATGTGCTGCTCCAGAGCGTCGCCTGCGGCATGGCCATCATGCCGCTCGGCTGCGGCTTCGTCGGCGTCGTCAGTCGTCCTCGCCGCTGCCGCCTGGCCTTGTGCTGACCGCGCGTGTTCGCAGATACCGGCCATGAACTACCTACTGGCCCCGGACGAGCAGGGTCCGCTGTCGCTGAGCGTTGCTCAGCTCATTGTCTGGTCCCTGGGCCTGTGTTACTTTGGCGTCGTGTTTGCCGTGCCGCTGTGAGAGCCCCCTTGCCTCCGCATGATGCAGCCCAGCTGCCTCGCCTGCATGCTGGTCCGCCTGCGCGGCCTGCGCTCGCTAACACATGGCCAGACGGCGCCAGGTCATCATCCGAGAACGGCTGAGGTTCCCCAGCGGCTTCAGCACGGCCGTCCTCATCACGGTCCTGCATGGGCAGCGGCAGGAGTCCTCCAGCAAGGAGGACCTCGACGCGGCTGTGCGCGGGGGCTTCGCCAGCCTCGTCCCCCGCGAGGAGCTGTCGTCGTTGCCGTCCCCGCCGCTGCCGGCAGAGGGGGAAGACGACCCTGCCGCGGAAATCGAACACGAGCAGCAGTCGCCCCCCGACTGGGCCGCAAACATGCGTCTCCTGCTCCTGTGCTTCCTCGTCTCCGGCATCATGACGGTCCTCACCTACTTCCTCCCGGTCCTGCGCAACGTGCCCATCTTCGGCGCCGCCGCCGCCCACACTTGGCTCTGGACGCTGAACCCCAGCCTGGCGTACGTCGGCCAGGGCATCATCATGGGTGCCGAGACGACGCTGCACATGATGCTCGGTGCCGTCGTCGGCTGGGGCCTCCTCAGCCCCCTGGCCAAGTCCAAGGGCTGGGCCCCCGGCCCCGTCGATGACTGGGAGCACGGAAGCAAAGGCTGGATCGTCTGGGTCTCCCTGGCCATCATGCTGGTCGACGCCATCGTCAGCCTCGGCTACATCGCCCTGCGTCCCATCTTGGGCGCCAAGCTAGCTGGCTTGTGCGAGCGACTTCGCCGCGGCGGTGTCACGGCGGCGCTCCGGTCCCCTGCCCACCGGTACTCCCTGCTCCCGGACCAAGACCAGGACCGAGATCAGGCCGCTGCCCCTGTCGACCCAGGCCGGAGCCAAGCCAACGGGGCCCGAGTCGACGAGGAGCGGGATGACGCTCCACACGAGCAGCTCATCGGTGGCCGGCTCGTGGCTGTGGGACTTGTCTTGTCCGTCCTGCTGTGCGTCCTGACGACCCATGTCGTGTTTGGGGACCTGGTGCCCCTCTACGCAACGGTTATTGCCGTCCTCATGGCCCTCGTCCTCAGCATCATGGGCGTCAGGGCGCTCGGCGAGACGGACCTCAACCCCGTTTCCGGAATCAGCAAGCTAGCGCAGCTATTCTTTGCTCTCATCATCCCCCAGTCCAACAAGTCCAGCGTCCTCATCAACCTCGTTGCTGGGGCTGTCGTAAGCGCCCACCCCTGGCCCGGCCGTCGACTTCTCTCCCCCATTTTGACTTTCCTTGGTTTGCTTTGCTGACAGGTTACGATGCGTAGTCGGAAGCGGTAAGTCCCATGTTGTCCGAGCCGCCTTCTCGCGCTGACGTGCGCGGACCAGGGGGCCTTGCAAGCGGGAGACCTCATGCAAGACCTCAAGACGGGCCACCTGCTTGGAGCCTCGCCAAAGGCACAGTTTTGGGGCCAAGTCATTGGAGCCACCGTCGGTGCCGTCCTCAGCGCCTTCATATATCGTCTCTATACCCTGTGAGCCCCCCTCCCGCCCAAGCAGCATACAGGGGGCCAGCCCTACGGTCCGTCACCACCCCATGGATCCAGTCTAACCGGTCCATCGGCGCAGAGTGTACACGATCCCCGGTGAGCTCTTTCAAGTTCCCACTGCGTACGTTTGGATCTTCACTGCCAGGCTCGTCACGGGGCAGGGGCTGCCGCCCATGGCCAAGGAATGGGCGATGGGTGCTGCGGCGCTCTTCGCCTGCACAACCATGGCCAGGACTGTCTCTGTTGGCAAGGCATGGCGGCCCTGGGTCCCGGGGGGCATTGCTGTCGCCGTTGGTATGTCACCGAGGTCAGAACGGGTTGCGGATCACGGCTCACGCACAGCAGGCATGTACAACGTGCCATCATTCACCTTAGCTCGAGCCATAGGTGGCCTGTTCGGATGGCACTGGGCTCGGGTCATGAGGCGGTCCAACACGCCACTCATAATCCTCGCGTCTGTACGGTTTCTGACACCACCACCCATCCAGAGCTGCAGATGCTGACCCGTTGCAAGGGCTTTATCCTCGGTGAGGGCTTCCTGAGCATCGTGAACCTGCTCTTGCAAGGCTTCGGAGTCCCCCACTACTAGCTTGCCAATGATGCCCGGACCTGCACAAAACAGATTACGCGCAGCCTTTGCCAAGGCATGTATGTCTAGGACGGGACGGAGCGGGTGCCGACTGGTTTATTTCAGCTTCCACGATTGGCCTCTTTCTTCCTGGCCTGCTATGGACCACGCGGCGTCAATCATCAGGGCTCGAGCATTCTCCTCCAGCACCGAGAATGTGACGCGCCCAGACACACGGGCAGGCAGAGACAGCTCCGCTGGTGAAGAATGTGGCCCTGCAAGGAGGAATCCTTGCTTCCAGTGCGTCTCGGCCCCGTATGGCCCGGTCGTAAAGGCGACGTTACCACGCTTCTTCTCAACCCATGCCTCGGGCGTGGTCTGCGGCTCGGGCACGGGCTCGTCCCCGGACGTAGCAAAGAAATTGTCGAACCAAATCAGGAATCCGTCCACGTTGTCGACGGGCCTACTCAGGTCCGACTCCCAGTTCGCCGTGAAGACCAGGTCTTCTGTCCTCGTGCAACGTAGATCAAGGATCTTGAAGGGAAAGGGTTTGCCGCAGACGGAGCTCTCGGCCACTGTCTGAATGCGAACCTCGTCGTAGATGTTCTCCTGCATCGCCTTCATGTCGAAGCCGTAGACGTCTCGCCAGTAGGAAACGTGATCGGACACGTAGCCCTGATCCTCGACGGGGGCAATCCAGATGGTGGCCGAGCTGGGCACCAGCAAGCCGCCAGGCACAAGGTACTTGTCACGGGCGTAGAGCACGCTCGGCAGCATGGCCTCGTAGAGTAGGCAGTATCCCATCCACTCGCTGACAATGACGTCTACCTTATCGACGGGTAATGTGACCTCCTCGATGGCACCCCTGAGACAGGTCACGACGCTGGAGAGTCCATTATTGAAAATGTTTTCCCTGGCCTTGTCGATGATGTCCGACTTGTCGACTGCCACGACTTTGGCAGCCCCGGCCTTGGCGCAGAACATGCTCAAGATCCCTAGTCAAAGAGCGTTAGGCCTGTGACCGGGAGGGGTGGTGGACAGGCAAAGTAAGCCAAAAAGGGGGGCAGAAGAAACGGTAGGAGGACAGAGCGACGACGCAGGCATAAATGGGGGCAGGCAGCTGGACGTTCGGAGTTGATGATGGAGAGAGTCTCACCAGTGCCACAACCTATATCGAGGACCACCTTGTCCTTGAAGAGGTGCTTGTTTCCATAGATGAAATCACGATACGCATCCGTGCGGACTTGATCCTTTAGCATTGTCTCATGAATATCTGGGGCGCGGCACGCGGTCAGCCTTTGGCGACAGGCAGAGAACGGGGGTAGCTCGTACCATTCGATGCATACGATTCGAAGTAGTAGTCGGAGCTGCTGTCCTTTGCCGCGGCGGCGCTGGAGGATGCTGCGGGCCGCGAGCCAGTGTCGTCGTCGTCGTCGTCGTCGTCGTCACCCCAACGACGATCCAGCGTCTGGTGCACTGCGAGACGATAGTTGGCGAAGCTGTCGCGGATCGACTCCAGCTCGGCCTCGAGCTGGCTGTTGCGAAGCCGCAAGGCCGTCGTCTGCTCATCGATACCGTCGGCGGTGCCAGCGCCTACGACGGCCTCCTCTAAGATGTCGTCGAGGGAGAAGAGGACGGCGTCGTTCTCAAGCACGGGCTTCAGGTAGGCATCGTCCTGGATGTCACTGAGCGAGATGGTGGCGGGAAGCGGCTGCGCCTGGCGCACGCGGTGGCGGATGAAATTGACGAGCTTGACGGCGCCGAGGAAGTCGAGCTGCAGCCGATGGAGACTGGCTCTCAGGTCAAACCCGTGGTGCTGCTTGCAGTGGCCGAGCATCTCGTCGAGGGTGGCGAAGGTCTGGGAGTCGAAGAGCGACACCACCGTCACGGGCTCCTCGTCGGGTTCCACGTCGAGCCACTCGCCATCGTCGGACGCGTCCGAGTCGTCGGTGGGGGGGTTGACGCGGTCCATCTCGCCCGTCATGGCGGCGATGGCTGGCGAGCGTCTCACGGTGGACGGCAGCAGGTGAGAGCCGAGGCAGTGCTGATGCTGACTCGGTGCTGATGTCGCTGCCTTTACGTCCTGGTGAATGATGGTCCCTGTTGGCGCTCTCGTCGCAGTGTTATCTCATATTTTCACATTCACCACTTGTGTGTTGTTTCCCCAGATGTTTAAATCGTCTGGTGGGGAGGGTTGCTTGGCCCCCGATTTTTTGGGCGTGATGCAATCCCGCGAGGCGCATCTCTGTACAGGGTACGGAGCCCAAAGCAACCTCACCTTATACCTCACGCACGCACACGGCTTCCAACTGCAAGGGTAGCATGATGCGTATGCCTGCAACATCAATAGACGCATGTACTACACATCTACACACCTCGCCCAGTGAAAGTCCTTTCCTGCCGCCGCGGCTTAGTCGACGCCGCCCTCGTCGCCGCTCCAGTCGCCCTGGCCCTCCTCATCCTCTCCGTCAGACACGGTTTCGCCGAGGCCACGGAGGCGGGCCTATATCGCAAGCCGAGATGAGCTTGTCAGCGTTCCATGCCGCACCATCGTCCCCCAGGATCCGGTTCTACTTGCCTTGTATCTCGCTGCCTTTTCCTCCAAGTCGCCAAACACCATCAAGAGGTCATCGAGCTCCGATTGGGCAGCGTCCCGTGATTTGGTCGCGTCCAGCCTCGCCGCCTCGGCCTGGCAAGGGTCAATCCGCTTGCTGCTCACTCGCCGGGAGGGAACACTCACCGCCTTGGTCTTGCTTTCCATCTCCGTGATTGCGGCCTTTGCCTGGTCGAGCCGCGTCTCGAGCTCCCGGCCCCTTTCTTCGGCCTTTTGTCTACCGGCGACCTGCTCCGCCACGAGCCTGGAGTGTTCTTTTCGGAGCGCGTTCACGTCGTCCGTCTTGCTCTTGTTGGCCTGCGGACCGCCCCCGGAGACGTCAGCGAACACGCAAGCTTTGCGACGCCATGCAATCATTTGCGGGCACTCACCTTGATCAAGTCTACCTCGAGCCGGCTAATTGTCGCCCGCAGGTCTGCCGCTTCGGCCTCTGTGCGCAGCTGTGCGCGGTCCGCCTCGGCCTGGGCTGTCTTGCGTGCCTGCGCCAGGTCCTTCTGATAACCGACCTCCTTGGCGGC
This sequence comes from Tolypocladium guangdongense, assembly GCA_022114105.1. NCBI lineage: Eukaryota > Fungi > Ascomycota > Sordariomycetes > Hypocreales > Ophiocordycipitaceae > Tolypocladium > Tolypocladium guangdongense. The sequence continues at coordinate 6,071,028 of NRQP01000002.1, forward strand.
GAGCTCTGCACGTATCGACGAAATGCTTCTTTCCTGATCCACCTCCTTGGCCGACTGCTGGCTCTGCAACGCGCTGCCACAACCACGTCAGCGGAAAGGCCATGTCTCACTGGGACCCGTAGACGTACCGTAATTCAATGTCGTGGGATCTTTGCAAGGCCTCGTAGGCTCCTCGGAGCTTGGACAATTCCAGCGCGGCCCCTTCGCTCGAGTGCCGATGCTCCGCCTGCCGCTGGCCCAACAGCTCCTCCAGGGACGCTGTTTTGGCCTTGGCTTCTGCTAGCGCTCGATCCCTGTCCTCTACCTGGTCTCGTAGCGAATCGACGAGCTCCCTTGATATCCCCCGTTGGATGCCATTCGCCACCACTGAAATCTCCAGCTCCGGCGCCCTGTCAATGGCGCGTGCCATTCGGCTGTAGCTGTCCTTGAAAAAATCGACGAAGACGGCGTCGAAGAAGACATCGGGAAGGCCGTTGGGCGACGACGCGCTGTGCTTCTGAGGCAACACCTCGAAGTCCCGTATGAGCGGGTGGGCGCGTAGAGCTGCCATCCGGTCCAAGTACCTGTCGCGGCCCAGCCGTGATGTGAGCATTGAGTGGAGCGTGGCTCGTGGGACGGGTGAGTCCCTGGTGGAAAACTCGTAGGCAACGCCGAGCAGCATCGCGCTCAAACCTTGCACCAACGCAGCTCCCGTGGGCAGAGGCTGCGAAACGGCTTGTATTAAGCTCTGCACGTTGCTACCCTCTGTCAGGAAATCGTTGACTGCGTCCATGTCTTCGAACATCCAGCCAAGGAGTAACATCAAGTACCCAACGAGCGACCGAGGGTCATCACCACGGCCGATGCCGGATATGAGATGGGCGGTGACGGTCTGGATGCTGGTGACGACTTCTTCGCCCTTTTCCGAGTCTCCTTCGGTCAGCCCCAAAGCCTTGGCCTTGGCCGCGGCATTTTCGTGTAGCAAATGGAAGGCAATGGAGGCAGCGAACCATTGGCGGTACGGATCAGCAGCGACGGCCCCGCTGTCTGGCCTCAGGAGGACCGTCAAGACGTTGGCAGACTCGTTGGAACCTTCCTGGTAGCCGTCAATGGCCCTGCTGAGGAAGTGCAGGCGCACTTCCGAGTGGTTGGAGAGATAGGCCTTGAGGCACTCGCACGCCGCGAACCGGAGGTCAAACAAAAGCTGATCGTGTGTGTTCAGGATCAAGTCGAGCAGCCCATCAATGACATAGACTGCGTCGCTGCCGTTGGGCATTCCCCCCGCCGCAGCGGGGCCTTGTAGAGGAGACGGGACGGTGAGTTGAGCGAAGCTCTCCTGAAGAGCCTGTGCATTTCGTATCATGTCACCGCAGGTGATGAGGGCCTACTTGCTATGGTTATGATGCATTCTCTCTTCTGGAAGCTCGGGCAAGATGTCCACACCTCGGCTTTGATGGGAAGGTGCCCAATGTCACGGCTGAATGCTAGTTGGAGGACGTGATAGACGAGTCCATGCTTCCAGAGAGCGTTCTGGTTCTGCGCCGTGCCGGCAGATCCTGCAGCCAAGAAGAGTCGTATTACGCCGAGAAATGCGTACATGTTTCGGTTGCGTTGTACCTGTGCCCATGCAGCAACCTCGCCATCTGGGTGCTGAGCCTCGAGAACATTTCTCAGTAGACCCCCAAGTTTGGCCATGCAGCCCGATTCCCGAAACAGAGACTGGTTCGATGCATTGCGACGCAGGAGGTTTGCCAGGAGAATTAGACAGTCCTCAACGGCACTTCCGCCCTCGGAGAGGGAACCGTCGGCCTCAACGATGGCAAATATCCTCTCAAACGCATTCTCAAACGCAACCAGCTTCTGTATCTCCACGGACGTCGGCGTGAGCCCAGTCAACAGGCCGATGGCCTCGTTACGGATGGCCTCGCGCTGATCGTCGAGGGCGGCCACAAGGCGGGAGATGCCCAACGGGGCGGTGAAGACGCACTCCTCGGTCCGCTGGGTGCGGGCCGACAGAATCGCGGCGAGCAACTGGAGCGAGTACAGGCGAGGGTAAAAGTCGGTCGATTCGAGGAAGCCGAGGAGCAGAGTGATGTTCTCCTGGCGCTGCGTAAACTCGTCGGCAAGCCAGAGGGCAATCTCGTCCGAAGCTTCGGGGCTGTCGTCGTTTGGGTTGAAGAGCATCAACAGCGTCTCGAGCACAACCTTGACCGTGTCGATGTCGTCGCCATCCTTTGCTAAGCTCCCAATCAGGCTACGCAAGGCACCAGACGCGACCGACGCGGGGAAGTCCTTGGCGAAGCTCCGCAAGCCCAGGATGGCCGCCCGGCGATCCTCGAGCAGCGTTGCCGAGTTGAGGCGGCCGCTGAGGACGTTGATGGTGTCGCTAACAGACTGCTTCGCGGGCGCTGTTGGGATGGAGAACATGGTTGTCGTGGCTTGCCTGCCATTGGGCGACTGGCAGGTTCCAAGTCTCCGTCGGCGCGTCGGGATCGGCAGGTGACGTCTGGACGAAGCGGGCTCACCACGAGGAGTCGGCGAGCTCTCTGCGGTGGCGAGGAAGAAGCAGAGGAGGCAGCATGTGCGTGGATGGGAGCTTGAGGTTTGTGCGTGGGTGCAGCATGAGCATGAAGCTGCTAGGCACAGGGCCCCGTGTCATTATTATGTAAGCAACACGCAACACCACAAAGGCATCATCGTCGTCATCATCATCATTAAGCAAAGCTGAAAGTGAGTGTCTTCGGCGGCGATACCCACGAGGCCGCGATGCCTGCGAGCCCGTAATGCCTGCGTGCGTGCGAGCCTGTGATGCCTGCGTACCTGCGAGCCTATGACACCTACGTGCGTGCGTACCTGCTAGCCTGCGATGGCTGCGTGCGAGCCTATAAGCCTATGAGCCCGTGATGCCTGCGTGTATGCGTACCTGTGAGCCTGCGAGCCCGTGATGCCTGCGATGCCTGCGATACCTGCGATGCCTGCGATGCCTACCGCGCCTACGATGCCTGCGATACCCTCGATGCCTAGGATATATAGATGGATGTACCTGTTGACGATACGTCGGTCGTTAGCTAGAGCTAACGGAAGGTAGCAATAACACCAAAACACTACGGCAGGCACGGCGATATATAATACATCGCGACTAACATTCGGTATAGCAACTACTAATGACAGATGTAGATTCAATTGCTCGACTAATATACGAAGAGCGGATAGTCCCGCAACCTTATTGCCTGCTTGAAGAAGCAAAGCTGGAAGCTGCTTGCTCGGGCGCTTGCCGAGAACCCTCTGCATCGCAAAGCTTTTAGCTTGCTTAATGATGATGATGATGACGATGATGCCTTTGCGGTGTTGAAGGTTGCTTATATACTCACGGGTCCCGTGCAAAATTTACAGTGGACATTGCTGACTAAGTACAAGTAAGGCGGGCGACCCGCCGCGATAGTTGCGGCCCTCTAATTGGCTGCAGTGCCGCTAGTGCGGCTGCCGCCTGCCTGTTTCTTTGCAGAAACCTCCGTCAGCTTTGCCTTCAACCACCACGCCGTCAAAGCCTTTGACGGTCCACAGCCGCCTGCGCCTTCGCTCCACGGGACACTTTGTGTCGCTTCCTGCACCAGACGCCCGTCACCAGCTTTGACGCTGCGAAGACCGCGATTGCCGCCTAAGGGACGCGCAGTCCCACCAATCGTTCGTCATGGGCATCCCGGCTGCGTTCCGATGGCTCTCCAGCAAGTACCCCAAGATCATCTCGCCGGTGATGGAGGACCAGCCCGTCACGATGGAGGATGGCACCGTCATTCCCGTCGATTCCACTGGTCGCAACCCCAATGGCGAGGAATTCGATAATCTCTACCTCGACATGAACGGCATTGTCCATCCCTGTTCGCATCCCGAGGACAAGCCCGCGCCCAAGGATGAAGAGGAGATGATGCTGGAAGTCTTCAAGTATACAGACCGTGTCGTCAACATGGTGCGCCCACGCAAGATCCTCATGATTGCTGTCGGTATGTTGCCCTCCAACCCTTGAGTAGTGTGGCGATCGTCGTTCCCCTTGTTTCGTCTCACGGGGCCAGGTTGCTAATCGCAATCTTCTAGACGGTGTTGCGCCGCGCGCCAAAATGAATCAGCAGAGGTCTAGACGGTTTCGCTCGGCCCAGGAGGCCATGGAGAAGGAGGCGGACAAGCAAGAGCTCTTGAAGCTCGTGAAGCAGCAAAACGGTGGCGTTTTGCCGCCCGAGCACGCCGAAAACGTCGCCAAGAAAGCATTCGACACCAACTCAATCACCCCCGGCACCCCCTTCATGGATATACTCGCCGTGAGCTTGCGTTATTGGTGCCAGTACAAGCTCAACACCGACCCTGGCTGGGCAAAGCTCAAGGTCATCATCTCTGACGCCACCGTTCCCGGAGAAGGCGAACACAAAATCATGGACTTTGTCCGATCGCAACGCGCATCTCCTGATCACGACCCCAACACGAGACATGTCATCTACGGACTGGATGCCGACCTCATAATGCTGGGCCTTGCAACCCACGAGCCTCACTTTAGAGTCTTGCGGGAGGACGTCTTCTTCCAGGAAGGCAAGGCAAGAACATGCAAGCTCTGTGGGCAGAAGGGACACGAGGCGCGCAATTGCCGCGGCGAGGCCAAAGAAAAGAGTGGGGAATTCGATGACAAGGACCATGCGCTGCCTCTCAAGCCCTTCATCTGGCTACATGTTTCAGTTCTCAGAGAGTATCTGGCCGCCGAGCTTGCAGTTCCAGCTTTGCCATTTCGCTTCGACCTGGAGCGTGCTATCGATGACTGGGTATTCATGTGCTGTTTTGTGGGAAACGACTTCCTGCCTCACCTGCCCGCCCTGGAAATCCGGGAACACGGCATCGACACGTTGACAAGCATTTGGCGGGACAACCTACCGTCAATGGGCGGATACATCACCAAGGACGGCCACATTGTCTGGGAGAGAGCACAGTGCATTCTGAACGGCCTTGCGAAGCAGGAAGATGCCATATTCAGGCGCAGGAAGGAGCAGGAGGACCGCCGTGAGGCAAATTCCAAACGGAGAAAACTGCATAGTGACAACAACGCTACGCCTGGCCGTCCAGGACCTCGAAGGAGTGGCCATGAAGATCCCTCTCGTGGCTTGCAACTTCACCCAATTGCCTCATATCCAAAGGAGCTCCCCCGAGCCATCACCCATGATATGGTGGTCAACCGTGGCGCTGCGCAAGACGCGAGCGTCGCCAATAAGAGTGCAGCAAGCGTCCTCAAGAACCAGCTGCGTGGCCAGAAACGAACGCCGGACTCAGACAACGCCAACCCTGAAGGGGCATCGTCGTCAGTCCTTGGGAAACGCAAAGTGTCTGACCTTGACGAAGCCGCCGACCTTGGTCAGAACGGATCCGTAAGTGCATCTACGGCCGCGACACCGGTACCGGTGGACGGCCCTGTTGACACAGTTCGGCTGTGGGAGGACGGCTATGCAGACCGTTACTACCAGCAAAAATTTCACAAGGACCCCAACGACGTCGCTTTCCGCCGCAATGTAGCTCGCGCTTACGCCGAAGGGCTGGCGTGGGTGTTGCTGTACTACTTTCAAGGATGCCCTTCCTGGGAGTGGTACTACCCATACCACTACGCACCCTTTGCGGCCGACTTCAAGGACTTGGCCGAGATGGATATTTCTTTCGAGAAGGGAACTATATCCAGGCCATTTGAGCAATTGATGAGTGTTCTGCCGGCCGCATCTCGTCATGCGCTCCCTGAAGTCTTCCACGGCCTCATGACGGACAAAGACAGCGAGATCATTGACTTCTACCCGGAAGAGTTCGAGATTGATCTAAATGGAAAGAAGATGGCCTGGCAGGGCGTGGCTCTATTGCCGTTCATCGACATGCCCCGACTGCTCGCCGCCGTCCAACGCAAGTACCCGCTGCTAACCCCTCAAGACACTGCTCGAAACCGCGTGGGGAGAGATGTCCTCCTCTTCTCCGACAGCCACGAGAGGTTGTACGACGAGGTTCTGACCAGGTTTTACTCCAAGCGGCAGGGTTCGTCGAGGCTCAAGCTTAACCCCAAGGCAAGTGATGGCCTCTCCGGTAGAGTAGAGAAGCAGGACGAGTACGTTCCCCACGGAACGTTGCGTTACCCCCTGGACAGCCATGCGATGCCAGATTTGGACTATGACCGGTCCGTGAGGTATGAACCCGAACACATATTCCCTACTGATGCAGCTGACTCTGGGCCTCCACAGCGTCTACTATGACATGCCCCAGTCGGCACAGACCCACAAGTCGATGCTCCTCCGAGGGGTGCAGTTGCCGGCTCTGGCTCTAACGAGAAGTGATGTCGAGGTCATTCGAGGGAAGGCTAGCCGCGCAGGGCGAAGCTACGGAGGTGCACGTCTTGACCGACCGGGTGCTGGCAATGGACGTCGTGAGCCAATCTACTACGGTCCAGATAGCGACCGAGCACCTCAACTAGGCCACTACCAAGTTACGGGTGGCACTGGACGACGCCCGCCGCCCCGGCACCCGCCCGCCCCTAGTGGGGCAGGCTTTGGTATCGGAGTGCCGCCGCCGCCGCCTGCAGCATACCGAGAGTATAGGTAGGTAGATTCGACAAGCCTACCGCTTTGTCTCCCTGGCCTACCCGAAAGTGGATTCGCTGTGGCTGGATCGTGGCAGAGCGCCGATACCGCAAATTCGTGTGCGCCGCTTCCCTGCTACGATGTGGAACGGGCATCGCACTCTGCACAGATAGACACGGCTTTCTAGGCTAGCAAGATGAAGCTATCACCACACGTGTGTTTAATTGAGGAAAGAAAAGCGGGTTCGGAAAGACAGGAAGCTTGCCAGCCGCGGCGATTTGGTCGAAACACATTGATGTCGTGCTCGTGTAGGCAAATTGAGAGGGTAGTCAGTCGTTCTTCTGGTGTGTGGTAAAAGACACTAAAAGGGATGCGTTGCGGCATTATCACTTTAGACCGCGGAAAGACATTTACGGCGGTAGTGAGGCCATCGGCCTTGATTTGTCGAACTGTGCATGATGCTCAGGAATCCAGGCTTGCTCAGGAATCCAGGCTTGCTCAGGAATCCAGGCCTGCCGAAGACGATGTGGTTCGAGCATTAATGCGCAGCATCAATGGTGCATATTCATTTAGCCAGCTGGCCGGCAGCCCCGATAAGGCACTCCGTGCCGTATGGGGCATGAGGTACGTACCCTTTACGGTAGGTCCTCCCAGCCTTGGCACCTGCACATTGCGATTCACCACCAACTTGCATCACGTCTTCGGCGCCAAAGAACGTCCAATTCCCGTGGGCACTCCGCAAGTCTCGAGGCCAGATTCCGATTCCTCTCTCCCGTGCATTCGTCTCCATCAGCCCGAAGGCAACATGGCCTCGGCGCCACCCATATCCACGTGCGTGTCATTGCACAACTGACACGCGACGTGAGGCCACAGGCTGACCAGCTTCGTAGTGTCTATGTGCAGAATCTGGAAGAGAGGGTGAAGCTAGAGCCGCTGACGGAAGCTCTCAAATCGCTCTTCTCCGAATTTGGCACCGTTGTCGACATTGTGGCCAAAAAGAATGTCAGGGCCAAGGGCCAAGCTTTCATCGTGTTCGACGATCCAGACGATGCTGACATTGCCATCGACGAGATGCAAGACTTCGAGCTATTCGGCAAGCCGATGAAGCTCTCCATGGCCCGGACTAGGAGCGATAGGACGGTCGAAGCCAATTGCAATGAGGATGAACTAGAGGTGCACAAGAGACACCGCCAGGCTGAGAAAGGTAGGCAAAGACATCTCTGCGGTCGGCCTGCATATGCGCGCACTAACAGTCGGTATTTTTCTAGACAAGCGCAGAGCCTTCGAAGCTGCCGATGGCCAGAGAAACCTCAAGAGAGGTGTTGCAGCCGGATCAGAGACACGGCCAGCCAAACTTCCCAGGCCATCCGGCCTCAAATCGACGGGTGTGACGGCATCCAATGTTATTCCGGACGAGTATCTGCCGCCAAACAGGACCTTGTTCCTGCAGAACATTCCGGATGAGTATGACGTCGAGGCACTGACAGCAATCTTTGGCCGGTTTGACGGACTTCGCGAAATCAGATTGGTGCCTGGCCGGCGAGGCATTGCTTTTGTGGAATACGAAGCGGAGCAGGGAGCAATTACGGCCAAGGAGAATACCGCTGGGATGACGCTGGGGGACAAGGCCATCAAGGTCACGTATCAACGGCAGTAGTGCCGTTGAATGAATCTAGCTCGACCATAGGCTTGTCAGTCTCAATTTCATGATACGGCAGGTCGTGATACGCTATCGTATGCCTCCGGCAATAGGAAGGTGTTGCTGCAGTTGCCGCAGCAGGCCGCCCAAACGAAACAGCAAATGACAACAGACACATTAGAAAATGACGTCCTCGTCTTCCCCTGCTGCCAGTATGTCTGCGGCGGTAGTCTCATGTTTCTCAGGTTCGTCGGCACTCTCGAGGCCCGCTGACGCCGCCGCTCGCTTGGCCTTCATCTCGGCGTCGGCTGCGGCCGTATCGCGCTGTTTCTTGTTTGCCACCTGTTTTCTTGGTCAGAACGCTCGCAAAAACAAAGCTGATGGACACTGGTATGCCTGCCTTTTTGAGCCTGTAGAACTCTTCGCGATCAAGCTCGTCTAGCTCCGAGTTGATGTATTTTATCGTGTTCTCGGTCCGTGGTATGATGACGTGCTCAATCGCGTTCACTAGCCATGTTGTCAGCCAGACCTGCAAGCCGGGGGTCCTGCTATGATTAGGCGGAACGAACCTCGTCGATTGACTACTTTGATAACTTCGTCGAGAATGACAAAAGCAGTTTGCAGGCTCGCCAGCTCCACCAGAGCCTCGACCGCCCGTGCGTACGTCTCCCTGCAGCGTTGGACTTGCTGCCCCCCTTTGCCCAGGCCGGTCAGGCCAAAGTCATTGCTGCCCTCCGCCAAGTAGCTCTCGAAGGCAGGAAGAAGGACGCCAGAGACGTTGTCCTGTTTGGTACGGATTCGGAATCGCGCCGACTTGGCTGACTCTTGAACTTGATATCCGATGTCTCCCCCGACTGCGTATGTGACCTCGGCCAGCGAGAAGGCAGCGATCTGCATCACGCGTCCCATTTTCCGTTTCGCCTCGTCGATCCGTCTGGTAATCTCTGCCGCGCAACGATGGTCAGCTATGTCGAGAGTCGAATGTCGATCAGGCGAAGTGAGCCCGACCTCGAAAGCGTCTGCAGGCAACCGCAACGGTCAGTAAACCATAGCTAATTTCCAGCATGAGTGATCTTGGCCTTACTTGGTAAGAGCCTCGCTCTTCCGCTTCAGCAGGCTGTGGCCAGTTTCCGCCCCCTTGAGCTTCGCCTTCATAATGCCCAGCGACTGCCGGGTGGGGAAGACGGCTTCGCGGTCCTGGGCTCGAATTAGTTGGGGGACTTCGAATCTGGGAGAGAAAGGAACTGGAGTACCGCGGCACCGGACATGTTGGGCAGTAAGGTTGAAGTCACTAATAAGGTCCGTTGCTATCGAGAGGACAGCCACGGCATGGGCCAAGCTGAGGCTGGGCGGGTGCAGGTGGCGCTGTCGTCATGGTAGGTAGCGGGCGCCATGGCTAGCACGGCCCGTCTATCGAATATATCCTTGTACAGGGTCTTCGTGGCGCGCCCATGCCGCGAATTGACGAAGTGTTTCTAGTACGCACTTCTCTGCGGCATTCGACGTCTGCGCAACTCAACAAGCTACGAACCACGAACCAGGCCAGCGGCAACAAGGAGGTGCGCCTCTTTGTTTCTGCCATTTCTTCCATTTCTGTCCCTACCAAGGCCACGACTATGGGAGCAACTGTGTAGCAGCCTTCGAACCAACGGCGGTGTTCTTCCTCACAGCACTTCAAGCAGCTGCACAGGCGCTTCGGCCGCGCCCTAGCTGAGGTTGCCGCCATGGCATCGGTCAGCAGCAGGCCTAGGCGACCCGATTTACAAGTGGTCGTGAGTAGACATTAGACACTGGGCGGAGATGTGTTCTGCCTGCAACTGGCTGACTCTTCCCAATCGCAGTCCAACGACGACTCGGTCTACGAGCAAGACATCCTCCGCGACCTAGCCAGTGTCAAGCCGTGGCTAGCGTACATCGATTTCAAGGTTCGGCATGGCAGCATTCTCGAGCAAAACTTCGTCATGGCGCGCGCATGCGCTCAGTTGCCTCGATCATATAAGCTTTGGCAGCTCGTACGTCCCGCATCTTGCAGATAGCCGCCCAGCACTGCTAACCAAGTCAGTTCCTGCGCTTCAGAGTCAAACACGTCTCCAAGTTGAATCCAGCAATCTTTATTGCGGAGTACAAAAAAGTGAACGCGCTGTTCGAAAAGGCTTTGACTCTCCTGAACAAGATGCCTCGGATATGGGAGATGTACCTAGAATTTCTCATGCAGCAACCCATTGTCACCCTAGCCCGCCGAACTTTCGACCGAGCTCTGCGAGCTCTTCCAATTACGCAGCACAGCCGAATATGGGCTTTTTACCTGCCCTTTGCCAACGCTGCGTCTGGCGCCACGGCTGTGAATATCTGGAGACGCTACATGCAGGTGCATCCCGAAGATGCCGAGGACTTCATCGAGCTGCTCGTCGGAACGGGCGCATACACAGAGGCTGGGAAACGATACATCGACCTTCTCAACAACGTTCGCTTCGCCAGCAAGCACGGCAAGGGCCACTATGAGCTCTGGGGCGAGATGGTCGATATGCTGGTTGAACATGCGTCGGAAATCGATACCGAGCACGAGACGGGACTGGACGTGGAGCGCATCATCAGAAGCGGCATTTCCCGGTTTGCCGACCAGAGGGGTAAACTCTGGGCCGGCCTGGCAACTTATTGGATTCGGAGGGGCAGCTTTGAAAGGGCTCGCGACGTGTTCGAGGAAGGGATTACCACCGTCATGACCGTCAGAGACTTCACTCTTGTCTTCGATTCGTATGTCGAGTTTGAGGAATCTGTCATTGGCACTCTGATGGAAGTCACATCGATGCGCGCCGAAAAGGGGGTGTTAGACGACGACGCAGATTTTGAGCTCGACATCAGGATGCTACGGTTCGAGCACTTAATGGACCGCCGGCCATTCCTTCTCAACGACGTCCTCTTACGTCAAAACCCAAACCACGTTTCCGAGTGGGAGAAGAGGGTTGCGCTCTGGGGCGACAACAAGCAAGAAGTAGTGCAGACCTACACCGATGCGATTTCTGCCATCAGCCCGAAACGAGCCGTGGGGTCGTTCCACCAGCTCTGGGCGAACTACGCGCGGTTCTACGAGCGGGGAGGAGACATTCGAAACGCCCGCGTCATAATGGAGAAGGCGGTTAAAGTGCCTTTCAAGTCCGTCGCCGAGTTGGCCGATATGTGGATTGAATGGGCAGAGATGGAGCTTCGCAACGAGAACTTCGACGACGCGGTTCGGATAATGGCAAAGGCTGTTCAATCTCCGAAGCGATCCAATGTCGACTACTTCGACGAGAGCTTGTCCCCCCAGCAGCGGGTGCACAAGAGCTGGAAACTCTGGAGTTTCTATGTGGACCTTGTGGAGAGTGTTTCCACGCTGGAAGAGGTCAAGAAGGTCTATGAGCGGATCTTCGAGCTTCGCATCGCAACGCCACAGACAGTTGTGAACTATGCCAACCTGCTGGAGGAGCATCATTACTACGAGGAGTCGTTCAAGATCTACGAGAGGGGGTTGGACCTCTTCAGCTACCCCGTGGCCTTTGAGCTGTGGAACTTGTATCTTACCAAGGCGGTTGACCGGAAGATCGGGATCGAACGGCTGAGAGACCTGTTTGAGCAGGCCGTTGAGGATTGCCCACCCAAGTTTGCCAAGACCATTTACCTCATGTACGGCAACCTGGAGGAGGAACGCGGGCTTGCGCGGCATGCCATGCGCATCTACGAGAGGGCCACGCGGGCGGTCGCAGACGAAGACCGCGCGGACATGTTCAACTTTTACATCACCAAGTCGGCCTCCAACTTCGGGCTGCCGTCGACGCGACCGATCTACGAGCGGGCCATTACGGCGCTGCCCGACGCGGAGGCCAAGGAGATGTGCCTCAAGTTTGCCGACATGGAGAAGCGGCTGGGCGAAATCGACCGCGCGCGAGCAATCTACGGGCATGCCTCGCAGTTCTGCGACCCTCGAACAAACGCGGACTTTTGGACCAGGTGGGAGCAGTTCGAGGTACAGCATGGCAACGAAGACACTTTCAAGGAAATGCTGCGGATCAAGCGGAGCGTGCAGGCACAATACAACACGGATGTCAACTTTATCGCGTCGCAGGCCCTGGCCCGCAGCCAGCAGCGAGCAGGCGGCAGCGGCGTTCAGGACGAGGCTACCGATGCCATGGCGGCTCTTGAACGGCAGACAAGGGCACCGGAAGGCTTTGTAGCTGCAAGCACAGGGCCAAGGGGCGGCGCGGCGGCAGCTGCTGCGCCGAACTTCCCATCGAACCCGGACGCGATTGATATTGATGGTTTTGATGATTAAAAAATAGGTCGTTTTTGTACACGGATGGTTTGGCGATTTGGTTGTGCTGCTTAGGGGGTGTCGGCGGCATCCCTTGCCTGCTTTCTGGGGAGGGCCTCCTCTGCATACCCCTATTTTCATTGAGGGAGGAAACTGCGGAGAAAGAAGAAAAACTCTTTGACACAAATTCGGTCTCCTCATTCCCTCAGGTGCTTGTTGGCCAGGGGCCGGGCTCACTTTCCGCCCTTCATCTCGGCGATCTTTGCATGATACTTATCGGCGTAGTTCCTGTCGATGTGGCCGTCGCGCGAGTTGGGGGTGGCGTATATGGAACCCTTTCGCTTCTGGAAACGGCTGGGAGGCACCTTGGAGGCGTCTGGCGGTATACTCAGCACTGACGAGGTGAAGTGGGCAACAGGGTGGTACGAACCCCACTCATCGCTCAGTCTGCGATCCTGCTTGGCGCCGCCAGCGACAAGCGACTCGTTCATGGCAATGGGAGCGGGATCTGTCGACGCCTGCTGGTGCTGCTGCTCCTTCTGCTGGGCCTCGGCGGTTGATGCCATGGCGTCGGGGTAAGGTAGGTAGACGGGATGAGGGCCCCGGGCCAGTGATGTGCTGCTGGGCAAGGTACCTTGGCAAGGCAAGGTTTGCAGTCGTCGTAGATCAAGGTCAGGAAAGGTAAGGATGGTACTAATAGGTGGGCGCCCCGAGTAGGCGATCAGGTGTGCGTTGGGTTCGTGCACCGCCTGGACACCGGGCAGAGGTGGCCATATATATACCTTGGCCTGGACACCTGGGTTACCTACTCGACTTGCCCCGGTGTAAGGTATGGCTGCGTATTGGCTACCTACCTGCTTTGCCTTACCTGGCGTACCTTCCCCTACCTTGCGTGGTTGCTCGGGTACGAAGGGCGTGTTACCCCGCAGGGCCTTTTTCGTTCCCTGCGCGTGCGATGGCCAGAGGCCATTGACGTCATGCTGGTCATGATGCACCTCGTGGACGCACGCAGGCTGCGGCCTGATACGGCAACGGGCAAGGCAGTCGAGGTAACAACCGCATGGTGCCTTGCTCGAGGGCATTACCTGCCTGGCCTTGTCTCCCGGAAAGGGTACCTTGCCCGAGGTACCTGGTCTGGGGCAGCGCCATGGCAGCTCGGCACCTGGGGGGTGCCTGCGGTCGTCGTCGGCAGCCAAGGGCGATCCGGAGTGATCCGTATACGCACGCCGTACTTGTGTGGGGTAATTCGTGCCGCGGGTCACCGAGATTCTGCGAGTACAAGGGTACCTTCTCAGAACGCGGTTCCTACCTAGGTACGTACCTAGGTACGGTAGGTAGGTACCTTAGTGGCCACCTTACAGAAAGAACACTATAGCCTCCAAAGGTACAAAGCCAAAGCCGTCGCACACTGAAAGAGATTGAAAATGCCCTGCACTTTCGCTTTTTGCAGGTGCATTTGGCTAAGGTATGTGGCAGGGTTTCGTTCAACCCGTTGCCTAGGTAGATAGGTAGGTACGTAACCTATCTACCCTACACCACGATTGAAACACCTAGCTTCGGGATTCGACGCCGGGTATTTACACTACATGGGCATGCATTTCGTGAACCATGCATGACTTGTGCCCACTGATATTAACTCGCCGCTGCAAAGAGGAGACTACTTCATACATGTAACAGGCGCCTCGCTCAACGGCTCAGCAGCTCAGTGTCGCTCTCCACTTCGGCAGCGTCACTTGCACAATATATCATTGTCGCGTTCCTGTAGGCCATCGACCCCTGCAAGCAAACGCCATGGCTTGTTAGATTACTCGCTCACCATTTGTTCGAGTAGGACCAAGTATGGATGTAACTGGTTCTACGTGAAATTTTTCACGTGCCACCTGCTTTCACCTTTGCTTCACCTTGGCTCACCCCACCCAACCTCACCTCACTCACCTCGCTTTTCTGCCCACTGCCATCCCAACCTCATCACCCGGCACCGACACAACGCGGCGCGGCGCAGCGCACATGCGGGCCGCTAGCCCTCATCCCTCATGCTGTCGCGCCTTGGCCGTCTCAGTCCTCGGCTTGCCATGAAGAAGAGGAAGTTCGACTCATTCCTCCGCGACAGCACCACGCACCTAGCCGCTGCGAGCGCCAGAGCCATGCCTCCGCCTCCCATCCAGCTCAACGCCCGCGAGCAGCAGCTCCGCCGCCTGCTCCTCGACGTCTGCCGGTCCATCGACGCTGCCGGCGACGTTGGCGAGCCCCTGGTCGTGCGCTGGGCCGGCGGCTGGGTTCGCGACAGGCTGCTCGGCATCGAGAGCCACGACATTGACGTGGCCATCAACGCCATGACGGGCGTCGCTTTCGCCCAGCGCATGTGCGGCTTCTGCGCCTCGCCTGACGCCGTCGATAGACATGCCATCGGGCCCGACGACATTGGGAACCTCCACAACGTCGCCCGCAATCCCGAAAAGTCCAAGCACCTCGAGACGGCCATGGTCAGGATGTTCGACCTCGACCTCGACTTTGTCAACCTGCGCCGGGAGACGTACGCCACCGACAGCCGCAACCCGCACATGGAGTTTGGCACCGCCGAAGAAGATGCCCTGCGTCGCGACGCCACCATCAATGCCCTCTTTTACAACCTGCACACAGGCCGCGTCGAAGACTTCACCGGTGGGCTCCCGGACATGGCCGCCCGCATCATCCGAACCCCGCTCGACCCTCTGCAGACCTTTACCGATGATCCCCTCCGCGTCCTGCGCCTCGTGCGCTTTGCCAGTCGCCTGCAGTTCACCATTGACCCGGCTACAGAGCAAGTCATGGACCATCACAAGGTCCTGGATGCCCTCAGGGTCAAGATTAGCCGAGAGAGGGTGGGCGTCGAGCTCGAAAAGATGCTCAAGGGTGAGTGCTTCCCTGCCCTTCCTTCCCTCCTGTGCACCAGCGGCCTCGGGAATTTGGCTGACGGGCAGGACGCGTGCCGACAAAAGGCAGCCATCCTCGTAGAGCGTTGGAGCTCCTGGACAGGCTGAATCTTTTTCACGCCATCTTCATGGACCCTGCGCAAGAAGCGCCGACTGGCCCGGATACGACGCGCTGGCACGCTGCCTACCGATGCCTGGACCATCTGATGCAGAACCGCAGCCCCGGCTCCATCGGTAATATCCTGGTTCTTTCTGATGATGCCGCCTACTTGGCCTGGAACCTCGCCACAGTCTGCCCCTGGATGACCGTCCAAGACCCGCCGGACCCCGGCCGGAAGGCGAATGCGCCGCCGCCAGTCGCCGTGGTTGCCCGCGAAGGTTTCAAGGCTCCCAACAAACTGATCGACGTAATGGCAGCAAGCCACCGTCACCGCCAGGAAATCGTCGAGCTGAAGAGGGCCGTGTGCAGCAAAGAGCCTTTCATCCACGAACGGGACAGGTTTGGTATGGCCATCCGACGTTGGGATGCCCAGGGGGGGTCTTGGACCCTGCAGGTCCTCAGCGCGCTGCTCGTCGATGCCATGGAGCATTTTGAGGCCTGGTCGGGTCGCGACGTCGAGGGTAAGGCGGAACTCCTAAGCCGCATGCGAGTTGGCGGAAGCGGGACGACGGGTGCTAACGCGTGGGTAGAGCGCGAGTCTTTCCTCAGGGGCTGGCAGAAATTCCTAGACCACCTTGTCGAGCTCGACGTCTATAACGCGCCGGCTCTGAAACGGCTCCTGGACGGCCGCTCTCTGGCAAAGTCACTGGGGGTGAGGCCCGGGAAGTGGACCGGCGGTGCCCTGGACGTATGCATGGCGTGGCAGTTACGGAACCCGCACGAGGCAGACCCCAAGGAGGCGATAGAGGAGGTGCGGAGGCGGCGCGACGAGCTTGGGATACCCGCGGCGGGATGAAGCACTATATGCATGGGTGTGTGTGAGTCGGCTGCGGCACCGTCCATCTCTGGCTGCATGCGAGGGCAGCCGTGGAGCGACTGTCTCGCGAGCTTGGTTGCGAAAATGGTTGCCTTAACTACGCAGGTATGCTACGGCCCCCTCCCGTCTTCACGTATCCCTGGGCTGTAGGCTCTGGGCCGGTCGAGAGGCGGTGGTCTGGGCCTGCTCGCGGCGCCGCGGTGCAAAGCAATCTGCTGAGCGGGCTCCCTGCGTGTTGCTGCACGTGCGTGTGTGTACCTATTACCTGCCGCACGACCTGTACAGAGGAGTATCCACGGCAGCGTACTAAGCATGCTTTACATGCACTCTGCACCCTTTACGAGGTATTCGTACGAATACTCTGTATCTGTGATGCGGTTTTAAGTGGTTTGTGTGGAGTTGCGGCTCAACTGGGACTCTACGGGCTAACGTGGTAGGTACGTACCTACGCAGTATTCGCTCCGTACACCGTGCGCAGTACGCCCCAGCTCACGGTGCACCACTGCGCTGCTGCACAATCTGACGTTCAGCAACACCACAACCCAGCTCGGATACACCAAATCCCGGGTCGCCTCGCCGTCGCCCTCCAGGCTCCCACCTCACAGCCGGGTTCGTCCGCCGCCCTGAGCCCTCTGCACCGCCCTCTCCGTCGTCGAACCCGCCCACTGCCCGGCGACCTCGCTCACTCAGTGCACCAGCCGTTGCTCGAACATGCGCAGCGCAGCGAGCGACCATGGCTGAGGTCCAAGTTCCCCTGAGTCGGGCCAACAGCGACCGGCTTCGGCAGCTCGGCCTCCTTGCCGGGGACGAGGGGCAATGCCCGAGCCCGGCTCAGCGGCTCAGCTTGGACGATGCCGCGCAGAGGCTGTCCAGCGCGCCGGACGAAGGGGTATGAGCGCGACCACCGTCCCCCGTTTGCTGCCTTGCGTGGCATGGCACGCTCTGCAACCTGGTTCTGACCCATGCACGCATGCGCAGAGCCGACGTGACGCGGTGCTCCAGCTCTTTGCGAGCCTGTCGTGCCACCAGCGCGCGCCCGGAGCCGCTCCGGACCCGTCGTCCTCGCAACGACGCGGGCTGCACCAGCCGCACCAGCATCTCAGCCCAGAAGCGGCTTCGGCGGTCACCCGGTCGCTCGTCACCTCTGTCCTCTCCCTGGACCGTGTCGTAGGTACGTCTTTCACTCGCCAGTCCCCAGCCCATCCCCATCCTTGGGCCGCCTGCCTGCATGCGCCCTCACTCATGCCTTCGAGGGACTCGTAGGGAAGCCTCATCCACTCACTCGCGTGTTGCCAGATTGCTCTGCAAGGGCCCTCACGGCTGAGTCGGCCTTGGCTTGTCTAGAGCTACTCTCCACCGCATGGTCGGCCCCCCTGGACGACCAGGCACTCCTGTCCGTTGTCTCCTACACCGACGTCCGAGACCCGTGGACCACCCACGCCGCCTCTCGTCTTGCTGCCCGCCTCGCAGCATCACGCTTGCCTGCCGACGGGCTCGCCGCCTTCATCGTCGGACCGCTCCTCCAGGCCTACGTCCGGCCCGTCTTCTCAGGGTCGAGCGACAAGGTCACCAGCTCGGGTCGGCCTGTCCAGTTTCATGGCCGCTCGGACAGTCCTCGAAAGCCGGGCATGGACAACACGCCACGCTGGAAACAAAGCGATCCGCCAGTCACGTCTGTCTTCCGCTGGGCAGTCGAAAACGCCCCTGTTAGTTCACCCTTAAAACTCCCTCTTCCAGTACCCTAGAACCTAGACAAGCCGCTGGCTAACACGCCCGGGCGGCTGCAGACCTCACTCGTCGCAGATAACTGGCCCTTGTTCCTGCCTGTCCTGCTCGCCTTGGTTGAGGACTATGAGACCCATGTGAGGGAAAAGGGGCTCGCGATCCTCGCAACCTTCCTGTCCAAATGCACACTGAAGACGCTGCGCGTCACCGGTATTGGACACCTGTTTGAGGAGGCAGTCTTCCCCACGCTGCTGTTTCTCCCCAGCCTGACCCCAGAGCAAGACTCGGCCAACCTGCTTCGCCTGGCCTACCCGGTCCTCTTGCAGCTGGCGGAGGCAGACCCAGACCCTCAAAGTCACCAACGGCGCCGCTTGCTGGACAGGCTCGTACGAGATGGAATCATGACTGGCTACCTCCACGCATCCCAACACACTTCCATCGTCCAAGTCTTGATGCACAACATGGCCGCCACCGTGTCTTGCCTGGGTATCTTTTCCGTCAAGCATCTCCAGGTGACCTGAACCGTACCCCACAACGGTGCCAAAAGCCTGCTGACAGCGATGCCTTGACTAGAACCTTCTTCGCATTATTGAGTCTGTCATGACGGACCCGTTTTCCATCGCACGCCCCTCCACAGTCGTGGCCGCCGGCGAGGCCTTGAATGCCCTCCTGTCTCATTGTTGGCCGAGAATCCAAGATACCGAACACGCAGGACAGATCCTTCGCATCATTACCATGTGCTGGCTGAACTTTCGCGACCAAGAGGACGAAACGGTCCAAGCTGCCCCGACGAGTGGCAGAGACCGCATCTGCAAGCAACTCATTGTGTCATCAAGACTATTCAAGTCTGTCTGGGCTAGGCCCGACCTCGAGATGCAGCGCAAGCTGGCTGAGGCCCTGTCGCAAGAACCTCGACTCGCCCCGCTGTTCCCCGAGTACGCATCTCCGCCGTCGATAAGCGAGTGTCGAGCCCTGGCCAGGGAGTGAGAGATGCGGCCAAGCCACGTGTCAGCCGAGCGAGGGGTCAGTCGAGGGGCTGCTGCTTGAAGAAGGACTTGCCGCCGAGCCACTTCCGATAAGCTTTGTATCGCTTCTTGGGGCCGTCCTCGTCTGTCACGGTCAGTGGATTCTCACCCACCTTCAAGAGTTCCGCGTAGACGTCCATCTCTTCCTCGGTACTAGCCACCATGAGGCCTTGATCCTGCCAGCTGCCGCTGATGTACTCTTGATATTCGGATGAATCGACATCCACGGGGGTGTCGCTGGAAACCACGAGGGGCAGGTTCTGCGGATGACGTATATATCGTTCATAATCATCCGCCTCCTGCTCCCTGACCGATGGGTTGAGGGAGTCGTGGACCGCCTTCGTAAATGTCCACTGTGCCGCCTTGGACTTCTCGAGCGGCGTAGGCTTCGTCTTACCGCGGTCGAGAGACGAGGGGCCGGCCGCGGCAGGCGACTCATCGACGCCGGGTAGCCCGGGGATCTTGCCCTGCACCGGCTGCAGCCAGCGCTGCAGCGACATGCCTCTTGTTGCCGTCCTCCCCGAGGCGACCGAAGCGGCGTCGTCTTCTGCAGCCGGTAGCCGCGGCGAGTCAGCAGGACTGCGGTATACAGCCGCCCTCTTCGTCTTCTTTTTGTCTGCGTCCACGTCGCCGTCGGTGCGCACACGGAAGGGGCTCAGGTCGTATCGCCCGTCCTGCGTCGACTTGAGGGGAATGTATTTGATGGTCGAGTTCATCTTGTACGCGAACATCTTGGGGAACGACGACAGCGTGGCTGGTCGATAGTACTCAAGCCAATAGTCGTCGAAGAATTCCACTGGCAAGGAAACGATTGGCCCGCGCAGCGGCACCAGAGGCGGGATCCTTCGGTCCTCGAGGCGACCCGGCGTATACCAATTGATGTAGTTGCCCCGTTTCGTGGCAGACCAGTCCCTGGGGTCGGCGTGGTGGAGGTAGTAGTCGGTGGCGAGGTCCCAGAGCATCGGCTGCCCCTGGGCGAAGATGTAGTTGCCGAGGAACAGGTTGTACGCCTCCTGCCGCTGGCTGTCCAGGAACGAGTTGTTGTAGTAGCGCTTGAAACTTTCAATCATGTCACGCGAGTGGCTGGTCCACTGGTTGATCTTCCGGTACGTCTCCATGGTGTTGACGAGCTGGGACCCGCCGTACTGCACCGCAATCGTGTCTCCGTGGTCGTGCCACATGTGGGTGAAAAGGTTGACGGCATCTGTGTCGTACTCGACGGACGTGTCCTCGAGGATTCCAAGGGCATGCAGCTGGTGGCCGAGCGCCCGCTTCCCAATGACGAACTGGGCAGCGTTGGTCCGGTCCAGGCAGTCGATGCAGTTCGTCCGAGCCACGCCGTTCTGGGCCATCATGGCGCTTGTTCGGCCGTCGCCGTTCTGGAAGAAGCCGGTGGTCCCGACGACAGACTCAGCGATGAGTTCCAGATTGCCAATTACATCTCCGCCACGGACCTTGGACGCCCGACTCATGTCCCACGCCTTGTGGATGATTTTCTTCCCCGGCGGCAGAAACTGGTTGAGGTAATCGATGGCATGCGTGTACTCTTCGAGCAGCATGGACTCCCTGGGCTGCCGCTCCTTGGATTTGATGAGGTTCACCACGTAAATGGGCGCGCCGTACCGCTCGAACAAGTCGTCGAAATGGAGGGCTGCAGCGCCATAAAACGGGTCCACGAGGTTGAGCTCGATAGGGGGCTTGGGCGTGACGCCTGTGCCATCTTGCGTCCAGTATAGTGGGATGCTCCCGCGATGCTGCACGTATGAGGTATACTGAGGGCTGCAGTAGAGCCGGGGGCCCGGGGCGTGAAAGGACGTCGTCAGAGACTCTGCCACTATTTGCTCCGTCTCCACGTCGTTGGCGACGTAGCCCTGGCTGGCGGGTCAGCCAGCGCTGGCAGATGGGATACAGACAGGCAAGGCACGGAGAAAAGGGGGCTTGATGGCGTACGTACCATGTCGTTGGCGCCGCGCTTGAGGAACCGGGCGCCGGCAAAGTAACGTGACCGTCGGGCAATGACTGTGATGTGCGCCGTTCGACCATAGATGGAGAGGGCTTCTACAGCATTAGCACACAATGGGGGCTGACGGCGTCTGATGCCCACTCACCTGCTTGGTCGATGTACCCATGGATGATGGGGCGGCACCAGTCATAGGCATCTCGAAGGGCCCTGGCAGCCGGCTGGAGCAGATAGTCATTCCATACGAACATGGAGTTCAAGTCCTCGTCCGAAGGCGGCAGGATGCCCTTGGCAAGAGCCGTCCTCTCCCTCGTGATGTTATGCTGAAGGGTCCGGGTCACATCGTAGGAATAGCTGTAGTAGAAGGACCTGGTAAGGTCGAGGTTGTTGAGGATGCCGAGAAACCTCTGCTCCTCGGTGTTTCGGGAGTCTGGTTTGGACCGCCCGGGAGTGAGTGGGATCAGCTCGGTGCCTTCGATCTGGTATATGTAGTGGCCGCCAACCATAGCGACAGTGCTCTTCTTGGTGATGAGGAGCATGTAGTAGGGGCCGGTGAACTTGATGAAGCCCAGAAGGCCCCAGGTGGTGCAACGCAGCTTGATGCCCCCGGTCCCCCGGTTGCCGTCATCGATGGTGTCCAGGAGCTGGTTCATCTCCTTGAGGCTGTATACGATCTTGTCGTCGGTCGTGTTGAGCTCTGCTCCCTCGGTGGTGCGGTCAATCTTGAGGATCCTGTACCGCTTCTCGCTCACGTCGACACCCACAACGTAGTAGCGGCTGGCCGTCTCGTACAAGCTGAACTTGTGCATCTTGTAGACCAGGCGGTCGGGGTTCCTGTCGTCGTCATCGTCACGGTCAGCGGTAGCCGTGGAGGGCATGCGGGCGGCCGAGTCTGGGCTCGAGGTTCGGATAAAGGGCTTAGCCACCGCCGGCTCATCGTCGTTGTCGTCCTCGGCAGCCCGCCCGCGGGAGCCTACGGGGTCTGACGCCAGGGGGCTCGCCGCCTCATTGTTCTGGAGGAGCGGGAAGACCGGCGCGCCGCCGGCCGGGTCGGGGGTCTGAGGCTGGGGCGCGTTGCTCGCCCGAGCCACGCCCGCCGAGCTGGTGGTAGCGGCGTCGGACATGACGGAGGGCGAAGAGGTATGGCCTGGTGCCATGCAGCCGGCTACCTATTGCATGGCGAGATTGCGCACAGCTGCCTTGCGCAGCCGAGGAGCTTCACGCCAGAGGCTCGGACCAATGATGAGGTAATAATGCACCTGCCACAAGGTACCGTACGGAGCAGCCAACTCCTTCCAAATGAGGCAACGAGCTTCAGTGGGGCTGCGACAAGTGATCTGGACACGCCTAGGGTGCGTTTATGGCAGCTTTTTGTATGCATCGCACATGGAGAATGCTCTTTATACCCAAGGAAACATGGCACGGTGCATCTATCCCCGACTTAGGCGCTTATTGCTGTACCTGCTTCGCGTTGCACAGTAGGCATTACTCCGGTAGCTACCTTGGGTATTCATATACAGTGCTCTCAAGATCCAGCATCTCTGCTAGGCCCAGCTTGCAGTTGCTCGTAGCCAAGTCACCCATCTCCCTCGTCCGCCGTATTGTTGGTAGCCGAAAAGTACATAGGTAGCATCTGTGCATAGAAACGGTCTTGCCTCTACATCGAGACTTGGCATCGCATGGAACGCGAAGCTTCCGTCTGCCGCATTCCGGAGCTTGATCCAAATTACCTCCCGAAGTAGGCCGGTCTGGACTGGGGGACAGGCAGAGAGCACCGGCAGCTCAATCCCGGTCGTCTACGGCCGCTGCTGTCGCCTCTTTGTCTACCCCATCCAACTTCTCCATCTCCTGCTTGGCCCCCTCGTCTCTCGCCGCCGGCGCTGCCTCAGGCTCCTCCGCTGATAAGTCGCTCCGTAAATCCGGCAGGAATCGATCAACACGTTTCCACGTCTCGTCCCACAGTGTCTTTCTCGACGGGTCCTGCGTCGGGGGCACCAGATACCCACTGCTCGCCATGAACAGAACGACATTTTTCAGGTTCTCTCGCACAGCCTCCTCCTGTATTGGCGTTAGTATTGAAAAGATGAATGCACCCAAGACAACACGTGGCCACTTACCAGGCTATCTCCTTGCCCACTGTTCATAAGGCGGTCCATTATGTCGATTATCTTAACCCACAGGTCCAGCATCCCGTCCCATTCAGAGAGCAACACCAGGTACTGAAGAAACACCTTACACAAAAGCGAAGCAGATTGGACTCGCATCTCGCTCATCCCATCCCGATCTGATGAGAACACTTCCGGCTTCAGGAGCCGGAGTATCAACGGGAATAGAACCTTGCTAAATATCGCGGTCCACTCTTTCGCGTCAGTGCACGTGAGCTCTGGTGAAAGGAGAGAGCGCTGCATAGCCGAAAAGGCCAGCTGGCGCACGTCGCGGCATGGGTTCGTGCACTGTGTCGTCAGGGCCTGGAAAATGGGAAGCCAATAGGCCGACCAAGCTCGTGGCGAGTCAGTAACGGAATTCGTGGTCCAGCGTCCCAGAAGCACACACCTTCACTGCTTTCCAGGTGGGACTGTTGCATCAGCTGGGGTATACGGGCCGTCATGCTTTGCAACGTGTTCACTGCTCTGCAAGCTCGCGAGACGGTTTGGCGGTCGCTACGGCGGCAAAACCAAAACGAGTTAACAGTGCTTTGGTGTTGCGAGAGCATCAAAAGCGGGAACCACTCACGCCTTCACATCCTTCGCTGGTCGTTCGCCCTTGCGTTGTGCAGTGTCCGTGATTTGCCCAAGTGTCGCATGTGGGTTTGCGGCGGAGGCAAAGTGGTCTAGGAGGGAAACGGCCGCTTCGTAGTTGTCTGCCATAATGGCAGGTGGGTTTCCCGTGCTACCCTTCTCGAGGATGTCGAAGACTAAAGCAGCAGACTCCGGGTTTCCGGCCAGGACCCGTAGAATAGACCAGAAGTCTGGGGAAGTCATCATCTCGCTTCTCAACGGGCCGGGCTCGTCGGTGCATGCGGCGAGGCCCCTGAGAACCGTTTCCGAGGTCTTAGATAGGACGTCGTGTGGGAGGCTCGAAACCGTGTGGAGTAAGAATGGAACGTTGACGAAGTCATGATTCTGGCTCCATTGTCAGCACAGCCGACAAATAGTAAGATCGAGAAGGTACAACAGCCGAGTAACTCACGTAGCTGTGCTTAAGCATCATGAGAGCATAAAACGTCGCTCGCGATACGGTGATGGGATGCCAGTGCGCAGAATCACGCAACAGTCGCTGCAGGGTGTCAAACACCTGTTTCCCCACGCCCTCGACGGATTCGGCATCCCGAACGGCCAAAGTCGTGCAAAACTCAAGAATGTAGGCTACGCTTGGATCATATTTAGGCAATGCTGTCGTGGGGCTTTGGCCGTTCGTTGGCGGAACGGCCACCGAGTCCTGCTTGACGCTTATGACAGTGGCGTGATCATCCTCGGGAATCTGATCCAGGAGAGCCTGAACCAGGTCCGTCGCCGATTGAGCTGACAAGGTCCTGGTTAAGTCAGTTACATTCGTCATATCTTCGCTTAGTCTTGACCACTCACGCGATGTTGTTGAAGACATTGCCCATGTTGCACGACTTCACGCAGTCAATTGTGCAGAGCGTGCTCTCAAGCTCCTCTTCGGACGGCTCCGGGGGGTCATCTGCTGCATAGCTAGATATATATGACGTGAACGCACTGAAAAATCCCGCGTCCGCTGAACGAGCGGCTCGGTCGATCACCTGTGACGGCGTTTGCAGGGGAATTGCCGTGATCGGCAAGGACAAGTGGCTGGCCGAGGCAAACGACGGGATCAGAGAGTTTACAAACAAGTTGCGCCATATTTGTACGACCTATGCGTAGTTAGCGGGGTCCTTGTTCTCAGCCTGAAAGCGAAGTCGAGGGTGACTTACGTGTTTCCAGCTTCGCCGAATGAGAGCCTCACTGCCAGTCACCACGCGGAACAGCACGAGAGTTGCGAGCTGGGCTCGGAAATCCCTACCTAGCTTGACTGCCAGCTCGCTGACCATCACACTGCCATCGCCGGCCTGTACTTCGGTGTTCAACGACGTGTTGAAGGGAATCTCGGTAGCCAAGGTGCTCATATGGCTCAGGCAGTACACGATCTGGTCAAGTGCTTCAGTGTTCTCGTACTTGACTGCCACGCGCGCACACTCGTCAAATCCTGTGACTACTCTGGCAAAAACAGCATCATCGGTCGCAGACATGAAGACGTATGAGAGTGTCGAAACAATAGGTTTCCACGTAGCAGAGAACATGTCGGCGTCGTAGATGTTGGTGTTGCAGATGACTAGGCCGCCGGCGGATTCGGTTTTCAGTAGCAGCTCCCTCCATGCGTAGTCAAAGGCATGCTTGTTGTCGTGCTCATCGGGTAGAATAATCTCATTCGACTTGATGGAGTCGAATATGCCCCTGAGGTACTCCACCGAAAAATCCTGACCGTTGTTTTGCCCCCGCAGATTCCTTGAAAAGTCGTCAAAGGTCATGCGTTTCGACGATTTGAGATTTGGGTTGTGCTGGTCGGTATTCAGGATGATTATGGCGTAGGTCAGGATGAAAACGGCATCTTTGTTGGCCACCTCGTCAACTGCATCGCCAGAGCAGTACTTCTCCGAGAAGGATTCCACTATTGATGCAATAAGCGGCGCCTCGCCAGGCAATCGAAATGTCTCGAGGAGTACTCGGAGGGCTTCATCGATACGCTTCCCGGAGAAGTCAAACTGGTCCATGAAGGCCTCCAAAACAGCTTCGTTGCCCTTTTTGGACAGAAAGTCGCCCAGGACGGACTTGGATACCCGGGATGTTCCCTTGAGGAACTTGGCTATCTTGACAGGGTCCTTGGCGTCAGTGACGATGCCCTGTGCCTCCAAGTAACCCAGCCCGACCTTGGGCTTTTCGTTGAACTTGCTGGTTCCCTTGACTATGATTTTCTTTCTTCGCCGCTGTTCCCTGAGTTGAGCAGGGTTCGGGTAGCCTTCGTGCACCGGCGCCTGTTGCAGCCTCTCGGCCAAAAACTGGATGTATCGGAGCAGGGCATCCAGACACAGCGGGGGAACACTTGTAGTACTCCAGGTAGCAGAATCCGGGAGCGCATTGCGCGAAAGGAGACCAATCATGTCTTCGCAAAGATCGGCTCGGTCCTCATCACAGTCATAGTTGACAAAAAGCTCGGCAACAAAGGTTGGCATGCGCGACAAGACCCCGATGCTTTCGACCATGGCCTGCCGAGCATCGGGCTTGCGAGCGCCGCCCTCCAACCCAAGCCTTTGCCTGTCCTTGACTGGTACTGGGGTGGAACGACCGCTGCCCTGTTGCGAAGGCGGAGGCTTTACCAGCTTTGGGGTTTCCGGTATACCGGAATACAAGGACGGATCGATGCCAGGTTCGCGAGGAATATGAACGGTAGGGTGGAGGCATGCGACCAGATACGACAAGAAAAGCTCTTGCTGCAGCTTGAGGACGCCTCTGCAGGTCGCCAGCAGTGTTCCTGCCACGATCAACGACTCTTGCAGGATAGCCATGTTGTCGGATCTGACCAGCTGGAAAAGATAGCAGCATAAACGGTCCTCTGCAATAGTAGCAAGAGCTGGATGCCGGGCCACGAAGGGCCCAGATACCTCGAGCGCTACATGAAGGATACGCATAGCCATGACTCTCATCGTATCGGTGTGTTGGCGGTCGTTGGGGTCCAAGAAATTGACGAGAACCCGGAAGAGTTCTCTGACGGAGGGTAGGGAGTAGGGCTTGAGGTCCAATGACTCTGTGTCATCGCTGTCCTCGCTCGGGGAGGCACCTTGGGCTGCCTCGGGCAGCGGACCGTCGCCATTGTCATCGCCATCGGCGACAAGGCCCAGGGCGGTCGGACTGTGGACTGGCGGTATCGTGCCATCGGTGCCAGTAGGCCCTTCGCTCGTGCTGGCAGGCGTGGGTTCTTCCATCCTGATGCGCCCCATGTCACCCTGGACGCGGTGATCCAAATCCTCGCTGTCATTCCCAGCTTCGGCTTCTAGGTGCTTGACGTCTTCAAATATGATCTGGCACATCCTCACCATTGACGCCTCGGCTGTTCTGCGCAGGACAGGGGAAAAGCGCGGCTGGGAGCAGATGGCCAAGCCGCGGCCCATCATGTCGCAAACGCTCTCATCGCTCAGGATGTCGCCCCCTGGGCCCGACATCATGTCCTCCATGAGGTTGAGGATCATGAGCAGGACAACCTCGCCTTGAGCAGAGTCGCTGATGTCGAATTGACAGTGTGTCACGGCGGCCGAGAGTGACTGCATGGCCAATGCAAAACGGGGCGACTCGGCGCAGACGAAGCCATAGGCGAGAAACTTCCTCAGCGCCCCGAGCGCGAGGACGGTGATGGGCGCGGCAGTTCCCTTGGCCTGTATGACAAGCAAGAAGGGGGCCAAGAGCGAGGGGGCGTCAAATGAGCGGACGTCTAGGGTCTGGTTTCAGCAGCGGCGGCATGGAATGGCGGGGGGTGGAGGCACGCACCTTTGATGGCAGCAATCTCGTGCCGAAGCTTGCCGAAGCCCGCGATCATGGGGTTGTCCTGCATGCTCTTGCCTTTCTGGCCGCGCAAGCCCCAGCGATTGTTGGCAGCGATGGCATCAGAGCCACTGTCATCGGCGCCTGTCGAGGCCAGAGAGCTTCTGTTGCGGCCCTTGATGGCAAGGCTGTGCGGGCCGAGCTGTATGGGGTTGGGGCTGCCGCCGAGGATAGCGGAGACAGAAGAGTGCGGCGACCGCGCATTTTTCTGGATGGCGGACGTGATGGATATGCATTCGGAAATGACTAGGGAGATGGGGTCGACGGCGACGGAGACTGGGCGGCTGCGGTATCGCATCCTCGGGGCGTCGTTGCTCGGACTCTCGTGGTACGGCGTCAAGGAGTCGGGGGGGAGCGAAGCCCCCATTGTGCCGGGGAGCTGGGCATCGCGACTCATGGTCTGTCGCTGGGCGAAGGAGGAAAGCTGCGGGTATTAGCTATGAATACGTCTGGCTTGGCCGAGTGCGCGTGCTCGGTCGGGCTCCCTCACCTTGTCCCTGTCCACGAGAGGCGGCAGAGCGGTGGCGGACGCAGCAGCCAAGGGTAGACTGGGCAAATGAGTCTCCTTGTTTGCCTGGCTGGCGCGTCCCGACGGGCTGGTCAATGGGTGAGGTGGGCAAAGGTCGATGCCGCTGGACTGGCCTAGGGTCAATTATCGCCGACGTGTTGGAGCCTTGCGATGCTCGGTGTTGGTCGAGGCTGATGTGTTGGAGTCAAGACGCTGCAGTGTAGCAATAATACTGGGTCGTCTGTGATTGGCTGGCTGGAGCCTGGGGGCGAGGCGCTGTCGGGTCGGCGCTAAGACACCATTGCATCTTGCAAGCAAGACGATGTACGAACTACCTATGAACGAAGCTGTGCACTTCTCTCCTCCAATGCCCTCTTCCCCTAGACTTGCGGCGAGACAGCCAGACCTGGTATTCAACGAATCTCGGCAGACACAGTTCGTCGACAAGCGACAGATACCCAAGGTAATGGCTCTTTGCCCCGACGTTCGACTGGGGCAACCAGAAAATTGCATTCATTCCGTTCGCTTCCTAAAACGCCCGCCCAGCCATAATGGCCCCGGCCCTCCAGCGGCTGCTGTTGCTGGCCGTGACTATCCCACTCCAGTTGAGCTTCGCCCCATCAGAGCAGCGGTACCAAAATCTCGTACCGACGGCCAGGCTCCCTAACGTACACTCCTATTACAGTCCGCTTGGTTGTGGGTCAAGGGTTGACGGAACAACAAATTGTGGGCATGGCCCGGCCAATAATGCTGATGATGATATGGCATGAGACGAAGGAGCCTCTCAAGATGCCACCTCGCCGGCTTTTGCACCTCCGGCTGCAGTCCCTGCCGCCTTGGCTGCCGCGCCCTGACGCGAACCAGGCGAGTCACCATCTGGCTTCTACTGTTGCTGCTGCTGCTGCATTTGCTGCTTGTCTTTTTCCCATTGGTTATTGGCGTCTCCAAACTCCTCCTTGATTTTTTGCTCTTTATCCTTCTTTTCCTGTTCCTCCTTCTCACGGGCGATCCGCTCCTGTTCCATTTCCTAGTTGCGCCGTCAGTCACAGTTTCAACGGCGGCCACCGCGCAGATACTTACCTCCATATGGCGGATGTCGTCCACGCTGGGCTCGTACAGATGCCAGATCACGTAGTGCGGCAAGCCAACCACCGAGTATTGCATCCGCCGCGCCATCTAAAACCATTGTTAGCTCCCATAGCCTGTGGTTTTGCTGTGCTCCACTCATACCTTGCCGAAACCCTCTGTCTCCGCGTGTTTCTGAAAGCTAAACGCTGGGAAATGGACACCGGTCCGGAAGACCTTGGCCTTGGCAAGAATGCTGACGCCTCCGACACCATCAATCTCCATTTCCATGTCAGGGTCGCCGTATGGATCGCGAAGGTAGGCGAGATGTGGCCGCCATGTAGCATATTCGGCATAACCCTCAACGATGACGGCATCTTCATCCAATGTATCAGCCAATGCGAGCGCCGTCTCCGATTCTTGCCACGAGTTCAGGTCGTAGGGCTGTTCTCCACCCAGCCAGTCAGGCAGGGGCCGCCAAACATCTGCAGGTAGGTCAGGGCAACGCACGTGTGAAGGGGGAGGGGCTGCCAAGGTCACCACCGTGACGTACTCGGTACAATGACGTCCTTGTTGTGACGCATAAGATCCTCGAGGATGGTAAAAGGGGCGGTTTCGACATCGACATCTCGCCAGTATACCCAAGAGTGGTAGGGCCGTAGGGCTGCGCTGAGCAGCCAATTGCGGGCCTGTGCCATCAATTTTCTACGGCTCGCCTGTGCGGCAAAGCCGTGGCGGCTCTCGACATCCTGATTCACCTTCTGGCCAAAGTCTTTCTCAATGATGGAGATTTCACCGTATGGCTGCTTCACATCTTGGTCGGCTTGGATTTTTTCCAGGTTCTCCGATAGCACCTCCAAGGTTCGGTCCTTGGAATCGGATACAAGGAACGCGAGGTCGATGAGGTGGTGGGGATACGTGAAGTTGCGCAAATGCGAAAAGAACATGGGAAGATGAGGCTCGGCATCGCGGAGTGGCACGCATAGGAGGATGCGTTCCTCGCGTTCCCAGCCACGGGCAGTGCCTTGCACATTTGTCAAGTCATAATATCGGACCGTTTCGAGCTCGAGGTCGGCGGACGAGGATAAGAGGCCAAATGATGCAAGGGAAACAACGGGGTTCGAAGGCCGAAGCCACAGGCCCAGGACCAAGAGCACGACGGCGACGGCGCCGAGGCGAACCCAGAGCTTCCTTCGACGTTTCGCTGGCACGGAGGTCCGGGGTTGGAACCTGATGTCGTTGTCATGTTACCGTTAGCAGAGGCGCAATGGAAATGGAGCATATGGCGCAGCAAGGCTCGAGGGGCGTTACCTGTGAGGAGAAATGTCAAACGTGTTTCCGCGTGGATAACCGTTGGCAAAGCCGCTTGCGTGATGCCGGGGCATCATCCTGGAGTCGGCAGAGGATGCATACGAGGGCATACAGAAATCCTTGCCAACGCGCACACCGCGCTTTGCGCTGAGAAGACCGAGGGAACGCCGGGCAGCCGAAGACGACACGTTGCGTGGCGGGGACAGTCGCTGTGGTTGGCACCACTCGTGGTCAAAGGACCTTCCGTGCTGACGAGCTTGCGACAAGCGCGCTGAGCAGAAGATGAGGTGGCTTCCGCGTGCTCTTGTTCAGGCGAGGGTGGTGACGGGCAGCGTGGCATGGGGAGATTGTATTGTCCACGCACCCTTTTCGCTCCCGTCGCTGCTTACATAATAATATGGGACTCTCCCTATGGATCTTCACCCAGGGGCCTCATGGCGCACGAGTAATAATAACTTCGTATTTCGTAGTACTCGTACAATAATCTGTCCTCGAGCCCACGTCTTTCTGGGGAAGGAACTCTCGCACTTGCTATCAAGGGAGACCATGAAATGCATCAATTGTCTACGGTAGGGCAGTGCAATATCCCTCTCCACCAAACAAGGCGGCAGTCACGGTGAGCTTATTGGCTCCTGATCAGACGACGCAGGTATACAATTCCGCTCTGGGTATAGCGCAGCTGACTTGACAAGAGGGCGGCGGCAATCACGGATTTTCGTCTCGTTCATCATATCCAGTATCGACGAGCCGTCGGAAGAAGCCTAAGGTTAGTGTAGTTTGCGTAGCCCTTTTCCGTCGCACGCGAATACAAGACCGGTTGCTAGCCCGACGGCTGTGGAGATATAACCCAGTATTTCGCACTCACTGCTGATAGGGTATACTTCGGCGAGCAGGCAGGCGGATTTTGCTGGGCTGACGCCGTTGACTGTGCCTTTGCACTCTTGTTAGTTATATGCAAACAAGAACATGGAGAGCTCTTGAACTCGTGTCCTGATCTGGCGGGGGGGTTCCCTCAGACGAGCCAGTTTACTCAGTCACCCTGACCGGCCCAGTCTTCAGGGTCACCCAGAACGGGCAACCCATCCAATGGACACTGGAGTCGAATAGCGCCGGAGAGGCAACTCCACAACTTGTCATAGCAAAACGGTTGTGATGCTCGAGTGCGGGAGAACGACTTGGCCAGAATGAAGTAGTGGAATGGATAGAACTTGTGTCATCATAGCAGACCAGAGCAGTTCGAGGAAAGAATCTCTCGCTGACCAGCAAGTCACGTACCCGAAGGGTTCGAGTTGGAAGTACTCGTGAAGGCGACATTCGAGGTGCTTCATACACTAACGACCCTGTGACACGACGTTAGCCATCTATTACTCAGACAAGTCATCAAAGCGGACCAGCGATATAACAGTGGTAAATGAAAGAGTCTTTCAGAGATCTTGGTTTGGTATATTGGGTCATCACAGTGGTTCAGAAGCAGAACTGAATGATAAAGGATTCTCATCATGATTGGCAGACGGGCGGCAGGAATGCGAAGGCACGAAAATCGAAACTCACCTCCGCATAGGTATGCTTCAGCGAAGCTCGCCCCAAAGCGACAAATCGTGCTCTTTGAGGAGAATTATGGCGGCAAGGCTCTGCGAGGCTGGTCAGCGAAGCTCGCGGCAAGTATACCGGGGAACTGTGCGTGCAGGTGCTTTTGCGGAGCGGATCAGATGGTAGTGCATGTTTGTTCAGGCGCTCAGGAATCGCGGGAACAGTGGTGAGAAGGATCATCATTTAGTGGTCTGGGCGACAAAAGACCGCCGAGTTCCCACTGGTTGGGGTTGGCGGTTTGGGCCTGGGACTCACCATCGCTAGACGGGTTTCACGAGAATGCGCGACAGCCGAATGCACCCAGAGGCAGCGCACTCGTGTTGCATTCACCGCCAGGAAGCTTGCAACAAGAAGCCGCCTGGTCAACAAGTGCACCTCGGGCAGCTTGCCTGTGCGGTTGCGGTGTGCAGGCTGGGGTGTGGTGGATGAAGAGTTTTCGAGAGGTCGAGGCTCAGAAAATGCAAACGGGGCTTAAATGCTTCTACGCCAGTAACCCCTTGTTCCTGACAAAAGCTCGCTAAGTGCATTTTATTAGGCAAGTCTTTGCCGCATACACCACAGCAGACCCCGATATCTTCATAAGCTCTGTACCATCGTCCTCTGTTGAGTTGGACCCTTACTGAGCTTCAGTACAAACAATTCGCAGAGTCAGAACCAGAACGAGCAAGACAGTTGCATCATGGCAGATCGTCGACGAGTCAATGGTCCTGGAGGCCAAACTTACCCCCCTTTCTACGATGACGACGACACCGCTTACCCTTGTCGCGGCCGAGGACCCAATGACATCCGGGCAGTCTGTAAGAGCTCTAGTCCCCAAGTCTACCTCCTGCAGCACGCTGAATCAACGCAACAGACCTCAAGACCGGGGTCACGCCCTCGGCATCGGGATCGGCGTACTTGGAAATGGAGCCGAGGCGCGGGTCTGGTGGCGGTGGCATGAAGCTCACCTGCACCGTCCATGGCCCTAGATCTCTGCCACGCTCCGCGCCTTTCTCACCGCACATGGTTCTTTCCACCCATGTCAAATACGCGCCGTTTGCAACACGACAGAGGAGGGGCTACTTGCGAGATTCCGGTGAGCGGGATCTGAGTTCTCACCTGGAGACGGCTCTCCGCGGCGCCATGATTGCAGATCGGTGGCCCAAGAGCGGCGTGGATGTAGTGGTCACCGTCATCGAAGGCGAGCTCGCACGGCATGTTACCGTGGATCAAGGGCTCGAGGAGTGGGATATGATGAATGTGCTGAGCGGGTGCATCACTGTCGCCGCCGCCGCAATAGCCGATGCCGGCATTGACAGCGTTGATATGGTTTCTGGCGGTGTTGCTGCTCTGATCGCGGACAAGGGCAGCGAGGACGGGTCGATGATTGTGCTGGATCCCGTGCCATCGGAACACGACTCCATCCTGGCAGCCTGCTGTGTGGCGTATCTGCCCGCGCGCGACGAGATTACGAACCTCTGGTTCAAGGGTCGCCTCCCACCGTCGGATCCCAGTGCTCACCGAACGCTTGTTGCCCGGGCTGTTCATGCGAGCAGAGGAACAAGCCAGGCTATCTCAGCGTCACTTCACGAGGCGCTGTCTGTGACCTGACGACAGATCGTACTGCGCGAGCTGGCCGGTGACGTTGACCCGTTTGCTCCCTTGAAGATACCGCTCGCAAGGGAAGAGCAGATCGGCCGAGGAGCAAGAAGGTTGTACAGGTTCGTCATTCGAGAGTCTAGGCCATAAGCCACGCCACTTACGCCGAGAATCGCAGGGCCTGTACATATCTGCGGCGGGAGCTCGAACAGGTTCGGGAAGCCTTGCCAAAGCTACCCGGCCGATGACATATTTCTGCCGGGCGTACGAACGGGCTGTGATGTCGTTTGGTGCAGCTGGGCCACGGAGTCATTGTATGCTGCACTGCTTTCTGAAGACGAGGGATGGGGTCTGACGACCAAGCACCGTAATAAACAAGGACACCAACCATGAACGTGCTTTGGGGCATCTCTACAGAGCACACGTGCGCCATTTGAGACAGGCTAGATACCATGACACTTGTTGCTACCGACCTAAAACCAGGGCTCGCGTCCACTACCTGCCGTGTGCAGCCCGTGACAAAGAGCCGTTCCGTTTTTGCGGTAGGGGCCCCTTGGAAAGTGAATAAATGGTATAAGATGGTGCATGTCTCGGTGCACGGCTTTTGGAGCACAGACGTGCGCTCTATCAGACACCTTACGGTACGTACCTCGGGTGCGGCCTTCCCCACTGCGACGTCGCACCTCGCTCCATCCATCCTCCATCATCATCACGCCACGGCAGCGGAGGCTTCCTGTCCTCTCCCGGCTTCTAAAAGCCCATCCATAAGGTACCTCGCAGTCCTTACCCGACACGGCTCCAGGCGTGGCGTGGCCTTTTAGCAGCCCGAGCGCGCCGCCCGCCGCCAGCACTGGCTGCCTGACCCTGCCGCGCTATTGACAGACATTCGACAATGCCTCTCCGTCGACCGTCTACTCGCATCACCATCGTCGTGCCATAGAGACCATCGAACCGAGGGACCGCCTGGAGGGCTCGCCTAAGCTTCGCGTCTTCGGCCTCGCTCGCCACTGCATCGTCCCCGACAGCCGCCGGTATCGTCGGACGAAGCGAAGCCCGCCATGGAGGAGCAGCCTAGCTCCCACAACTTCATCCCCCTGGTTCCCACGCCACTCCCCTCTAGCCTTCAGACAGCGGGCGCTTCCGGTTGGTACAACCTGACGGCCTGGGCGGTCAATGTGACGCGCTATGCGCCGTTTCTCGAAGAGCTGGTATGGGCCGGCCCGCGCATGTTTATGAAGCTGGGGTCCTACATGGCCCTCTCGGAGCCTTTGGATGCGCCATCAGCCCGCCACTACGCGTCTGCCACGGCGGGCGCCGACCTGATCCGTCCCCTCGCCGCCGACCCGAACCTCTACAACATCCTGGAGCCGAACCCCGGCCTTCCGGCCTCCACTGGGCATGCTTCTCTGGCTGCCGCCGAGGATCCCCTGAAGCACGCATCGCGTCTCTCTCTTGATGGTTCTCGGGGCTTGGGCAGCGTATTCAGTTATGCGACCAGCAAATGGGCCCTGTCATGCATCGCAATGGCCATTATCCTGAACCGCACGCACATCTTCGGCGCCACACGGCGGCGTTTACGCTTTCGTTTCCACATCAGGCTCCTGCTCCGCCTCGCGCCAATCCTACTTCTCGTCGTTCAAGTGTGTCGCCTGCTCCAATCCATCCAATGCCAAACATCGCCGGACTTCGCTCGACTGCGCTGGGGGAATTCGAACAGGAGTTCTGACCTTATGTTCTCGTACCCGAGTGCCTTGCTCAACAGCCTCAGCTCCACCCTCCTTCTTGGTGCTACAGACGAGCAGTCCTGTGTGGCCGTCGGCATGACACCTGTGAGTGTCCCCGGCGCCTCGCAGCCTCTCCAGGGATCTCTGTCGATACTCTGGCCCCTCTTCGGCACCTTCTGTCTGAGCCACTTCCTCGAGGCCGTGTCTTGCGCTGTCCAGGGCCGTCCTATTGCTTCCGAAACCGGTATGACGCTGTTCGAACAGTCGCTAGCTTTTGCTGAAGCGGACGCCGCTGTCAGCAACCAACTCGGATGGGGGGCCTTCTCCAAGACTCAACAGGCCTCGGGCCAGGGCTCATCGAGCCTAGGGAGCGCCATTGCCCTGACCCGGTCTATGATACTGAAACGAGTCAACACGGCGCCAGAAGTCCTGTTGGTGGCGTTATTGTCCGCCGCGACTCACATCACCAGTCACATCTTGGGCGTGTTCGACCTCCAAGCCAAGTACCGGCTTGTCAGCACGGGCTTCTGGGGTCTCTGTTTCATGGCGAGCATCGTGTGGAGTACCTTCTCGTTTGAGCTGGGAAATCCCGATGCCCAAGGTTTGCTGAGATTCCCAACAGTCTGCATCATTGGTTTTGTCCCACACGTCCTTGTTTTGGCTGGCATTGCTACGTGCGTATGCATCTACGGCCTGGCCTTGTTGCTCTCGGCCCTGGCTCCACCTGCAGACGAGCAGTTGTCGTCAATGTCCCTGCGCCAGCGGCTGGCCCACGCACACAGCAACATGCAAGCCAACGTCTCCATCTTGGATATCCGCATCACCAGAGAAATGGATTTTTACACGGCCTTGTTGAGAACCGGGTTTGCCGCCATTTCCATGGCCAGCGAGGCAGTCTATCTGAATGAAGATCGCGGCGTCAGCTTGCAACGTCACACTTGGTTGGAACAAGCCCGTTTCCGTGAAGTTGAGGAGCTGCAGAGGCAGTGTATAGGGATGGGACTGCCAAGCTCACGCCACGACCAGATTGGCACCATTGGGCTGATACCCGTAAAAGGAGGGTCAGTGGCGGCGTCAAATGGATACGCCAGGGAGCGTGCCGCGCAGAAAGTACCGAAGGGCCGCGAACGGGGACTACGGGCTGGTAATGGGGCAGCCGAGAGAAACTCCCGGTGGTTGATGGCAATCGAATTTATCCTGAGCATCAGCAAACTCGTTGTCAGAGTATGCGCCTTGTCTGTCCTCTGGGTCTTGGGCGCGGTTCGTATTCGAGTCCAGCCAGCCTGGCTGCTCTGGCTTGCCCGCCGCCCGAAGCCCACCGACGACGAGAAGACGGCATCAAAGCTAGAGCGTGATCTCCGCGGGAGGCAGCTTACCCCATACGATGACAACGGCCGGATTCCTCTAACCGATGGAATAGACGTCGAGGCAGAATTCCGGCGGTTGAGCGGGTTCGAGGATGAGGAAAGGCTCGACAACGACTTGTATAGATACTGGTTAAAGGGTGGATGGTGGGGCTCCAGCGACTCAAGTGGCGACTTCGAACCTAGTCCGACTGACGACTGGGACAATACGAGCGTTGTCTCCACGGCAAGCGCTGGCGGCGATGCGGACGAGGAGGAAGGCGAGTTGGAATCGGAAGATGACGGACCGAGGACGCTGATGCAGCATTCGCCACGGCCCCGCGGCCACGACGACGACGACGCGCCATTAGTCGACAGCCCGCTGGGCATGGGCGACCTGGCCCGGCTGCTGCATCCAACGACCCACGAGGAGCGAGATGCAGCACTGACTCTGGCAGCTCACTTCCGGAGCAACACAGCCATGACGAGGGCGAGTTTCCGGCGGCTGGAGCATCTGTGGCGGACTCGCATCCTGATTACGCCAGGTTTCGGAGGCCCACCCCACGGCGGAGGCGGCGGCGGACCCCTGAGCCGCAACGTCAGGCTTGGCCCGGATGAGGAGGAGAATCTGCTGGAGCAGCTTCTGCTGTTACACCGCCAGGCGTCTCCTGAGGCTGGGGGCGCACTCCCAACCGCAGGGCCAGGCGGTGTCGACGGCAGTGCCTGGGGGGGTCAGAGTCCGCCATGCGTCGTCTGCCAGAGCTCTTCGCGCACCATCATTGTCTGGCCGTGTCGCTGCCTGAGCCTTTGTGACGACTGCCGCGTGTCTCTGGCCATGAACAACTTTGACAAGTGCGTGTGTTGTCGGCGGGAAGTCATGAGCTTCAGCCGAATCTTCGTGCCTTGAAGCAGCAGCGAGTCTAGCGACTCGCTCCGCTGGGTACATGAGAATCGTGGGCATTGAAGCGTGGAATTTTGTGCGTTGCTACCGTACTATTGTGTCTATACCGCTAGCCATTTGTAATTTCATCCCCATAGCATCAGACGAGGCGTCAGTGAACTGCATTGCCAATCCGCCCAGTATTACATGGGGGCCTGATCACATCGCAGCCCACTCGACACTAAATGTGCGTACAGGGCCACTCGGCGACTCTTCTGACGGAGGCTGCTGGCCGCCTATGAGGAATGCCTTCTTTACTGCCGTTGCGAGTCTCCCGCCACTTACTATATCCAAAATGGGTATCTCGTCATTCCAGTCGTATTGGTTGGCCATGAAATGCGCATGAAAGCGCAGCGGGTCGCCAGGGTAGACACTGTAGTGGGCTCCAAAGCGAAGGCCAGGCGTCATGTAGTAGCCAGCGCCTTGCAAGAAGCGACACAGAGGGCCTCCAGTGGTCTCTCCTGCGTGAAACTCGGCGTCCGCGTCACGGGAAATCAGGTCGCCGCTCGAGGCCGGTGTGAGGGCCCCGATTCTTACACAGCCATCAGTATGCCGTGCACTAGGCTCCGCCTCGGTGCCGGGGGGGTGGCAATGGCCATAATTCACGGCGTTGGAAGGGGAGCAGCAGGCCGGGATCACGGAGGCCTTGGGGAGGCCGAGTCGGCCAGCGACATCGGCTGCCTTCTTCGCATTCTTCTCGACGAAGGCCTGCTGTGCTGCCTGCTTTCGCCGGCGTAGCGACTCCACGTAGGCTCTTCGCGCCTCCTTGTCGGGGGACAACAGGGCGGCCCGATGAGCCGCCACATCGTCTACGACGTAGGCTGCCTTCCGCCGAACCAGCGCATCGGCCTCTTCCGGCCGCAGTTCGACGGGCAGGCCGAGAAAGATGTTCTGCGTGGGCTGCTGGGGTGTGGTGCCGACCAGTGTGCCGTTTATGTTGTCCTTGCGGCGAAGCAGCCCGACGGCCGCTGGGTCAAAGACGAGGTATCGGTCCGCAATCTTGCAAATGCGCACAGGGGACGCCGACACCACCGATGCGGCCTCGGGGGTGGCCATGGATCCTAGAGTCGGCGAGCCAGGTCAGCGGCTGCTTCGGCAAGTTCAGGCAAAGAATCTTGGGTGAAAGTAAACGTCTTGCAGTCATAAGTCGTCTTCGTAATTGTTGAATGTGTCATCACAGAGTTCAGTGGATTGACAGATATTCAGGTGCATAATCATGCAGGTGCCAGCGCCCCGTCAGGGAAAGGGAGGCGAAAGAGGGAGAAGGGGACGGGAGATTCTTACCCTGTGTTTGAGCACCACCTCCTCCACCTCCGCCTCGAGTCGTCGTTTCAAGGAGGTGTGGAAAGGAGAGTAAGAAAAGAGGCTTGCGGCGAGATGCGGAAGCACTGAGGTTGAAGTAAAATTTCAATCACGTATGCAACTTCGGCTCCGCAGGGTAGGATGGGCCGGGGCGATGCGAAAGTAACGGGGCGTAATGCGCCAATGGGGGCGTCCACACTTCCCACTAGTTGCACTGCTGCGCCACAGTGGCACCACAACCAATCACGAGATAAGGCCTAT
The DNA here is from genome assembly GCA_022114105.1 of Tolypocladium guangdongense. Taxonomy (NCBI): domain Eukaryota; kingdom Fungi; phylum Ascomycota; class Sordariomycetes; order Hypocreales; family Ophiocordycipitaceae; genus Tolypocladium; species Tolypocladium guangdongense. The sequence goes on from NRQP01000002.1 coordinate 6,110,335, forward strand.
TACCACCTAACATGCACAAGGCTGTTGTTGCTGAGCTTTCTCTAGGACCGAGACTGCCGCTCGTTTATTATTGGGAGTTCTTCTTCTTCTCTCGCCCCCCCCAGGTGTTCGAGTGCTGCTCATAGACGGCTCAGAAATCAAGCGACTGCTTCTTGTCGCTGTCTGCTGGTGTTCCGGAGGGTTCTGCGGCCTTGTCATCGTCTCCCACAGGGGGTAGGCTGAAGGGCGTGATGACCATGCCGCTCGATGCACTCAGTTTGAAGGACAAGTCTTCCCTCACCCAACTGCCCTCTAAGCCGCCCCCTTTCTCGTGGAATACGGGCAAACTGTGAACTCGCAGCAGGCCCTGGATTTTGTCCTCATCGGTGGGGCCGCGGCCCATTTGGGCACGGTGTTGTAGGGGTATAAGCTCGACGACACCGTCGGATAACAGTTCCATCCATCTCGTGAGACCAGTAGACCGTGGATGGAGCGACTCGGGCAGCGTCACTAGGGCCACGGTCTGTGTGGGGAACTGCCGGAGCAAGCTTCTCAGGCTGTGCAAGAACTGCAGCACTTCTTGCGGCTGGCACGCTGCTGAGCTGTACAGCGTGGGTGACAGCAGGCCGGGAACGAGGATCCTGTGGACGGACGTCGACGGCGAGCCCTTCAGCCTGGAGGCCACGTCGCTGATGAAGGCCCTGAATGGGGGCTGTGCTGGGGGGGACATGGCGTCCGTGAGGCGGGAGCTGTGTAGTTGGCCCCGAATGGCGCTCGTCTCTAAACGCTTGGTGAGGTCAAATGCGTGGCAAAAGGGACTGGCGTCATCCGACGGGACCGAACCGGCCTGGACATCTAGAGTAGTTAGTCTACGAGGAGCGTTCTGGTTCTCTCTTACTGCATCGTTGAGCCCAAGGACAGCACTTACCTCTGCCCGGGGCGGAGTTGTTGCCAAGAGCTTCATACCGCCACGCAATCCTCATCTTGTCTGGCGAAGCAGCATCAGCTTTGGCCGCCCTCGGCTTCGCCTCGCTGGCTAGGCCAGGCAATTCTCGTCGCCAGGCATCCCCAGCGCCTAGAAGATGGACATGATGGCCCTGGACCAAGCCTTCTGCCGCGCAGTACCGCAGGAGTGTCCCTCCAAAATCGGTTGTGCCAGCCTCTTCGATTAGGAGGGACGACCCCAGGGGCATTCCTGCGTGGCCTGACAGAAGCTGATCCAGCGAAGCAGTCCCAGTCGACGTCGTCAGCCTGCCGTCTAGGGGTGAGGGCCGGGTGCCAGGGAAAAGAGCCTTTTCCTGCCTCGGCGCGGCTGCCGCTGCGGGAGCCCGAATTACGGCGTTCCTTTTGCGGAAAGACATTGCCTCATGTTCAAACGAGCGCCACACCGGTGGCAAAATAGGTACGTCAAGTACCTTATGCAGGTGATTCAGTAAGGAGGTGGCTTATCCTGCAGGTATACGGACATCCGTGCCTCGGCGTCCCGCGCAGACTTTGGCAAGGCTGGGTGGTTCTGGCTGACGGAACAAGTCGCGTGGGTAATTGTCGTTGCAGGTCGTGCAGCTTCCAGGGAAGAAATGTGGCTGATGAATGGGTGACTTCGGCGGGGCCTATTGCCCAGGCCCCTGACTGAGCGATATTATGCGGGTATCGAGAACATGCATGCTCCAAAGGCTCGAACAAACCCGACGTTTTTTCCTGCTCCCCGTCCGCTCGTCATTACCACAGAACGGCCACTTGGCTGCAGGAGAGCATCGAGAGAAGGCCAAAACGAGGAGACAACCATCGTGTACCCTACTAGCTTCGACTTGCTTGGGATCCCTCTGATCGTCCCAGCACCCCCACCGTCGCCATGTCAGGCACCGGTGGCGGCGGCGACGCGACCCTCTTTGAGGAGAGCTTCACAGTCACCGACTACGACCAATCCAAGTACGATCGCGTCGCGCGCATCTCGTGCACATCGGCCGACTCGCAGACCGTCATGGTCCTCGACGTCAATATCGAGCTGTTCCCCTGTGCAATGTCCGACTCCCTGCACGTCGTCCTCACCACGACGCTGTCGCCCGACGGCAGCAAGGAGGACGACAAGGGCTGGCGGGACGTGGGCAAGGGGGGGGATGCGCCGGCCACCATTGCCGACCTGTACGACTATGTGTGCCACGGCAAGATTTACAAGTTTGAGGAGACGTACGACGGCAACACAATGTGCGCACACCCCCCCGCCCCCAATTACCACTCTGCCGATGCGCGTGCACCATGCTAACCACGAACCCTCGCTGTACAGCAATGCCTACGTCTCGTTTGGTGGCCTGCTCATGTCGCTGCAAGGCCCCGTCAAGAAGCTCACGCCGTTGCGAGTTGACAGTGTCTACCTCTTGATCAAGAAGTAAGGTAGCCGCGGACCCTCCTCGAGCGAGCGTGCGGCCGCATCCTGTCATCAGCATCCAAGCTCTCCTTCCTCCACTAAGGCGGGGTGGCTCCATCATGTACCTATATTCTGGACGCTGTGCTTGTGTCTTTGGATCTTATCGCAGCACGCAGTCGCCGCCGCCTGGACATACACCCTCCACCATGCCGCCTCTTTCCACTCTCTCCAAGCTCTGTTCAAGTGCCTGCAGCGCCCGCGCTAGGTCCTTGGGCTTGGGAGTGGCGCCAGTTGCTCTGGTGGGGTCCCGGGAACGGCATGTGGCGATGCATTCTCTGCCTGATGGCGGCCAGGTTCGGCTCGTTGTCCTCGGTCAAGATGGCGTGGCGGATGAAGAAGTCGAGCACAACGAGGGCGCAATTATGCTTGTACTTGCCGTCAGCCAGGTCCTGCTTGACTTGGTCCACGTCGCAGAGATAAAACTCGTCGACTTCGCCGTCCTTGGGCTGAGGAGTCACGTCGGCAGGCAGCTCGAGGTCATAGACCCACTGGCACTCGGGGTAAATAAAGCCGTCTTCGCCCAAGTGCTTTTCGTCGGTGATGTACGTGTAAGTGACGGTGCCGACGCAGCGGGCTCGGCGGCGAACCAGGTCGTCGGGCAGGCTTGCCTCCTCGTCGGCTTCGCGGATGACGCACTCAAAGGGATCCTCGCCCGTCATGAGCCCGCCGGCGACGGTGTTGTCGAGCATGCCGGGAAAGGTGGACTTGTCGGAGGCCCGCTTGGGCACCCACAGCTTGAGGCCGTGGGGCGCGGCAGCGTCGACAACGTAGGCCGTCATGTGCACGCCGTAGCGCATCGTGCCTAGCAGGCCCATGGCGGCGCGCTCCATGCTGAAGAGCAGCTCCCCGTTGCGGCCGTAGACGGGCCACACCTCGTCCCGCCAGCCCCGGAGCAGCTTGAAGGTGCCTTTGTCGCGCCAGTAGCCGGCCAGAGCTGCTACGACGCGGCTCCTCTCCTCCTCGGTCGGCAGCTGTAGCATCACGACGGTTCGGCCGGTGTGGCTGATGTCCACATCGCCCCTGACGCTGAGCGGGACCTTGACGAGCTCGTGCACCACGCGGTCCAGCATGTAGCCGATGGGATACCGCCCCTGCTCGTCTTCCCACAACAGCGCGTACACGCCTTCTTGCGCCTTTTGAATCTCTGTGGCGCTGCCATCGCCGGCATCGCTGTAGGGAAACCTTTGAACGCTCTGTCAGCGGAGATGGCGCCTCGCACTGCTCTGTCAGGGGCTGGGGTGCAGGGGGAACGGTAAGGTGGGAGAGACCGACTTGTCCGTTTCGCCAATCAGCTCTAGATTGGACTTCATCGTGTGGCTGGACTGTGGGCGACCTCGGGGTTCCTGGGAGTGCGAGTGATGTGGCTCCCCGAGGCCAACGTCCTACGGAGAGCGCAGCTTGGGAGGCAGCCTTGACGCCTCCGCCCCGCGTGGTCAACCCCACCATCGCCGGAGCTCCTCGGCGCCGTGTGCTCCGATCCCGCGTATACGCATAAGGTCATAGGGCGGGGTCTGCTCTCATCAATTCTCAACTTTCGTTTGTAACCCGCCTTCTTCGTGCCCCGCCACGTCTCTACTCGGAGACGCGCAGACGAATCGCGGCCCAGGCAGACACCGATCCACCCAACAGCTGAGAGCAGCGGCGCGCGGGCACGGCACGGTGCACCGAGGACGAGACCCTTCGACGGCAAAGGAGCAGAGACAACCATGTGTGGCCCCGTCTTCGGCATCGTCCCGGCTGGCCAGCCCCTCATCACGGAGCCCACGTCGACGCCGTCCCAGACCTCGGTCCTCTACGCCCTGCCCATGGCCAAGCCCTTCTCCCACATCGTCGTCTTCCTCTACCCCAATGTCGCCCTGCCAGACAACACCGCTGCCGCCATCTACCTCGCCACCGCAAGCGACGTTGCCGCTGCCGCCCAGTCCGGCGCCACGCCCAACTTCCGCTTCCTCGGCGCCATCGGGCCCGGCAAGGAGAGCGCCATGTTCAAGGTCGGTTCCGGATCCACCGCCAGCTCCGGCGGGCTCGTGATTGGCGTCTCCATCGAGCCGGCCCACGTGGTTGGCCAGCGCTTGCAGGAGCTCGCGGCAGACACGACGGCCGCTTCGTCCCAGCCCACCACGGCCGTCCTCGCCCAGCGCATCATCCAGAACGCCTTCAACTTCCTCGCTAGTTTCAGCGGCACGGCAGGCCCGGGCGGCGTCGAGGTTGTTCCCCTCAAGGCCTTTGAGGACTGGTGGCGCAAGTTCGAGTCTCGCATCCGCTCCGACCCCAGCTTTCTCGAGAAGCAGTCAGACTGATGCATATTATCGATATGCTGTGGGTTTTCCGCCTTCATTGGCGGCATCGCGGCTATCATGTATTGTCCTTCAGATCCATCGATGCCCATCACGTCGGGTATCCCGCGCCGTCTTGCGTGCCACGACGCGTTGGCTGCCAGCATACCGTCGCAACAAAAATGTGTTGACCCGGTATAGCTCCATAACCTGTTGCCGAGCTCATCAATCCATCGCGTGTCCTCGGGCCCGGTAGAGTCGAGGCCATGCCTGCTTCTCGTTTGGCATACACTGGTCTCGAGGACGGTACTAGTTGTTAGTTGGCATGGTCGTTATAATCGTACACGCCATTCCGTGGCACCCAATTGCGTTGCTTCTACGAAGTATAGCAATGTAACATGTCAACTTATTCTAGCCTCTAATGCTCCGTACAAGGCAAGGAAGATGATACATTCAAACCCTGCGGAATCCTGCCTCCACGACCTGCCCGGATGTGTGTATTCTTGCTTATCAAGGGCAAGACAAGAGACAACCGCTAATTACCTAGCGCCTACAAGTTGCCGAGCTATTCATTCGCCCGGGGGCGCACGCCGTCGGAAGAAGAAGTGAAAAAACGAAGACGCCCGCCAAATACCCAAAGACATGTACATGAATATAATCGGACACCTGTACGTCCGTCCCGGCCCATCTTGCACATGAACAAATCCAAAACGCCGTTAGTCTTGCAGAGTCATGAGCGGACTTTTCAACCGCGTCGGGCTGCCAGCCCTACTGCGTCGCCCGGCGTTGAGCATCTGGAGTGTTGGGGCGAGCCGTTCGCGGCTCTCTGTGCGGACAACCAGCCCGTTTCTATCCATCGCTGACGGTGGCTGCGTGTCGTCACATCGATCGAGATTGAGTCTAGGTGTCGCGAGTCCGGGCGCGTTGCCAGCCCGTGACCCATCGCTGCTGTCCGAGTAGCTGTGGTCATCAGAGTCCACCTCGCCCAGCTCAAACTCGGCCGCCTCTCCTTCTTCCATGACTCGCTCGTACGCTGCTGGGCTCCGCCCAAAAAGCTTGCTCGCCAAAGAGAAGCCCCCCCTGGTCGGTTTCCGGCCCGGCCCGGCCCGGCGTCGCCGGTGAACTATGCTCAAGAGTCGTCTTCTCCTCTCAGGTCTCCGGAGCAAGTACGCGGCCAGCAGCAGCACGAGAACCAAAACCAGGAGGCCAGACGTGGATTTGCTCGGCGCAATGAGCATGTCGTCGTCATCATCGTTGTCGGGACCCGTGATTGGCAACAGGGGAGCGGAGCCAGCGTGCTCGAAGTCAGATGGTGTGCCCGATTGCGCGTTACTGCCAAAGCCCACTGGTAGTGATGAGGATCCCACGGGGGAAACCTGACCAGCGGCATAAAGGACCATTTTGCCAAGCGTCCAGCTGACTTCGATGCCATCAATCTTGTCCACGGGCTGGAAGGGGTTAAGAAACCCCTTGTCCTTTGCCTTTGCCGCCGCCCCCTTTGTCGCGTTTATGCCTGGATTCGGCACACTCTCCAGGCTCACTCGCGGGATGCCTATCCCGTCGTGGAGCACGTTGATGAGCCAGGACGCCTTGAAACATGCCTCTCGTGCGTCCTGGGCTTTCTGTTCGGGCGTCTTCTTTCGCTTCTCCAGGTCGCCCTCGATGGCAGCCCAGTCGCGGTTGCAAAAGTCCATGACATCGTGCTGATACGTGGCGAGATCGTACGCATTATGCTCCTTTCCAATCACGCCGTGGGTCGTGTGCCAGTATTCGGACACGCCGACAAAGTGGTTCACGTCAAAGTCAATGGCCGGTACGTGCTGGCCGTTGAGCAGACATGGGTGATCTTCGCACGGGGCGTCTTTGCGGAGGAGAGGGTGCGTTTTGCGCAGGCACTCGTCAAATGCTCCGGTCCCAACGAGGACCTGGCCGTGGCTCGCCTTGCTGCCAACCGCCGGTTCGCCACTGAGGGTGGTGCGCAGACCTTTGGGCATGCACGGGTCCGGGATCTCGTCAATGGTGCCACCATAGCTGTCCTGTAAGCTTTCGACGTATCTCGAGCGGGCCTTGTTGGCGCCGAAGCCGAGCCATGTGGCGGTGAACACTTTGTATTCCACCGGAGAGCCATCCAAGCGTCGCATTCGGACCAGTTTCAGGTCGTCTGCGTGTCTGCTTGCCTCGGTGGTATTTGGCGCGAAGGCGATCTGCGCCGATGCGCCGCCCATGTCGAGAAAGCCGTACGTGTGATGGCCTTTGCCGTGGGCGTGCTCCCCGGGGCGGTCAAACCCGCCAAGCAGGTAGTTGGCCGCGATCCAGCCGTAGAGGCCCTCCGTCTCGCCGGATATGACCTGGATGTGCGACTGGCAGTGGGGTAGGTCGAATCGCGTGTTCGCCTGCAGATAGCTGCAGATGCCTTGTAGGAGCGCCGCCTGTTGCTTCTCGGGTAGAAATCGGACACCTGCCGTGGCCATGAGGAAGACTGGCGTCTCGGGAACCTTGGCAGCAGGCACTTGGTCCAGGGCCACGTCGACGAGCGACTGGAGGTGGTCGGGGCCGACAGAGGCGACGTCTTCGGCAAAGGTGGAGACGCCCGAGTGAATCTTCTTGTTCTTCTTGAGTATCAACCGCGGCAAGCTGTGCATCTCTGTCGCGGAGGCATGCTTGGCGACTGAGGATGGATGCTTCCACTTGTACACATAGATGCGGGTCCCCGAGGAACCAGCGTCGAAGATGACACCATACTGAGCTGCACGAACCATGATGCGTCAGCAAAGGCGTCTCGATTGAGCCGGACGGAGCCACTCCGCAGGACGCAACAGGGTACGACGCACAGTTCTTACCCATGAGGGTATTCGCGCACCATGAGGTGCAGCTGTGTGGAATCCGCTGGCAGTACTACCTGGCTCGAGGCCCCGTTTCGCAAATCAGGCGTGGTCTCGGAGGCGTCGTAAGCGGTCGGTCGTGCCTTGATCGTCTCACGGGCAGTCGGGGCAGCAAGCCCTGATGCAGGCCAGGGGTGCTGAGAGGGCGCGGCCAGTCGATTTCTGCCGTGCTCGTGATGACGGCGCCGCGCGTTCGGTCGGGACGAGCGAGAGTATAGATAGCCGGCTACTGGCAATCAATTGTAGCTGAGGCGCGATCGTGGTGCATCGCTCGTGGCGCAGAGGCAAGGCGACAGCGGACGAGAGGACGGGTCTTTTGTCGTGTTGACGACGGGATGCGAATGTTTGTTGCAAGAGACGGGAGGACAGGTTTTGGTTCGGCTGTCCAGGAGCCGTGCCAAGTTTCGAAACGAGATGATAACGCGTCGGGTACGAATAGGTACTTAACCACTTCGTTAAAGAACCAAGGGTCTCATGTAGCTGCAAGTACCTATCGGCTGCTTCTGCGGAGCAACACACCACTTCGCCGAGTCGTTTGAGTTGTGGGCATACGAGGCGACATGAGCCAATGACTTGTGGTAGCCTGCCGCCAAAAATACGGCCTACCTCTTCCGAAATGCTTCAGAAAAGTGAGGAAAGAAACATTTTGGTTCATCGGTGTCTACTTCGTGCGGAGCCTCCAGATACGAGGCACCCAAGGAGCGTAAAGGTCGCGACCAGTAATATTGCTTCCGATAGGCCTACTTCCTGGTTGCAGCTGAATACGAGAACAGCCATCCTGGTGTGCTTCCCCTTGCTCCGTACGTCCGTACTCCTCCGTGCTCCGTACGTGCGTTGCCTCCGGCCCTGGCGGTGAAGTGGAACTGTGCCAGGGAGACACTCCTCGTCGTGCCCCCCCTTAGCCAGTGGCCTCTTCAGCAACATACTCCCCGCCCTCTCGCTCGCCGATATCATCTTCCTAAGCGGCACCCGCTTGATCTGCGCAAGCGACGGAGCCACTGTGCGGCATGGCTTACATCGTGACCGGGCACTAGTCCGTAAATGGCGGTCATGGTCGTAGACGTTCCTTGGCTAGCCATGCTGGGAGTTGCTAGGTTTTCACGGTGGTGCATCGGACGAGGTATTGCGGATGCTCAAAGGGCTGGGACTGTTCAGTTTACATTCCACACCCCACTGGACAGAGGACCATGAAGGAAGAGCCCGTTCGTTTTACCATCCTTGATATTCCTTTTTCAGCGGATTGAGGAGCGACCACCGATGCTAGCTGGCGTGTGGTGGCAGAGTGAGAACAGGTACCGGGCATGGACAATACAAGCGGGGTCTCCTTCGATAAGCCATCTCGAACGACTGCGGTCCGGCCACTCTTCGATTCTGTGAGCACATACATGGTAAATGCGCCGCGTTAGGCGCACGGTAAATGGTTCCGCCACAAGTAACGCATCTCTAATGGCCCCTGGCCGAAGTCCCCAGTCCAGCAGCATTCGTTGGCTGGCTGGCCTTTAATCCAGAGGTCAGTCCAATCCCGGACAGACCGCCACGATGTTGAGCGAAGCTGGGGGTCTGAATCCCAGGCGGCCTCCTGTTGCTAATCGAATGTGGTACAGGTGTTCCTGCGACCCCAGCAGGATGACTCGCGCTGCCAAGGAGCGAGGTGTTACCGGGCCTCTGACGCGAATCCGGTCCGACTGGAACATACAGTCCTGCGGCTGTGTCCGCAGGTTAGTGTGTGGACCTCGCAGTATGAGAATATGTTTGAGCTTGAACGTACACTGGAGTGCTACCCCAGGTCTCATCCAGCGGTCTTCGACACCTACGTGGTGGAGACTCGATCGAGGGATGCCCGAGTTCACACCCGTGACATCGAATCTGTTGGTCTGGCCGAAGAGGGCGAAGCTATTGCGAGGCTCCGCTTCTGTATCCGGTTTGTACCCCTCGAACTCGCGGGCCGCGGTCTGTGACTGTGATGCGACATGGAGGGTGGAGTCCACGGCGTCTGATGCGGCTCGTTGAATATGGCCCATTTCCGCCTTCCTCTTAACTTTGTCGTAGAGCTCTTGCGTCTGCAGGAGCTTGCGGCTCTTGTCCCTGTACGCCTGTGCCAGCTCCTCGTTTTTGCGCCGCATGCCCTCCTGTTCGGCCGCAGAACCTGCCGCGAGTCAGCAGGGGATCAGTTTAGGGGTTCCCAGCGGGGACCGACTGTTGAGTCTATGCTGCAAGCGCTCGATCTCGGCGTTGGCGTCGCCGACTGTCTGGTCAAGCCGGACCGTCAGATTGGAGTATTTTTCCGTCAATGTCTTGTAGAGGTACTGTTGGTAGTAGGTCTCCTGTGTGGTCTGATATGCCCAGAAACTGAGGGCACGGCCGGCGCACTCCATGATGACGTTAGGGCTGAGGCCGCTGAGGACACTCGTCTTGTAGTCCTCGCTGGGGTTGAGATTGGTAATGACAGCGTCGTCTGGCTTGGAAAGTTGCGAGCTACACGCCGGACACGTAGTACCCCTAGGGGTTTCCTGGCCAGCCAGGCCGAGTCGATGAACGCAGTCCAGGCAGAAGATGTGACTTGACAATGTAGTTTTAGCCGCGAAGAGCAAGCAGGCGAGGGACGCTGCAGCATGCAGCTCTGGGGATCAACAGACCTGCAGGTCGTGACAAGAGCGCGGTCGCCGAGCTCCTTTCTGCACTTGAGGTTGTTGCAGGTGAGTGCGTGCTCCATGGCAAAGGCCGCGGTGGCGTTGATCTTGGCAGCGTTGGTGGTTCGGCGCGTCCTTCAGGCCGGTGGCAGAGGAGGCGGGATCGGAGAAGGAAGTGGAGAGACACGAATGAAGCCAGGAGCTGGCTGTACATGAAAGATCAGGGCCAATGGTGCGCCGTACCTATACCGAATGTACCTACCTAGGTAGGGAGATAGGTACCTTAAGCAGATGCCGCATATCTGAGGTTATAGTAACCATCGGCTGCATCCCCAGACAGTTCCTCCAAGTTGTGCAGCCAACCCTTGCGATGCACTTGTCACAATCTCGACTCTTCCATCTTACTGCTGACTTGGCTGCAACCTGAGGCATCTTCCACTCCCGACCTCGCACGGGAAGGATCTTAGTCGGCCTGGCTTTGATTGCTCTTGGCGCCAGATACGGTAGTTGGCGTGCGGGCGACAGCACCTGCCCTAGGTGCCTGTGTCTATGCTCAACCTGCAACACCTAGGTAGGTCCGTCGCCGTGGACCGAAGGCGAGGAATCTTTGGATATCAAGGCCATGGCAGTTGGAGGACCACGGGGCACGTTCCCATATGCCAATATCTAATGATGAGCCACAGAGTCTGCACGACAAGACGACGCGCCGTGGAAGGAGATGCAGGGGAGGATTCAGCTGCATTCACCAGAGCCGGATGTATGCGTCAAGTCGCCGCCTGCGAGCCTTGCCCAGGTGACATGGCTGTCAATGTCTTCTTCAGCCAACCAAGGTGCTTGCGTGTCACTGCCGCATGTACTTAGGGCTGAGTGTTGCAGCTTGAACAGCTTGCAGGAGATACCTTAGTAAATGGCGCATAGGTACTTCCCAATCCCCGGGGTTTCCTGTGCGCCTCATCCAACGGCTTGAACCCCAATGCTCTGCTGGAGCTCGCTAGGCGCCGCCTCAGCCCGCACTACATCAATCAGGACAGTGCCATTCACTCCCATCTCTCCTCCAGTTCTCCCATCACAGAATAGCCTTCCGCTGCCCCTGATCTGTGCGTGCCGATGCAGTGCTCACTCGTCATTGGAGCTCGGCTTACCCACCGCTCATGACAGGCGAAGTACTTGGCATCGACTTTCTATGCCGTCAAATATGCAGGTGTTGTCGACGGGTATGTACTGTTTCGTGACGATTTTGATCACCTCTTGAGCCACCATCCCTCCCGTGACTGCAGAGATATTGTGCAGCTCTCCGCCGGCAGCTCTCGACACCTCTTGGGCCACCTGGGCCGCTCTCTCGTTCCCCACAAGTGCTGGAGCTTGCTGTGCCATGGACGACATAATGTCTTCTGCTGTGGCTGTCGGACCGTGTGATGTGGCGCTGAGCGCAAGGTAAATGGGGATCAGGGACGTTGGCACCTCGGAGCCAGCAATGGCCGCAACTTGATCATTGAAAAGCTCCCTTTCTGCTCACAACGCACCGTCAGCCGAAGCTGCTCCGAAAAGGCCCGATTGCTTCTAGTCCAATGCTTACCGACGACCTGCTGAATGCCGACCTCCTCGCCCTCGACGGCATTGACTATCTTGATGAACCGTGCGTTCGTGCAGATCAGCTCGACCTCGGCAGAGTCGATTTGATCTTCGCCAGCCATGGCCCGGGCCGTAGCCAAGACCTCTTGGGCGTCGCGGCGAGCCTTGTCCTTGTAGATATTCTGAAGCTGGATATAAATGCTCGACTGTGCTTTCATGTCGGGCAGGCCGCCCGGCACAGGCAGCAGTTGATGCTTGGCGTAGAATTGCCTGACCGCTTCGACAATGACCCAAAAACCGGTCTGTGACTGGCCCTGCATGCCAAGGTCAGAATTGTCCAAGAGAATATGCCCTCGGGCCTGCCACCATGCATCTACGTACCTCGCCGCGCCCGTCGTGGTGCTCGAATACCTGCTTCAATGAGCTGGGCACGGAGGGCTCTGCGACATGCTTCATGACGGCGGAAATGGCTTCCTCAAAGTTCTCCTCGCCGCCCTCGGGATTGTCCTTTCGCATCGCGTCGGCGACGAAGCCGCGAAAGGCAATCTTGTCAGCATAGGTGGTGGGATAGGCATTGCCGTGAGTCTGCTTCCACACAGAGAGGTAATGGAGCAGGATCACGACAAGAGGCAAGTGGCCATGGTCATGGTTATCGAGCTTGTCGATGTCTTTGGTCATGCCCTTGGCAAATGTCGAGAGCTCCGGCCACGGGTTGAGGAGCCTGAGATCAGTGGTTGCAGTCTCGTCCGGATGAGTGTCTACGACGGGGAAAGTGCCCGGTAGGCTGATGTTGAAGTAGGAGTAGAAGCCAACGGAGCGGACAGCTACCAGCGGGGTGTGATGCTTGGTGGCGTAGGCCTTGATAAGGCCAACCTGGTCCGCCGGCAGAGGCAGCGCATACAAGATGACCGTGAAGACATCCGACGAATCTAGAAGCTGCCGGAGATCTAACGGGGACTGGGAGTGGGTTACCAAGAATTAACCTGGAAGGCTCGGGAGAGGAATAGACCTTGATGATGGGGGTGAAGCTCACCTTGGTTTTTGGGTACCAGTCACCGGTCACCTCTGGGTTGAGCTCCAGCAGAAGGCGGGTGCAGCACTGTGCTCGCGACTTGCCCAGACAGGACTCGTCTAGAAAGAAGTTGACACCGAGGTCGGCGTCGCTCACAATGGCCTCATCGGCGATGGTGAACTTGCCAATGCCTGCGAGGGATGGTGGTCAGCCACACGACACAAACGCGTTGACGGGACGGCATGGCTGGGCGACGAACCAGGGAGAACGAGGTTCTTGAGCGCCTCGACACCCACAGTGCCACCGCCAGAGTTGACGAGCAGGACGTTGGCGGACTCGAGGGCGGCCTGGCCGGAGGCTGCCCAGAGCCTCAGCTGGCGGTCGTACTTTTTCTCCTTGTCCGATGGCCCGTGGAGGACCGGAGGCGTCCGGGCCATGACCTCGGCCATGCTGCCTTGTGCCTGTCCGGGAAGACGCCGAAAGAAGGCAGGGCCAAAAGCGAAGCACTGGGAGATGGCGAGGGCGAACAGGCGTTGGAGGGCAGTTTGGCTGGTGGCGCTGGTGGGTGGAGGCGTGTAGGCGGCTAGCCTCGCTGGTGTTGGTGGTGGCACGGCGTTTGCATCGATCCATGAGCATCGTCAGCGTCGTGTCTGAAGAGTTCCAGGTCGGGTATAACCGTGGTCCGTGCCCGCCCCACCACCCACGACCTCAATCCAGTAGGTACTCGTAAGGGTACGAGCAGGTATTAATAGTTCATAATGATGCAAAACGAAACAGCTGGATAATATATCTCGCATGAATTTATGCCGTCATTGCCACATCCGTAGATAAACACACTAGAGGTTGGCATTCATTGCAAAGCGCGCAGGAACCTATAGGTACTGAGTACTTCTAGAGAAGAGCAACGGAGGTGTCGAAGATGGATTAATTAAAGTCATTGTACGAGACATGCGCCTTGCGATATGCGCGAATGACATGTCGTATACTTGGTGCAGTGTGCAGTTGCGACTTTGCGCTTTGCGGATATGCATCAACACTGGTACTTGTCAGACGGGCTCGTCTTTCTTATTGGCAGCTTTCACCCCAACAACTGTTCGCATTCGCTTGCGAGCTCCACATCTCTTCGACCACGCCTCTCCACCTACCACTCGTACGTACTTAGGTAGTACCTTACGTGTGCCCGGAATAAGGTAGGTACCTACCTTCTGGTAGAAGACAGCTTCTCGTAGCCTACGAAGTGCGAAGAATTCCATGTACGGATATAAGGTAGTCGTGGCAGATGCTACCTTGGGTCATGATTTCAGAACAACGGACCATATACATACCTACTCAATCGAGGTAGTTTGGCACCCACCTTGCAACGCAGCCATGCAAGGTCGTATTCAAGCTTTCAATGAACGGACGCTGTCAGTCAAGTAAGGTACCAACCTACCTACCTATGTAGGTGCCCGGTTAGCCAGTAGGTAGGTACCTAGAAACCCGTGATCGAGTGGACACCGTGGCCACCCTTGGCGTGCGTTCTGCGACGACGCGCCTGCAAGCCGTCTGCGCACGAGGTTTGTAAGGTGAGCCATGCCTGCTGCAACTTCGTACGTTGGTACCTAAGGTACCTACCTGGTAATGCACCCTTTCTTTGCCTAGGTCCTCCGCCCATGCAAGTGTCAGGAGGAGATAGATACCCGATACCCTGGCCCGCGAGACCCTTCTCGGACACCAGTCCCGGTCGGATATTTTCCCTGGCTCTTCACTCCGTAGGCCGTCCAATAGCATGCGTGATACGAGCCCATTTGGGAGGCTAACAAGAGCGAGAGGGATGGCCGGATGGAGAACCCCAGCCTTCGGGCCGGGTTACGCTGCCGTTGGACAAGTCAGGTCGCACGGTAGGCGAGCCCCGATGGTGCGCTGCGTCCTGTTCGTCTGAGGCGTGCCAGCGAAATGCAGTCTGCTGTGCTTGGACACCACACCAGACCAGGGCAAAGCAATGGCCTGGTACGGCACATTGCTGATGACACATGGATTCACTTCAGGCACCAAAGGCGAGGCGCGCCGTTTTCGTTAGGTTAGGCAAGGCGACATGAAGCAAAACAACAACGGAACGAAGCAGACGGATCCATTCAGTTGGTTTCTCACGAAGAGGTACCCTTGGCTGTTTGTCGCCCGGGTTGCCAGCCAATGGGGGGGTTGAGTGGAGGCTCCAATGCTCCATGATGGTGTGTACGGCCTCACCTGACCCGAGGAGTTCCACATTCGTCGCATCTCAACTTTCGGGTGCTCTATTTAATATGCCTTGGGCGCCTTGGCTCCCTGTGTTAGCAACGGCACCTAGGTAAAGATGGAGGCTACGAAGAAAATGCCACGTGAGGTATCTACATACCTGGGTACCAACCTTTAAGGTAGATAGATGCCTTACCCAACGCCCTTGTCGCTCCGGCTTTTCGATGTATGAAGCGGCCTCACTCACGGTCTCTTGCTCCTCCTTGTTCTCTGTCTACCCTTCATTGCCTCTCATCCAATCAATTCTTTACGAATGGCCTCGGGTCGGTGCTCGACTTGTGCTGCCCTGCGCCACGAGTCCGCAAACAGGCCCTGCTCATCAAACGGCGTGTAGATGTGGATGTGGATGGAGCTGCCTTCTTTACTGTCCTCGGATCACATTCTGCCTCTTTCATCGTCCCCTGCCTATCTACCTACGAGTACAATAAAGGCAAGCCAGCGTGTCTGCTGCCTCCCCTCGCCTGTCTGGCCACACGCCACGCCTGCCTCTACGCTTACACCTTGCACACCTCCGCCCTCCATCCGCATCCGCATCCGCATCCACGCCCACGCTCGCTGGCAGGTCGACACCCGCGGTGTTGTTGTTTCCTCCCTTGGTGCATACATCCATGCCTACCTTGATACATGGCTGGTGCCGTTGGCTTGCTGCATCCCAAGGAAGGGAGGTACTGCCCAGGCAAAGCAAGACCCAAGGTACCTGCCTTCTGTACTACCATTTAAGTACCTGAGGTAGGTAGGTAGGCACAGGCGCTGCTGCTGCTGCTGCTGCCGCCGCCGTCATCATCCAATTGGCCCGCCCCTCGCTGGAGCAAGGTAATACCTACCTGTCCTACCTGTACCCTACAACAAGATAGGTACCTTGCCTTGCCTTGCCTTGGCCTCTTGTCTAACCTCCAGTCGGCTCGCAAAAGCTCGGTTTGGATTCCACGGCTGCAGCCCTGCTGCTGTGAATACCAACAGGACGATTGATCCAAGCAGGTCCGCCCGATGGGGCGGGCTCTTGTACGTACCCTGTCTGTATGCCTACCTAGGTAGGCAGTCGCCGCTGCTCGCATTCGCTCCCGTCGCTCTTCACAGTCACCGTCCCTGTCCGAGTCACAGTCCAGTCCCGTTGCCACTCCTGCCTGCCTGTCATTGCGGCCCTCTCTAGCCTCGACCCGTGCCTTTTGGTCCTCGATTGCCATCACGCCCTTCTCCTCGTCGTCCTCGTCCTCGTCCTCGTCTTCTTTGTCCCTGTCCGCGCCCTTCTCCTCTTCGCCCTCTCATCGTCACCCGCTCCGAAGCACCTGGCGCTTTCCCGTCCCAGCTGCGGCCAAGGAACGAGAGCATCTAGTTCCCGGCACAAGCATCGTCAATAGCAGCAAGAGGGGCGAAACCATCACCAAGCGAGCCACTGTCACGATCTTGGCCTGTCTAGCCGGCCTCCACGACGCTGTCTGCAGCGGCCTTGACCATTCAAAGTCAGCATGGAGAAGTCGGTAGCCTCGGGAGTTCGACCGCACGATGGCCCTCTGACCGGCATCGACAGCCCCTCAACCTCAGACGGCGCCGTCAGAGGTACCACGGTCCCGCCGTGGCGCTACTGGGTGCTCAGTGTTGGGTACGTTGGCTGCGTAACCCCGTTTGCGAAGTCAGGCTGACTGTGTGTGCGCTTGTGTAACAGGGTTTGCCTTGGCCTCTTTCTCTCCATGGTCGATTCTTCCATTGTCGCGACCAGTCTGTACACCATTGGGGCCGAGTTCCAATCGATGGACTCGGTCAACTGGGTTGCGTTGGCTTACACCCTTGCCTACCTCGGCTGCGCTGTTACTTTTGCACGCCTCTCGGATGTCATCGGAAGACGCAATGCCTTCGTTACCGCCTATGTCGTCTTCTTCGCCTTCTCTCTGGCGTGCGGCTTTTCCCGAGATCTGCCTCAGTTAATCGCTTTCCGTGCCCTTCAGGGGATCGGCGGCTCTGGTGGGCACACCTCCTTTTCTTCCCAAGGGTGCAGAGCCACAGCTGTGATGCTGCCAGTCTGCTAACTCGGCTGTTATAGGCCTCTACTCCCTGTCAATGATCATAATGTCCGAGCTGTGTCCCGCGGAGTTGCGACAATACATCGGCAGCATTGTAGGCCTAGTTATTGCCGGCTCCGGAGTCCTGGGCCCGGTCCTGGGAGGCGTCCTGACACACTATGCAAGTTGGCGATGGGTTTTCTGGATCAAGTACGTATAGACTCATATGACTGTCCCCGAGATTGATGATGCTGACCGTCGTCAGTGGGCCTATCGGATTCATCTCGCTCTCCATCTTCCTCATCACCTGGCCCGAGGCAGAGCAACTCCCCCCCGCCCCACGGCGCTCGTGGAAGGAGTTTGACTATGTTGGCTCGGCCCTGGTTATTGCTGCGTCGGTTCTCGTTGTATTCGCGTTTCAGAATGCCGGTGAGGCCTCGCACAATGTCTGGAGCAGCGCCGTCTTCATTGCGCCCTTGGTGGCCGGCGCAATCGGATGGGCCGCGTTGGTCGCATGGGAACACATGGCCGAAATACGCTTCGGCGGCCGCTTTTCGCCTGCATTCCCCATCGGCCTCTTCCGAAATAGGGCGTACGCGGCCGGTGCTGCGTCGACACTGTTCCTCGGTTACCCCTATCTGCTTCTCATTTACTCTTTCCCCCTCCGAGCGCAAGTGGTGAGTGGGAAGAGCGCACTGGTTGCCGGAATAATGCTGCTTCCAATGCTAGGAGCATCTGCTGTGGGAAGTGCAGTCAGCGGCAAGGTGAACGCGAAGAGGAACCTCCTCTGCGAGACGTTGGCTGCCGGGGCATGTCTCATGACACTTGGATGCGGCCTGTTGACAACCGTTTCTGATGCAGGGGACGATGCAAAGGCGCTGGGGTTTCTAACCTTTGCTGGGCTCGGCTTCGGGCTCTCGGTTGCAGCGGCAACAATACTCGTGACTGCCGAAGCTCCCATTCGCGATCATGGTATGTCTCCTGGAACCACAAGGTGCCCCCGTGCGTACTGACACCTAACAGCGCCGGCGCAGGGCATCTTGGCCCAGCTGAGAGTTCTTGGAGGGAGTTTGGGGATATCCACATCGACGGTATTCGCGCACACAGAGGCGAATCGATATTTGGCTGGCGTCCTGACTGCGCATGAGAGAATGACGCTTGGCAGAGAAGGGACAAATCTCTCCAAGGAGCAATGGGATGCAGTTCATGTCGCGTACTCCGAGGCCTTCCGGAAGGGAATGGTTGCAGCCGCTGCCGTTTCTGGCGCTGCCATTCTACTGGCGCCGGGCGGCTATCGCCGTGGCCGGAGAGGCGTTGAGGAACAGCGACGAGCCCTGATGTTGGCGGATGGGCCCAACACGGCGCCGCAGAGCAGTATGACGGAGCGGGACAGTGGTGAGCGGGTGTAATCTCTTGCGAGGTGGCAGCACTCGGACAGGACGAAGCTTGGAGACAAGTGCCTCCTGGTTGGTGTCGGATGGCGTCTGGAAGATTTTGGCGAATTTGCTGGGGTTTTGGGTGGCGCTCGCTGCTATTCTGGCACGGGTAACGCGTCATTGGGCTGGTCTCTTGATTGGCCTGCACTCTGCAGACGGTTCTTTGCAGCGTGCCGTGGCGGCACGAGGCGAATTTGGTGAAGCGAGAAGGTTCTCGCGATGGATGGGATTGATTTGACAGCAGGATAACTAGAGCACGTGCGAGTTAGCGTGAGGAAAATGTAAAAGGAAGCGTACGTCTGTGGCGTGTTAGACTCGGGCGCACTGGCGCAGCGATGGTTTTCAACAAGGTTTGCGGCGACCGTATCCGTAAGGCGAATGTTTTGGGGCCTTTGCATTTATAGGCTCCAGGCTGCGTCTGCCATTTTGTTTCTGTCTTTTTCTCTCTGCGTCTTTCTTGCTTCTTCTCGCTACTGGTGTCGACTGAGACTCTGCCGAGAAGGGCCGCAAGGAGAGCACAAGACAAGACAAGACAAGACCAGACAAGGCAGGCCAAGTCGACCTACCTAGGTAATCAGAGGGAGGACTACAACAAACGACGAGCAGAGCTCTGGAAGGGAACAACAATGGTTCGCTGGGCCAGGACTGCAGCGTGGCTCGCGGCCGTGTCGGGGCTGGCAGAGGCGGCGTTGCTTGAGGAGCGGTTCCAGCCCGCGGGCGCGGCTGGCAACTTGACGGAATCGACGGCGATGCTCGACTGCGGGAGGTACGAGATGCTGCGCAACCAGACGGCGGAGCTGTTCCGGCGGCCGCTGAGCAAGAGAGAGTACGACAAGCGCAACTTCATGTGGTTCCGGTGCCGATCGGACCGAACGCACCACTTCGACATGGGCGGCACCTGGTTCGGCGAGCACGGCAAGGACCTCAAGGAGCACCTGGACGCGCGCGGCTTCAGCCTGACGACGTACCGCTTCAAGTACGTCAACGGCGAATGGGGCGACGGCACGCTGTACTTCGACCCGTTCCACGACATGTTGCTGAAGGACTCGGTGAAGGAAATCAGGAAGCTGGGCAAGGTGGCGGCGGACCGGTACAGGCGCACGCTGTACGTCGTGGACTGCCCGGTGGCCGCGGACGAGCCGGGCTTCGCCACGGAGCGGAGCGCCTTTGGCAGGCGGTGGCCGGTGGACGTGTCGGACCGCGACAAGACGATTGCCGTCTACGGCCGCCGTAGGGGCTTCGGATAAATTGTTGTTGCTGCGGAGGGCGGGAGGCATCGAGGTGGGGCGGGTGGGGTTGTTCGTGAACGACGGCGATGTCGAGCCGCAAGCCTAGCCGTACTTGTAACCTGCAGCCAATCTTTGCGCCCGCGCCCCCTCGCCGTCAGTGTCCTCTGCTTGCTAGTCAGTGAATGGACGGATCCATCCGCGCAGCTGGCCAGGACATGGTCTTCTGATGCGCCCCGCCGCCTACAGCCTCGCCACGCCTCTCCGCTCCGCCGCCAGCCTCGCCCGCCAGCCCCGCCGTCCCGGCCTGCGCGCCGGCCTCAGCTCCCCCCGCCTCCACGGAACAATGGCCTCGACCGCCGCCAAGCGCCTCGCCGGCAAGACTATCCTGGTCACCGGCGCCTCCTCGGGCATCGGCCGCTCCACGGCCCTCGAGTTTGCCCGCACCAGCCCCCGCGACCTGCGCCTCATCCTCACGGCCCGCCGCGTCGACGCCCTCCGCGAGGTCGCCGCCCAGATCGCCAAGGAAGTCGGCGACGGCGTCAAGGTCCTGCCTGTCAGGCTCGACGTCAGCAACCCCGCCGAGGTCCGTGGCTTCGTCGGCGCCCTGCCCGAGGAGTGGAGGGACATCAACGTGCTCGTCAATAATGCGTGAGTCCCGTTCGCCGCCTGCGCTGGCCTCTCTGACCACCGTCTCCCATCAGCGGCCTCGTCAAGGGCGTGGCGCGAGCCCCCGAGATTGACGAGCAGGACATGAACGTCGTCTTCGCCACCAACGTCGCCGGCCTTATCAACATGACCCAGGCCATCATGCCCATCTTCCAGGACCGCCCAGACGGCGGCCAGGGCGACATCATCAACGTCGGTTCCATCGCCGGTATGTCCCGCTCTTCTCCCCTCGCACAGCAGCAGAGCCTTGCTGCAGACGCCCGTGTCCTGCTGGCCTCACGCTGACCGTGCTTGATCGTTGGCCACGCAGGCCGAGAAGCCTACCCCGGCGGCTCCATCTACTGCGCGAGCAAGGCCGCTGTGCGCAGCTTCACCGAGAGCTTGAGAAAGGAGCTCATTGCCACCAGGATCAGGGTCATCGAGATAGATCCCGGCCAGGTCGAGACGGTAGGTCGACGCCGAGACGCCTGCTCCAGCCAGCCTTTGCCCAGCCGTGTTCCGTTTCCCGTTCTGACCTCGCCCGATTCCGCAGGAATTCTCCCTTGTCAGGTTCTCCGGCGACAAGGCCAAGGCCGATGCCGTGTACGCGTAAGTTGAACTCCATTGCGATATCTCTGTGTCTCTTGAAGAGCAATGCATGGACTTACGAGACCCCCTTTTCCCGTCATCAGGGGTTGCGAGCCCCTGACTCCAGACGACATTGCCGAGGTCGTCGTCTTCACGGCTACCCGACGCGAGAACTTGGTCATCGCCGACACGCTGGTCTACCCAAACCACCAGGTACGTCAGACAAGAATAACACTGGCAAGTCATACCGGGCGAAGCAGCTAACACGTGCTTTGCCCGTTCCTTGCAGGCGTCCGCACTCATCATGCATCGCAAAAACGCTTAAACGGGACTCGACACGGTACATACTTGAATATGATGAAATATACTACTTGCACTCGCGTAAACTGTCCCAGAGTCTACACCTCTGTATTACCACATGGCAACCGTATCTACAACGGCCTTCGGTTAACCCGCCCTCGCGGTGAGCAAACAACGACCCATCCGAGTCGTAGACACCAGCCTCCTCCTGCCTCGCCACGACAGACAAATGTTCGAAAATTTCTCTTGCCCCTAACCCACCAGCCGCAAGGCTGTGGCCACATGGATCTGAGTTAGGGGCCTTCTAGGATCGATGGGGTTTGATCTACCAGCGTTCCGTTAAGAATCCATTCTGGGTTGAATTGGATCCTTGCCGTCGTTAAAGCGACGGCACCGCTGGGGTAAAGAGAGAAGGAAAAGGGGGGCAAGAAGGGCAGGCTGGGGGACATGATAATCACGGTGCTGACTGGCGACGCTCATGCCACCAGAAGCCAGTCACAAGGAAACTCACATTGCCACGACACGAGTCGCTTGATGATGATTGCCATCTAATATACCCACGTTGATACGCGCTGTAGCCGTCTTTCCGCAATCGCGGCTTTCCCAAGAGACATCCGAGACGCCACGCTTGCAAGGATAAGAGCATCAAAAACCATCGCACCTCCGCAGATAAATGACGATGTGCGAGCGCACTAGCCCCGACATAAACATTATGAACGGCAAGCATCCCTCCACCTTAGTCTCCAGTATGCTGGAATAGAGGAGAGATGGACTCGCCGTAATGGTTGCGGCGGATGGCTTCTGCCAGCAGGAATGAAAGATCAAGCATGACCAACTTGCTGGTGTTCCTTGCCCGATCTTGGTTGAGGGGGAAGCTGTTTGTGACGACGATGGTGTCGATGCACTCGCACGCCTGCAGCTGCTCCAAGCAGTCTCCGCCAAAGACGCCGTGTGTAGCAATGCAGTACACCTTCTTGGCAAGCCCCTTCTTCACCACAGTCTCGGCTGCGGCGATCCAAGACCCGGGCTTGTCGATCATGTCATCGACAATGAAGACTGTTCGGTTCCTCACGTTCCCAACAAGAGTAATCATATGCTCAGCTTTCGGGTTCTGAAACGCGTTGTCTTCTTCATCGGAACTGGCTGCCGGATCGCCTCCTCCTCCGAGTGTCTGCCGTTCGGGCACGAAAAACGATGAAGCGTGCGACATCGTCATCGGGTCCTCCTCTGGAACGCTGTTTTCGGTCGCCGACCTTGCGGGAGGAGAGGGAAAGTCGTCTTCAACGATATGACCTTGCACCAGACGACCGTGAATAACCTCGTGTGCTCGGCGATCGTCATAGTCTTGATCGCCGCCCGTAGGCAGCTCGGGGGTGCTTCGCGGCGGCGCCATGTTTGGATCCGCGGCAGCCGAGGAACTGTTTTCTGGCACCCTCAGCGAGCTCTCGCTGTGTCGCGTAGGCGATCCCCTCGAGTCTGCGATGATGTTGGGATTCCTTATGGGGGTCCGTTCGGCATCGGCAACCTGATCTTCCTCGGCAGAGGTTCTGGCGTTCCCTCCGGCCGGGTTCTCGAGCGCTGGCTGCCGCTCGACGGTATCGAGATGATGCATGATCATACTTGTCGTCATGTTTGTGCCACGCTTCCTGTCAGTCGTAACCATGCCAAAGTTAAGCTTGAGAGCGTCGGCAAGTGAAGTCACTCGCTTGGTGCCGCCAGCATTCTTGGACACGACGACGGCCTCCCGCCAGTTGGGTACATTGCGGCGGATCCACTTGGCGATGATGGGCTCGGCGTGAAGATTATCCACGGGGCACTTGAAGAATCCTTGCATCTGCGAGGCATGGAGGTCAACGGTAATGACATGCTTTACGCCGGCGACGCCAAGCAGGTTGGCGAGCATGCGGGCGGTGATAGCACCCCTGTGGGATTTCTTTTTGGACTGGCGGCTGTAGGGGAAATACGGGAGGACAGCTGCGAGGAGTGAGCATGGCGTCAGGAGTGATCCAGGCCAAGGCCTGGGGTGCAGTCAGGAGCCCGGGTACCGACCTGTGACCTTATTGGCGGAGCCGCCTTTGCATGCAGAAATCATTATGAGCAGCTCCATGATGGAGTCGTTGATCCTGGGGCTGCCCGACTGGACGACAAACACGTCCTTTTCTCGGACGCTGGTCAAGATCCGAACACTCGTCTCGCCCTTTTTCGAGATGGTCAGTCGGGGGATCGACGACGCTGTGCATCGTGTGTTTGGACCAAAACATGACAAGACAGGCCGGAGCAGGTACGATGGAAAGGAGCTGTTACGGGGAGCTCACATTAGAGAATTGGGTCAGCTCGGCGTCCGCAGGAGCCATGCCCAGGTTCTCACATATCTGGCCGGTGAGAGCCGGGCACGAGTTGCCGGCGAAGATGAGCGTGTTGCGCATTGTGGCCGACCCATGCAGAGCGGTGGAGGGTTGGAGGAGGAGAGCTGGACGATGGCCAAGGCGCCTTTTTTTTTTTCTCTTCCGTTGCGAGTGACAGGGTGGGTTACAGTGAGAAGATTGCGGGTCGGACACTGTACGAGGGATATGGTTGCCTGCTGTTCCAGCGCCTTGTCAGCAACCTCGGGGCGACCCGATAGTGGACGAATACAGTTTGAATAGACACTGTGCTCATGCTCAATGGTACAGCTGATCAACCCATCGAGCGTATTTGGGTTCTGACAACTGATCGACTTTGACCGGTATCGGCCCAGTCAAGCCAAGAAAGGTCGAGCACCGACGAGTGCCAGTGAAGAGGTCGTCGACGAGCCAAGAAACCGCAGCCAGCCCCTCGGCGATGAATCGAACGCAAGCTCATCGTCCAACCTCACCCCCTGTCTTCGCACCCGTCCTCGCTATGGGCATCCCGTATCTCACAGCTACCCTGGAGCCTTACGCCGTTCGTCGTCCCCTGCAGGACGAAGCTGTCGTCATTGATGGTCCGGCGCTGGCATATCATATCCTCCACGTGTGCAGGGTAAACAGCGTAAGTCAGCCGCCATATCAGCTTCTCGGCCAGTCTACCGTCGCCTGGCTGGACGAGCTGTCAAGCCATGGAGTCACTGCGTAAGTCGTGCCTGATGCTACTCGCAAACTCTGATGAAAGCCAAGACTAATCTTTTGGGCCGCAGCCAGGCCATCTACTTTGATGGGCATCTGCCTAAGTCGAAGCGCCAGGTGCGCATGGAGAGGTTAATGAAAAGCACTGCACAGATGAGCAGCTTCTTCTCGAGCACCCCACAAGGATGCCCCAGGAACCAACTGGATTTTGTTGATGGCAAAGACGACGCCGTGCGACTAGATATCCTCAAGACTGGCATCCCTGGGACCAAGCCTTTCGCGGACCCCAGCTTCCTTGTGCCAGCCATCATCGATGCCCTCAGACTAAGTCCCCAGTACCAAGCCCTGGTCTCGCTTGTGCCCGGCGAGGCAGACATTTATTGTGCAAAGCACGTGTTGGAACGAGGCGGTTCCGTCCTGACATCGGACTCCGATCTGTTGGCACACAGCCTGGGTGATGGGCAGGTCGTCTTCTTTAGAGACCTACACAGGGATTCCAACTCGGCGATCCTCTGCTCGAGCTTTGCACCCAAAGAGATATTCCAGAAACTCGGCCTTTCGCCGTCGGCAGACCCCCCTCGACTTGCTTATGAACTGAAACGATTGCCCTACGCGAGGCTTCCACAGCTAGTACGGGCTTGCTCTCGGCCAGTACTTGATCAATCCGACTATCACACGTTTCGTCAAGAATACGCGCACCGCGAGTGTGACGAGTTCCCAGACGGGCGTTTGCTTCAACTCAACCGACTTGACCCGAGGGTATCGGAGATCATCGTTCAGCTCCACCATGCCTCCAGTAAGCCCAACGGCCAGCATGGCGATGTCAGGATGTATCTCCCCGTCTTGATCGAGAGCCCCACTAAGGGAAATGCATGGGAGCAGAGCACGCCTGTCCGCCAGTTAGCGTATACTTTACTCGGACTTGCGTCGCCCGAGTCCAGCACTCCAATACTGGAATATAGACGCATCCAAAGTACGACACAAAAGGGAAGAAAGATTGAGACCATGTCTGCAGCCGAGGCCCAGCGGTTCATCGACGAGATGCTGGACCTCATGGAGCGGATAAAGCAAGTCACCTGTGGACATGAAAGGTTCCATTGGCCGCTACTCTGCCTCGCGCTTGACATGTGCGAATGCCAGAAACAAGACAAGCAATCGCACGCATGGCACACTTTCCAACAACCGCACAAGCCATCTGTTGCAAGGGCGAGCAAAATTAGCTGGGATGTCGTCCACTTCGTTGCGAAGCTCCAAGCTATGTGCTACTCGCTCAGAATCCTGCGCCAAGCGCTCTTCATTGTTCTGGACGGCGAGATGGAGCTTACCCCTCCAAATATCAAGAAACTACAAACGGCACTGCTGGATCTTCCTCCATTAACAGACTTCCCCGATATGAACGGCACATTGGATCTTCTAGTCACGTCCGGACAAAAAGGGCTAGTACTGGTCTTGGCCGAGCTGCTCGGTGTATCTCTGCCCTTGGCACCGAAGCCTTCTGGTAGTTTCAAAATTACCAAAGACGTCAAGAAGAGGACTGGAAGTAGGGGGCGTAACGAAACATGCCACAAGTTAACCTTTAGGTCCAAAGCCTCGACTGCAGATAACAAGTTTAGCCTCCTCTCTGTCGACTAGCTCAAAATAAATAAGATTCCACAAAAGGCATCGCCCTGTAGTCATGCGAAGAGTAGAGCACGCGGGGATGCCCGTCTTGAATTCCACAGCACAGTACAGGATGATAGCTAAGATCAATCTGCTGCGTTGTCCTACCCCTCATCGCAGCTAGTAAAGCGTAACATCCTCTAAATTATTGTACAACTCCCCCGAATTCCGGGGGACCGTGGATGCCATCCAACAGTTTCAAGAAGGAATTTGCGCCCTGTTGCGTCTCCTTCACGTCTTGCAATAAGTCTTCGTGTGTGTTTGCACCTTCCGCTGTGCGAATTATCCTCCATGCGCGGCGGAACTCATCGCGTATGGACACGATGCCGTTATGTGTGACGGTTCGAGCGACGTTGTGGTCCAGCTCGAACGGATCCTCGATGGCGAAAAGATATCGATGCCGTATCTCCTTGACTTTCCCGCCCTTGGTTGGTTCCTGCGCGGGCTTGGGCTGGCCGATATGTCCTGCTGCGACCGGCTGTGCGAGCGGTGGTTGAGCCGGTGCTTGCTCGACCTGGGGATTCGAGGTCCCGCCGCCCTGAACCTCAAACACCGTCTTGGCTCCGGTCCAGCCCTTCTCCTGCTTCGCCAGCAACCCGCCCTGCGTCCGCAGGCTCAGGACGTCTCTGCCCCAGTTGAAACCTTTCCCCTGGCCGTTACTTAACATGCCGCCTTGAGCAAAATACTCGAAGAAGCCGCGCAAGAGATGGCCGATACTCTCGGCGTTGTGGTTGAGTTGGTTGCTCGCAGCGAGGTGCACGATTTCGTTTTCGTTGCGCCAGAACTGGACGTTGTAACCACGGCATCGAACTGTAGAGTCAGCCTCAGAAGGCGACAGGTCCGGAGGAGATCGCGGTGCAAGTTGCTGCAGATTGGGGCACACAAACGGTTGCGCGACATTGACGAGGTAGTGCAGTACCATCAACACGTAGCCGTAGCTGCTCAAAGTACCGCGGTATCCCGAGTTTATCCCCCGTACCTTGGCCCAGTGCTTTATGAACAGTACCATCGGCCTTACCCTGGCATCTGCGTGGGAGTAGCACCGCAAGAGCGCGGTGTTATGGAGCGCGACATGGGCCGAGAAGTTGATGTCACACTGCACACCAGCGCCAGTCGTAGGAAACTCAAGAAGGTCTCGATGCCTCTGGTTCGGTGCCATCTTGCGTGGATCCTGTAGCTTCCTGATCCTAGAAACCAGGTCTGACGAGCCGGGAGGCACCGGAATAAAATAGTCGCAGTCCAGGGGCCCAGTGGCAACCTTGCGGAGCGGCGACCGCAGCAGCCTGATGTATTCTGCAATGTCCGTCGCATGTGCTGCATCGTACATGCCTTTTTCAAGGGCCCTCTCGAGATCCAGGGAGAGGTGGAGACACTTGTGCCTTTGGCTGACGGCCTCCAAGGCGAGCTGGCTGTCGGTTTGGTCGACAACAGCCTGCATCATCTCACGCACATCATCCTGTGCGATGCCCGAGATATATTGAGCGATGAATAGCTGTTGTGCCGCGCCGCGCAGCTCGCCCAAGCCATGCCGCAGACTCTTCCGTACGCTCTTAGCTCTCGCGGAGTATTGCGAGGGCGTCTCCTGTTGGCCCTGCTCAAGCACAAGCAACCGAACTGACGGTAACATTTTGACTTTGTCAAGCGTCAGCTGTAGATCTTTGGTATACGAAACAGGATCGATTCCAAAGTCCCTCCTCCACTGGATGTCTTTCCACGCCAACAAAGCCTGCTCAGCCTGTGGCTGAAAGTTGTAAACGTCTCTGGCAGGCCAGGTATCCCAAGCCTGCAGGGTCTGCTCCCCGTCGATCTGAGTGAACACGCCGAGAAGAGAGCGATTGCTGGGCATGTTATAGAGCGGCTGGAAGGAAAGAGACGGATACGCTGCCAAGCGCTTCCGGAGCTGAGAGTCGTAGAGCCCTTGGACAAAGGCCTGGCAAACGCTGTTCAGGACTGTCCAGTCCAGAGAGGTGAATTCGCGGTAGTTTGAGAGGGTGACATCTCGTCCACCCGCCCTCCGAAGCACTCTCTTAGCTAAACCGTAATACGTCGCTAGAGTATGAGTGGGTCCCTGCTGAAGCTGGAAGCGCTTTGTCTCCCCGCCATCGCCGCATGGGACCTCGAACTCCGTGAGCGACGAGGAATCAGCACCAGGCTTCCTGGAACCAGCGCGTTCATCGTCATTGCCTTGGGAGGTAGCGTCATGTTCATGCTCCTCGTCATCATCCGCAAGCTCCCTGGCGTCGTTCTCTGTGTCACTCTCCCACCTTACGCGTTCAGCCACGAGTGCACGGCGGAGAGCTTCGGGTGGACTTTCGCAGAGCTTGATGATAGGAACTCTGGTGCGGCTGAGAAGTCTTGCACCTAAGCCAGCATCGAGAAATGCCTTCTCGACCAACCGCGGGATAGGCGAACCAGTCGCGTCTGGTTGTATTTGGGACAGTGGCGAGAACAGTCCAAGATCCATGTCTGATGCCTTTGTCGCAAACCCGGATGACAGGCTTCCAAAGCACTTGAGCTCCACAGACAAAGGAGGAAAGTCAAGTGATGCGCTTTCTCGTTCGTGGCGGGAAATCGCGTCACGACATATGCTTTCAATCCGCTGCCGGAAGGCCTCCTTGGCGGCGATTTCAGATCTGTCGATTTCAGAACTAGAGACGACTTGATAACAAAGTCTGTCCAAGAGATGTGATTGAGAAGCCATTTCCTCGGGGCTGAAGAAGGGCCGGCTCTGATTTTGTGGCGGCGGCTGGTGGCCATATCGAGATGCCTGTGCCGAAGATGGATCATGCTGGAATGGCGGAGGGTCTCCTTGACCGTGCTGGCGGAAACGAGGATTCCAGGGCAAATTTCCGGTATGGCTTAGAGCAGAGCCGTCCCACGATGCATTTCCATGGGGTGAGTCGGCATGTCCAACCCAGGCCATGGCACTTGAATGGGGCGCGGCGGCATGTGCATATCGTTGGTGAGGGCGAGGCGGGCGAGAGGCATGCCCGTGACTGCCAAAGCCAGGATTTGCTTGATGAGGAAGCTGCTGAGGTCGCGGTTCTATGGGGACAGACAACTGGGAGCTCATCTGCCGCCGCAGAGCTTGGTTTGGACGCCTCCGGCTGGCTCTTGGCTCTTGCGGCCCTTGCTGTCCGTGCTTCGGGCCCCCTACAGACATGCCATTGCCAGTCCCGGTGTCCTGGGCAGCAGGTCTCGGCGGCTGGGCTTGCTGGGCTGGCCGTTGGGTAGACTCATCAGAGCCACTTCTGTTTCCGGCAGCGTTGGTGAGTATGAGGCTGCGGAGATGGCTCTCTAGGCCGACGGGTGGTCCGTTGCCGCTGGCTCCGAAGGGGTTAATTTCATTTGATGCCATGCTCGTTTGTGTCGAATAGCAGCCAGAGGAGATGCGCCAACAACGAGGATTTTCTTCAGATGGCTGTGATCAGGCGTTCCGTGGCACAGGAAGATGGTCTTTGTCCATGCATGCGCCACTGGGCGACAGCTTTGCGATAACTCGGCGGCCTCGCGGCTGGCGGAGAGCCCGGGAGACAAGTTAGGTGGTTCTGACGGCTCAGGTCGTCCCGCGGATACCTGTAGCGGCAAGACCACGGCAGGAGAAGTGATGGTCTCTGCCAGGCAGCTCCATGCGCTGTTGTCTGCAACCGTCGAGTGACTTGGCTGATACCCCGCCACAGCGTATCATTCAGATGAACAAAGCAGACAGGCCGAGGGATTGACTGGTCGTATATCATACAAGGGGCAAGGAGAGCCTTGGGTGACGATGGGGCCCTGTGTTCCCTGGCCGGCAGTGGTGTTTGTTCTGTCGAGGGATGAGGCGAACTGGGGGACGGGCCAGGCAGTACCTCGCAGGTATGCAACGGCAGCAGCCGTCTTGTCTCGTTGTACGAAATACTTGGCAGCGTCTGTGACGAGACGAGACGAGACGGATGAGCCAGCTGCAGGTCAAGGTCAAGGTTACCCACCTGAGAAGAGCAGGGTGCGAAGCAGCTTTGGTCAAACCAGGCGCTGATCTGGTCCAAGATCGATCAGACGCGGCGGGGTGCCATGCACTACCGTAGTGGATCAGCCAGTGCCAGTGTACCTGCGACTTGGAGGCACTGGAGGGCAGCGGACAGAGGAGGACTGGACGCGGCTCTTCGCATGAGCGGCGGCCTGGGGATCGGGTATTATTATAATGTTGTTTGTTGCACACGTTGGATGCCTGAGTGCGCGGATAACGGTTGTAAATGACTGAGGTGCCTTAGGCCCGAGCCTGTAGCCAGCGGCCAGTTGTAGCGGGTACCTTGCTAGAGCTGCCGCCAATCGTAGGCCTCCAACGCCCTCTGCGCTCAAATGCGCTGCCAGGTGCGGCTCTCTTTATCATCGCAATCCTCCACTTCAGGGCCTTCACCCTCCACACGGCACGTCTCGCGCTCGCTCTTTGGCGACAGACAGACCGGCCAACCGACCCAGGCCTTCTGCGGCGCGAGGAAGAGCACAGCATCGCCCGCGCACTTCCCGTGTGCCGTACCTTTCCTGCTGCGCGGAGCTGGCGAGCAGGCAGCCGAGCAAACACGCACCAGCGACCATCTCCTGCGTTGCGACGAGGCATCGAGCCTTTCTGCGCGCGCGCCGCTCAGCTCAGCCCACCGCGACGTGCATCCGATCGTCGATAGACGCACACATACACGCCCACAGCCCTTGTCCCGTCGCCGTTACAATGAGCGCTCCTCCGCCTGGGGCCCAGAACGGCCTTCCTCGGAGCCAGAAGCCGAACCCCCTGCGTCCCATGCGCAGAAAACCTCGCCCTAACCCTCTGGTCGCGCCGCCGCGAAAGACTGCCATCAAGCCTGCCCAGAGGCCGTCTCCCGGCCCGTCTCGACCCGCTGCACAGAATGGCCCAAAGCCCAACGTTGAAGAACTACGGAAGCAGTACGGCGGCTGGTCCGAGCCCCCCCCACCGTATCAGTACAGCGACATACCCATTATGACGACAAAGAAGGCTCTTCTCGACGGCGTTCGCTACCACCTCATCAAGTTCGCTCAGTCGAAACTCAACGACAAACCAGTCGACCCCACCGACCAGGACACGTTTGCCCGGCCCGTGACCTTGCACAGACGGGATGCTCGGCAGCCGCCGCCCGGCAGGGCTGTCAAGGAGGAGGAGTCTCAGCCGCTGCAGGTGGACGAGAAGGAGGCGGAGAGGCTTGCGCAGATCAAGGCTGACCGAGAAGCCCAGCGGGCCATAGACCAGGCCAAAATCGCTCCGGTTGCCAAGGACACCAACCCGAAACGGCCCAAGAAGCAAAAGGAAGAAAAGACCATGTTCAACAGGGCGCCCAAGTCAGAGGCCGCCAAGAAGGAGTCTGATATCCGCTACGAAGAGGCGCTGCCCTGGCACCTGGAAGACGCTGATGGAAAGAACGTGTGGGTTGGGAGCTATGTCGCTGCCCTCTCCGAGGCCAACGTTGCCTTCATGATTGATAAGTCCGTGTTCCGCATGGTACCTTTGGAGAAATGGTACAAGTTCACGTCCAAGCCCCCTTTCCAACCCTTTACCATCGACCAGGCAGAGGCCTACATGAATAGAAAGGTGGATGTGGGTCGGTGGGTGATGAAAGACGAAGAGAAAAAGGCTGGCCTGACCGACCTGGAAGCAACACGTCGCCTATTCTATGGCCGTGGCCAAATGGTCAAAACCGAGAGCGACACCTTTAAGGCCGCCTCGAGATTGGAGAAACTTGACCACGATGAGCTGGACATATCTGGCGACGAGTTCCAGGACGACGATGAAGCGCCGCACTTCGATCGTAACGACGACGAGGATGCAAAGGAATCCAAGGTCCGAATCCGCCGCGAGCAGCTGGGGGCGAATCTGTTTGGCGAAGGAGACGAACAAGAGGTTGACAAAGAGCTGCAAGAGCAGCTGAGGGAGGAACTAGAGAGGCAGAAGTATGGCAAAACGACAAAGAAGGCTCTGATCAAGAGAGACCGTGAGGAGATATACGAAAGCGACGATTCCGAGGAAAAGCCTTGGAGCAGCTCGGTATGTGGACGAGACCCCCCACCTTGACGACTGATGACGAAGCTAACCGATTTACAGTCTGATGACGACTCAAGCGACGAGGACGGCGATGAAAACAAAGAGGACGACAAGAAAGACCCGGACGGCAAAGACGGCCAGGCTGAGGCCAAGGACAAGTCCAAGGCTGCGGGTTCCAAGGGCACAACCACCCCGCAGGGAAAGCAGAAGCAAGGTGACCTCGTCAAGAAGAGCAAGTCTTTGAAGCGTGCTGGGTCTCCCGCACTGTCCGAGTCCAGCGGCAACGAATCATCTCGGAAGAAGATGAAGAAGACTGCAGGCACCGCTCCAGGCAGCCGGGCGGGCACACCCCTCCCGCAGACAAACGCAGCGCGTCGTCCCAAGATCGGGGGGGCGGGATCTGGCAGTGATGGCGAAGCAACGGCTGGCGAAATGTCCGACGGTGCTGGCCCACGAAAGAAGCTCAAGGTTGTGAGCAGTAGCGGCAGGGGAACCCCAGCAGCGTCGAGGGCGGGCAGCCCGAATCCTGCACAAGGTGGTAGGTCATGCCCCAAGACTCCCATCTCCCTTGTGGCCCTAACCTGCCCAAGATGGCACCAATTCCCTGTTCAGCGCTTGTTGTCTTCCTGGATGTGGTGGGCTAACAGAAGTGCCCCGTAGGTGCGTCTCCCGCTTCCCAACCTGGCACGGGAATCGAGCCGTGGGAGATTCTCGAAAAGATTCCGCCCGAGGGCATCGCCATCGGAGATCTTATCAAGCCTTTCCACGGTCGTGTGGGTGAGCGGCCCGGACAGATGCCTAAGGCCGAATGGATCAGGCTGGTCAAACAGTTGTGCGACTACGGGGCGGACAAGCGGCTGCGGCGGAGAAAGTGAGCTCGTTCTACTGAAGTCGGGTATGGCCGTAGCTATCAGACCGGCAATCTAGACGGTCCCGTGGATGGGAGAATGGCAAAGAGAGCGCCTCCGTGGTGATTCCATGTCTCGCGACGGCCATTGTGCCATGAGGATACGGCGGCTTGGCGCTCTGTGCCATTCGGCATGCCCATTAGCTTATGGTGTGGGGACAGGTAAAGTCAAAGGCTACGGAATGTTGGCCATGTTCCGATTGCGAAGCAGTAGCACTTCGTACGTGCGGTCATGTTTCGTCACCGACAACGGGTATCTTTCGTTTCGCCAACCCTACTCGTCCGTTTGCCACGAATACTCCAGCCCCTTGTTCCGCTCCCGCCTGTTGATTGCCTTGAACCGTTCGGCCTCGAAACCATTGCCTCGATCCACGCCGTCCCACCGATATCCCGGTTGAATGCCGTGTCGATTTGGAGGGGCGCCGCCAGCATAGACCGGTCGCCGTCTCGACGTCTTTCCCTTGCCACCTGCGGACTTGTTCTCGCTCATGAACTCCATCATGGGGTCGTTCCACCTTTCCTGTTCCTTGAGAGCCCTGTTCATTTCGTCGTCATCTGCCGTTCTAGCAAAGGACATAAGCTTGGCATCTCTCAACTGCTCCCTCCGTCTGCGTGCCTCTTCCAGCTGCACTTGGCCTTTCGAGTCCACCTTGGCCTGAAGCTCCTTTTGCTGAGCCTCGGCGGCGGCTTTTCGCGCCTCGGCCCTCCTCATGGAGATGTCTATCCTTCGGCCGGTGGCGTCACGGTAGACTGTCTCCTCCTCCTTTGCATTCTTGCGATGTCGCTCGAACTCTTCATGTTCCTCGCGCTGCCGCCGTCTCAGTTGGGCTGACACGGCGGCTGCCGTTTGCAGACCGGCGTGCGTCCCGTCGCTCATCTTTACGGCGCCCTCGACATCCTCGATAATCGGGTGTTCATCGTCGCCAGCTTTTGCTGCTTCGTTCTCTGCAGCGACCGCGGCCAGAATGGCGTCCGCCGTGGCGCCGTCTTCGTTGCCCTTGGGAGCAGCGTCTCGCCCGCCTCCTATCCTCTTCCAATTGCTCTTCTTGGCTCTTCGGAACTCTGCGGTCGTGCCGGACACCGTGGCCGGGCCGTCCTCATCATCCTCGTCCTGCTGAGCACCGGTCTGAGTCCATGTCGAGTCGTCGTCGTCGGTGATGAGAAGTCCGGATGCAGGTGCCTGCTTGCGCTTGCGCTTCTTGGAGGATGGTTTGGGGTCCGCCACAAGGTATCGAGACGCGAGGTAGCTTGATATATCCGACGGCATGCCGAGAGGTGCCACCTGGCGCGCTTGCCGGCGGTTTCTGGAGCCGCGTGCGTGTGCGTGCGAGTAGTAGACGACTGGGTAGCGGACTGCCCAGCTGCTGGCGTAGATGTAGATGCGAGGCAGTAGAATAATGATGCGTAAGGTCGCCAAGGTGAGGTGGAACAAGGTATGCAGATATCAGGGTGTTGGAGAGCTGTTGGCCGGGCCTGCGGCCCCGGTACAAGAATGTGGGGTGCACGGCGCAACGCAACGGTGCCCGGTGACGGACCCGTACCAGAGGGCATGGGCAAGCGCGTTGTACTTTCTCAGCATCACCACAGCTTCTCCCGAACTCGGAACATGCAGAGCCAGTCCGAGGGGTCGACCGCCTGCCGTCTCGCCCAGCCGTCGCTCCCCTGCACCACATGAATCACCACAGACCGACCGGTATCTGCGCGCCGCGGAACGACCACGCCTACCAGCCGCCTTCATGGCACTGCCTGTCCAAGATGACTCGCCAACGGAACCGATACAGGCGCTGCCCGCCGCCGCCGCCGCTGCCATGAAGCTCCCCAAGACGAGGCACTCGACGCCTACCATCGAGTCGCTCCCCATGTCTCGGTCGGAATCCAGCCTAGCATTCCGGAGGTCCAATCCTTCGGCGGCGTCCTTGTATGCGTCGACACTCTCGCCCCCCGGTTCGAGATCCATGTCCCCCGCCGGGCGCAGCTCGCCGTCGAGAGCCCTTTCTGCAACTGTCTTTGATGCATCGCCGGGCCGAGGGCTGCCAGACAGCGCCGGCGACAATCCGGGCGAGCCTCTGAACTTGATCCTCCAATCCTTCGTCCCGCATGTTTCCTTGTACACGTCCAACGATACCGAGGCCCTTATAAGCGAAAAGGGGTTTCGAAACGGGCTGTGGGAACTTCTGCGACCGTTTGGCGAGAACGTTCAGGGCAAGGTGACAGTCCGGGACAGCAACGGCGTGAGTCGGACCTTTGAGGACTTTTCAATCCGCTTCACCAAGTTTGGGGAGAATGTGGGACACCCGGATCCGACCATATCTGGAACCAAGCAAGCTCGCGCGCCACAATACCAGGACGGGATCCAAGAGAGCGTATCGAGGGATCGGAAAACTCTGGCCGATGTAGAAGCCGTTGTCGAGCGTCACCTGTCCTACGCTGAGCAGTCGTTCCTGGGGCCGCCACAACATGGCGGCCTCGCGAGGCAAGGCCAAGACCTGGAGACTGCTTCGCCTTACTACACCTTGTACCTGCGGCGTTTGCTCTCAGGATTTCCCACCACACCCCACGAGACGTTCGCGCATCCTGTGGCATGCATTATAGCCATCAGCTCTAGGAACCCGAGTCCGATTGAGGAGCTCAGGAACCTATACACGGAGACCAACCAGAGAGACGGTAAACTCCCGCCATGGGTGGACAGCGACTACCTCAGATATTACGTGCTGGTCCATGACGAGGAGAATGATGACATTACAAGATCAATGACTCTCTTCGAGCAGATGAAGCGCCACCTTGGGCTACACTGCCATTTGCTTCGTCTGCGATGTAGCCAGAGCGCCGAGACTGACGACGACAGCATCCCGCTACCCCGAAGCGACTGGATGTCAGCTGCCGAGGAGCTGGCAGAGCTTCGCTCGAGTGAGAGCGAGGAAGACTTTGATGACCCCACCCGCTACATATTCGAGTCTGACGCCACGGCAATTCGCACGTTCGTCCGAGAGATGGTTACACAGTCGATCGTCCCGACCATGGAGCGACACATCTCTGTCTGGAACGATCAAGTGGCGTCTCGACGCAGAGGTATCGCCGGCCGGTTCATGAACCTGTCGAGGAAATGGGCCGGTTTCGGTGGAAGCTCACGAGCGTCGACTGGCGGCAGCGGCAGCTCGAGGGACAACTACGACACGTCGGGATTCTACCGTGCCGATGCCCCGGAGGCAATCATGAGGAAGCTCGCCGACTATGCCTTCATGCTGCGAGACTGGAAGTTGGCGCAGTCGACCTACGATCTGCTGCGGTCTGACTTTAGCGAGTCGAAAGCGTGGAAATACCATGCCGCGGCCAACGAGATGGCTGCCATCAGTCTGCTGCTGATGCCGCAGAACTTGCCGTCCAAGAGCCGGGCAGAGACGACGGATCAAATGCTAGAGTCGGCCTTTTACTCTTACGGAACGCGCTGTAGCGCACCGTATGGAGCGGTGCGGAGCCTCACCCTTGGCCATGAACTTCTCCGGCTACGGGGAGGCTCCAGCATCGATGATGCCGGCAGATGGGGACTTCGGCTTCTCGAGTCGAAGATGCTGGGCCACGTGGGGCACGCGCTCCTGAAAGAGCGGCTCGCAGTCTGCTATGCCTCAAAGCTGGGCGTTGGAAGTTGGAACTGGGGTAGCCGGCACCGGAAGTCGGCGGCGTGGAGCGTCCTCGCGGCTGACGCGTGGTGCCAGCAAGCCAAGTACATGCCCGCACAGAAATGCCTCCGCGATGCCCAGAGAACATATGACGCGCTGCCGCGCAAACGAGGCATTACAAGGTTTGCGAACGCGATGGAGTATATAGACTCCCTGCAGCACGAGCTCGCGGAGAAGCTCGACCTGGGCGGAGTCGACGCCAAAGACGGCCCGGAGGATGGCTCAGGGGGGGTCATGGATGAGGAGAGCGAGGCTCTGACGGACATGCGCGCGAGGAGGGTAAGCGTTGCTGCACGAGGCGTTGCATTGGAGACTGCGCCGCTTCATGGGGAAGAGCCGGGGAACGACGCAAAGGAGAGCACCGGCCATGAGGGCTTCGACTGACTGACGAACAACCGGGCAGCCAGTGGGCGATGCGGACGGATAGGGCGCGTTGAAGCCCTTGGCCGTGGGAGAAGGGGAATAGAACCAGCATTGCCCTTGGTCTCCGATTGTGCGAGAAGTGAGGAAGCAATCATGGCTAGTTGGGCCGGCGCACTGCTTGGAGATTCGGTTGGGACTATAGAGGCAATTGGTTGTTACAGCGACCGTCCTACCTTTGGCCATCCAGGGATGCGTCTGCTACCTGGTACTGGGTGGCGGTTGTTTTCGGTTATGTTGGCGAGGCGTTGTGATCGGTCGCACATTACAGTCTCTGTGCGCCGCTCCGGAATCGCATACTGCTGCTGCTATGTGCTACGGCCCATCTCAAACAGCTCTCCAGCGGAGTCAATGATGTCAACTCTGGGATATCGGCATGAAGCACACGCGTCGTCGCGCCACAATGAGTGCCGTATAAAGGGAACCGATCCCCTTCTCATGGCCCCGCCGTCGACCAGGTCGTCCGTCACCTGCGGGCAACTCCACGGCGTGGGTTCGGCTCCCTTGAAAGGCGAGCCCTTTTTGGATTCCAGGTGATGACAAATTCTCTGCCATTGGCCTCCCAGCCATCATCACTTCTTCCGGCAGTCAGGGATCTTCATGTGCAGGCATGTTGTGCACAGGCTGGACCCTGCAGTCTAGGATCTTTCCTACGAAATTCCAGCACGGTTGCTGGGAACCCGAGTCCCAAGGCCTTTATTCATGGATGCCATGAGCTTGAGTGGTCTGGCTCTGTTGTGCGACGACTTTCATCGGGTATGGTAGCTCAATGCTGCCAAGGTTACCCCTGAGCTGGGCACCACTGAAATTAGCTGGTCGACTGTCAGGGAAACAGTCTCACTTCACCGTGAGGGAGCGAGGAATCGTCGTGTCCACGATTGGATGGATGCCTCTCTTAACTTCGTCATTGGTCAATTCGCCCAGGCAAAACGGCTATCGAAACCATCCATGCTGAAACTCACATTTTCAACTAGTCACACAACAGCCAAGGGGTGACTTCAACCGGAGCTTTATTTCGCGGCCCACAGTATGCCAGACGGATGCTCTTGTACAAAGATTAATATCTAACTTCTTTCCGAAATAGAAGTGAATCGAAGATCCCCTCAATGAAACACCTTCCCCGAATTCCTGGATATCAACAAGGTCGCAAGCGTCCGGAACGCCTCAAATCCAGACGCCTGTTGCGATCCCGATCCGAAGCCCACCTCGGACCAATTGCTGCCATTCGAGGACCATGATGGGCTTATGCGCCAATGGTTTCGATGCAGAGGAGGGCCTGGCCGAGCTGTAGGGAAGACGAAATCAGCAAAGTCTGTGCAGTCAGATCAAGGCGAGCACGGTACTCACAATTGGGATAACGCAGCACCTGGCCTCCGCACCCCTGCTGGCGCAAATTTGCCCGAAGTTGGCACCGCTGGTGGGGTACTCAGAGGCTTTCGAAGCGGTTAGTCCACGCCAGGACACAGTATGGGGACTAGGAACTCACGGGGCTCGCAGTCCAGGTCCGCAACACCAAGGACATCAGCAGAACAGCACTGAGGGCTGCTGTAGAGGCCGTCCGAGCAAGGACGGTAGTCGTGATCGGGCGGGTTGCCGTCACCAGGAGGGTTTCCGTCACCAGGAGGCTTGCCGTCACCAGGAGGCTTGCCGTCACCAGGAGGCTTGCCATCACCAGGAGGCTTGCCGTCGCCGGGGGGCTTGCCGTCGCCGGGGGGGTTGCCATGGCCGGGAGGGTAGCCGCTGCCAGGAGGGTTACCGTCGCCGGGAGGCTTGCCGTCGCCGGGAGGGTTTCCGTCGCCGGGCGGCTTGCCATCGCCAGGAGGGTTGCCATCGCCGGGAGGCTTGCCATCGCCGGGAGGCCCAGGAGGGGGGTAGCCGCTGCCCGGAGGGGGGTAGCCGCTGCCCGGAGGCGGGTAGCGGTGCTGGCAATCTCCACACTGGCTGGTGGGAACAGCGAGCGCGCTGGCGAAAAGGAGGGCGGCAACCGCGAGGAACTTCATCTTGACTGATTTCCTGGGAGTCGGGCGAATATAGACCAAGGAGGTTACAGAGTAGCGACTGGATGGAGGAGGGTAGGATGAAGAGAAGATGCTCTTGAGTTGCGGAAAGGCCCAGGTATTTATATCTGACAAGCTCCTATTCGGAGTCTCTTTCCGGTACCCCCCAGGATCAGAATAGTAGCTAGGGATGTATCCCGAGGACAACTAGCATTCAATATTGTCTCGGGTGTCAGACTGACCCGACGCTTGCATCGGGAACCTCATGCGCCGTGTTATTGGGCGCAACTCCGACGGATGGGCAAGTGTTGACGCCCTATGAGCTTTGGGGGAACTCGGGGACAGGCAAGGGCCTTGGCCTGGTACCCGCTTGTGTTCCAGGGCATCGTGAAGTGTGTCTGGGATGACTTGCCATGGAGGACCCCATTTGGAGCAGAACAAAGCAAAACCAGAAAGCGTACGAGTACGAGTACACGGATATTGGTCCGGAGGCGAGAGCATCACGATTCTGAAGCCGGGCCGCATCACTCATTGTGACTCCTCGCCTCAGCTGCTAGCAGGGTTCAACGCACCACCTGGCTCCATCAAGAAGCAAGGTTTTGTGCAAACAGATTGGTCTCGTCATAAGACAGGTGCGCCAGCGGCAGAGACCTGCAGGAGGCCAGAGCATGGATGCGGAGGCAAAGGATAGGAGTACAAGTACGTAGTATATTGTGCTGACAAGGGGAGGAGGAGGAGGCGGACTACAAGTATTCGTGCTTGTTGATTCGCATCCGTGCCTAGGAGCGGAAAGGCCTTGATGGCGACAGCGGCTAGGCCATGCGGACAAAGGGAGGAAGGGCAAGGAAGGGGGATCAAGTGGGAGGTGGCATGTGTGCATGCACAGAGCAAGCCGTACTCTCCGATCCGTAATCCGTACTGTATGTACAGACTACAAGTGTGTATTATCACAAGTCGACACGCTGCAGGTGACGAGTGGCGGTGGCAGCAGCAGCAGGTTGGCGATGTTGATGATGGCAGCAGCCGCAGTCGCCTCTCGGGTCGCGGCCCCCCGGTCCGAGCCGCCCGGAGCCGGGGGCTTGTGCCTGGGATCCGGGGGTCCGACGCCAATCAATCACCGATGATCGAGCACAGCACGGGGCGGTGGGAGTGGAGGGCTGCTGGGCTGGGCTGGGCTGGGCTGGGCTGGGCTGGGTTGGGCTGCAAGGGCCCAGCTGGGCCGGTTCCCAAGTCGGTCGAATCAATGAAGAGGCTTGCACACACTCATTTCCCTAGAGCCGAGCAAGACAGACGGACCATGCAGGTACCAAGAAGTGCCGTAGGACGTACGAGTAATTTCCGAGACGGGCGGCGCGCAAGCCGTGCCGTGTGCGATGGCTGCATTACGAGTATGTACAGAGTATCATGTGCGGATTGCCGTCGCGTGTAAGTCGGTTGGTGCCACCACGCAGGGCTCATCTCTCAGCCGCGGCAGGTCTCACATGGACGCCGACAGGTCAGCACCTGAGAGCTGACTACATGCAGCCAGCGGCTTTACCGTGCGGCACTCGGGCACCGACAAAGCAACCGCCGTGGCACCGGGGAGCGACCGAGACAACAACAGAGCGCAGGGAGAGCTGCGGGCGTCATTGGCTCGTCGGCGCCACGCACGCGCTCATGCCCGTTTGCTGTCATCCCAGGGGGTCTGGCAGTTGAGAGACAGCTGAGTACAGAGTGCGGAGCACTTCGTAGTACGTACCTGTGCCTACTTCGTGCTCGTACATGTGCAGGGCAACGCGATGTGACGCGATGGCAACCGGTCCGCGGCAGATCTGGCCATGCCGGCTGGCTGCCCGATCACCGATGGTCACAAGATTCTCCGCCGTGGAGCCCTGCAGACAAATCTCCGTCCCTCTGGGGCGGGGCAATGCAGCTGACGCGTTGAGCCCAGGTATCCATCCGTGTCGGCCTCGGTGCCGGGAGGAGGAGAAGGAGGGAAGTTCCAGGAAGGAGATGAGGGTGAGGATAGTGCGCAAACAGTTCCCGCAGTCAAACCAAAAGGGAGTTGAGACTAGGGGAGCTCCCGGAAAGAGGATAGAGACCATGGAACGGAGGATGCTCGGACTCACTGAGCTCCGTTTGCCCTTACCTGCTCGAAAGCTCATCAGACAAGCAGATGACGGCGAGAGGTTTGTGAGGGCGGCCCAGCCAGAGTCCTTCCTTAAGCCCGCCCCTCGGC
This sequence comes from Tolypocladium guangdongense, assembly GCA_022114105.1. Lineage (NCBI taxonomy): Eukaryota > Fungi > Ascomycota > Sordariomycetes > Hypocreales > Ophiocordycipitaceae > Tolypocladium > Tolypocladium guangdongense. Next base: position 6,151,569 of record NRQP01000002.1, read on the forward strand.
CAGTGTATGTCTAGTTGTCGTCTGCCAGACAGCCAGCACGTACAAGAAGTAGATACGGAGCAGTGTACCTAGTCACCAGTACGTTCGAAGCTTGAGCGGGATGGGTTGGTGCAACTTGGCAGGCCTGTAGGGTAGGTAGGTGCGAGTGCAACGAGAATTGCGGTCCCGTGACCGGGCCCCGACTGCCCGAAGGCGGGGCCGTTCCGATCCGACTCTAAGCACAGCCAGTCCCAGCCCGTTCCCCAAGATTCAACCGCCAAATACGACCCTGCCTGCATCCTCAGCAGTGCACCAGGCACCGCCCGTGACGCGATAACCGGAGCCCACTGCGCACTGCCGCCTGTCGCGTCGTCCCTAGCGCTTTGCCGGTGATGGCTCAGGCGTGCTCGCCGTCCCCACACTCGCCTCATCATCGCCGTCATTGGTCCTGGACCGTGGTGGTTGACGCCGGACTCGGAGCCAAGGGCAAGTGCCAATAGCACCAGCCAACCACCAAGCCAATCAAGCCAACCCGTACCCGCCATGGCCGACGTCGAGACGCCCGGCAGCCTGGGCAGCGAGCAGAGCAGGCGCCAGGCGGCCATCCTCGACCGATACCTTCCCGAGGGCTACTCGGCGGAGCCCGAGGTGAGCCTGTCGGCGGAGCCCGTCGAGGCCTCGGCCGTCGAGGCGGCCGCTCCGGCTGCCCAGTTCCCGTTCCCGCCGCCCGGCCAGGCGCCCGCCGCCGCTGCCGCCGCCGCCGCCTCGAGCACCGTCATCACGCCGGCCGCCGTCAACGACGAACCGTCACCGGCCTCGGACACTCTCGAGTCCTCCCTGAAGCTCCAGGGCGGCGATATCCACCGCGACATGTACAGGATCAAGGCCCGGGCCAACTCTCTCCGCCGCGCAGCCACCTTCTCCCACCAGCCCTCGCCGCGCCTCCACCCGGTCGACGAGCTCTCGTACCCGGAACAGCGGGTGCCCGGGGGCTTCAGGCGCCAGCACCTGCTGCGCCGGGCCCGGCAGCGGCGCATGAGCGGGCCGCTCGTCGTGGCCAGGGACTTTGTCGACTTTCTCGACCTCTACGGCAGCTTCGCCGGTGAAGACCTGGAGGACGCCGACACGTCCGAGGACGACTTCGCCATCGACGACGGCGAACAACAAGAAGAGCCTGCGGAGCAACGGCCCCTGCTCGGCCGTCCTTCCCTCGGCCGCCGACGAAACTCTAGGCGTCCCGCGCGGGAAGGCGACGCCAGCACCGTCAAGACCTTCTTCACGCTTCTCAAGGCATTCATCGGCACCGGCATCATGTTTCTGCCCAAGGCGTTCTGCAACGGCGGCATCCTCTTTTCCTCCCTGACCCTGGTCGTCGTCTCTCTCATCAACTGCGTCTGCTTCCGCCTGCTCCTGGATTGCCGTCAGAGGCATGGCGGCGGCTACGGAGACCTTGGCGCTAAAATCGTCGGCCCGCGATTCCGCAGCCTCATCCTGGCATCCATTGCCCTCTCCCAACTGGGGTTCGTCTGTGCCGGCCTCATCTTCACGGCCGAGAACCTCTATGCGTTCCTGGACGCCGTGACCCACGGCCGACACAACTTGGGTCTCGGGGTGCCGAGCCTCATCGCTCTCCAGATTGTGCCTCTCGCCCCCCTGGCGCTGATTAGGAATATCTCCAAGCTCGGCCCCGTGGCCATGCTTGCAGATGTCTTCATTCTCGTGGGCCTCACCTACATCTGGTACTACGACATCTGGACGCTCGCGAGGAAAGGGCTGGAACCAACAGTCCAAATGTTCAACCCTCGGGCATTCACGCTGACGATAGGATCGGCCATCTTCACGTTTGAGGGCATTGGCCTCATCCTGCCTATCCAGTCGAGCATGAAGAAGCCGGAGCATTTCGGCGGGCTCCTCTACTTTGTCATGCTCCTCATCACCGTCATCTTCACGTCGGTTGGCGCGCTGTGCTACGCCACGTTTGGAGAGAAGACCAAGATCCAGGTCATGTCCAACTTTCCGCAGGACTCGGCGCTGGTCAACGCGGTGCAGCTCCTCTACTCGCTGGCGGTGCTCGGGGGCGAGCCAGTGCAGCTGTTTCCGGCGGTGCGCATCATCGAGACGTCGCTGTTCGGGGAGCGAGCCACGGGCAAGAAGAGCTTCGCCATCAAGTGGAAGAAGAACGCCATCAGGGCGGCGGTCATGGCGCTGTGCGTGGGCATCAGCATGGTGGGCGCGACGGACCTGGACAAGTTTGTGGCGCTGATTGGGAGCTTCGCGTGCGTTCCGCTCGTCTACATATACCCGGCGTACCTGCACTACAAGGGTGCGGCGGAGAAGGGCTGGGTCAAGGCAATGGACGTGGCCCTGATGGTGCTCGGCAGCGTTGCCATGGTCTACACGACGGCCGTGACGGTGTTTCAGTGGATACAGGGCTAGGGGGCTCGGATTCACTCTGCCACGTCGAGTGCGTTTGCATGCCTGGGTGGCAAGCCCACGAACACGTTTGGCTTCCCACGGTCATGGCGACTCAATAATCGAATACGTTTACGTTGCCCAGGCCTGACGGCAGAGCACGCATTAGCGTTACAACCTGGGGAAACAAGAAGAGCCAGGAATACGGATAATTTTGGAAGTCACCACAGAGAATAGCAAATTTGGCCTGCTTCAAGCATGATGACTGACGATTGACCCCTGCGGCCCATGGGCGTGGGCTGTTGTCAGGAGACTCCGATTATTACTCGTACGAGTACTGCTGGCGCCAAATGGCACTGTTGCATATACTACTGGGTCCAAGGTCTATGCGATGCGAGAGAGGAGAGTGGCTCCCGGACTAGACGAGCTCCGCGGACACGGCAGGGAGGACGAGGCGAGGCCGTGGGGCGCCATGGCGACGTCGCAGTTGTACCGCATTTGGAAACCCCGTGGTGGTGGACGTGGCCCGAAACACCAATCGCTCACGGCGTCGCCGAGGGCCCAGATGCGTGGGCGTCTCCGTGAACGCCGACGCGCCGCATGCAGACACGGCCGCTCTGGGACGGAGGCGCATCGAACGCGGAGGTCGGCTCCGGGCAGCGGACTCGAGCTGACGACGACACGGTACGGCCGACTCGACGCCGTCGGGAGCATCGAACCCGTGTCGTCCGTCCGTGGCGCAACGGCGCCGTCAGCATGAGGTCAGCCAGCGCCGTGCTGTGCTCGTACTCGTGCGACCGGTGAGGGGATCCTACCCCTCAGCCGGCTAGCCGACAGCGGTAAGCCGAGCGGTGCTGAAGAAGCATCTGCACCGGGACCTGGGCCGACTAGCTGAGGGCGTGGCGGCGAACGCCGGTCGGTCCCCAGGCTCCGTCAGGCTGTTCCTGGCGGCTGGCTGGCTCGCCGCCGATGCCGCCGCGCTGCCGCCGATGCCGCCGCGCTGCCGCCGATGCCGCCGGTTGCCGCATGCGCAGCGCAGCTCGCTCCCGCTCTGCCCCAGTTCTGCCCCAGCTTCTCCAGTTCTGCCGCAGCGCAGCTCCAGTTCTGCTGTAGCCCTGCTTCAGCTCTTTCTCTCCAACTCTGTCTCTCCAACTCTGTCTCCTCCAGCTGTGTCTGCTCCAGCTGTCTCCTCCAGCAGTTTCCCCCAGCTGTCTCCTCCAGCTGTCTCCTTCAGCTCTGTCTGCTCCAGCTCTGCTCCAGCTCTGCCTGCTCCAGCTCTGCTCCAGCTCTGCCCCAGCTCCGCTCCAGCTCTGCTCCAGCTCCAGCCCCAGCTCCCTCCGTGTCCTCGAGTTGCTTCTCCTCCTCCGCCTTCGTCCCCAGCAACCTCCACGCGCCCTCCACCCTCCTGCTGCACCCCTCCCGTCGCTTCCGTTCCCTTCCCCGCCCTCCATCCCGCGTGCTCTGGCCTCGTGATAGCCCGTGATCCATCGCCGTCTCGAACTGGCCCCTAGGTAGGTACTGACTCGCCACCGAGATTCCGCCCAACGGTGGCTGCCGGTGCCGGGCTCGACACCACTCATCTCAGCGCCACGCCGCGCCACGCCACGACACGCCATACCGCACTTGCCATGCTGTGCCGTGCCTGGCTCCTCCTGCCCGTACAAAAAGTGCTTCCTGCTCTCCTCCCCGAGGTGCTTCCTTCTGCCCCTCGCATTGCATCGTCTTTCCATCCCACCACGTCTCGGCCGTCTGCCATCCTACCCAACCTCAGACTCGTGCCTCCAGGCTTCGCACAGCTTCACCACCATGTCCAGACTCGCTCCCACGATCAAGCAGCTGGCCCGGCAGCCCCTCGTCGGAGCCTCGGCGGCGGCCCCGGCGGCGGCCCCGGCGGCGGGCCGACTCCACTCCCTCCCCCATAGCCGGACGCTGCATTCCACGCCGGTCCAGCACAATCTCAGCCCCGTGACGCGTCCCCATCTGCTGCCCGAGTTCAGCCTCAAGGACAAGGTCATTGTCGTCTCTGGCGGCGCCAGGGGCCTCGGTCTCGTCCAGGCGGAAGCTTTGCTCGAGGCCGGTGCTACCGGTATGCCCCCCCTCCCCTCACTCCGAGCGGTGCACCGAGCGCAGATGGCTTCGGGGAAGAGGACAAAACGCCCTGCTAACGCCTCGGCGCCATCAGTGCACTGCATCGACAGGCTCCCTTCGCCTGCCGACGACCCGACGTCCTCCTTCTCCGAAATCTCGGAGCGCGCGCGCCGCGAGCTGGACACGAGCCTCACCTACCACCAGACGGATGTCAGAGACGTCGAAGAGCTCAACAAGATCATGGAGGGCATCGCCGACCAAGCGGGCCGCCTCGACGGCCTCATCGCCGCGGCCGGCATCAACCACGAGATGCCCGCCCTCGAGTACACGTCGGAGGAGGTGGACAGGATGATGAGCATCAACGTCACGGGCGTTTTCATGACGGCCCAGGCAGCTGCCCGCCAGATGGTGCGCCTCGAGCAAAAGGGAAGCATCTGCTTGATTGCCAGCATGAGCGGCACCATTGCCAACAGGGGCATGTACGCCCCGTAAGTCGCCCCCGGCCCCAATCCGTCGGGGAAGAACCATGGCTGACGGGGACCGTTAGGGCATACAACGCCTCCAAGGCCGCCGTCATCCAGCTGTGCCGCAGCCTGGCAGCCGAGTGGGGCGAGCGTGGCATTCGCGTCAACACGCTGTCGCCCGGGTACATCCTGACGCAGATGCTGCAGAACCTCTTTGACGACTACCCCGAGCGCCAGGAGGCATGGCCCAAGGAGAACATGCTCCAACGATTCAGCCTGCCGAGCGAGTACCGCGGCGCCGCCGTGTTCTTGCTCAGCGAGGCCAGCAGCTTCATGACGGGCAGCGATCTCCGAATCGACGGTGGCCACGCGGCGTGGTGAGAACGGGTCGACAAGGTCCAACGGGCCGCCGACCGGAGAGGCTTCCGCGGATCCGATTATCGTCTAATATCTAGCCATCAACATGAACGGAGCGGCGTCGGTCGGTATCATATCTGGCTGCTGGCTGGCCACACGGCGTATTCATGTGTAGCGCATGCAGCAAGGATGTTTCCCTAGTTTTCTCTTGCATGTTTGCCTCGTCTTCTGTCGAATAGACAGTCCTAATGACCACATGACTGCACTCGTGAGGTTTTGGGTCGTGTGCGTGCCGTGCTGTACATGTCCGCCATAACGAGAAACTGCCTCGCAACTTTGTCATTTGCTGGCCGAAACGTGGGCCAGCACCTGGCGGGGACCGAGCCTGCCCATGACGCCAGGCTCGAGCCGCAGTCTGCGTTCAATGTCCGAGGATGGCACGCCGCGATCCCGCATCTGCATGGCGTCGAGGGCAGCGCGCATGTCGAGGAATCGCCTGCCCAGGGACCCGGAGCGCCCCATGTTCTCGAGATCCTGGTCGGCGCGCTGCTGAAGGGCCCGCCTAGCCTCGAGGACGGAAAGCGTGGTGTTGCTGCGGGCCGAGGGGAAGATGGGCGCGGCGGGCGCGGCGGGCGCGGCGGGCGCTTGCGGTGCGGCTGTCGGGGCTCGAGGCGTGGCAGTGGACGAAGGCGAGAAGGTTGGGTTGGGCTGGACGATGCCCATCTGATGGAGGCGTTGAGGGAAGCCTCCAGACGCAAAGTCGGGATCCATGGCATCGGCGCGGATGGCTGCGACCGACGGCGGGTTAGCATCTGGCTGTGCAATCTCGACCCCCAAACTGGGCATCGAAGCTGCTCCGTGCCCGAGGACGGCCCGTCTGCATACCTCGATCCTTTGAGCCGCCTCCCAGCGGCGGCTTCGGCCTCGGTCCTGGCCCGGGCGCGCGGTGAGGGACCGAGGCTCCAGGAGCTCTGGACGGGAACTTTCGCGCTGCGGCGCCGCGGCCAGCAGCCGCTGCCGTCTTGGACGAGGAGGAGCCCATGAGCGAGTCTGGCCTGGCGACGGTGATGGATAGAGCGAGGTCGACGGGTCTCAGCAGCCAGGGAAGCCGTGTAGTTGTCGGTGCAAGTGGGTAGTCGACGTGATCGTGGAGTAAATAGTTTTGCTGAAGCGGCATTTTACGCGGCAGACGACGGCGCGTGGAGCCGGACAGGGGCTCATCAGTGACGTACCAGTACCTAATACAGTACCTATATAGCATGTGCCACAAATATCGTAATTACTGGCTTGTTAGACAAAGCGCGCATGAACATGTGTAAATTTCTTGCCAGGGGCACGCATTGCGTTTTTTCCATGGCATTCACCAAGAGCGTTGATTCCGTTGCGCCCTTGAATGAGTGTGTGTCAACTACCTGCTGTTATTTGTAGCTGTCCCAGACCAGCCTGTCGATGATTAAGCGCTTTTCATCCCGGATGCTCTCACAACCTGGTTTCCTCTCCAGCGCCAGCAACAACCTCCTTGTTCTCCAACTTGCAGCTGCTTCAACCCCCCCCCCCCTAACACTTGGTAATGAACAGCCCGACAGGCGCCGGGTTGTAGTCCTGGAAGAACTCGAGGACCGTGTTCCCGGCCGCCACGGCCTCGAAGCCCACGCGCTGCCCCGCAGGGCAGTCAAAGGTGGCGATGGAGTAGCTGTTGCCGGGGGCCACGGTGACGACGCCGTAGTGCCGGGCCGTGGGCGGCCGGTTGTCGTACGTGGTGCCGCCGGTGGCGGGCGACTCGAGCTCCGAAAAGTCGAGCTCGCCGTCGCCCGAGAAGGCGTACGAGGACGTCTTGAGATGCTGCTGCGCGGGCAGGAGGAAGACGAGGCTGCACGTCTTGCCCGCGTCCCCGGGCGGGATGTCGAAGTTGAAGATGGACGCAACCGTCGACGACACCTCGCCGAAGAGGGACGTGCCGTAGGCCGTGTCCGGGTGCGACTTGTCCACGGGCACGATGAGGTGCGGGAACGCGAACGGTCCGTTGAGGCTGGTAGGGCACATCTTGGTCCGCGTCTTCTGGTCCGTCCGAACGACTAGGGCACTGGCCACGGCAGCGCAGAAGCCGAGGGATAGAGGAGACGACACCATCTTGAGCGGGCAAGATGCGTGTGTGTATATGGTTGCAAGGCACCTCGATACAAGTAGAGTAGTCAGGGAGACTCGGGTAACCAGGACCGACCACTAACTAGTTTTAGATGAAAGACCAGGGCAACGCTCGCCACCCTCCCGAGGACGCTGCATAGCTATATATGCCATGAAGGGGACCAAGCTCTTCCCAACTGTTGGTGGGGCTCGCCAACGGCCAACTTTCCATGGATACAGCCAAGATGAGCCATCTGTTGGTCGTGGATGGCGGCTGGCCAGAGACATGCAGTGAGCTCTGGGGACAAGACACGGAGAGCGGCATTGGGACAAGGGAGAGACCAAGACGAACCTCGATTGGGAATCACCATCCGTAGCACAAATTAAAGACATGCTGCAACGACGCATCTTTGTGCGTTGGCTCTGTATCTGAGCCAGCTGTTACCGAATTGGGAAGTCGAGGGGCAGCGGTCCTATCTAATACCCTACACGAACTCCTCATACTCTGCGCAACACACGTTCATGTAACTCGCCTTCAACTCGACGACCTGCCAGGTGATGCATGGCCGCGGGAGAGCCGACTGCCGTGTGGCGATGCAAAACACCTGAGCCACCAGACATATATCGCTAGGGTCGCCTCTGGGCTTCGGGCGCGGCACCCACACACGGAAGTCGCCAGCGCTGACCAACCCTCCTTTGACGACGAGGACCCTCGTATCTGCGCGCTGGTGACGACGCTTTGAGATGACACGAGAAAGCGGTAGGAAGAGGCGAGAGTCCAAGACAGGCCGCACCATGTCGCCTCATCGTTGCTGCACCGATCATCAACTGCAGCCGGCGGTGCCACGGCGCACCGACAAACGGCAACGCTCTACTGGACAAGACACACGGCCCCGGCTCTCAACTCTGTGCATACGGGGACGAAGAAGACGGGCGGCCGCAAGGTTCGCGCGAATAAGCGTAAAGCAGAGATGCCAGCACAAAAACTGATCGATATAGCATGACAATGGCTCCAGCCTGCTGGAAACCATATCATAGTGCCTTGCAGGAGGGGAAGCTTTATATATCGTAGACAACTCACTACAGCCTCGACGTTAGTTCCCCGCCATCCCGTCCCAGAAGCCTGCCCATGAAACCCCCAAAGCAAGCCCCCTGGCAGTTGACACCGTCTCTCATGTCGCCTTGTGCGGCTCTGCATCGAGACCACGCCTCGTCCTCGTCCTCGTCCGGTCATGGACTGAGCGTGAATCGTCGGTGTCTCGCCCGGCCCAGCTTCCACCGCACGACGTGGGTTTACGGACTGCGGGTGCTGCCGGCCCTGCCCCGTCGTACAAAAGAACCTTGGAACGACAATGTGATACCTGTGTATTAGTGCTTCGTACAAGGCCGGCTACCTGCTAATGCTGATCAGGTCGGTTAGCAGTTCCATACATCGACAACCCGAGTCCTTCAGGCTGTCCACAAGTATCACACCAAGCAGGCACGAGCACGGAGTAGATTGGGCAGAAAATGGGACATGTATTGTGACCGGACTTTGAGCCAGCTGCATATATATCCCACGTGCGTTAAAGCCCAGCCGTGTTGAGAGCCGATGCTTCGCCTGGGATAGGTTGGATGGGGTAGCTGGATGACGTCCCTTCGTCCACCTACATCCATCGACGGCGATATGCGCAATGTGGCGTCTCCAGGGAGGACAGGCACCGTTGGCACTGGCTGAACCGGTCTCGACGTCTCCCGCTTAGTTGTGGTGCATGCAGGCGAGGATCCGATCGACGACGCTTCCCCCGGATGTATGCATGCATCAGTCATCGCCAACCCGATACAATCGTCGCAGCAAACCGCCAAGTCGGGTGCGCGGAAGCTCTTCTGGCAGTTAGGAGCAGCGCCACACTGCTCGCGTGTGCGTGCGCAGCGCTGGGTGGTGACGCCCCATGGCATTGATGGTCCGACGACCACGACGCCAGCACGCCAGCTCATGCTAGGTGTATGTAGTTACATACAACCAACTGGTGGCACATGGCACCTCCGTGAGGCCCGGTGACCTCATACCGCTCCGTGCCGCTTGTTCGTGCACCGAGTTTTTGGAGTAGGTAATCATGAAGCGGCTTCATCATCAACCCATTCATCGTTTCCGCATCTTGGTCGGTCGGACCCTCCGTCCTTGTTTCGCATCAGGGTCGCCTTCCGAGTCCTTGCCGGCCGGGCCTTCGCCTGCTGGCGACACAACTTGGCTCCCGTCCTCAACGGTTTCGCTTTCGTCGCTCCGAGTACCACTGGTGGCCCCAAACGACGGTTTCCTCGAATGCGCCTCCTCGGTATCACTGCCAAATCCCTCAAAAACCTCCTCGTCACCCGTCTCAGCTCCACTCTCGACCTTTTCTACTGCCGCTGTCGCGTCAAGGCCATCGAGGGCTTCGTCTCGGCTTCGCTTCTTGGGCATCTCTCCCAGCTTACCGTTGCGGCCGGCCACGCCATCATTGTCCGCGCGATCTGTTGCGGGCGCGGGCGTGAACCACGGAATCTTGCCTCTCATGAAGTCGTTGAGCATCATCTTCGCCACTCCGTCCAAGTCGGGCTCTCCTCCGCGGAGCAAACGGCCGCCCTTTCTCGCAAGCAATTCCAACAGCTCAGTGGCATTATTCCAGCCTTTGAGGTCGTACGTCTTCTCCATGTGATGGCGTTTTACCCGGCTCAAAACTGCTTCGATGTACTGCTCCGGCTGCTCTACCTTTTCAACGCGGACGACGCCTCGTAGTACGAGGTCTGTTGGCGTGTCCGTGCTTGACGGAGGCACAACACCGGGACAGTCGATGAGGTATATGCGCTTCATGAGGCTCACGTACTGCCACACCTTGGTCTCACCGGGAATAGGAGCCACAGTGCACACCTTCTTCTTCAACAAGGTGTTGATGATGGACGACTTGCCAGTATTCGGACCACCGATCAGACCCACGGATATTTGCTTCCTGTCCGAGTGGAGGCTGGAGAACTGCCTGAGAAGCTGGATCAGGGAGCCTTTGCCGAAAGAATTGGTAATGCTCGCGTGGAACGCGAGGGTGGGGTATTCCTTGGAAAGGCTGCGTACCCAACCAGCCTGTCGTCTTGTTAGTTAACAAGATCTTGAATGGCGAAAACCTCAAGTAAATGATAGAGATAGAAGCAATGTGCGAGTCATAACTAAGAAGTTTCCAGTTGCTGCCCTGAAAAGGGCCATGAAGGCTTCAACTCATTCGACCCGCGGACCATCTCACGATAGTGACCAAAACGGCACCCATCAGCCACCGACACAAGGCCGGGACAGTCGAGAATGGCAAATTTGATCTCCCAATGCTGTAACAGACGACCTCCACGGGAGCAAAGAGGAAAGGTGTCCTGACAAAAGAATTGGGGTCCCCGCACAGAAAGAAAAGAAAAAGTAGGAAATGAGTTATGACATACCGCAACGCTAGTAGGGACCAAGTCACATTTATTCAGGACGAAAATCAGATGCTTGTGTGGCGCTTCCTCCTTGAGATACTTCTCGATGCTTCTGCATCGGGTCCCCACGGGGTCTCTTGCATCTAGAACGTGTATGACCACATCCGAAGAGTCGATGACCTTGTAGAGCTCGTTCCAGATCCTCTTGCTCTGGCCCTTGTCGAAGACGGGCTCGATGGCCAATGATAATCGTCCCGCCGCTTCATCCTCGCCAGACGTGCCGCTCAGGAGCTTTGCCTGTTCCAGGCGGTCCTGATATGTGTCCATGCTCTTTTCGGTGTCGTCAGCAAGATCGGTTAGACTGCTCACGCCCAGCTTCACGCGCTTGCGCTGCGCCTTGGGCCCGAAGACGCCCGAGAAAGGAGCAGTCTCCACAGCCATCTTGGCCTTGTGCTGCTTGATGCCGTTGGTGTCCTGGCCGTCGCGGATGAGGCTCATGGGCAGCTTGTTCGACTTGAGAAGAACCTGATAGGGATCGCTGGCCTTTTCCGCCATGGCCTCGCGGAATGCGCTGAGGGTGTCTTGCGAGACGACTCGTGTGTTGGTGAACCACTTGCGATTCGGCTCGACTCGAGCCTTTGGTATATCGCGCGACTGGTACGTGGCGGACTTGGTGATTTGGCCGTCTGCATTTCTTTGCACCTTGCCCTCCTTGTACATGCTCAGGGTCTTGACCTTTTTGGCATCGCTGGAATTCATTCATTAGCCGGCCGTGATTGTCAGAGCCTCTCGGCAGCGACAGAGGGCGGGGGAAGAGGAACTTACCGGTAAAAGTTCTCGCCTTTGACGCGCACATTGCCGAGGCCATTGCCAGTCTTGCCCTGGCGGACACGCCGAGTGGCTTCCTTCTTTCCGGTTCCCATGGCGAGATGTTGGCCTCGTCAGGCGCACGAGGCAGCGGGAGACGAAGTCGATTGTGCGTGTGAGAGCTGTCGCAGAACTTTTTTTATCTGAATATGGAGTTAAATCTGTAGGTTTTCTTGGAGACGGCCCCACCTTTCTGCAAAGCGGTGGCTGGCCTGAGCCCAGGGGTCCTCGGAGGCGGATAATCCGATGGCCGCGGCGTGATTCTGTGGTCCATATGAGTACCTAATACAGCTCGGCCAATTTTCTCGGGCTAAACGTCGCTGCGCTTCTCGAAGCTATTGCAGCACGCTCAACGCCTATACCTCTCCATCTTCGTAACAGCTCTGGGCTGGTACGTGGCGATATGTCGCTCAATTCTTCGGCGCCGTGCGTTCGGCCCGCCCTCCGCCGGCTCTTGAAGGCATCCCGAACCTTCTCGACCTCACAATCCGTCGGCTCCAACCACGTTCCTCCAGAGTCTCCCTCCTACATCCGCCTGCCTACTCCTCCCCAGTCCGACGAAACAAAGCCGGCGCGTGTGCGAGGACACCTGCCTGTTCCTCGTGAAATATTCACACGGCTCGAGGGGGACAGAAAAGTACAGCCCGACTACATCCAACGCACCGCGCCAAAGCCAGCCAAGCAGCGCGAGCCATGCAACGACGCCCAGCGATGGAAGGCCGAAATGGCCGACAGCCGGCGGACGAACCTCGAGGACGGCTTGCGGGCTCTTTGGCTGCGGCGCTCAAAGAGCGACAAGGTGCGCAACGCCAGAGTGAGCCGCAAGTTCGAGGAACACAACCAGGCCGCCGCAGCACCCGAGCGGGAGGATGACCGGCTCACCCGCAGCACCGTTTTGGATTCGGTGCTCGACACCAGGGTGTATCCAGATCCTGAGCGCTTCTCTCGCGCCGATCGCAGCCGTACAAGGGTCATGGCCAGGGAGAGCGCCAAGCGCGAGGCCAGGCGTGATGCCATCATGGAGCTGTACATCAGTGCCTCCAACTTCATTGTTCAGGAAAGCGAACTCAAGGCCGAAATCGACAAGGTGTTCACCGAGGACTATTTTAAAAAGCAGAGCCAGGCGGTGAATCGGTATGGCGCCACGGAGAATACCTGGGGCATCTATGGCAAGCCGCCCTCCATTGCCAACATGCTGGAGACGTCGACAGGGACTTCGACGAAGCTCATGGACTACTACGAGTCCGAATATGATCGGTCCGTCAAGCGGCAGAAGCGGATTGCGGAGGATCTCACGGGCGGGAAGATGGAGTAAAGAAGGACCTGTTCCTCACTCGGCGAATTGTACCATCATGGGGCATGTGCCTCGGTACAACAGATCCGTGTACCAGTAGCACACATTTGCACATGTTCAGTCAAAATATGTATATTCGAGCGAAAGTGACAATTCTCAGGTCCTACACCTTGCAACGCCGCTGTCCATAACAGGCGTAGCTAACTGTCTATACCAGTCAGTGCCGGAAATATATACGTCAGGGCCAGAACGAGTCTTCCTATTCCTACACCCTTGACATGTAACATTCAAACTCGTCTGCGGCAGCAAGTGTAACTGCGCCGCTATCCAATGAACACTCTATCGCTTCTCAACGAGGAGAAAATGCATCGCTGCATAGGCCAAAATGATGAACGAGGCGGCGAAGATGCTGAGACTCCGAACATCTGCCCAGAGTGCGCTGTTGTCGAATCCAAAGGAGCTGAGGATAGCCGCGCCCGGGACGGTGATGTCCAGTCCGTACTTCTTGTCGACGAGGGTAAGCTCCACCACCTCGTTGACAATGAGTGACTCGAAGCCGTAGTGGAAGATGGATAGCGTCTGGAGCCACAACGCACCGGCCGGCGTGGCATCGTGGTTGAGAAGAAATCCAGCAAAGAGCAGGCTGAACAACATTACCAAGCTCCCTATCAGGTTGGCAACGCCTCCGTCCTTGCACACGATCCCGATAAAGAGGCAAATGGCCGCGGCGGCCAAGTTGAACAGCACCAGCACCAACATGAACTTGAAGAAGTGGGTGGAGTCGGGAACCAGACCCGTCATGGGATATATGATGGACCCCATGAGAATGGGCGGAACGATCCTCAGCGGGATGATATCGAAGAGAACCTTGGCCGTGAAGTATGTGGCAGGTGCATAGTACCCGTTGGCTCGCTCACGGACGAAGAGAAGACGTTCAGTCGCGAATACGGTTAGACTTGTGAGCGTGCTGAAGCCAAACAGCGCCAAGAGGAAGAAGAAGAGGCCCAGGCGGTTCTGGAAGCCAGGGATGTCGTCGGTGAGCCCATAAAACAGATATCCGGAAAAGACGGCCAGTATGATGGCGATTGCGTAGTGGGTGAGCATGAGCATTGGGTTTCGATACAGGTTCTTCCACGTTCTCTGGGAGAGAATGAAGAACTGGGTTAGATAGCCGACGCGAGCGTAACCCCTCCCAACAGCACTCGTACAGATGTTGATGTTGGGACCGTCGGTGTTATAACCATTGGAGCTCGGCCCGTTGGCGTCTTCAGCAGCAGATATGGCCTGCTGGATCTCGTCGTGCGTGGCGCTGGCGATGTCGGACTGGGCGTACGACCGCGTCATAAGATCCAGCTCAGTGCCGGTGAGTGCGGAGGGGGGCAAATCGTGGGGGTCTTCGGGAAGCGGCGATGGCGGGACGTTGGTGGAAGGATTCGTTTGGAGCCGATAGGTGCCAACGTCCTCGGCCCCGGCGTCTGACGACGCTGCGGTATCCACCGCGTGCTTTCTCCGGGTGAATAGCTCTCGCTCCTGTCGCACCCTGATTGAACCGCGACGCAGATTCTTGGGCCGTGGAGACATGGATGGTTCAGCACCGCTGTCCTCGCCCGTGCTGGCCCCAGAGATGCTGGCTATCGACTTGACTGCTTTCGTGCTGCTTGGGCCAACGCTGGCTACGTCAGCAGTGACGGTCCCGTCGTCGACGGACACGCTGCTTCCAGCATGCATGGTGAGGTCAACGAGATAGTCGGCAATGTTGAATCCAGGCGGGCATTCGTAACCTATCGTATCGAAATATGCCTGACACTGAGCGAAGGGGCCCGAGTAGACGGTTTTCCCCTGAGCCAAGAGGATAAGCCGGTCAAAGAGAGCCACAATGTTGGATCGAGGTTGGTGAATGGTGAAGATGACGGTTCTCTTATAGTTCTTGGCCAGAGTGACGAGGCATTCGATGACGTTGTAGGCATTGTACGCGTCCAATCCGCTCGTGGGCTCGTCCAGGAACAGAATGGATGGGCTCGTCACGAGCTCGCAGGCGATTCCAACTCGTCGTTTCTCGCCGCCGGAGATGCCGCGGCCCTTGCCTTCCTCGGAACCGATGAGTGAGTCCCGAATGTGGTGAATGCCCAGCTCCTTCTCCACCTCGAACACTCTCTGCTCCTTTGCCGCACGGCCCATGTCCCGTGGGAGTCGTAGCAGCGCGCTGTTGAGAATTGTCTCGTGCACGGTGAGTGTGGGAAGCATGGTATCCTCCTGATCAACAAACCCAACGACATTTTTGTACTCATGATCGCCGACCTTTTCGCCGTTGACGTAAAAGTCGCCGCTGACCTGACCACGCTTATTCTTCCGAGCCAGAATGTCTAGGAATGTGGTCTTGCCCGCTCCAGAAGCACCCATGATCGCGGTCACCTCTCCCGGGCGGCAGATTCCTTGAACCGATGTGAGAATGTTCTTGCCGTTGAGTGAGTATGAGACGTTTTCAAAGTACAACGCCGCAGGTTTGTGGTCGTCCATGAGTTTGGTATTCTCGTCGTCGGAGTCCTCCAAGCGAATAGCGCCGTACTTCAGTTTGCGCCGTGACAAGAACCACGTTAAGATGATGATGGCAACGACGAAGAGAGCACAAGCTGCAATCACGCCAGCGATGAGTGGCGTGTTGATTTGCTTCACAGGGCGCTTGTATCCCGGCACCTCAGTCTCATACAGGCATTCACCCGCCCGGCAATCCAGGAGGATGCTGGAGTCGCCAATCAAGTCGTGGATTAGCTTGTCCATTTCAGGCTCCGTGAATGCACAGTTATGAGTCCCACCATTCTCCTGTGTGCATTCGAACCCAGCAGGGCCCTTGATGGCTTGATCGAGGAACTCCGATAGGTCAATCGAGCCATCTTTGCCACAGAGCATGTGGTCTGGAATGCAGCTGCAGCTGATGTGACCGCACTTGTACGAAGTGCTGTTCTTGGCCTCACCGGAATCTGCCCCGGATTCGCAGTCGGTGAGGTGGCAGTAGAACGACTCGACGGCGTCGACCCAGACTGGAAGGAGAGTTGTCAGCGCAAGCTCGGTGTGCCCGTCCATGAGGCATCACGTACATTGGAAATCGCAAGTGGCCTTTTCCCTCTTGCAGGTAAAGGTGACCTCGGGCCGTTGCTCACCGAGGAGCCCGGTGATCTGCTTGTTGGTAACGCTGCAGATTTGGTGGTTGTATTTGACCACCTCGCCGTTTTGGTAGCAGACACCGCCGCTGCCCGTCTCCATCAAGGCATTGCAGGCTTTATTCTCGGTGCAAACGTTGCAATTGATGCCGGTCCAACCTTCATCGCAGTCGCACGTCCCGCCCGAGCGCATTGGCCTATCGATTCCCCGTCCAAGGGAGCCACATACTGGATTTGGGGCAGGTCGGGTCAGCAAAGGGCTCTGCGAACGTCAAAACGCGGCGGCGCAGAGAAGGGAAATATTGGGGGGGGGTGGGCATACACGGCTCGAGACAATCATCGCCTCCGAACCCATCGGGGCAGTCGCATTTCCCGTTGTATTCGTTGCAGCCAGCGTACTGCGCACAGGTATGCGCTGGCAGGAGGCAGTTGAAGCTACGGCAAGCTCGAGGTCAGAAAGGCGAGCCCTGCCATGAGGGATGAATTTTACGCTCACCATGGAGGGCAGCCGCTGGGCCGGTCATCCATGAGGGCCAGCTGAGCCCGCAGCACGTCGGCGTTGCTGAAGGTCGAGTTGGCATAGGCGGCAGCCAGGACGGGGAGGCACGCGGCGACAGCCCTGGTAAGCAGACTCCGACAGCCCGGAGGAGCCATGGCGCTCTGAATGCAAGGGCGACGGCGTTGTCGCGCGGAGGGGAGGCTATCAAGGTAGAGGTGATGGCGGTGGCACGTTCGGTGGCATCGAGGACGGTGGCATCGAGGACGGTGGCATCGTGGACGGACGAAGGATCAGGATTGGGTGACGTCTGCATCCACAGTGACCTCTGAGTTGGGGGGGCTGCTGAGCTCATCTGTGACGCGGGCCGCCTGCTGCAGCTCAGCGCAACAGCGCAGCCAACAGCGCTGGCCAACGGGCAGCCAGGGGGGAAAGTACATATATGTACATCACGTTCGCGCCCGTTCCAGCGGTGCAGAAAAGTATCTTTCCTTGTACCCGCTTAACCGGGTACCTGAGCCCCCGCATTCGCCTTGTTTGGGGGCGCCCACTTGGCACGCCAAGGAAGTTACCAGTTGGCCAGTGGCATGAGCAAGTGTTGCTGCTGTAACGCTTCCTTGGTGTGCCCCATATTCGACGACATGGCGGGCCTCCTACTCGTAAAGGAAATAATTTGAGCTGTGCTTCTCGCGGTTGGGGAATGTAATACTCAATTTCGCTTCCACACTCCTCGTCTAGATCATATTCACCACTTCCAGCTCAACGCAAAGTAAGCAGTCATGGTTCGCGTCAGGCCGTTCGAGGTGGAGCAGTGGATGGACAAGTATGAGAACACACCCGGCATCCTCAACGTGGCCGAGACATGCTGTTCATCCGTTTCTGTCGACGACCTATACGGGCTCTCGCAAGACGGCCAGGGTCCGCGGCCCCTTCAGACTGCAGCCAAGTTCACCTACGGATCCATTCGTGGCTCGTCGGCGCTTAGAGAGCGCGTGGCGTCTCTTTGCAATTGCCAGGACTCGGAGCACGCAAGGCTGACAGCGGAGGACGTCATCATTACACAGGGAGCCATAGCCGCCAACTTCCTGGTGCTTTACAGCCTCATCGGACCCGGCGATCATGTCGTCTGCGTGCACCCCACGTATCAGCGGCTGTACTCGGTTCCCGAGAGCCTTGGAGCTGATGTTTCCCTCTGGCGGCTACGGGGAGACAAGGGATATCTCCCAGACGTGGACGAGTTAGACACTCTGGTCAGGGAAAACACCAAGGTTCGCCCACCTTTTCACCCTGCGATGGGCAATCAAGTCTGCAGCTTTTGCTTCCGCCAGTCCAGTGGCTAACCGCATGGATGGACAGATGATCATCATTAACAACCCCAACAACCCCACTGGGGCAGTGATTCCGAAGAGTGTCCTCCTGGACATTGCCGAGTTTGCCCAGAAGAGGGACCTCATTCTCCTGTCCGACGAGGTCTATCGGCCACTGTTCCACAATGGGTTCGACAACAACCCCGATGCCCCCCCGTCAGCCGCTTCCTTGGGCTACGAAAAGACCATTGTCACCGGCTCCATGTCCAAGGCGTTTTCGCTGGCAGGTATTCGGGTTGGGTGGGTTGTGTCGAGGGACAAGGCCATCGTGGGCGCACTGGCCGCGGGGCGGGACTACACAACCATCAGCGTGTCCCAGTTAGATGACCAGCTTGCAAGCTATGCTCTGTCGCCCGCGGTCAGAGGGCCGTTACTGGACCGCAACTTCTCGTTGGCGAGACGCAACATCAGCATGCTCGTCTCGTTTGTAAAGAGCCATAGCTCAGTCTGCAGATGGGTCCAGCCGGCAGCAGGAACCACCGCCTTCATCCAGTTCCTGAGCGGCGGCAAGCCGGTGGACGATGTTGCATTCTGCGTGGACGTGCTGGAAAAGACAAAGGTCTTTTTTTGCCCGGGATCGCGCTGCTTTGGCGAAGGGCAAGACTTTGGGGGCTATGTCAGACTGGGCTACGTTTGCGAGACGAGCGTGCTTAGCGAAGCGCCGGAAAAGCTCCATGCCTACGTGCAGAAGACCCTTTCGTAGGCACATGTCATAGGTACCTTGGCGAGCACATCCGATTGGCGTAGTTATGAGGTCAGGGGCGCGGGTCCACTGCGGCCTGCAGGAGAGGGTGCGCCTATTATGTCCTGGTAGGTACCTTAGGTACCTACGAAGTACGAAGTACCTACTGTAATAATATCGGCTGGGCTCGGCTGCTTCATGTTGCACGGGCAGCCAGCCTGCCGCTTCCTTGGCCACCGTCCACCCGTCTTGGCAACAACCTTCGACAAGGGGTCTAGGTACCTATAGGTCTGGAAAACCGGCACTGGCATTGACAAGTACTGCGTAACGCGCAACGGACTTGTTGCAAGTGGGTGGCACCTCCAGCCTCACTAGCCCTGCGTCATGAGATTCTAGCCGCCCGCCCCCGGCGCTTCCGACCAACCGGCTCCGTGTCGCCGCATGGGGCCCCTGATGACGACGCTCTTGGCCGTTGTCTCGCAGTGCCTCCTCAGCTGGACTCGGGGCTGGAGCCACGTCCGGCTCGAGCAAGAGCTGAGAACTCAGCTCCCAAAGCTTCCTTTCCGCTGAGATTAGACTTCACCTCCATAAAGGTACAATTGGCGGCGGCTCCCTCCCTGCTTCGCTTCGTTTGTTGCTCTGTCACCCCTTCATCGTGAACCTCGTTGCGCGACTCGCACCCACGGCCCTACCTCTAAGCCTACCTAGTACCTAGATAGGTACGCAAGGCTGCCGACGCCCCCGACTGCGCGCCAGCTAAACCAGCAACCATGCGGCCGTCTCTGTGCTCCATCTCGACGCTGGCCCTGTCGTCCAGCGCCCTTGGCCAGGTGGTCCAATGGGACATTGCGAAGCGTGACGCCCTGCTGCCCCGGCTGCGGCGCCGCGACGGCTCGAGCTTTGATAGCGCTATTAAAAACGACCTGCAAAGAGGGGGATATTTTGCGACCGTCAAGGTTGGAACTCCTGGCCAGGAGCTGTCGTTGCAGCTCGATACCGGCAGCAGCGATGTCTGGGTCCCGTCCAATGGTGCCGCCATATGTCGCAACTCGGCCAGGGGCGGATGCCCGCTGGGAACCTGTAAGGCGCCTCGATAGCTACCTAGGTAGCGAAACGAGGGAACGAGTTACTGACCGCGGGTCCGTAGTTGATTCTTCTAAGTCGAGCACATTTGACGACTTCGGCCAAGGCCTCTTCGACATCTCATACCAGGACAAGAGCTCCTCCAAAGGGGACTACTTTAGCGATCAGTTTCAAATCAGCACTGCATCGCTCGGCAACCTGACCATGGGCCTCGGGCTCGAGACGTCGGTCCCCTATGGCCTTATTGGCGTGGGATATGTAAACAACGAGGCGTCGCTCGGAACCGCGCGCAGGACATACCCGAATCTGCCCTTGGCTCTGGAGCAGGCGGGCTTAATCAAGACGGTTGCCTACAGCCTGTGGCTGAACGACCTGGGCTCGAGCACTGGCAGCATCCTATTCGGTGGCATCGATACCGAAAAGTATGTCGGCCAGCTGACGAAGCTCCCCGTCTTACGCAACCTGCGCGCCAACAACTTCACCGAGTTTGCCGTCTCCATGTACTCGCTCGAGGCTGCCAGCCCCAGTGGGAGCGACACCCTGACCTCGTCCGAATTGCCCATCCCAGTTGTGTTGGATTCCGGCACATCGCTCAGCTACCTGCCCCAGGATATGGCGAGCCAGGTGTGGCAGGAGGTCGGGGCCGTCTGGGACTCCGATGCTCAGGCGCCGGTGATACCATGCTCCTATGCGAACCACGCGGGCCACTTCTCCTTTGTCTTCACTGGCCCCAACGGGCCGCGCGTCAACGTCACAATGAACGAGCTGGTCCTGTCACTCACAGACGGCCCGGCCCCCAAGTTCACTTCGGGTCCGAATCAGGGCAAGACGGTTTGCGAGTTTGGCATCATGAACCAGACCAGAGCCCCGTTCCTTCTGGGCGACACATTTCTCCGCTCGGCATACGTCGTCTACGACCTGGTCAACAACGAGATTGGCATTGCCGCTACCGACTTCAACTCGACAAAGTCTAACGTGGTCGCCTTTGCAAGCGACGGCGCCGCCATCCCGTCCGCAACAGCCGTACCGGACCAAGGCACTGCCCCTCCGCCCCAGGCCACCCAAACTGCATTGAGTGCCTCCAAAGGGTTCCAGGTCGACAGCGCTGCAGTCCTTCAGTGCCCTCTGTCTGTGCCGGGACTGGTCGTCGCGGGTGTGGCAATGGCATATATGCTTATCGGGAGCTGATCCGAGAGTCACTGTTCGTGGCGCATTGTTGTTTGCACAAGTATTCCGATGGCGTTCCTGGTGCCCGCGGGAGGTGTTTTGGACAAAGGCAACGGTGCATAGCTTTTAGTATTACTTGATCCCGGAATGGTGTAGGGGCAAAATGGGGTTCATTTTGGGTGCGGTATGTGGTAGGAAAGTGACGGATTGATGCCTGCATTACAATATATGCGTATATACGAAGTGGGTAGTCTAGATACGAGTGTCTTTGGCGGCGATGCCTGCGATGCCTTCGGAGCTATTGATACAAAACACCACGTGGCAGATATAGTGGGCGATTGTTACGACGATGATGAGCAGATGATGCTTTTTGACGATGCGTCGTTTGTTCGCTACAGCTGACGGAAGGCATCAACGCCAAAACACCACGGCAGGCACTGCGCATGGCGATATATGATATTACACATCACGGGTAACACTCGGCATAAAAACCACCAATTGACGGTAGAGATTCATTTCTCGACCAGTGGCCGAAGAGCGGATAGTCCCGAAACCTTAATCCTTCCATAAAGAAGCACGGCTGGAAGCTTGCTCGGCCACTTGCCGTAATCCTCCGCATCACAAAGCTTTCAGCTTTGCCTAATAAACTTAGAGCACTAACTTTTGGATGCGGCCAAGGCCACGTTGCGGGAAGTAGAGTGTTGTCCCGCCAACAGCTCCCAGCTTATTATCCTATGCACTGCTCGAGGTAGTTGCACTCCATCATCCATCAACCATCATTAAATTCTCCATTTATCAAAATCGGTTTCCCGTCTCAACAACACCCACGAGAAGCAGTCTGAACAGCGGGTGCCGCACGCTCGGCTTGGAAAACCATGTCTAGCGTAGTGGTCACGCCGCAAATGCGCGCCCACGGATGGAACAACCATTTTCTGGCTGGCGCCGACGAGGACCATTTTGCCGGCCCGTTCCACCCCAGACAGCGACACCTTGAGCTGTTGCGATGTGGTTGACGACTTATTACTTTTGTATCCAGCCGTTGACTTGAGCGGCGGCGTGAGCCAATAAGAAGGGCTTAATTGCTTGCGATCTTCAGGTACTCCGTAGGTACCTTGCAGGTGCCTGCCCGCGCTGCTAGCGGCAGAAAGTACAAGCGCGACTGCCCGAAAAAAAAGTTTCCGCTCTGGGGTCGGATACTCGATTTCGGGCCAAACACGCACCCTGCGTCAACACATCCAGCACACACGATGAGTGCGCTGGGGGCTGTCAGATGGCTCAACAGCCGTCTGCTCTTGGAGACCCCGAGGCTGAGTCTGGGGGCTCGGGAATTCAAGGCCGCCGCCGTCCCTCCCCTTAGCTGCCACTCTTGGCGGGCTTTCAGCCAGACCTCGAGGCGTGCCGCGAGCGCCGCACAGGAAGCGTACGATATCCCCGAATCCAAGTTGTCGCCATGGAAGAGTGGCTAACCGTGTCGTCGCATCAGCCTGAAAAAGGCCCAGGATGACGCTGCGAGCTTGACCCCCGAGTATGTCGCGGCCAACATGGCCCCCGAAGAGGCCGCCAGGCTCTCGAGAGTTCGGAACATTGGCATTGCGGTATGCAGAGTCCCCTGTTGTGTATGCGATCCCAGGGCCTGTCCCTTGCTGACATGACGTGGTACAGGCCCATATCGACAGCGGGAAGACGACGGCGACGGAACGAGTCCTCTTCTATACCGGTCGAATCAAGGCGATCCACGAGGTCAGGGGCAAAGATGCCGTCGGCGCCAAGATGGACTCCATGGAGCTTGAGCGGGAAAAGGGTATTACGATTCAATCTGCGGCCACGTTTTGCGACTGGAAAAAGATGGAAAACGGCAAGGAGGAAACCTACCACTTCAACTTGATTGACACGCCTGGTCACATTGACTTCACCATCGAGGTCGAGCGAGCCCTTCGAGTCCTGGACGGCGCCGTCATGATTCTCTGCGCCGTCAGCGGCGTGCAATCTCAGACAACTACGGTCGACCGCCAGATGAAGCGCTACAACGTCCCGCGAATCTCCTTCATCAACAAGATGGACCGCATGGGCGCCAATCCCTGGAAGGCCGTGGAACAGATCAACACCAAGCTCAAGATGCCCGCCGCCGCGATTCAGATCCCCATAGGAGCTGAAGACGAGTTCGAGGGCGTCGTCGACCTGATCGAGATGAAGGCCATGTACTTTGAGGGGCCTCGAGGAACTAAGGTTCGGGTCTCGGACCAAATTCCCGGACCCCTGCAAAAGCTGGCTGCCGAGAAGCGTCAAGTCTTGATTGAGAAGCTGGCAGATGTCGACGACGAGATTGCCGAAATCTACCTCGACGAACAGGAGCCTACCAATGAGCAGATCAAGGCTGCTATCCGCCGGGCGACTACTGCTCGCATGTTCTCCCCTGTCCTGATGGGATCTGCCCTTGCTGACAAGGCGGTCCAACCCATGCTCGATGCCGTTTGCGACTACCTCCCGAACCCCTCGCAGATTGAAAACAGGGCCCTGGACAAGTCCAAGGGCGAGAAGTCGGTCAAGCTTGTGCCATACAACTCGCTGCCGTTTGTCGGATTGGCATTCAAGCTGGAAGAGAACAACTACGGGCAGCTCACGTATATTCGCGTCTATCAGGGAACACTCAGCAAGGGTACCTACCTGTACAACTCCAGGACCGACAAGAAGGTCAGGATCCCTCGCATCGTGCGCATGCACTCGAACGAAATGGAGGACGTCTCCGAAGTTGGCGCTGGCGAAATCTGCGCCGTCTTTGGCGTCGACTGTGCGTCAGGAGATACCTTCACTGATGGAGGACTGCCGTACACCATGTCGTCCATGTACGTCCCCGAGGCCGTCATGTCTCTGTCGATCAAGCCGAAGCGCACTGGCGATGCGGACAGCTTCAGCAAGGCGATGAATCGATTCCAGCGCGAAGACCCCACCTTCCGAGTCCATGTGGACGCCGAGAGTGAGGAGACAATCATCTCGGGCATGGGTGAACTGCACTTGGAAGTCTACGTTGAGCGCCTGCGGCGAGAGTACAAGACGGAATGCATCACGGGCCAACCCCGCGTGGCTTACCGCGAGACGATTTCCCGACGCGCCGACTTCGATTATCTCTTGAAGCGACAGAGTGGCGGACCTGGAGACTTTGCCCGAGTTGCCGGCTTCATCGAGCCCAACGACCAGCCCGAGGAAAACCACTATGAGAGCCAAGTTGTGGGCGGCCACATTCCTGACAAGTTCCTGACGGCTTGCTCTAAGGGATTCGACCTTGTTTGTGAAAAGGGGCCTCTGCTTGGCCACCGGGTCATCGGTTCCAAGATGATTGTCAATGACGGTGCCACCCACGTCACGGATTCCTCCGACTATGCCTTCAACCTGGCTACGCAGATGGCGTTCCGCAAGGCCTTCCCCGATGCCGGCGGCCAGGTCCTGGAACCGTTGATGAAGACGACCATCACGGCGCCCAACGAATTCCAAGGCAACATCCTGATGCTCATGAACAAGCGAAACGCGACCATCCACGACACCGAGATCGGAAGCGAGGACTTCACCCTGATTTGCGACTGCAGTCTGAATGCCATGTTCGGCTTCAGCTCGCAATTGCGCGCGGCGACCCAAGGAAAGGGCGAGTTTAGCATGGAGTTTAGCCACTATGCCCCAGCACCCCCTCATCTGCAGTAAGTTTCGTTTGATACACTCGGTGTAACCCTATTTCTCACAGTGTCTCTAGGAAGGAGTTGGTCGCCAAGTACCAGGCCGAGCTTGAGGCGAAGAGAACCAAGTAAGCAAATCGCAAGCGCTTTGCGGATGCAGAGGGGACGGCTGTGCGCAGAACATGGCGATGACAACCCCTCTCTTGTACGATACGGAAGTTTGACGATTTACACTTGGGCTGTATCATATTGCGAGGCCGCTGCATGTGGCCATGTGGTTTGAAGATGCACAGGGAGGCAGATGCTAGACCGAAATCCGGGGCATCGCCGCGATAGACATTCTGGGTTACAAAGTGAGGGCAAGATAGAGAAGGGGAACTTGTATCAACAAGGAATTTCACAGAATTTCCGTGGGATGAGAAAGGTTGGAAAATTACTAAGCATGTCTTTGTACAACAGTCTATAACTTCCGGAGAATGTCCTCGACAACCTGGTCGGTGGTGGCAGAGCCTCCCAGATCAGGGCTCAGGAGCTTGCCTTCCTCGAGGTTGGCGTCGACGGCGGCATAGATCTTGGCGGCGGCAGCGGGCTCGTCGAGGAACTCGAGCATGAGGGCAGCGCTCCGTAGAGTGGCAATGGGGTTGGCGATGCCCTTGCCCATGATGTCGGGGGCGCTGCCGTGGCAAGGCTCTCCAATGGCAAAGCCCTCGCCGACGTTGGCGCTGGGGACGAGGCCGAGGCTACCAACGAGGGCGGCGGCGCCGTCGGAGAGGATATCGCCGTACAGGTTGGGGGCGACGATGACGTCGTAGTCCTCGGGCTGGCGGAAGAGCTTGTAGACCATGGAGTCGACAATCTGCTCCTCGACCTTGGCGGAGGCGTACTTGGGGTCGGAGAGGGCGCGCTTGGACACCTCGCGGAAGAGGCCGTCGGTCTGGGAGAGGACGTTGGACTTGTGGGTGATGGTGACGAGGGGCTCCTTGTGGATGCTGGGGGCACCCGACTCGCGGATCTTCTGGCGGCGGAGGGCAATGTCGCCGGCCATGGTGGCGATGCGGAACGAGGCCTTTTCAGAGATGCGCTTGATGGCCTCGGCGACCTTGCCGTCGGCAGTATCGTACGTCTTCTCCTGCTTGACGTAGAGGTCCTCGGTGTTCTCGCGGACGATGACCATGTCGATGGGCTTGGGGGCGCTCAAGACGGTCTTGACGGGGCGGACGTTGGCGTAGAGGTCGAGGCGCTTGCGGAGGGCGACGATGGGCGACGAGTAGCCCTTGACGGCGTGCGTCGGGGAGCTGACGGCGCCGAAGAGGGCGCCATGGCACTCGTTGCGCAGGACGTCGACGGTGGTATTGGGGAGGGCGGAGCCCGTCTGCTCAAAGGCTTCGAAGCCGGCCTTGAGGTTGACAAAGTCGAACGCGAGGTTGAGGGACGCCGGCAGGGCCTCGAGGAGGCGGCGCCCGGCGGGGATGAC
Source organism: Tolypocladium guangdongense (assembly GCA_022114105.1). NCBI lineage: Eukaryota > Fungi > Ascomycota > Sordariomycetes > Hypocreales > Ophiocordycipitaceae > Tolypocladium > Tolypocladium guangdongense. The sequence goes on from NRQP01000002.1 coordinate 6,177,663, forward strand.
TTCCTTGCCGATGCCGTCACCAGGGATGAGGCCTGGGCGAGACGAGGAGGTCAGGTCAGCACGGCGGCGCATCGGAATGAGGGTGTGGGCAGTCAATCGTCTTGTTACCGATTCTGAGAGTGCGGACCGACATGGTGGGCGCTCAATTGACGTGGAGGGTGCTCAGCCGGTCGGTGTAAGAGGTGTTTTGTGGTGACCAGCTCGACGTCGCTGACGATGCGACGGGACTTCTTTCTTGGCCGACGACCGGAGACGGGTGGGGCCCCACCGCGCTGCGCTGGTTGGAGCCCCGCAGCGCCGACATTGTCGGTACCTACCTAGGTAGGTAGGTGTATTAATATACGAGTAGTATTATGGATTGCATCAGGGGCTCGCTGAGGTGTCCCTAGGTAGACACTAGCTGCAGCGTTGGAACAAATCGAACCCTTCGGCGCCGCTGATGCAAAGTACCTGGATGTGGTGCAGCAGGGTGCTTGTTTCGAAAGAGGGCTGTAACCTGACGCCTGGTCCTTGGCTCTTTATCAAGTAATAATACTTCGTTACATACCTACCTAGGTACCTACCTACCAGGCACCTTAAGGCATGTATGACAGATCGTGGCCCACGCTACGGAGTGCTGTACGAGTACGTACTCCGTACGGCAGGTGGTTTGTACATGAGTAATCTGCTACATCGCCCCATGTCTGGTTGGTTGCCGTGGCCGCCGGTGGATGCCAATAGCAACGGGAGCGACACGAACGGATGACGATTTATTATTTACCTGGGTAATTTGGACCTGACGGCAACGTGAAGGTACCCGGACGGTACCCGCGCAAACGAGCTCGAGTTGGGCTCCCGAGGTGAGATGGCCTTCGGCCCCACCAGCTGCCCATGACACAAGGCAGAAGCCCCTGATTTCCCGCGTCGAGCTAAAGTACATCGTGGTACCTGGCCTGAAGCCCGCGAGTAGAGACACAGGCACAGGCACCTCCTCGAGCTCCATTAGCCCGCGACCACGTCTCCTTACTCGTGATTGCTTCTTCCTCGCCTCTCCTAGCCATCTCAGCCACTTGTTATGTGCATATTGCGTTGCATTCCGCGTCTATGACCCGCGCATCGTCGTCCTTCGTACCGCTAGACTCAGGGAAACCCACTCCGCATCTTCGGCCGCGGCGACATCACCATGAGCCAGGTCAAGAACCTGAGGGCCATGTTCGAGAACAAAGGGGACACGAGCCCGCCAGACCGAGGACGATCGCCTGGTGCAACCTCGACGTCAAACCCCGCAGGTAGGCCTTGCATCCTCCTCTCCTGCCTTCCCCTATCTCGCCTTCTCATCCACGCTGCCTCGCGTGCAGCTGCTCTCCGCCACCAGCGCCGCCGAGCCGCCTCCTGCCGTTTGGCACTTGACAGATGCCAGAGTGTTGTGTCCGCAAGCCAGACGGACAGTGGGCGACGGAGGATGCCAGGCTGAATTCTATGCGCCATTGGCTGCGGTGCTAACGAGAAACCTTACTCTCAGGCACCAACGGCAACGGATCCCCCAGACCACTCTCCAAAGTTCGCACAAACTTTGTTGCCATTGAAAAAGACGGCCGCATAGGCCTCCGACGAGACCACAGCGGAGAGTCAAGTCTGTCCCGACGTCGTTTGAGCATCGAAACCGACGCCGAATCTACATCCACGCTCCCAGACAGGCCAGCCATGGCATCCTCGGACGACCTCACCAAGCCTGTGCGCAGGCTGTTCGTCAGCGAGCCGATCCCCGAGTCTCCCCGCCAGCCCCTCGACGCGAGCCAACCCTTTCAAGATGCCGGGGCTGTTTCTGACAAGCCGAGCACCGACCCAGACAAGCAGCTCGACAAAGAGCAGCCCGCCGCTGCTCTTATACCGGCCGACCCGACCACAAAGACCTCTTCCGAAGGCGCCGAGGCCAAGGAGACGACGCCTGTGTCGTCCAACGGAGGACGCAGAGGAGACAAGAACCAAGCCAACGCCTCACAGCCAAGGACGACGGTGACGGCACCAAAGAAGAGTGCCGCTACCAGCACCAATGCTGCGAAGCCAACAGCGAAGCTGACCACAAAGGCGCCTGCAGCGACTAAGTCTCCTACCGAAGCACCAATGAGGGCTGATGCCAAGTCGACCGCCAAGGTATCCGAGAAGCCGGGCCCCAAACGAGAGACGGCCACCACAGCCAAGGCGACAACCGCCGCAGCCAAAGCAAACCCTATGTCAACCACGGCAAACCGACCCCAGCCTCTCAAGACGGCAGGGCACGCCGATACTGGATTTGTCAAGCCGAAACCAAAGTCTCCCACCAAGCCTGTTCATCTTCCTTCTTCGCTTACGGCACCCACTGCCTCGTCCGTATCTAAGGCTGGCGCTCCTAGACTGTCTCTGTCCAGGCAGTCTGGAAACCTGCAGAACCCAAGCGCTCCTGCGCACAGCTCTACCCGGGCGGGTTTGTCCATCACCTCAGCCTCGGCTCAACATATCAAGCGGAAAGGGTCTGTAATAGGCCGACCCAGGCCCAGTGTAGGCCCTCCGCCTAGCAAGACATCACAACCAGAAGCCGGCGCCGGCAAACGACAGAGCCATGTGGACGAGGGTTTCCTGGCGAGGATGATGAGGCCAACGCAGTCTTCGTCGTCCAAGACAGCGGACAAAATCCCATCGACCCCTCCCAAGAAGACAACTCCGCGGCCGTCAACATCAGCGACCGATCATAGCTTGCGGCAAGAAACGAGTGCTCGAAAGCCGGCGGGGCCTAAGAACGCGGCAGCCAAGAAGCCTCGGGCACCAAGTTCGCAAGAACTAGAGGTTGATCGCCCCCCTGAGAATATTCCGCATGAGACGGTCAACACCAAGACCACAGAGTCGCCCACCAGTTCTGTCCAGGGCCCTGGTGAGGTCCAGACGGTGGTACCACCCAACCCGGAGCCCATTCCTGAGCCGGAGCAAGCAGACGCCATTGCCCCTGAGGCGGCCCAGGTTGAAACAGCCGAGGAGGTGGCTACCATCGCCGACGAAGCCGACTTTGTTCAAACACCTGTAGAGCCACGGGATCCGACGCCGGTCGAGGACGTGGCCCCTGGGACTGCACGCGCGGAGACAGCCGAGGAGGCTGTCCCTCTCGTCCAGGAAACAGACCTGGCCCAAACACCCGCAAAGCCAGACATCACCACGTCTCACCTTGATCCCACCCCGACTGACGAGCCCGCTCCTGAGGCTGATCACACGGAAGTGGCTGAGGGAGAAAACGAACCGTCCCAGGGAGACATTGGTCACAGCCATGCGCTTCCGGAAGAGCCAACCTTGGAACTTGATACACCCGAGCCAGCAAAGAACACTGAAAGCGATGTTGATGACGACGCGCACGATGACACGCACGATGACGCGCACGAGGTTGCGGGGGAGCCCCTTGCAGAATCCGCCGATGGTGCGTCGGAAAGCGTGCCAACAGTTGCGGTCGAAGACGGAAAAGACGAGTCTGTTCTTGCGACAGACACATAAGCCATGCATGGAGCTGAAGGCTCGGGTCACGATCCTCTGAGCGGGTCAGAGCAACCAGTCAAGGCAGCTGGAGACGAGCTGGCGGCGCAATAGCCATCGCTCGTAACGGTCCAGGTGAACAGGCAACAACTTTGCAGTCTTGAAAGGACGACGGCAGTTTGTGAGACAAGGTGTTCAAGCGTAGAATTTTTATTTTCCAAGGCTGTGATGGAGAGTTTTGCTCTTATTGTTTCACTAGCGCAACCTAGTCCAGGAGTATGTAGCATCCCCCAGGATACCTAGGATACGTGTTATTATAGCATTGGTAAAACAGGGAAAATTGAGCGCAATATATATTGTGTATAGGCGGTAGGTCGATTGGCTGAAGCCTCTCCAGCCCTCTAGGGTCAAGTTCGCTGCCCTCCCTCCATGCATCTCTCCTGATACTCAATCCCCGCGGCGGCCCCTTTCTTTCTAGTCGTACAGCACGCTCCAAGGTATTTTATTGTGACGTGATTATATTGTGGTGGTTTTGTACATGCACTCCTCCGCAGCATGTGACCCTATGGCTCATGACACTCGGCAGATGAGCACGCCTCCCACTTTTCGCGCCAGAGCCTCTCTCGCCTCGAGGACTCCCCGCGACGTCGCCACGAACATGCACTCGCCCAAGTTCAGCCCGGGGACGACGCCGCCCTTGAGCTTGGCCGGGAAGCCCCTCGTCAACCTGGCGAGCTCCCGGATGTCGGCCGTCATGAGGCGCGAGGGCTTGCTGATGACGTGGGCCTTGGACAGGACGGGCTTGCCGTCCCAGTACTTCATGCCGAGCCATATGCGCATCTTGGCGACGTTTGCGCTCGTCACGACCTCGGGGGCCTCGGAGATCATCTGCTCCATGGTGGGCGGGTGTGGGCCGGCGCGGTAGACGGCGGAGAAGAAGCCGGAGCGGTGCATGGCGAGGGCGAGGTGGAGGTTGTACTTTGTGTTTTGTATCGACGTGATGCCCAGGCGCGCCTTGGCGGCGTTTTGCAGGTGGGAGCACATGTGTGCGATGTTGAGGATGGACGGCATGGCGGGCGAGGCGCGGACGGGGAGGCACGTCCAAGGGGTTCGGCGGGACTCGGGCTCGAAGGTAGGAAAGGCGAGGATCAGGCTCGCCTCGATGCTCTCTCGTGCGGGCGACTCGCTCGATTGGACTGCCGGTACGGCAACATTAGCAGGGTGGTTATAGTTTGAAGTCGCCGCGGCACACTGACACCTCTGCGAGCCACCTTTGCGCGGCGCCTCGTCTCTTGGCGTAGCGATTGACTTCCCGTTTGCCTAGACGACGACCTTGAACCCTCAGCTTTGTCCAATTGCAGGCGGGACAAGGATGATGATCATGGAGATGTCGAGGGCTTGGGTGTCGCGTGGGGAAAACGGATTAATGGTCGCAGATTTCAGAGCAGGTGAGAATGACTAAGCAGCTGCGTCGGCAATCCCTAACAATTTCGCGAGCGTCGTTTAATGACATGGAGCACATTTCTACTTTTCTCTATCCAAGATCTGCACCTTACCGCACCACCTGGAGCCAGGATGACCACTTGCGGCCATGCCCACACCTTTACCACTTGATATCCCATTTCACACGCGCTGTTTCTCCCCTGCATTGCGATTGGGGTATATGCGTCGGCTAATCTCCCAAGGCCGCAATCAGTGATCCTTGCGCAGTTGGAGCTGTGAGAAGTACACAGTTGGGCCCCGGGTTCACCCGCGTGCGCTGCTCAGCTCGCAGAGGCAGTGTTACAAGCCAAAAAGACCAAGGATGGAGGAAAGTATGGATTTGCGGTGCTTGTAGGTCAGAATGACAGCAGTGAGGGCAAAGGGACTGGCCAGTAACCCCACGAAACTCCGCATCAGCACCGTCCCTTGGTGGTCGCTCTTCCGCACAATGGCAGCGTAGCTCTCGTTGCTGAAGCTGACCCTCGAGTACTTGGTGTTCCAGCCAAAGTTTGGGAAGTTGACGCTCATAAACTCCTCGAGGAACTTGCGGAGCCGGTACCGCTTGGAGAGGACGGACGAACGCATCTCGACGTAATTTTGCAGCGCCAGGGCGTTGATGGCATGGGCGTCGGGTTCCCGCACCGCCGAATACTCCGCCAGCGCCTGTGATCTTTGGAGCGGGGACATGGCGGAGGAGCCAAGGCCGCCATCGGGATCGTTCTCGCACACCTCGGCGTGCTTGTCGAGAATCGAAAAGAGGATGCGCACGTCTTCCATGCCTGCGTTCATGCCTTGGCCGTAGAACGGCACCATGGCGTGTGCGGCATCGCCAACGATGACGCCGGACGAGCCGTGGTGGTAGGGCCGGCACTTGAGGCTGATTAGGGGGAGGTGAGGGTTTTCCTTGAACGACGAGATGAGGCTCTCGCTGGGAATCAGGTCCGTGACGCCAGAGAAGTGCTGGTCAAAGAAGGCGGGCAGACTAGACGGATTGTTCTCCAGTTCGGCAATCTGCTTGCTCGGGAGAAACAAGGTGCACGTAAAGGAGCCGTCCTATGTGAGTGGTCGTCAGCACTTTCGACAGGCCCACTTTGGAATGTAGAAGCTGAGTTACCTCGCTAGGAATGGCAATGAACATGAAATCCTTGCCCGGCCAAATGTGCAAGTGGTTCGGCGATATCTGGAACTTGGCCCAAGGGCCGTCCTTGGGCCCAGTTTCTCTCGCGGCGAGCTGGAACTCACACCAGAGTGTGTCGATGTACTCTTGCTGGTAGTCCATGCGGGAATACTTCATCAGGTGGTACCGCACGGCCGAATGCGCACCGTCTGCGCCAATCATGAGGTCAAAGGTGATCTCAATCTCCCTGGGGCGGCCATTCGGAGAGGCGTCCCGGTCCCGGGCCTCGAACCAGGCGCGACATGCCCGGAAGTCGGCGCCGGTGAGCTTGTGGTTGAAGAACAGCTTCACATTGGGCATTGAGTCAAGGATGTCGAGGAGACGCGAGTTGAGGTCTGAACGGTCAATTGCGTATATTGTCTAGGGTTGTCAGCGAGTGTCTGCCTGCCAAGTTGGAGCGAACTCCGTACTCGGCCCTTTGCATCGTAGTCCTGAGAATGCTCGTACAAGGCGCCCATGGGCCCCTTGCCGTGAATCATGCGGCCACGCATGGGGATCGTGCCATCCATGACCGTCTCCAGCAGGGTCGAGTAGCCGGCAAGTCGCATGGCATTGATGCCGCGCTCAGACACGGCCAGGTTGATGGACTTTGTGAAGTTGAGCGGTATGGTGCCCGGGTTGCGCAGGTCTGGGGTCCATTGTCAGCGTCGAGTTTGCTGCGAGTTGCCGAGGCTCTTGGGAACAACAGCGTGCAAAGTTTGCGCAGGGCGCGCAAGTTGTCCCGACAGGCAGAGCATGTTCGCCCTGGGTCAAACTCGCAAGTGCACATCGCGAGGCACGCGCCAGCAAAAAGAAAAGAAGAGAAACTGCTGCAACCTACCCGGCCGCAACTCATAGACCTCGACCTGGTGGCCTCGGCGGGCTGCATACAGGGCGGCCAACGAGCCGACGGGGCCGGCGCCGACGACGACTGTCTTTTGCGGCGACGCCATGACGTGCTGGCCACCGGGAACAGGGTGGGTGAGAGGAAGCGTTTCGTTCCGTTGCCGGCTCAAAGTGCTGGCGTGTGAAGGAGGGAGAGGAAGAGGTCCGTCTCCGTCTAGAAGAGGCATGGTTGACCCAAGGACCGGCTACGGGCGGGAGAGTCACGCGAGCCGGTTTTCCATTCATAGGGCGCAGCGCTGATCGTGCCCTTCGGCTGTAGCGGGCAGGCTGCTAAACGTGTTAAGTTGCTCATAGTACAACAGCTTGCCGGCCGCGCGCCATCGGTCGCATCTCCGTTGGAAGCGGCCCGGCTAATTGTCTTGTCTGCCCTCCCTGTCCCCGCTACAGGTGGCTGCAGCCGTTCCTGGTCCTGGCGCCCCGCCAGTTTTCAGCGCGTGGCAGAGCCTCGAGAGCATCAAGCCCAACCACCACCACCACTCGCTTCCAAGTTCCACCTCGGCTTTCCGTGATCGGGGCCTGCTACTCGCTGCCTCGCCGTCCGTGTGTCCTCCACTGCAGCACTCGCCCGCCATGACCTCCGAGCCGCCTGCAAAGAAGAAGTGCCTGGGCGTCGACTGCGACAACGATGCCGGGTCGCTGCAGTGCCCGACCTGCCTCAAGTTCGGCGTCAAGGACAGCTTCTTCTGCACCCAGGACTGCTTCAAGAAGAGCTGGGTATGAACTCGCCCGACCCCTTGCTTCGCATACCGCCACCGCTGCACTGCTATATATATATATATGCCGCCGTCCGCTGACCCGCCTCCACAGGGCACCCATAAGAGCATGCACAAGACGCAAAGTAATCTCCTCCGCCACATCATCCCGCCGAAAGCAATCTCACCAGACCCAGCTACCGGATACTACAACCCCTTCCCGAGCTTCCCCTTCGCCGGCCCGCTGCGACCCGTCTACCCCCTCTCGGAGCACCGCACCTTGCCCCAGACGATCCCCCACCCTGTGTGGTGGCAGGACGGCAACCCGAGATACAGCCGCTCCCTGACGAACCGGAACAAGATTGAGATTCTCGATGCCAAGGGCCAGGAGGCCATGCGCAAGAGCTGTCGCCTCGCCCGAGAGGTCCTCGACATCGCCGCCGCCGCCGCCAAGCCCGGTGTCTCCACGGATTACATCGACGAGATCGTCCACAAGGCCTGCATAGAGAGGAATGTGAGTGACCCGCATATCCTGTGCCCTCGGTGAAGGCATGTAGAGAGCACGCCGGCGAGAGAGCGCCGGCCCGCGTGTACATGTTTGCGGTGACATGGGGTGAGGGAGTGGCAGCGTGTACACGACAACGGGGAGAGAGCGTGTGTGGCAGGAGAGAGGCAAGAGGCGCGCGAGCGAGAGACGGGAAAGGGGAGCGCGTGTCGGAGAGAGGGAGACGCTGACACCCACTCCCAGTCGTACCCGTCGCCCCTCAACTACAACCACTTTCCCAAGTCCTGCTGCACGTCGGTCAACGAGGTCATCTGCCATGGAATCCCCGACCAGCGCCTCCTTCTCGACGGCGATATCCTCAACATCGACATCTCCATCTACCACGAGGGATTCCACGCCGATCTCAACGAGACGTACTACATTGGCGACAAAGCCAAGGCCGATCCGGAGAATGTGCGCGTCGTCGAGGCCGCCCGCGAGTGCCTCGAGGAGGCAATCAAGTCGGTCAAGCCGGGCGTGCTGATACGCGAGTTTGGCAACATCATCGAGAAGCACGCCAAGAAGAAGAACTGCAGCGTCATCAGGACATACTGCGGGCATGGAATCAACAGGCTGTTCCACTGCGCCCCCAACGTGCCGCACTACGCCAAGAACAAGGCCGTCGGCGAGTGCAAGCCCGGCATGACCTTCACCATCGAGCCCATGATTGCGCTGGGCAAGTACAGGGACATTACCTGGCCGGACAACTGGACCAGCACCACAATCGATGGGAAGCGCACGGCGCAGTTTGGTGCAACAACACTCGCTCATCGTTGGAAAGTATCCTGTGCTAACAAGCTGGGCAGAACATACTCTTCTCGTGACCGAGGATGGCGTAGAGATTCTCACGGCGAGGCAGGAAAACTCCCCTGGCGGCCCCGTAGCAATGCCGGGAAGCGAGACGGCCAACGGAGAGGCAGCCGCCGCGGCGTCTACGTGATGATTGTGGGGTTTGGGGCGGGATGGCCGGGTATGTAGGCAGTGACACATTCCCTCCTTGCCAATTTGTATGTGGGTTGATGGGGAGAGCGGCATGTAGCCCTCTTGTCACGGTGCACTCGAGCGCCTGTCGAGAAGCTTACGACTATGAAGAGCCCTTCGTTTGAAAGGGTGGCGATTATACCTAGGTACTGAAAGTCGAGATCATTGGCTGTAGAGGCCACATAACGATGCCAACAAGGGTCGGCCGAGAGGCCACGTCGTGCAGAAGACAAATTCCCACGGATGTCATGATAATATCACATGGCAGCAGCCCAAGGCACTCGGCGGGGCACGAATCCATCTTCGTGGCGCTTGCAGACGGTCGAGGCGTTGAAAGTTTAGTGGGGGCAAGTCGCTGTTGGCTGGACAGGCGGGGCATCCTTAGGTAAGGTAGGTAAGGTACACTAGGTACCTACCTATCCGTACGAGTAATACTCGTAGACCCGTTGCGTTCAGTGGTGGCGAACCGCTCGGTGGAATGGGCGCTGGCCACGGCCAAAAAATCCACCGAAGCCCGCCAGCCGCAGGCCGTCTTCAATCATCGCCGCTAAACACAAGCTGAGCACCACCGTGCCAGCAACCTAGGAGACAGCCCCAGGCCATCCACAACAAATCTCGCACTGCTCCTCCTCACCACCAGCCTCCCAGCCTGTCTCCCAGCCGCAAACGCGTCTCGCCCTCGCCCTGCAGCACAGCGCAGCGCTCGACTCGCCGCCCCTCGCCTGACCGACGCGCTCCGGGCCCCTCGCCTCGACCCGACTCCTCCCTCGTCTCGTTGTGCGCCGCATCCGGAGCTTGTGATAAGAGCTTCAACGCAGCTCCCTGCAGCGACGCCTCCTGCCCTTGCCCCCTCGCAAACCACCTGACTGTCGTCGGCGACAGCCCGAAAGCACGTTATGATGTCCGGCGAAGCATGGCTCTTCCTGTTGGCGGTGTTGATCAACGCCGTCAACCTGTTCCTCCAGGTGTTCTTCACCATCATGTACAGCGACTTGGAATGGTACGCGCGCCGCAACCCGCCTCATTCCCTCCTCTCCTCGTGTCCCTGTCTAGCCGATGCGCGCAATCGTCAGGGCTCGCACGGGGCCTACCGTGGCCGCTGCTCAATACATGGCCCGGCTTGTGCTAACCGATACTCGCAGTGACTACATCAACCCCATCGAACTCTGCAACCGCCTAAACTCCTACATCATTCCCGAGGCTGCCGTACACGGCTTCCTGACCTTCCTGTTCCTCATCAACGGCTACTGGCTTGCCCTCGTCCTCAACCTGCCTCTTCTCGCCTGGAACGCCAAGAAGCGAGTCTCCCTGCCCCCCGCGCTTGACATCCAAGTTCCCTTCTAACCTGCTGCCAGGATCGTCGACAACACTCACTTGCTGGATGCCACCGAAATCTTCCGAAAGCTCAATGTCCACAAAAAGGTGCGCTCCGCAACCCCCTCTCCGACTGTTCCGTCTCTAATGGCCATGCAGGAGTCGTTCGCCAAGCTCGCCTTCCACCTGATCATGTTCTTCTTCTATCTCTATAGCATGATTGTTGCCCTTATCCGGGACGAGGCGTCCTAGACGATCCACTCGGCTGGCGACCAGTCCCACGGACGACACCCCGCACCACTGACGGGGCATACCCCGTGCGGCATTCGCTCAATTTTATACCATCTGGCCCACAAAATTGCTTGAGGGTGGAAAGACGGTTGCGCAGGGGGAAGCCTTCGTTTCAGTATATGACGAGTAGATGATGAGACCGATCGGGCATGCCTTTGAAGAGATGGGCTTGGGCAACGTCCTCAGGCACGTCACCTGGCGGCACCTCCTTGGCGTTTTTGGGGGGGGGTTTTGACGTAGAGCCGACTTCTCTCTGTGAGGCCATCTCGCAGCATCATTGTGCGACCTTGTCGCAGTTCTACTGGGAGGTTGTCTAACCGACATAACTTGAGTACCTAATGATAAATCCTAAATGATGTAAAGCACCATCAAACGGAACCTTTGGTAGCTGTACAATCTCTGTAAGGCATGTGCAAGGTGCATCGACCACCGACTTCCCGTCACAGTAGCTTCGAGTATACCAGCGGTGTCACGTGACTACGGCTTCTTGATGTATATTTCCAGACTGCACCGCCAACCTGCGTTTTCTTGTCGCAACACATCGTCTTAATTCACCCCCCTTTTGCCTCAATACCCAGGTCTCTCTTGTTAAAGGGCTATCGCCGTTTTTTGGCTCGGTTAGCAGCTTCTCCGTGCCTATTTTTGCGGCACCCTGTCTCCACAGATAGACCCTCGCCCCTTCGACCCCGGCGCCGAGCTCGTTCGCGACGCAAAAGATAAAAGATCACCGCAGGCGCCTCTGACGCGCTTTCCGACCGTTCGAAATGGCAGACTTCGCCGAATACCCGCCGAATATGGCGCCGCAGGACGCTCTAGTGGTGCGACAACAAGCAGAGCCGGACCACGCCGTGGTGCTATATTCTGCCGAAAACTTGTCTAGACCCAGCTTCGGCCCTTCCAATCCGTTCAAGGACGAGCCAAGCACCCAGAAGCGCAAAAACGTCCTGACGGGCCATGCTGAAGAGACGTTCCTGAGCGAGCATACCTTTCGAAGCAAGCACAGGGCGGTGGAGAGGAGGGGTGGACCTGAGCGAGAGTATCAGGGCGCCGCAGCGTTGAAAAAGGAGGAGGCGAGGATACGAGCCAGAAGGGAGGACAAAGGTGACGCTACCATCGCTGAGGGGCCGGGGTCCTACGTCGGCCCTTGGGCCAAGTACTCGAGGAACGAGTACGAGGTTGTTGGAGACGACGAAGAGCTGGCTAGTGACGAGGAATATGAAGTTGTCGAGGAGGATGAAGACGTCGTGGAGAGCGGCACTGTGGTGCAAGCACCAGCCGCGGCCATCGCGCGGCGGAGAGAGGTCGAGGCAATGGGCGAAGAGACGACGACATTCCACGGTTCGGAAGAGCACGACTACCAGGGCCGGACCTACATGCACGTTCCGCAAGACCTCGACGTCGACTTGCGCAAGGATGCTGGGAGCTTTACGAACTACATCCCGAAAAAGCAGATTTGCGCCTGGAAAGACCATTCCAAGGCTGTTACGGCGTTGCGATTCTTCCCCGGCTCAGGGCATCTGCTCCTGTCGGCCAGTGCTGATACGACTGTCAAGATCCGGAGTGTCTATCACGAAAGGGAGCTTCTGCGGACGTACTCTGGACACTCCAAGGCACTTTCGGATGTCTGCTTCAACAGCACGGGCACACAATTCCTGTCGTCTTCGTACGATAGGATGATCAAACTGTGGGACACCGAAACCGGCGTCTGCATCAACAAGTTCACTACGGGAAAGACGCCGCACGTCATCAAGTTCAACCCGGATCCAGAGCACGCCAGCGAGTTCCTCGCTGGCATGTCGGACAAGAAGATTGTCCAGTTCGATACCCGGACACCCAACGAGATTGTGCAAGAGTACGATCACCACCTCGCAGCCATCAACACCATCACGTTTGTGGACCAGAACCGCCGCTTCATGACCACGTCCGACGACAAGTCGCTCCGCGCATGGGACTACAACATCCCCGTCCCCATCAAGTACATTGCCGAGCCCGACATGTATCCCATGACCAACGCAGCGGCTCACCCCAGCGGCAAGTATGTGGCGTATCAGAGCTCGGACAACCAAATATTGGTCTACGGCGCGAACGACAAGTTCCGGCAAAACCGCAAAAAGAGCTACCGCGGACACAACAACGCCGGCTTGGGCATCGAGCTCGACTGCAGCCCCGACGGCCAGTTCCTGGCCTCGGGAGACTCGGCTGGCTATGTGTGTTTCTGGGACTGGAAGACGTGCAAGATGTACCACAAGCTGAAGGCGGGGAGTCAGGCCGTGACATGCGTCAAGTGGCATCCGCAGGAGACGAGCAAGGTGGCCACGGCGGGCTTGGACGGGGAGATTCGCTACTGGGACTAGCACCAACGGGTCGGGCTTTGGTACAAGATGGATGCATGACGCAGCGTTGTGATGATTGGAAATAACGAATATACCATTATGCTGTGGTGGGAGCTGGATCTAGTCAAGTGTGTGTTGCGACGCTCTGCCGGCCATGGCTCATATGAGACGCTGTTGCATGCTGGCGGCACTTAGGCATGAAGGCTGTGGAGGCGCAATAGACAACACTAATAGTCGTGAACAGTCAACGCAGAGACACATGTACTACTTGCCGCAGTTTATCTTGCTTCTATGCTATGTATAAGAAATGGGGGACCTGTATAGCCTTGGCATTGTCATCGTGATGGCGTTTCCCGAGTTCTAATTCCCTCTTCCGGCATGCAATGCTCCGCTTGGGGTATCTGAATGAAGACCTGCCCAGTGAAGGGCGGGCAAAACGTCTTGAAAGGCAAGAAATGCTAAAGACGGCCAGCCACGTCGAGCGCAATTCAAGGGATAGGCTTGGCCACCATGAGCTCAATGAGAGAATGCGCAATCTCGGCAGCGGCAAAGGTAGTGGTCTCGCCGACCGTGTCATAGACCGGGGCCACCTCGACGACATCGCCGCCGACGACGTTGAGCCCTTCGAGCCCGCCGAGAATAGCGAGGAGTTCGCGCGTGGACCAGCCGCCGGGCTCCGGAGTGCCGGTTGCTAGATCGGGTCAGAGGTCATGGGGATACAAAGCACGGGTGTCAAAGGAGTTACGAACCGGGAGCAAACGCTGGGTCCAGGACATCGATGTCGACGCTGATGTAGACGTTTGTGTCGCGGACCCGGCGGCGGATCTTCTGGATGACGGCCTGGATGCCCAGCTTGTCCATATCGGGGGCGGTGATGGTGTCGAAGCCGCAGCGCCTGTCGTTTCTCATGTCCTCGTCGCGCCTGTTGACTGGGGCGCGGATACCGGCATGGATCGACGAGTTGAGAATCAGGTTCTGTAGTGGATGGTTGGCATGAACCTGTGGTTGTTGTGGTGCAACACAACTAGCAAGGACCTCGACAACTCACCTCTTCGTGCGCAATGTGCAAGAATGTGCCGTGGTTCAGCCCGCTGGGTCTCATGTCAGCTAGCCGAACCCAAATAGTGAGATGCAAGAGGCGCTCGCTAACGCATATTCTGAGATGCCACCGCCCAGAACAGCGGGATCCCAGGTATCTGCCGTGCATAACCAGTCAGCTGGCTATCGGTAAGGGACAAGGAAGCATCGCGGCAACTCACCAATGTGGCTGTCAAAGTGAATCACAGACACTTGTCCCCATCTACGGTACGTGGAGCGCAGGGCAGACAGGGTTGTGGTGTGGTCGCCGCCCAGCGCCACGATCCGTGGCGCCTTGGATCGATCGGGATGGGCCGCGGGCTGTCCAGAGACGAGCCTGTGGGCAAGATCCAGCGTCTTCAAGGCGGCTCGGTTGTCGAGCCAGGGCATGGGTGCGTCGCCGCAGTCGACGACGGTGGCCCAATCATTGAGAGGGTTGCGGCCTGCGAGGATGCGTGAGGATGCTGGGCCGTGTGCAGAATGACGGAGGAGGGTCCTCACCAGTGTAGACGCTGTAGCCGTAGAACTTGCGCTGGCTGGCCGTTCTGATGCCAGAGGGGCCGTATCGGGCACCGGGCCGTGCTGTAACGGTCTGTGTTTACGCATAAAAGAAGGCGTCAGCGGGATGGTGTCATAACATACGGGGAGGCGTTTTAGCAGCGGTATTATTGCGTGCATGCGCCGCCTCCGGGACGACGGGGACGGGGACGGTGACGGGGATGGAGTCGGAGTCGGGATTGGAGGCTACGGAGAAGAGTACGGACGGTGTCATGTGGGGCGCCGAGAATAGCAATGTCATATCCGCCGACTTCCGCATCGTGCTTGGTAAAGCAGTCTGCATATGGCAGCTTGGCAAACGTGCTGAGGCCGGAAAACTGAAAGGCCAGAGTAGCCTCCTCGTCGTCGTCCTTGTCGTCGTCCTTGTCGTCGTTGGCCCAGAAGCGCAGCTGCTCCGGCGCAGCCAGGCGTTGGGCGTAGTCGACGCCGCCGCCGCGGCCGTGGCCCGAGACGGAGACGGGGAGACTAGCGTGGAGGAGGCCCCCCAGCAGCGACAACAACAAGACGCGGCGCTGCATGTTTGCGGTGGTCTTGGAGAGTTGTCCAAGGATGAGGGAGTCCGCCCTCGTCTCGCATCGCAGGGCCCTGGGCAGTCGACTCCTTAATCCTTATCGTCGTTGGCTTCCCTGGCCAATCGAGACGCTGCGCTCGGCGCGCTCCTCGGGGCCCGGGCCAGCACCTGCCCCCTCCCTCCGATAAGTCAACGGACAGTCGGTGGTCCGGGGTGTGTAAGTCTAGGGGGCACTTGCACGAGTCAGCTCGCTTGCCCGCGTGCTCGGGTGCTCGCGTGACGCCCTTTTCAGCCGGCAGGACCTGCCATTGGCTGCGGTCTCGACCTCATCCGCTAGGGTTGCTCGGCGAGTGCTTGTCGGCAGTGTCATCCATGCCGTCCGGGCATGCCAAGGGCAGCACAGTCAAGCTGCTGGGGCCGCGTGTTGCCTTGGCGGCCTTGGGAGAGAGGGCATATTCGTCATGCCAAGATATCAAAGGGCTGACTGCTGGCTTTCGAGGACGGAAGAGAGAGACGGAGCAGCCCGCGGACTGAGATCAGCCCTGGCCGGCATCACGTGAAGATGAGAGAGAGACATGCCATCATGGGGCAAGCGCGAGACACCACAGCTTGCTGGTGCCTTCCTCCTTTGCACTCCGTCACCGCCAGAAGAGGGAGGGAGGAAGCAACGCGTGGGTGGTAGGCAGTACTTTGTTCTTGCGTATCTCACCTAGGAGGTAGATGGGTATCAATCATTACCACTGAACCGACGCACGACACCACTACACCAGATTCTTGAGCTATAGTTGCTTGGCTTCCAGTCCGAGTGCCACCCCGACAACCCTGCATTCACACCCATACATCCTTGCCACCAGTCTCAATCAGCAGCAGCCATGGCTGCAGCGGTTGACTGCGCAGCACCCAACATGTTTCTGCGCCTCCGTCGGCGGGAGCAACGTGGCCTTGGCCCTGGGGTCAGCGACGGGGCGGCTGACGAAGACGACTTTGCCGAGGAAAACAACCCTGGGAAACGCTCGACCACCAACCGTCGAGCAAAGTACCGTTACATTTCCTCCTTCAGGTGGTGGGCCGATGAATACAGATGTGCCCTCCTCTGCACGGTCGGCCTTGTCGTCCTCGCCGTCGTGCTCTGGCACTTTGACGGCAAACTCGCCCCGGATTTTGGCGCCGGGATGGACCTCGACATGGTTGTCATTGCCATGATGACCCTGGTGCGCGTCACGCTGGGGAGTATCGTCGAGGCTTGTATCTGCCAGGGTGCGTGGATCTGGGTCTCCAAGTCACATCAGGCGCGGACACGGAACAAGGCGCGGCTGGAAGACTTCAAGGTGTTTGACGAAGCCTCTCGAGGGCTGCTGGGCAGTTTGGCCCTGCTCTGGCGCCTCAAGGGATGGTCAGTTCATCTACTCCCATCTCTATCTCATCACACCGGGCACTAGCCTTCACTTTCACAGGCACCTGTCTTGCATCGGGGCTCTGATCATCGTCGTCACCCACGGCTTCGAGACCTTTTCTCAGCAAATGTTCGTTTACGTGCAGAAGCCGACTGTATACATCAACCAAACGTCGCGGCCGGCTCCAGCCCCTCTTAGAAGCGACTACTAGGATAATGTTGCCCAGAGAGGTGTCCGAGACGGTAGGCCGTAATCCCCAGCCCTCTTGAAAGAGCTTTACAGATGCTGACCGAGGGGGTCAGACTACTCACTTGCTCTGTCAACCAAATCGGCCGTCTACAGCGGCATATTAGCTGCGCAGGTCCGCAACCTCGAACCCCGATGCCACACAGCCAATTGCACTTGGCCCATCTTTCCAAGCCTTGCGGTTTGTGGACAATGTGTTCCCACCGAGGTCAAGATCAATTGCACAGATGAGACGCAGTCCTGCACCTTTGGCATCTCTTCCGCCACCAATGTCACTGTCCCCGAGGCTGCTGATGTAGACTTGTTCAAGGTGAACCCTGTGGGAGAGAGCCTCAGAGACACGGCCGGCCATAACAAGGCATACCTGTCAATCTTCGAGATCATGACGGTCTCAAAACGGGCTGCAGCAACCCGCACGACCGCGGCTGAGTGCGCCCTGTGGTTCTGCCTCAAAACCTTTGACATCTCCGTTGCCGATGGCAAGTCGGAGCAGACCGTTGTGGCTACTTGGAACACAACCCAATTCGAAGCAGCAACGAGTGCTCACTCGGACGAACATGTTTTTGTAGACATGCCAAAACGCATGGCCATACAACAAAACTCGCGATTTAGCGTCTCCGACCGCTCCCTCAAGGCGTTGCGCAACTTCATCAATTCCTTGACCAGTGGGTCATTCGAATATGCCTCAGACATCATCAACTTCTCGTCCGATTGGATCGAGGCAATGTGGCAGGCGACGGATGATCTGGGCACCTGGATCGACAAGCTGAGCCTCAGTTTGACCAACGAAATCCGCGAGCATGGGACGATTCGAGACCGATACGGAACCCAGTACGAAGGCAGCGCTTCCAAGATGGCCAACTACGTCCACGTGCAGTGGTACTGGATGATCTATCCGGCCTTGTTCCTCATCATGAGCCTTTACTACCTTCTCCGCACCATCCTCGCCGCGGCCCGTGATGGCGTCGCCGCATGGAAGGCCGACTCTTTGCCCATGCTGTTCAGCCGCATTGACTCTCGTATTCTCGCTCTTGGGATGGCGAAGATGGACGTGCCCAAAGGGTTGGATGACCTAGGGAAATTGAGGGTAGCTCTGGCCAAGGATCAGCTTGGTTACTGGACCTTTGAGCCGCATGGTTCCGAAGAAGAGCAGGATGAGGATCGCATAGACGCAAAGGAGGTGGTCGGAATACTGACTGGTTTCTGACGGTGGTGCTGGAGCATCGGGACATGGTGCATTGGAAGCCATTATAACATAGTCACACAAGCATGAGACGTGCCATTGCATGTCTTAATTTGAGGGAAGACGTACCTCAGACACAGAGGAGTACAGAACAACTAATCCACAAGATTGAAATTAAAAGACTACAAGGAGAGACGGCTTAGAGAACCAAGAAGCGCCAGTTGAGCAATAACCATTGTGCGTAACCGAGTCTTACCTCCTGCATTGTACAGTTTGGGGGGACGAGACGCATGACCCGGCTCTTGCTCAAACTGCAGGAGAAGCGAGTCGGTTCTCACATTCATAGTGCGAGATGTGCTTGGATTCCTCGATTCATTTGATCGCCCGACTTGTCTGCTCAGATGCAAGCCACAGCCGTCTATTCAAACCCAGTCCTCCCGTGCCAAATCATGCGCTATAGACTAGCAACGATCCGCCGAAACGAACGCCAAAGCCCAAACGCCTCCGACACAAAGGGAACCCAACCCAGCCGCTCACCACCGCGAGGTCAGCCTCGAAAAGTCCTTGTCGCTCATGCCGGGGCATCCTCCGCACCGACACCGAAACCCGTACGTCATGTAGAGTTCGGCGAGGGTGCGGCCCTTGCCGTATGAGATCTTGAGCTCCTCGCCGGCCGGGATCTCGTCTGCGCGGACGGACAGCACCAGGCACCCCGACGCCTCGTCGTACTCGAAGTCGACGTTTTGGGCCGGGTGGCAGGCGTGGTTGAAGCGGGCGGCGATTGGGAAGAGGCCCGCGAGACGTCCCCCCACTGAGAAGCTGCGAGCGGTGGCCTTAGTAAGGAGTCGATGGTGGATAGCCGAATGGCTGGGTGGTTTGTAAAAGGTACAGTGCATCGGGACTTACCAGTTGGTTTCAAACACTCCTTGGATCCGCGGTAGACCCGACTTGAAGAGCTCGTTGGAGTAGAGGCTCAGGGCCACGCGCTGGGCCTGCTTGTCCAGCCTGTCGTACTCTTGGAACAGGCACGAGTGGTCTGCCACGAATAGCGGCTTCTCCCTCAGGATTGTGTCGCCGCGCTTGAGGGTTTTCGTTGCAAATGCTCCCCAGCCCGCGATGTTGGACTCGGCGACCTCGAAGAACTGGTTCTTAAACTCGGGGCCCGGGGAGGTCTTGTAGACGATTGGCGGTATACGGCGCTCGATCGTTTCCTCTTGAATATTGCTTCCCGGCTTGGTGCCACCATTGACGTGTTCGTCCTCGGTCTTGTCCTTGCTATCGTTGGAGACGCTTGGCAGGGGCTTCGATAGAGGTTGCTCCCGGTCAATCGATGAGATGGAATCGGTACTTGAACGATCATCATCCGAACTAATGGGTTGTTAGTCTTGCGCACTCTGAGGGCCAGGAGACCACAAAGGGCTTGCGGACAGTTCTGCGTCATGACGCTCGGGTATGGGCTCCGAGAGTTGTAGTTGAAGGTTTGCCATAAATTGGAGAAGTAGTCGGTCGTCGTCATTGAGCGGCGGGTCGTCCGTGGCTGGTTCAGTAGTGTTTGAATCTGTCTTGGGCGACTGCATGGCCTGCTCAGTGTAAAGCACAAGCTCCTGAAGCAAAAATCCGTATTAGCAACTGACGGCGAAGATGGCGAGATAAAGAAAGAGAAGAAGGAAAGGTCGTGCAAGAGCTCCGGAAAGCCCACGTAAAGTAATATGTAGTACCTTCTTCCGTTTATCCGCCGCAATTGGAGCGGCCATCCACGTGAACTCGACTGACACATCGTAAATCTGCCCATTGGGGTACGAGAACGAGTGGAGAAGAGCATCGACGGTAAGAGAGAGCGACATTGTGAGGGTAATGAATCGGAGTTCAGTATGACTTGAACGAATGCAGTAAGAGATAGCGAAAGCAGATCCAGAAAGTTGTTGATGCCCTTTAGTGAATCGAGATGCGTGCCAGTAACCCGAAGAACTGCAGACACAGACTCGGCGTGAATCGTGCAACGATACCTGGAGCCGACGAGCCGCGAGGGTCTGGGGATGTGCAAAGAGCGGAGCAAGAGCGGAGAACAAGCCGTAAAGAGTCGGTAGTAATATGTTAAGTGATAGAATCCTCGATACGAAAACGCCATGGAGTTGAGGCCGGGAGTTGAAAGGACGAGGACGAAACGCGGATGCAAATCGCCGAGCAAGTCGGGAGAACGAATTGTGAGGAGTTGGAAACGAAGACCTCGAAGGATGGAAGATCGCCTGGGATGAGAGCAGGGTCAAGGCTGTGCATCGAGAGAAAACAGAATCGTAGAGGAAGAAGAGGCGCCTAAATACTTTTCCCGCTGGTGCGGCGAACTCGGCGTAATGGGCCTACTGTCAGAGGTAAGAGGCCATTGTTGTGCAAACGGTTCAAGTGAAGTCGATCCACATTGGTGCCGTGATGCACAGAAAAGCCAGATAGCTTTGCATGCCGGTAGCCTTCACCGACTTTTCTGTTGTTATCAAACCGCATGTACTTCCAAGAGTGAATAGCGTGTCAATCGATGAAGCCATTGTCTGCGCTGGCAACTCCAACAATGCCGCGGTTCATCGAGGGACAATGCGAGCTGCTCTTCGGATGAAGGAGTAAGAGGGATGTATGCCGCAGCAGAGACAACAGCTGGAGTGCATCTTCTCGGAATTTTACCGGACGTTGCCCGACTTCGTCCTCGTTGCCCCATACGCCGTACCCCCGCTGAAGCCGTCGTGACACCCACAAACGCCACCAAGATGCAGCTGAATCCGAAAGATGGGAGGGGGGGGGAAGGTGATAGTATCAACTGTTTCTGTTTGTGTATCAATGGGACATACATATCCTAGGCACTCGACGGCGCCACCTTGTTTCCTGATGCTCCAAACTCCTCACAAGACACAATGCCGTGTCCAGGGGCCGAATCTTGGCAGTTCGATGCGCAGTTCGCTCCGATAATATGTGGTTTGATGAAGGTCGCCTGGCTGGCCGGATTCCGGATTTTAAACCGTCCAGGATGCTTTCGAACACACCGACTCTTCCGTTTCGGTGTCGCGACGTCCACTGCCTCGTCACAGCCATACCCGCATTGTGTGTAAAAATTAGGCGCTGGCCAAGTGAGCAGTGAGGCCATGGCTATCCGTGACTGCCTCCCCTACATGAGAAGCTTGCGTCTCGGCCGGAGGGGACAGTCTCCTCTGCAGTTGGGGCATCTCAGACATCCTGGCTTGGACCAAACGCGCCGACAGTTGCACACCCAAAGATCTTTCCCCGTCCTAGTAGTCAGGCAGTCGAACGGCGCGTGGAGACCCTCGCCGACTCCGCAGTCGATGCAAAACCGCCGCAGCATGATCTGCCTGTCGGTTCGCGGGTCAGGCTCTCGATTCCGGACGATGCGCCCAAGCCTGTCGACAAAAGCAGACTGCGGTTGCAGCATGTCGAAGTGATCTGGCGACCTTACCCGAAAGCAGACGTAGCACTCGAAGTTGCCAGGCCTGTAGTCGTGGCCCTTCTCGCTCGGGCGGTGCTGGGGAAAGTCCTTGGCGGCACGCATGACGAACTGCGCCTTGTCGAAGGAGGCGGCCATCCTTTGGGGGTCTATGGTTTGCTGGAAGTATCGGTTCATCCTGGAGAGGTGTATCAGGGACTGGTAGTCCAGGTGCGAAAAGACCATCCGCTGAAGCTCGTTGGGCAGCCGCTCGATAAGAGAGGCCATGGCAGGTCGAAGGCAGACTGCAGCTGGCAGCTTGACGGGGCTGTAGGTGGTTGGCGCGTTGCGTTGGTGTTGGTGTTGTTGTCGGGAACAGAGATCCGGAGCTCGTAGTCTTGGAACCGTAGAGATTCTAGGGAGAACAATCATGGCGAACGGCGGTCGGTTGATGTCAGGGAGGACGGTTGTTCTGGATAACCTCTCCCGGGCGAGACAAGAAGGGATACAAGGCTGCAAGTCAAGGCTGCGAGGTTACCACGTTCTGTGTCACACCCAGCACAGCAACGACGGCGAAAGACGGTTCTTTGAAGAGACGTCGATGCAGGGCATTTGGAATAAAAGTAAGACAGACACGAGGAGCAAGGGGAGTGTAGGTGTGCGCGACGCTGGGATGTTCTTGGCTGTGTTTCATCCAAGGCTGAGACAGGCTCGCCTCGGTACCCGGCTGTGCAAACAGGGCGTCGGGTTTGGGTTTTGTGAAGCAAGCTGCATGCTCTGCTGTCTTTCATTCCGCCAGCCACTCAGGCAGCAGGATGCGGCATTTGTGTCCGGCAGGCAGGTGGTGGTGCTGGGGGAGGACCGAGGTGGCGAAAGCATGCACTCCATCAATGGCCCGTGGCCCGCTCCCTCCAAACCAACAGAGAGAGGAGAGGAGAGGAGAGGAGCTCAGGCCCGGCCGCGAAGGATGGCGCGGGCAACGGCTCGGACCAGGTGGTTGGATTGCTGTATTAGCGGGAGAGCATCGTCAGGGACCAACCGTCGGTTGAGACTGACAGGTCATGTGTCCGCAATCTGCATGGAGGGATGCAATAAGACCCGTGCAACTCCATCATGCACGGCTATCAAAGGGGCACGGCACCGACAAGAGCCAGACAGCAGGCATCTGCCGTGGGCGCCCCCAAGATGCCGTGTTTGGCGAAGTGCTGCTCCGCAAACCGGATGGCCTTCCGCGGCCGCTGGGCCACTCATCCATTCGCGAGGTGTGGGCGAGATGCTGCAGCCAGGCCATCTCGCCGTCTGGCAATCACATCTGTGAACCAACCAGCCGGTATGCCGCACGGGGTCGCATGGGCCCCATGTTGATACGCCCACCGGCGCCGATCCGCTGACTCGTTGCTCGTGTGGCTTCCAGAGACGGTGCCTGACAGAAAAAGACTGAATCAACGACGTGCGCCTCCATCTCGGGTGCTGAGGCTTGCCGTGCGTATATCGTGGACGTCATTGCATGCAAGCTTTGTGGACTGGCTGGAGACGGACAGGAGGGACAGCAAGACGTCTCTCGTCGGCGAGTATGGAGACACGCTGCAGCGCACAGCATTAGAGCATCAAAGCATGCGGCCCAACAGGGCCTCGTCCTTGCTTTGGGGCAAGATCGGCATCGCGCATGGGCATCTCGACAGGGACTTGCAGCGGCTCCAGCCCCCGGTGCGAGGGCGAAGCATTGCCGCGGCCAGGGCCCTTGTTGGCCGGCTCTTGTCACGATATGTCGCTGCAGGACCGGGCTATGGGCCGCTCCAACCAAGGCTCCAGAACGAGCCCGCCTTCGCATCTGCTCTGCCGCTGTCCTGCCAGTGGGTGATGATGAGTGGGGGTTTGCATAATCTGAGCGGCTCGCGCTACTGCAGGCGTGTCATATTCTGTTGGAGACAACGGCCCCTTGAGTGTTGCTTTTGGTCAGAAGCAATTTCACCCGCATGCACATACATAACCTGTCAAATGGCGATCCCCATTTCTGTGACTCTTGTCCGGCCTCAACCTCTGTCAGCATGGAGCGCGCAGGAGCACGCTCGAGCAACGCCGGCAGCAGCCGGTGAACCTGGCTTGCATGGTTGGTGCATCCTTTGCACCAGCCAACTGCAGCTGCAGTGTCACCACGGTGAGGACGGTCTGGATCGTGGACGCGGCTTCAACGAGGCTGGCTGTCCTCGACAACCAACAGATTGGCATCGGCGGAGCGTTCCGCTGTCAAAGCTAGCAAGGCACGGCCCAGCTCACGCTCCTTGCAACCAGCAGCCCTCAAGTTAGTTGGTTGCTGCCACCGTGCTCGTTCGTTATTGTACTCGTGCTTCGTAGGCTTGGTGCTCCGTACGTACTCGTACAGGCCCAGTCCCCGTGATTGTCTATCGCCCGCCTTTTCGGGTTGATCGCCCCGACCGGAGGCGTGGGGGGTCTGCCCTGCATTTCTTGCCACGCGCGACGGCCTGTCCCGACGAGCTGGGCATTATTATTGTTGTCCTCAGCCAACCCCGGCAGACGGATGGAGGCTCCGTGCTCCGAAGCCTCGTCACATTTTGCTAAACCATGTCTGGTATTATCCCTCGCGAGCCCCTCGCGAGCCCCATGCGAGCAGCGCTGTGGCAACGTGCGAGGGCGAGCGCCACGCCGTTGTCGAAGCGCCACCGAACCTGACGCCGCGTCTCTTGGCCCGCGGACGCGCGGATACGAGAGTGCTCTGTCCCGATCCGTGTCGACAGATGCAGCATCTCCTGATCGGTGTAGACGCGCCCATTATTCCAGGCGGGCCGCTGCTTTGAATGAGTGGACGAGAGCGTTTGCACGTTGCAGGACCGGCGGCAACCACTCTCCTTGACGAACGCCTTGTTGGCCCAGAACCAACATGGTATCGTCCAGGGTTTGGACTGCACAATTTTGTTGGACAACGACAACCGCCAGCAGCCAGTCGTTCCGCTGCCGCTGGCAGAAATCCGTTTCGTGTCTCAAAAGCCCCTGAACCACAACGTCAAGGATAGTAATAATAAGCTGCGGGCCTCCCTGTCGCGTTAATGCGGGTGTATTTTGCTGCTGCATCCGCGAGTCGTCAGTTTTCTCATTTCACCACCTCGACTCATGCGTGCGAGCTGTGCCGTCAATTCTCACAATGGCGTTTCTGGACCCTCCGAAGTGCACGGGTGCGCCTGATTCTACCCCCAGCGATGCTGGCGTCGCGGGGACTGGGGTATGTCACGCGGCAGGCAGCCCAGGGGACCTCGCTGTGGAGTCTGGTCCAGGGGCGACGAATGACGCTGACCACCGCCTCTCAGATCCTGTTGTCCTTTATGGCCACTGCAGGCCTGGCCATCGTCCTGTCGATCAACGTCATCATCGCCGACTTTCGAGGAAAGGAGGCGACGATCCGACGCAAGCTGCTCAATGGCTACAGTGACTCCCAACTCCTGCAAGGCATCGGCATCCAGAGTGAGTTGCGCTGCGCTCTGGAACGAGCACCATCGCATGGCCCGCTGACCGGGGCCTTCAAGGTGTTGGACTGGCCAAGATGAACACGCTGGTGCCTTATCATTTCTTTCTGATTTGGATGCTGTCCCTGCTGTCCATGGCGACGCACAACGCCACCCTGCTGGCGCTGGTCCACGACTTTCGCCGGGACTGGGTCATCCGATGGCTGCGACAGTTCCTCATGTTTGTCAACCTGGCGCTGTCGAGCGTCTCTGGCATCTTCGTGCTGCAGGCGGTTTCTAAGGGATTAGACGACAAGACCCTGCCTATTGCGTGCGTATGGCAGATTGGCGGCAACGGAGCTCCCTCGAATGCCGGCCTGTCGTACGTGGGAACCATTGTCGTCATCGCCGGCAACTGCATCATCTTTGCTTTGGCAACATGGTATCTGCACAGCCGCGACCAGAGGTTCTACAAAGTGGTGCAGGGTGTCGGACTGCTTTTGATGACAGCAATCGCCATCGGGGCCGCGGTTCGCATCGGCCTCCTTTCGCAAGCCTTCGGCCACCCGTCAGTGACACTCAGTGACCAGGGGGAGAAGGACTGGAGCTTCGGACAGCTCCTGTCCATGTTGCTGCTGATCTTCCCGCTCGTGTCCGTGGTCGAGATCTACCGAGGCGAGATCAAGGTCGCGGCCCCGGTCAAGGACGACCGCCAGCGCCCGTACGACGGAGAGATGCAATCGGGCCCTCACGTCCGCCGCTCGTTTCAGCCAAATCCGTTTTTTGGGTCGCAGACGGATCTCTTCACGCGGGAGGACGGCGAGCTTCAGAAGAGATCACGAGGGGGGTGAGGCCACGAGCGGACGTCGTTTTTCTTCTGCTGATAGGACATGGCGTGCTTTCGGTAGCCATAGGTTTGGCATAGTCGGAAACGGATGTTCGCGAATACCCTTTCGAATGACTCACGGAGTCATCAAGGCAAAAGGAGTGTAGTTTTATCGCTCCCAACATGTAGCGACAGGAAAACGGCTTCGTGCTGCACTCGTGAAGGTCGCTGCCTGCCATCCTTCGTGCCTTCCTCGTTATCGCCGCGGCCTCATCGCACCTGCCGCACCACATGGTGACATTTCCCGACCAGCGTGGCCCCAGAGATGAACACCAAGAATGGAATGACTTGTTCCTCGCTTCGACTACTTACCTTGGGCAGCCTCTTTCGCTGTCTTGTCAATGCTGCACGACCAGCGGCGTCAAACACTGCACTTGTTCATACGCCGCGACAGTCGACGAAGCCCAGAGAGCATCGGCAAGATGAACCAGAACCGCATGCTGTTCCCCCTCTTCTCCCTCGCCGCTGTCCTGTTTCTCGTCGCCCTCTTCCACCAACTGGGCTGCGGAACGTCAGAACTGCTCCAGACCAAGCTGAGCAATCACTTGTAAGGCAACTCGTTGGTCATCTCTCGCAAGGCGGCTCTGAAGCTCACGTTTGCTTTCCAGCAACGGTTCGCCAAACGGCCGCCCTGGACCTCCTTCCTTTGAGCAAATCGCTCGCAAGTATGGCACAGACAAAGTTACCAGCCACAGCTACCAGTCGATGTACGAAAAATATCTCTCGCCTCTCCGGAACCTGCCCGTGAAGATGCTTGAAATCGGACTAGGATGTAATATGGTACATATCAACCCTCTGCCTGGTGTGCGCTCTTGGCATGCGGCTCACATCCATAGGACTACGGCCCCGGTGCGTCGTACTACACTTGGCTCGAGTATTTCCACAACATCGAACTGTACTTTATCGAGTCCGAGGCCGCGTGCGCAGAAAAGTACAAAGACAAGACTGCCAGTGCCCACGTGTTTACTGGCGACCAAGCGGATGCCGCCTTTCTTGAGCAGTTTGCGGCCGACACCACAGCAGACGGCCAGTTCGACATCATCGTCGACGACGGCGGCCACACGATGGAGCAGCAAATAACGTCCCTAGAACACCTGTGGCCGATAGTCAAGCCGGGTGGCTTGTATGTGATTGAGGATCTGCAGACAAGCTACTGGGAAGACTACGGCGGCGACCCATTGACGACGGACCGAGCAAAACACACCACGATGAAGTACCTGTATCGTGTTTTGGACGATATGATGGTTGGGCGAGATTCTCAACCCATTAGTCACGACCTGCTCTCGGTGGACTGCATGGCAGAGATCTGCACTCTGCAAAAAAGGATTGCCGACGCCTGACTGGTTCTCTTGCCGTGGCACGTGCTAGCAGAGGACCAAGATATCGCGCAAATGGAATGTATTATTGGACCTAGGAACTGCAATTCAAGACAACCGAATCTATGCAAGATGCTCCTTCACAAAACGGTGCACTTTGCAGGCAGGCCGCACGGGCCTTCCTTGGGCTCCTTTTGTCTCTCCTTTGGCTGCTGCTGCTGTGGTTGCTGCTGCTGCCCGTTGGCAGCGTTGCGGAACGCGGCATTGCCAGATGCGGGTTGCTGCCGGCCGTTGGTCGCCGCCGGCGTTGCGGCCCCGCGTTCCTTGCTGGACTCGCCACCATGCAGTCAGCCGGTAGCCCTGGCAACGGTCTGGTAGAAGCTCTCGCCCTGGATGGTGGCGATCTCGAGCTCGAGGGGGCTGGGCTGGCGGGAGCCGTCGGCGGAGGCAAAGGTGCCGGCACCCCAGGGGCTGCCGCCGTGGACCTCGGAGAGGTTGGTCAGCTGAGGAAAGCACTTTGCGTAGCCGAGGGGCACGAAGACGATGCCGTGGTGGGCGAGGGTGGACATGGCAGCGATGGCCGTCGACTCCTGGCCGCCGCCGTGGCTGCCGGTCGAGATGAAGACGCCGGCATGCTTGCCGTAGTAGCCGCCGCTGGCCCAGATCGAGCCGGTCCTGTCCCAGAAGGTCTGGGGAAGCATCGTCAGCATCGGTACATGCCTGGGCTCTTTGACAGGGCATTGGTCCGCCAGCATACCTTCCACTGGGCGGGGAAGTTGCCGTAACGCGTGGGGATGCCGAGCAGGAACCCGTCGTAGGCCTTCAAGACGGTGGGGTCGTTGAGGACGGGGATGTCGGTGGGCTTGTGGGGAGCGTGCATCTTGGTGAGGACCTCGTCGGACAGCGTCTCGGGGAGCTGGTACAGGTCGACCTTGCCGCCGGCCTTTTCAATGCCCTTCTTCTCGGCCTCGGCAAGCTGCCGGATGTGGCCGTACATGGAGTACTAGGCGATGAAACGATGGTATCAGCAAAGGGCACAGCCACTGGCGGGGGGCGAGGACGCAAGGTACGCCGCGCTGCTGTGTCACCTCATCCACCCAGGCTGGGCAGGGCGAGGGGGATGCCGGGCGACAGAGCCGAGAGGGGAGCTTACGAAGACGATGGCAAGCTTGGGAGCCATGGTGAATTGTGGGGCAAGTGGACAAAGAGGACGAGGGCAGCTCGGAGTATGGAAGTTGAGATGTCAAGAGAAGGGTGGGTTGAGTTGGGATTGTATCGGGGCCAGCCAGCTCTTATACTCACAGCCCGACTCCGAGGAGAAGAGAGGAGGGCCGCAACTCAAGCCACCTCAGCATTGACTGTACATATTCATTATTACGGTAGCATGCGCAATGCATCAGATGACGCCATGTGCTCGTACGAGTAGGGGCCGTCGGCGGCGTGCGGTTCGGGAGAAACTCTTGACAGGTCTCCACTCCACCAGCTCGCCTCTGGGTCCGTGGTGGTGTGGGCGAATTGGCGACACGGTTCCGGAGCTGTGCAAAGCCTGATGTAATCGACGGGCCCGAGCACGACGGACACGGTGCGTAGCTCGAAACACACGAGTGACGGGGCAACGTCTCCCACGGACGCGCGGCGAATTACTTGAGCCTTACAAAGACCCCCGCATCGACCATGCTCCATTGCTGCCGATTAGCTAAAGCTTGGCTAAGCCCCTCACTGCTGATTGTTAATGCAGGGCGGGGGGGATTTTTGCCCGTGCATATTGATCCCATCTGCCCAGAGCCGGAACGAGATGCCTCGTTGGCGGTGGCCAATGCGGCATGCGGGCTGCCGTTGCTCTGATATGCTACCGAGTCCGCGCTGGCGGTGGGGTGCTGCGTGACCTCGGACGCGGCGGTGAGGAATCAAGAGCATCGTGAGCCAGCCTCGGGACGTTCGTTCGTGGGCAATTGACACGGGCTGCAATCTGGCATTGTCCGCGTGCATCCAGCATCTTGTTGCCGGATGTCCCCTTGCTAATCACGCGCATCCAACTCATGCAGTCTAGGCTTGTTAGATGTCCATTCGAATATCAGCGCCGCAGCTCCAATTCTAAAACAGCTCGCCCCGTCACCGTTACTATACAGTGAGAATTATGTGCCTCGGAAAGCATCCAGAGAGCATCAAGGCAAAGCGGCGCTGCGCCATTAGTTCACGCAAGAAACGGTGAGAAGGCAGGGCCGGGTAGCCTCCTCTGTGCGTCGCTCGTAGTCCAATAATTTCAATCCTTCGTGGTATCATTCGAGGTCCTGGCAAGGCCTCGGGTCGCCCGTGTCTCGGGCAGTCATCAGCTGCTCCTGGGCTCTGCGCTCGACGGCTCAAGCACAATCGGAGGGAGCCTGGAGATTCTCAGACTCGGCAGCTGAGGGGCGCCCCCGACGCCGCGCGTCGATCGTGGTGTCCGCGATGCGTCTTCCTCGGGCCCCGGCTCTGCTGCCGCTGCCGCCGCCCCCGCCCGAGGCCGACGCTCGCTCCGTTGGGATGCCGAGCGGTGCGATGCCGGATAGTCTGGCGGCGGCCCGTGGAGCGGAGTGGTGGACCGCCTGAGTCCGTCGCCGTCGTCGAGGGACACATCTTCATACTCCGGCGGCGGCATCGTCCCCTCTCCCAGGTCGGCCTCCACCAGCTCCGGACTCGACCCTGCCCTCTCGCCACCGCTCGAGAGCCGCGACGAGTTCGGTTTGGATTCTCTCCTCGGCCGGGCCAGAGCCGGAGGGGGAAAGTCGCTATCGACGCTCACCAGGGAGCTCAAGCTTTGTTCACGCCGGTGCAGCGCGGGCGATGGGGCGCCGGACCGGTTCGAGATGGCGATGCTGGCGGTGTCGGAGAGCAGCCCGATGCGCTCGCTCTCGTTGCTGTTTGCGCGAACCCTTGTCCCGTCGTGCCGAGCAACGCCGACATCCGCATACGAGACACTCGACGCGGAGCGCTGCCTGCTCTCCTGGATGCGTCCCACCTCTCTTCGAAGGCCGTCTAGCTGGCTAGTGTTGCTCACCGCTCTCGACCGCGCGCGGATATCTGCCAATGCGTCGCTATCGTTTCGCCGCCTTGCCTCGTCGCGCTGCCTCCTCAGCTCCTCTCGCTCCGCAAGCTGCTGCCGCCTTGCGACTCTGATTCGATATAGTCCCTCCATCTCTTCCTCGCGAAGGGCCTCCTCTTCCTCGAAAGTTCGGTAGTCGACGATGACGTCCAGGCCGCCCCTTTCCCCTTCGCGTCCCAGAACCTGTTCAGTGGTCGCTGCCGTCTGGCGGTAGGGAGGCAGCGTCATGATGGAGCGGACCGAGGTGTTGCGGTCGACGGCGGCACTGACGGCCGCTCCGGCGGCAGCGCTGCTGCTCGTGTTGTTCGCTTGTGAGGTGTCTCGACGCTCGGCATCGCGGCTCTGCCTCGACGGCGTCGGGTCGAGTCGGAGCGACTGGCGTTGGCCGTCGTCCCCCGAAGCCTGCTCGTACCGGCTCGCATGCGGCTGCCAGAACCTCAACACATGGCCGAAAACGCCATGTGCTTGGCCCTCCGACTTCTGCCCCCGGCTTGGGCGACTGCGCCGCTTGGCGAATGCCACCAGCACGAAGGCGGCGACGGGCAGCACCACGAGGACCGCGAGGATAATCTAGGCGGCACCACCGGTCAGAGCGGGGATTGCTTTGGAATGGAAAAGGGCTGAGAACGTACAATAAGGGCCACGCTCCTATCGCTAAGACTCCGCCGGTCAAGGCCGGCACCGGCGGCGACGAGTGCGGTTCGACCTCGAAGATGCATCCTGTCCGGTACCCGACATGCAGGAAAGAGGGCATGTGCAGGCAGCCGAGGCGGTCGCAGAGGCAAAGGCTTCCGGGCCAAGGAGAAAGGGTCGTGGAGACGGGCGGCAAGGATCGGTACCCAAGGCATGGGTGCTTGTCCCCGGGCCAGGGCCAGGTCGACGCCGGATGTGTCAACTCACCACCTGTGAGGCTGGGCTGCGATGGGATGGACGGGCCAGCGGAGACCGAGGCCGCATCGAGGGCGCGCCGTCGGAGGTGAAGGGCTGGGTGTCTGGCGGCACGCACGCGGTCAGGACCAGAAGCGGCTCGCAGGTGGTTGTGCCCGTATTAATGCGTCCTGATTGAAATAGGAGCCTGTAGCTACGCTCGAGCTGCGTGCAGGCTGCAGGCTTTAATATGCCCCGTCCGCATGCGAGGGGTGGCCGGCACTGTCAGATTCGGCGTCGCCTGGCGCTACCCGTTCAGCCCATCGGCGCATCAATACGAGTCTGGCCGTCGACATCGACGCAGGCCAGCCCCGGTGGCTTGACAGCGAAGCAGCCGCCATCACACGGCGCGGCGGCGGCGTCCTGCCCCGGCGCCGCGTCAATTGAGCCCAGGGTCGTACGAAGAGCACTGAGGACGCAATCCATCAGTCGCCTCGCAGAACGAGGCGGCGAGCGCTGTCGGACACCAGGTCGCAGCGACGCTTGTAATACACCTAATACAACGTGTTGTGGTCAAGGATATATTAGACGCCGCGTGCCCGTGGCTTGGCGCGGACGCACTGCCGGTCTGCCGCTGCGCCGCTGCCACCTCTGCTGATGTCAGCCTCAGTGCTTCGTCCCGATGTCCAATCATCGTGATATCTCACTGTGCGGTTCCGTGCGTCCCGCGGCTCCGTCCAAATCCGACACGGCTCAGACTCCGATGGACATGACAGAGCACCGATTGGTCGTCAGAACACACTCGGCTCATTCATGAATGCATATTCAACGCCAGTTAGATGGCTGAGAGATAGACTACTCGAATCTTGCCTTGAGGCGTCACCAAACCATCTAAGTTATTATTAGCAGCACCTCGACCTCGGCGTCCCCGTGGCCCTCAATCACCCAAACTTCTTCTCGAATTTCTTCAACATCCCCTGGACGCCGCGCTCCAACTTTCCGGCATTCTCTTCCAGCCTTCCCCGCGCCTCCGGCTTTGGCTGCATCTTCGGCGCCGTCTCCGACTCCGATGGCCGATACAGCTGCTGGTGAATCGAGTAGTCCTGGCTTGGGTGTGGCGCCGGGGCTTGCTGGCCATAAGAGTAGGTGGGATAGCCGCCAGCGGGCGGAGGAGGAAGACCCGAGTTCGTGGCTGGCGGTGTCGGCTGCGATGCTGGCTGTGACGGGGGTGGAGGCACAGTCCCGGGGGGTCCTGGGAAGCTAGCGCCATACGGGCTGGCCAGTCCGGGCGAGGCCATACCCGAGTGCACGGGCATCGTCGCCGCCCGCTGGACTCCTGGGTGCTGCGGAGGACCAGCGAACCGCGGAGGCGGCAGGCCGGGGCTGGTCACCCCGTGCGGTGGGAGCCCCGGGCTGGTCACCCCCGGGGCAAACGCCGGCGTGAAGGGCTGTTTCTGGTAATCATATGCCACCGCCACGGCCAGGGGGTTGAGAGGATCCTCGTCCGGAGGCGGTGTCTTTTCGCGGTGTCGAATAACTTCGGGCGCAGCAGGCGCCGCCGGATTGTACGCGATGGGCGCAAAGCTGGCCGGTGGGGGCGGCGGCGGCGGCAGAGCCGCTGCCGATGCCTCTGAGGAGATCGTTGCAGCGCCTCCACTTCCCGAGCCATGGGCGGTTTGCTGCGACGATGCCGTTGACGCCCCGTACTGAGGGTCTGAGATGGCTGCATTCTCCAGCTGTTGCACAACGGAGCTCATGCCCACTGGCTGTGGCGGGGGTGCGGGCTCATCCAGTACCTCCATGTGGGACGGTGGCAGCACGCGCCTCACACCGTTGATGAATTGCAGCGCATCTTGCTGTGTCCAGAAATAAAGGTCGAGCGAATGAAGCTTGTAGTGGTACTTGTTCTCGTTCCGTGGGTCGTACGTCGGCAGATGCCACTCGCTCTGGTCAACCACGTCGGCCACGGTCAACGACACCATGCAGTGCTGCTTGTAGGAGTATCGGACGTGCGTCTGGTCAAGGACTGGATTGACGGCACAATCAGTCGGTGTTTAGTCTGTAGCGATGGCGGCGATGGGCATGCGCCGAGAGTCTTACATCCATCAAAGGCATCCTGGTCATCCGTTCCAGGGTGGTTCGCAATCTCAACGCGACACCTCCTCTCACCTGCGTTCTCAAACAAGTAGACGTACGAGCCCTTGTCGAAACGATGATGGCGTGGTTTTGTATCCGGAGGCGCATAGAAATAGTGAATGTCCCCGAACCTATTCATGGAGAGCCAATGTATGAGCAGCGTCGCCTTTGGGTCCGGGACCTGTTGGCGGGCATCACTTACAGGGTAGCCACATTCTCCTCGCCTGGCCGTGCCGCCATTTTGCTGTCAACGCTACAGGCAAGGGCTCTCACAAGCGCAACAATAAGTTCAACAGAAGCAGCGACCGCGCAGAGGGGGAGGGAAGGGTGAGGGTGAGGGTGAGGGTGAGGGTAGGCTCGACATGATGCCGCAGCGCGGCTTTTGTAGAGTCCTCTTGAGCGCCACTCGTGTCCCCCAACTGCAGCAGGACCCAAGTGACTAGATTGCATGAGCCCATGCACGACCCTTGAATGGTGGTTTCCTCGGCGCTTAACATCGAGGGGGTGGCATCGCAGCTGGCCAATGGAGTCGTTGAGATGCTGATCCTGCCCCGCGCTGCTCCACGAAGTAAAGTTGGTGTCGCGGCCCACGTGATCTCGCGTTCACATCTCAACGCGTGAGCTAGCCTTGACTTGACTCGAGCGGCAAGCGACCCAAGTTCGGCAGACCGCCATCGCGAGGGAATGACGAGTTCTCGATGTTCCACCGTCTCCCTCCAGTGTGTTGAACGGCCTGACTCGATCCGTCGCGGGAGATGGCCGCGACGGAACACGCCGAGGAAGTTGAACTGCAAGGGGAGGGAGAGGACAGCTTCAAGACCCTCAAGTACCATCTGCTGGGCCCGTCCTTGACCAAAGCCGGCCAGGAAAAGGTTGACCAAAGCAAGGTTTGCGGCTTGTGCCCCCCTATGCAAGGATCATTGACCGAAATGGATAGGTTTCCGAGGTCATCTACAATGCGTCGAAAGGCTCCAAGTTCTTCAACCGAGAAGAGGTCAGGGACAAGGTCTTGACAAAGAAAATCGAGCAGATCCTGGAGCGAAAGCGGCAATTAGATGGGCAGGACCTCGCGCGCGACCTGCGCAACGCCGACCGACTGATCACTGAGCTCGAAGTGTCCAGGGACCTCACGCAACACGTCGTCCACATCGACTGCGATGCCTTTTACGCAGCAGTGGAGCAGCTGGAGAGACCGGAGCTCAAGGACCAGCCCTTTGCGGTTGGGGGCGGTGTCCTGACGACCTGCAACTATGTCGCCCGAAGGTTTGGCTGCCGCTCCGGCATGGCCGGCTTCGTGGCCAAGAAGCTGTGCCCCGACCTCGTACTGCTCAAACCCAACTTTCAAAAGTACACCGCAAAGGCGCATGAAGTGAGAGAAGTCCTTGCAGAATATGACGCACGGTTTGAGAGTGCCAGCATCGACGAAGCCTATCTCAACATCACGGAATACTGCCGTGAAAACAATATTGGTCCCGCCGGGGCCATTGACCAGATGAGGAGAGAAATCCATCGAAAGACACACATCACCGTCTCGGCAGGCATTGCTGCAAACACGAAACTGGCAAAAATATGCTCAAACATGAATAAGCCCAACGGCCAGTACGTCTTGCCAAGCGAGAGGAATGCCATAATGGCCTTTATGCGGGACTTGCCGACGAGAAAAGTCAACGGCATTGGGCGAGTACTGGAGCGAGAGCTCCTGGAAATTGGAGTCAAGACATGCGGCGACATCTACGACCAGAGGAAATACCTGAATCAACTGTTTGGGGAGAAGACATTCGAGTTTCTGATGACCTGCTACCTGGGGCTAGGACGCACTAGAGTCCAGCCGGCCGAAGAGTACGAGCGAAAGAGCGTCGGGACAGAAAGCACGTTTGGCGAAGTGTCTGACCCCTCAATGCTGAGAGAGAAGTTGCGGTGGACCGCCGAGGAGCTTGAGAAGGACATGAAGCGAGCCGAATGCAAAGGCCGGACGCTGTGCATAAAGATCAAGCTGCATACGTTTGAAGTCTTTACACGCCAGGTGGTCACGCCAAGGGCAATATGTCTGGCTGACGACCTCTACAACCACTCCCTGCCGATGCTCGCGAAGCTTGAACAAGACATGCCAGGCATGAAGCTGCGTCTGATGGGCCTGCGATGTACACATCTAGTCAGCACCAAGAAGCCCGATACAATGGCCTTTTTCGGCTTCAGGCAGCGAAAGAGTGCCACGGAGGAGTACCAGGAGTTGGGCGACCTTAAGAGAAAGGCTTCGGAGGCATTGGAAGGAGAGGATGGCTGGGAAAGGCTTTCCGATGAAGAGCCATACCTCAACGAGGCCGAAGATGCGCTACAAGTGGATGTTCCCGGCTATCTTAACGGCTCGGACATATTGTCATACGGCAGACATGGCAAGGAGATTGTCCCCAATCCCAAGAAGCACGACCCTGAACCCGATGAGGACTGGTGGGACTGTCCCATCTGCCTCAGGCCGCAAGCGGCAAATGAGCGGCAGTTCAACGAGCACATTGACCTGTGTCTGTCTCGTCAGACGATACGTGATGCTGTTCAGGAGGACGGGCCGGACCAGACACGGGCCAGCACTCCCGAGAATAAGAGACCTCGGGTTGCTGACAAGAAAAGAGGTAGGCCGACTGCCGTCGACCCAAAGCAGAAGAAGCTCTTTTTTGGATAGGCTTCCCAACGACTACAAATGATGACGTTTCTCCTATCAATTGCACATATACGCAGGGCGTGTTGCACCTCGACTGTGGCTTGGCATCCGGTCATAGAGACCTGGCTTGACTTTTAGACATATCGCCAGCCCAAGGACCTGTTTCGTGCGTCGGGCGAACTCCCGCCTTGGTGTCGGCCCTGAGCTCCTCTGGCTCCTTCAAGGCTTGCTCAATCTCCTGTTGATACTTGCCTAGTGAGCCCAGGACACGGTTGTTCTTGTTCCTGTGTCTAACCTGATGCTAGTGTTCAGCACCCCAGCTAGGCTCACTGGCAACCTCGTCGGCCAACGAGCCCAATGAGCTCCGGCTTCGACATCCCAGGTCGACCAGACCATCACGATGTGCAAACTCAATTATGCTGAGCTCGCCAGCCGCCTTGAGGCTACTTGTCCAAGTACATATTTGCACGGCGGCTCGCATGCACACTGGGCCACGCATCCAGCTCGACGTCTCGATAACTCAATGCATATCGATCAGTCGACCGATCTTGCTGACGGGCTCGACAATCCAAGTTGCTCGGCGGAAAGGACTCTCAGGGAAGCACTGCAGAACTTGGCAGTGCTTACGTCATGTGGCATTCAAGAACACCTTTCGAAGTCGTGGAAGCTCAGAAAGAATATATTGTGTCTCACGGCAGTGGCAGGTGGCGTTGCATGACCTGCGGGGAACCCGCCTGCAAAGCCCAATGGCTGGATGGACTGCATCCACGAGGTTAAGCGGCGATGTGGCTGACTGGCGAAGCGGCATACAACCCAAATACGAACCAGGGCCTCTGTCTGTCAATATCGAGGGTCAATGTGCCCTGGAGTTTCCCCTGGATATTGCTTCAAGGCTCGGTCGAGTAGCTCCGCTGCTTATACGGGACGGGAGATCAAGGTCGTTTGCAGAGTCGTATGCGCTCGTTCTATGTGCTCAGCTAGCTATCGTCATATCGCTTCATGATTACAGCTCCTCGCGGCCCTTGACATCGGCGGCATCGGCGACGGCGCTGGCCACCTTCTCGGCCGCACCCTCGCCAGCAGCCTTGACCTTGATCTCCTCAGGCTTCGGGACGCCTGCAATTGCCACCAACTCGGTCTCGAAAACTGCAGTGGTGGTCAGCACTCAAGGTTTGCGACGACCCAAGCTGGGACGGAGGATATACCGAGAGTTGAGCCGGCTGGGATCGGGCCCATTGCGCGCTGGCCGTAACCAAGCTCCGGGGGAATCGTCAAAGTCCTTTACAACGTATCAGCAGGGTATGGGCCAACGGGGTATATGATTGCCTCGAGGCACGACTGACCGCTTCTCGCCGATGCACATGTCGAGAAGGCCTTGGTCCCATCTAATCCCGCTGTCAGCTTCGCGGTCTCAAGAGCAGCAGATGTAAATTGACGAACCCCTTAATCACCTGGCCGGACCCCAGGTTGAAGGTAAGGGGCTGGTTCCTGTCATAGCCTGTATGAGAGTGTCGTTAGCAGCGTGTCGCATCCAGCGGGCATCGCCGCGGCGCGCAGCAGGCAGCCGTGCAGGGCAGGGCGTTGCGTGACGTACTGGCATCAAACTTGTCGCCCGACTCCGCCAGGGTGCCCTTGTAGTGCATGGACACTCTGTCCCCGTTCTTCGTCTTGCGGTCGCACTCGACGGGCAACGTGACGTCGATCTTGAGCTCTTCGGCGACCACGAGGCTGGCGGCGGCCGAGGCCAGGACGGTGAGGAGCAGGGCGGTCTTCATGGCGGTAAGTGGTGGTGTGTGGGACACGAATGGACGCCTCGGAATGCGCCTGGCTGGTGCAGCAGAGCTCTTTTTGGTGGTCGGGGCGTCTTCGTCAGCGGGAGCGGGCGAGCCTGCGGTCGATGGACGAGGTGGTGATGCCAGCTTGCCCGTCGGGAGCACATTGGGGGTGGAGGCCGTGGTGGAGCAGCCTTGGCTGTGCCACTGCCAGCTAGCAGCTCGTGCAACCTCACCGGGCAACCCACGCAACAACTGCAACAACTGCAGCGCCGTCCAAGAAGACGCGTACGAATAGAATCGGCCGCAAGGAGCAAAGGAGGTCTGGAAGGCAAGGTCCCATTGGCCAATCACTGAAGCACCAAAGATGAAGCGCGCCAACCCACCACCTGAACCTGAAAACAGGCACCGACAGATGCTCCCCGCGATGTGCCTCACGTCAGGTCAGCTGGGCAACCTTGACAAACGGGCAACTGCAACTGCATGGTATGGACTTGTTGTGAATTAGGATCCATGGATGCGGACTGACGAGACCACACCTGGTTGTTTCGGGACGCAGGCCTCAGCCGACGCCTGATCTTTGTTCGCCTTGTCCAATGGCACCTCGAGCCCTCCTGTGGCTGTTGGGCCAGAACAGAGTCGAGGGGGCGTCAGCTGTGGCTATGTAAAGGAACACAAATCGGATGGCAGCCAGCATCTGACGTCGTTGTTTGCTCCCCGTGGCTGAGTTGCATTGGGACGTTTCCGGACAGGTAGCATGCGACAACAACTCGAGCTTCGAGCGGCTTCTGCAAGGGCGGGCAGACAGAATGCGGCGCAAAGGAAGAGACAAGAGACAAGGGCCATGCAACGCCGGCAAGCCAAGGCGGACAGCGGCATCTCAGAACGCGCGACCGGGTGACTGACTGCCTGCTCGGAGGATACGAGAATTCAACTGTGCCAGCCCGTCCGCTGCCTTCATCGTGGGAAGCGGACGGGGACGAGAGGACAACAGCGGGCAGTCCGTGTTCCACGCTATCGCGGCCTGCCTGCGCCATTCGCTGCCTCTCGTCGCCTCTCGTCGCCTCTGTCACGTCTCGTCACCGACGGGGGGCAATGCCTCCAATGCGGCAGAGACACCTCAGCGGTCGCCGTGTGTCCTCGGGTGCCGACGTGTGGTGAGGCAGGACAAGGCCACCGGTGACGCACTGTACAGACGCTCTCTTGTCACCGCCAAATGGCGCTTGGTGTGAGGGAGACGGACGTGAAGGGGTGAAGGCTCAAAGGAGCCCGGCTCGCCTGTCATGGCCACAACTGTGCCCCGTCACCAGGAACAGCAAGTCCGCGAGTGGCGCAGCAGCCTGCGCGGCGCCTGGCTGGTCTTGCCGCACGCGGCGCAGGACAAGACGAAACGAGTCGACGGTGCAGCGTGCTTGGCTGCTTGGCCCCTCGCAGATGGGGGTGAGGCTTCAGCTCACGGCCAGCCATTCAGCCGCGAGCCAGGGTCGCGCGGAATCCACCCCCCTCCGCCTGCCAAGCAGGTACGCCGTATCATGATGATGCCAACCCAACAGCACTTTGTAATGCGTCGTGCTTTTGTTGGTCGCTGGGAGCCTCCGGGCCCTCCCGTCGCTGCTTCGCACGGCCCTTGACGGGGGCGGATTGGATGCCTAATCATTGCCACGCCAAAGCTGACCGGCCCAGGCGTGGAAGCGCTTCAGGGCCCAATCACTCAGCTGGCCGGTTTGGGGGCTGTTATTCCCTGGCCTGCAAGTTGCGACTAACATGGATGGACAGGACGCCAGGCTGTGCCGTTCACGTGTCTCTTTGAACTAGAGAAAGCGTCGTTGTACGCAGGGCAAACTTTGCCATGGAACCCAACGCTCGAGGGCGGCCGCCTGAGGCTGGTGCAGCCAAGCACTCGCGGCTGGCGCCGTCTCGCCGTCGCCGTCGCGGCACAGTCGTCATCAGACCCAGCGCCTCACGGCACCGCTCAGGGCCAGGACCTGCATCATCTTATGCCCTGCCAGGCACGCGGCGAGTCGAGACAGAGGACAGAGAAGCCTCCGTCGCTGTCCGCCCCGTTCGCCGTGCCATGCCATGCCATGCCCTGCCATGCCCTGCCAGGCCCTGCCCAGGCAGCCCTGGCCCAGCTCTGCTGGCCAAGGTGCATTGGCTCGACAGACATCAATCACCACGCCCTGCCTATTTGCGTACCTCACCTCCATCACCTCCCTCACCTAGCGGGCTCTCGAGAACGGGGCTCGGCTTTGCCACGCCCGCCTTGCTTTCCCTTTGTCCGCAGCCGGGGGTTTCGTCTGTCCGTCCTGCTGCTGGCTCTCCTTCACCTGGGCTGCGATACCGAAGCCAGGCTCGCGCCCAACCGAGTGGTTGTTGCGCCCCGTTTCATCCCGTCCGTCCCCTTTACCGAACGTGCAACTGAGCAGTGGCCTCGCCGCTTCACGCCTGACGTACAAGGCGTGCGGGTCCTTGACTCACTCCGGCTTCTGTGTCCAGGCTGGATCACCCTTCCCATGCCGTCCAGGGTTGCCTCACGCCGTCTACCTGTCTGACGAGCTGCTCACCGACCTGGCCTCGCCTTATTCACGGTCTACGGTACGTACTCGTGGGACATGGCCGTTCCTTCAGGTTGGTATAAATAGAGGATCTCTTGTCTCTCTGAACCCTCTCCTTCTTCTCCTTCACCTCCGCAGACACACACGACCACGCACATCCCATCGACCTACAGCTACAGCTACAGCTACAGCTACAGCTACAGACCCCGAGCTTGGCCTCTTCCTACATCCCAAGCGTCTACAACCACCGCAACTTCCAACCGCTACAATGCCCGGCCCGTACAACGTCCAGGTTCACCAGGCCTCGCGGGAGGCCTCGGTTGGTAGCTCCTACACCGCGTCTTCTTCCACTTCCGCTTCCTCGGCGGCTTCCTCGCCACGCTCCGGATCGCCGGGAACATACCGCGTGTACGGTGCTGGTAAGTCGATCCGCCTCGACGAGCCATCTCGCTATCCCGTCCTGACACGAACCACAGGCAACCACACGGCCGAGAAGGCCCAGGCATCCAACACCGTTGATGTCGTCCATTACGGCACTACTGGCTACCAGTCAGGCTCCCCGAGCCCTGGCTATGGCGGCACCTACTCGAGGAAGTAAGTGGACGACTGTCGTCCACTTACTTCGAGTATGACACGACGTGGTGTTTTACGACATGGCCGGCGGTTTCCTCTTTCTCTCTCATATTAGACAGCGGACAGGCAACTTGGGTTTCTTTTGGGCTTTCGCGTATTACTTGGGATGGGTCTGGCGATTATGGGCAAGGAAAAAAAATCTACACAAGAAGTCCTCGCGGCACTGTACTCTTACAACTACGATATGGGCGGGTGCTGGGATGATTTCATCAATGCTTTAGGCGCGGACATCGGGACATCGGCACATTGGGAGGCAGGATCAACTACGGCCACGCGCTCTTTCTAGAATCTATGAATGTGTAACAAATTTGCGGCAATAATACGCCCTCCCGTCCCGTCAGTCCGTGACCATGTCGAACCGACCCAGCAGGTCGGCGCCTGCATGATGTCAATGCTGCAGGAACCAGAGGCAGCCAATACGTTGATGCCCAACTACGGTCTTAGCACCCTACGATGCAGGGACCTGCGAACCATGGGCGTCAGGCTCAGGCAGAAACGGGGTCGTCATCTCCCAATGAGATGATGACGTCAATATTGAACTTTGCTACGAAAGAAGGAGAGAGAGAGAGAAAGGGAGAAACACAATTATGCGCTCGTGTTCGCGCGCCACGTTTTATGATTGAGTGTGTTTTAGGAGATTGTTTCCGAGAAGTTCACAAAGCCAGCCCAACACCAGCAAGTCGGGCGGCGCAAGCATGAAAGCGTTGCGCACCAGTAAGAAGTACCACTTGGTGCAACCAAAACCATAACGCCCGTATTATCCCATGTTCCCGAAATCAACCCAGCCAAGCGACCGCCTGGCTTAAGCACCGCCCTCGCGCTTGGCGTACTCGTCCTCGATGGCCTCCTTGTACTTTTGCTCCGCCGTGCGGGGGTCCTCGCGCAGGACGCCCTCCTTGACGAGCTCGTCTGGGCTCGGGCGGTGGGAGATTTTGTTTTTGAGCTTGTCCTCGAGCATGCTCCTCTCGAGCTGCGGAGCGATTGTTAGCACGAGCCTGTTCGCCTCATTCGAGAGCCCCGCCGGAGCATTGGGTGGGTGGCAACGGGAGACAAACCTCCTTCTGGTGGGCCAGCAGGCCAGGCGCGGCCGAGGACGCTGGGAGAATGTTCTCTGGGGCGAGCGAAGAGGGAGTGGTTAGCGAGCCGTAGTTGCGTAGGTGGTTCATTGTTTATGGAATGGTGAGGCAGGCAAAGTGAGGCGGTCGAGGCGGACGGGCCACTGCAGAGGCTACTCACTGTCTACCAGCTCGGAGCGGTTCGGCCGGTGCATCAGGTGGTTCTCGAGCGAGTTCTTCCTTGCACGGTCGGGGCGGATGGGCGAGATGGGCGTCTCGTCGACGGCAGGGGGCTGCTTCTGCGCGGTGGACTCGGCCATGGTGATGGAGCTGGAGATGCTGTAGTCCGCGGTCGCTGTCTCGAGGTGTGTGGGTTATATATCGTGCTTGGAGGAGCACTGGGAACTTGGTCTTTAATCGACGTCAGGCAAGCACGGACACGACGATTCCAGCAAAGAGGAGAGACGAGAGCGAGCTGCAAGAGGTGGGCGGCAAGAAGCTTTATTAGTCGCCTTAACGCAGCCGCTGCGGCGGCCTCAGCCAGCCAGCCTCTCCACTGCATCTAGCATGCATTGCCGCCATCCTGGCCTCCTCTCACCGCAGGTCGCTTGCCTGGTGATGTTGCTGCAGAGCGGGCATGATTGGCATGCGGGCAGCGCTATTATTACCCCGCACACAGGGTGGGAGGAGCTGGCCTCGACCTGCGTCACTGGCGGGTTGGGAGGCCGCTGGGGCAAAAGCCAGCCTCGAGTGTTGCGTGCTCGCCAAGGCGCTTCCATCCCGGTTCCCCAGATGTCGAGGTTACGGCGCTGTGCCTGGACTCGATTGATTGCGTTTGAGGTGTTGAAAGTTTATATCGGAACCAGGAATTAATACTCCGTAGGTAATTTGACGCCGCCAAACCGTGTACGCAAACATCGGCGTGCAATATGCTAGGAGAATATGGAAGACTCGTCTTCGTTTACATTCCTACCTTGGTACGACGATACGCAGCTCCAGTGACGAGACGGGCGGGGACAGAGTTGTGGGCTTTCCCGCTCGGCGGCGCCAACGGCTCCCACGGCGGTTAGCCAAATCAAATCTCTTAGGACTACGCAAACCCCCGGGAGTAAATTTTCTAGCGCAGCCATCCACTAATTTATAGTGCCTAAGCCGCTAGAAAATACTGTACGAAAAGATCTAGAAGCACTATGCAAAGGCAGCAACCGACTCTACGGTACTCCGTAGCAGGTG
The DNA here is from genome assembly GCA_022114105.1 of Tolypocladium guangdongense. NCBI lineage: Eukaryota > Fungi > Ascomycota > Sordariomycetes > Hypocreales > Ophiocordycipitaceae > Tolypocladium > Tolypocladium guangdongense. Next base: position 6,220,878 of record NRQP01000002.1, read on the forward strand.
ACTTAATTGCAGCAGCTAATTCAATCGCAGTAGCCAACCTAGAATTCAATTATGCCGAAAGGCGGCTTATAATAAAGGCAGCGCATAGGAGGGTGCGCTGCCAGACACGCTGGAAGGTGCGCTAGAAGATTTACCCCTCTGCGTTGGTTCAGTAGTAATTGAATGGCTACTGCAATTGCAGCAGCCAAGGCAATTGCGAGGAAATTTATTATATTAATAGAGGCAGTGTAGTCTATAGAGAGCACTATGCTAATGCCTGTAAAATAAGAAATCAAGATTGGACGATTAGACTGTTTTTGGGTGTGACTACATGATAAAATGGTGTAGGCGTATTAAATTTTGGATTTGGCACAAGCTCGCATTCAGTCCGCCGTAGCTCCAGAAGTACAGGCAATACGGACCTCACAGCTTTGACAGATGGTCACTCACAGTGTGATTATGCCTCGCTTGTTCGAGCTCCGTGCGCGGCAGAATCGCGGCAACACAGAAATCGACCGCATCGTTTGTGCAACGGAAAAGATTCCATTGCCATGCGTCAGCGTGCGACAAGCGCGCGCCATCCCCGCCGCTCCGCCACTGATTCGTGTGCCCCGGGGCTGTGCAAGGGACGGAAAATTGTCGGCGTTTCGTCACCGTCAGGCACCAGATCTCATCGGCGTCCTCTGCTCTCGCAACCAGCCACGCCTCCAACGATTGCGCCTAAACCCGCACCTCTGCCGCTCGCCGTCGCAGCCTCCCTCTTCGCTTCGCTCTCGCTGCTCTGCTCCAGGATCAGGCGGCCCTCCGATGCTCGAGTGAACCTCTTCGGCGACGATTCCTCCTCCACCCTACCCCTCTCCCTCCTGGTCGTCGCTCGCCCACCATGGTAAGACACGAGACACCGCCCCTCGCCAACTATGCCCGGCCGCCTGACCGGCGCTCACCATCTCTAGGGTATATCACGGCGTCCCAAGAACAAAGCCGCCCAGAATGCTCAGTCCGGAGCGTCGGGCGCCCACGGCGGCGGCGGCGCGAAGCCCAAGAAGGCCACATTTGAGGTGACCAAGAAGAAGGAAATTGGCGTTTCCGACCTGACCCTGCTGAGCAAGGTCTCCAACGAGGCCATCAACGACAACCTCAAGAAGCGCTTCGAAGGCGCCGAGATCTACACTTACATCGGCCATGTGCTGGTCTCCGTCAACCCCTTCCGTGATCTGGGCATCTACACCGACCACGTCCTCGACAGCTACAAGGGCAAGAACCGTCTCGAGATGCCCCCGCACGTCTTTGCCATCGCCGAATCCGCATACTACAACATGAAGGCCTACAGCGACAACCAGTGCGTCATCATCTCGGGCGAGTCTGGCGCCGGCAAGACCGAGGCTGCCAAGCGCATCATGCAGTACATTGCCAACGTCTCCGGCGAGCAGTCGGTCGACATCAAGAAGATCAAGGAAATGGTGCTGGCCACGAATCCCCTGCTCGAATCCTTCGGAAACGCAAAGACGCTGCGAAACAACAACTCCTCGAGATTCGGGAAGTACCTCCAGATTTACTTCAACTCGACAAGCGAGCCGGTCGGCGCCGACATTACAAACTACCTCCTCGAGAAGTCGCGAGTCGTCGGCCAAATCACAAATGAGAGAAACTTCCACATCTTCTACCAATTTACAAAGGGAGCTCCACGGCAGTACCGGGAGCTCTTTGGCATCCAAAAACCCGAGACGTATGTCTACACGAGCCGCTCCAAGTGCTTCGACGTGGACGGCATCGACGACGTCGCCGACTTCCAAGATACGCTCAACGCCATGAATATCATTGGCCTGAGCCAATCAGAGCAGGATGAGATCTTCCGCATGCTGGCTACTGTCCTGTGGATTGGAAACATCCAGTTCCAGGAGGACCAGAGTGGGTACGCTGCCGTTGCCGATCAGTCGGTGGTGGACTTTGCCGCATACCTCTTGGAAGTGCCGCCCGAGCAACTGGTGCACGCCATCACCATCCGCATCCTGACACCCCGGAATGGCGAAGTGATCGAATCCCCCAGCAACCCCGCCCAGGCGACTGCCACGCGAGATGCCCTGGCCAAGGCCATCTACAGCAATCTCTTCGACTGGATCGTGGGGCGCATTAACAAGTCTCTGAAGTCTAGACAAGCCACTGCTAATACCATTGGCATTTTGGACATTTACGGATTTGAAATCTTTGAAAAGAACAGCTTTGAGCAGCTATGCATCAACTACGTCAACGAGAAGCTACAACAAATCTTCATTCAGCTCACCCTCAAGGCGGAGCAAGAGGAGTACACGAGGGAGAAGATTCAGTGGACACCCATCAAGTATTTTGACAACAAGGTGGTGTGCGATCTTATCGAGCAAGTCAGGCCGCCTGGCATCTTCTCTGCCATGAAGGATGCCACCAAGACGGCACACGCTGATCCCGCCGCATGCGACCGAACCTTTATGCAGAGCATCAACGGCATGTCACACGCCCATCTGACACCTCGACAGGGCAGCTTCATTGTCAAGCACTACGCTGGAGACGTCTCGTACACGGTCGACGGCATCACCGACAAGAACAAGGACCAGCTTCTGAAGGGACTCCTGAATCTCTTCCAGCAGAGCGGGAACCAGTTTGTCCACACCTTGTTCCCTCACCAGGTCGACCAGGACAACCGAAAGCAGCCGCCTTCGGCAGGCGATCGAATCCGCACGTCAGCGAACGCGCTGGTGGACACGCTCATGAAATGCCAGCCATCGTACATTCGAACCATCAAACCAAACGAGAACAAGTCGCCCACCGAATACAACAGTCCCAATGTGCTTCATCAAGTCAAGTACTTGGGTCTGCAGGAGAACGTTCGAATTCGACGAGCCGGCTTTGCCTATCGCCAGGACTTCGACAAGTTTGTCGACCGCTTCTTCCTCCTGTCTCCTGCCACCTCGTACGCAGGCGAATACACCTGGCAGGGGTCATATATAGATGCGGTAAAGCAAATCCTCAAGGACACCAGCATCCCCAAGGAAGAGTGGCAGCTTGGTGTTACCAAGGCTTTCATCAAGGCCCCGGAGACCCTGTTTGCTCTGGAACACATGAGGGACCGATATTGGCACAACATGGCGACCCGCATCCAGAGAATGTGGCGTGCCTATCTCGCATACCGGGCCGAGTCGGCCACTCGGATACAGCGGGTGTGGAGGAAGAAGCGAACCGGGGCGGAGTACTTGCAGCTTCGCGATCAGGGCCATCGGGTGCTCCAGGGGCGCAAGGAACGGAGGCGCATGAGCTTATTGGGCTCTCGCAGGTTCCTCGGCGACTACCTGGGAGTCAATGCCACCAACGGCCCTGGAGCGCATATCCGCAACGCCGCAAACATCGGGTCCAACGAGCGAGCCCTCTTTTCTTGCCGCGGCGAGACGCTCGAGGCCAAGTTCGGACGGTCCAGCAAGCCAAGCCCGCGTATTATTGTCGTCACCAACAGCAAGTTCTACATCATCGCTCAGATGCTCGTCAACGGCCAGCCACAGATCTCCGTGGAGAGATCCATTTCACTCGGTGCCATCAAGTTCATTGGGACTTCCACGGCCCAGGACGACTGGTTCTCGCTTGGAGTCGGCTCGCCTCAGGAGGCCGACCCCTTGATGAACTGTATTTTCAAGACGGAAATGTTTACGCAAATGCAGCGCGTCATGCCCGGCGGCTTCAACCTCAAGGTTAGCGACATGATTGAGTACGCAAAGAAGCCCAACAAGATGCAGCAGGTCAAGGTCGTGAAGGACTCCCAACAACGGGCCGACTTCTACAAGAGTGGTGCTGTTCATACGCATCAAGGAGAGCCTCCAAACTCATTTTCAAGGCCTATGCCGAGGGCCAAACCCGTGCCGCCGAGGCCGATTACTCGAGGCAAGCTCATCAGGCCGGGTGGTCCGGGAGGCCGGCCCTCCAGGCTCACGGGCAACCGAACTGCCCAGCCGAGACCTGGTGCTGGCAGTGCCAGAGCTGTTCCTCAACCCCCTGCTGCTGTCAGCGCGGCCGCCTCTGCCGTGGCGAGCGCACCTGTTCCTGCTACTGCACATAAGCCTCTCCCAAGCCATACGAGAAACCAAAGCAGCACTGGTGGAGCAGCTCGTGCTCCCCCGCCCCCTCCGCCAGCTGCACCCCCTGCTAAGCCAAAGATCATGGCCAAGGTGCTGTACGACTTTGCCGGCCAGAGGGAGAACGAGCTCTCCATTCGCGCAGGGGATCTGCTCGAGATTGTCCAGAAAGAGAGCAACGGTACGTACTGTGCTGCCCATCTCTTGAACTTCACTTCGTTAACATCGTTTCTTAGGCTGGTGGCTTGCAAAGAACGCACAGGGACAGGCTTGGGTCCCGGCAGCGTACGTGGAAGAACGAGCGGCTCCCGCTCCAGCTCCTCGGGCACCGCCCGCTCCGCCGCCGGCCAAGGGAAAACCGACGCCGCCGGCGCCGCCAGCGAAGCGTCCAGCGGCCGGCCGAAAGCCTGCCGACTTGGCTCAGCGAGACTCCGGCATGAGCCTCAACGGCGCCAGCGGCTCCGACGGCAGCCGTAGCACAACGCCCACGCCCAGCTTGGGTGGCAGCTTGGCGGATGCTCTCCTGGCTCGCAAGAACGCCATGCAGAGGGAGAAGGAGAACGACGACTGGTAGTCGTGGTACGAATTACGCATTCACGACCTCGGTGTGATGAGAGCCGCATGTTTTTTTTTTCTTTTTCTGAACCTCGGGCGACGTGAGGCGGCGCAGGGAAGTTTCTTGTTGTATATCCAAAGATGTGAAAGGGCAACCCGCGTCTTACCGCATGGGGGTCATCGGTGGCCAGTCTACATGGCGCAATGTCTGGGTACTGGCAAGCGTGGCAGGCGGACGCCTAGACGCGTTTTCTGGCTGAATTTAGAACGTTAGATTGATTCATTAAAGATTCTATGATGACGCTCGGCCCCTATTCTACGGCCTGTCTTGTTGCCACAGTGGAATACAGTGTTGCTCTCAGCCCTTTGGTTTCGGACTAGGCGTCGTCATCCCGTTTGAGGACCTGTCGCCGCCGCAGCAGCTCTCCGAGCGGCACCTCGTCATCGCCATCGTCGTGCAGTGCGTCGGCGTCAGCATCTTCCGCATCCTCGTCCACGCCGTAGTCTCGGAGTCGCTCACCGTCCGAGTTCATCCATCCCGGCGATGCATCCATGTCATCTTGGTCGTAAGCGTCGTCAGAATCGTCAACCGCGTCTATGATGTCGTAGTCGTCAACTTCCTCCAGCTCGGCGAGGAGCATGTTTCTGCGCCTTGCGTCCTGTTGCTGGCGTTCCTTAAACGCCCGCTTTTCCTCTTCGGGGCTCAGGCTCACGCCTCGAAGCTCTGCTTGGTGGTCTCTCCGGGCCGCGGGCCAGGCCCTGGCAGTTCGCCGGATCTTTTCCGGGTCGGGGGGGGGCCACATGCCTTCATTGCGGTTGAAGCCGTTTTCCTCCCAAGTCCAGCCGCAGCCTTGGCCGTCTTTGCCGACAGTGGGATTGCCTGCGAGCGGGAAAAACCAGTGGAGCACGTTGGAAGTTCCCATGGCTTGAGCCATGTTAGCAAAGAAGCCAATGTCGTACGGGAACTCGACCCTTTCGAATCGGACCCTCTCTCCGTCAGGGCCGGTGATGTCCCACCAATCCCGCCCACCACGATCGATGGCTGCCTCGTGTCGGTCGAGCTCCCAGCCCTCAATCATGGTGCAGTTGAACAGCCAAGTATTTACGGTAGTGATTAGCATGATTCCGAGAGCAAGGGTCGTGAACAGGTAGATGAGCGACGTCAAGGCCAACGCGATGAGGCCCTCGAGGCTGGGGCCAAGGTATGCGGGCAGGTGTCGTGCTTCCCAGAGAGCATAGAATCGCCGCCACAGGAGCTTCCCCAGCGTCCAGAGCGAAACGTTGGCATAGACAAGGAACCGCAGGAAATGCGGGAACGTCGTCATGGACACGCAATTTCGGGTCCACGGACAGTGGTGGTCCATCTTGGGGATGCATCGCCCGCAATGTCGACAGTGATGGGCTCGCGGCGGCTTCGGGGCAGAGCATTTCTTACACCAGCTGCCCGCGGCCTCGATCACTTGGTCGGAGAAGACATAGCGTCCCGGATCGACCGTCACAGCCTTGAAGTAGGAATACCACAGGCACAGCAGCAGGGCATTGAAGACGACGGTTTCGGTTCGCGACGGCGGGCCGGGCTCGAGAGTCGAGTAGTGGAAGAGGCACTGGGAGAAGTAGCTGAGGAATGCAATCAACAGGCAGACGGCAGGGACGGCGAGGTTCTGGACGAGCGGCGCATCGTTGAATCCCGCCATGGCGATGTCGCTGGGATGGAGCGGAGGTCAACAAGCGTGGTGGGTCAGGAGAAGGCGCGTAAATGCAGCAAGGTTACGGTACCCCGTACTTCGTTCGCAGCTTGGTGCCCAGCTGACGTAAGTATGGCCTCGCTCGAAGCAGCCAGCCGCACCACCCCCTGAGCTCCAGCGAGCGAACGCCGAAGAACATGTCATCAGATCTCTAATTGGGCATATAACCGCGATGCCTTCAGCCTTGGGCACCACGTCATGAGTTGGCGCTCATAGAATTGTTCCTTGCGTCGAGGGCAGTGACAGAAGGCTCATATAGGAGCCTAGCCATGGCCCGGTATGTGACGGTCCAGCTGCTGGCCCTGAGGCATGTGTTTCCCGTTCTTCAGTCAAGTAACTGCTCATGCTGACGTCTATCCAGCTGTCTTTTGTCGTTTGGCTACATATCTCACTCACTGGAGCGTCATTCCTTGACTGGTATGGCCCCAAAAAGCTGTCACCTCTTTCTGACGCCGGCGCTGACTGCTACACGGCGAGCAGAGAGACCGCGGCTCTCGTCGCTCTTGGTGTTGCTTCTGTCAGGGGCCATATGCTTTGCCGCCGGCTACTTTTCCAAGTGGCTTCCTGGTGCAGATGGACGGTTCGCGGCCGGTCGACACCAAGGCCAAGGTGCACCTTTGTTGGACGCCACCTCTGATGAGGCGCTGCTGAAGGGCTCCAGCAGCCATCTTCCAAACCGACCAAGGAAATATTCTCTGCCAGCGTTGATATGTTGCATCGTCTTGCGGCTGGAGATATTCCACCGCGTAAACTACCAGCAGCAATGCGCTAGCCCTGGAGTAGAGGTAAGCAGTGCTCCGTTAACATGAGCATGGTGCTCCCTGCTGACATTTTGTGGCAGTCGTTTCTATGCCTGCTCTTGATAGGCTATGAAATATTTTCGAGTCGGCGAAGATGGGGTGTTCCTGTAACGGAAGATGCTGATGATCCTTGGCGCAGCGTATTCGACGACCTGCACGACTGGTTCACCGGCCCTCGGGTGACGATGGCCACGATGGTCGCGAGCGCATGTCTGTTCTCATTTGGCACGTACTTTTCCGTCGCCCAGATTACGAGATCCACGTACATCTGCTTCAGTCCCGTCGACAGCCGACCTCGGACGATTCTGCTACAGCTCGTCGGTCTTGTCTTGGATGCCGCCATCATCATCTTCCTTTGGCGAGTTCTTGCGTGGACGAGGACCACGAAGCTGCGGCTGCGTATGCTGGGTAGCGTGCTTTTCCTTTCCTCGGTGGTCGTCGCAGTCCTGTGGCTAGGTGGCACCATCTTGAGCGGCACTCGCAGGTTCAACGTCGCATTTGGATCATTATACGGATTCGACGTATTGGTGGACAGCATTGCCTTTGCTACTCTCGTCGTGTCTTCGGCGTTTTGGGTTTGCGAGACATCTCCCATCACACCGGCAAGCGTTGTTACGTTTCTTGTTGGAACGTGGAGCTCCAGCATGAATGTGCTTAATCTAGGTGACTGGATGCACATCTCACGTGCAGGCAGCCTGCTGCCGCTTTGGCTCATTGCCTTCGGAACGGTCCTATTCACTTACACTCACGATCTCCGATCCGTCGTCTTTGTTCGGCGTTTCCTCTTAACCCTCTTGTTCATGGTGCTTCTCATAGTGGCCACCATAGTCACCTTTACCAGGCGTCTCGAGAGGTTTGACGAACGCCACCCCATAAACGATCTCATATACGATGCTCAGACCTGGCACGATCGCTGGCTGGTCGAGGCAACCACGAGCAAGACTCTTCCCGCGGCGGTCAAGATATACGAAGAACGCCACCCGGGCAGGGCACCTCCTCCTAACTTTGCGGAGTGGTATCGATTCGCTTCCGGGTCCGTCATCGTCGACGAATTCAAGCAGATTGACAAAGATCTTGCTCCTTTTTGGGGATTTTCTCCAGCAGACCTGCGAAAAGGGGCAGACGCAATGGCTGCTCAGCCCGGCGTGGATGTGATCAAGATCAGCGGTGGTGAAGTTACAAAAAGCGACGCTGGCGGCGATGGCAAAAATCTAGATCTGGGCGAGTTGGCTGACATGATCAAGAAGTTCTCGAGACATCTTCCAGACATGGTTTTGCCCATCAACCTCAGCCCAACGCCACGCATTCTTCCATCCTGGCGAGACGCCCAGCTGCAGGGACGAGCTGATTTGAGTTCAGTCGTTAATCTCATTTCGAAGAGATCGTCAGGAGACTCGAACCACACAGTGAGCACGCTGGAGGCGAGAGACGAGCAGGAATCGCCCAAATCCCCGGCGTGGGAGCTGACCTGGGCGAGCGACTTCCGCCAGATGCAGATTGACGCATGCCCGCCCGACTCCCGAACCAGAAAGAGTCCGCATTGGAACATTGGCCAGTTCTGTGCAGGGTGTGCGGAGGCGCACTCGCGGGGCCAACTCCTGAGCGACTTTGGCCGGTCGCTGGACGTCTGCGCCCAACCAGACCTGAAGTACTTGCACAGCTTCTCAATGACTGACCCACGGTCGCCGCCCATCAGGCAGCTGCTCCCTCTATTTGGCGCGTCAAAAACAGACGATTTCCGAGACATTCTCATACCGCTACCGAGATCTACGCTTGAGAAGCCCGACGTCTCGTGGCAGTTTTCAAGGAGATACGACAACCTGTTCTGGAGGGCCTCGGTTGGAGATCACGCAATTAATGGACAGGCGCTGCGTGGAAGTCACAGGTTCCGACTGCTGCACCTCCTCAAGAGTCCGAATCCACAGGATCGGGTCACCATGATCCTCCCGGTGCCCGGAGAAGAGCACCAATTCAGACCCGAGAGGGTGTCTGCAGCAGAAGCCAACAACGCCATGCCGTTCTCGGCCGGCGTCAACGACTACTCGGCTTGCCTGGGGAACAATTGCGAACTCGTCAAGCATGCCTTTGGCACGGAAGCAGATACGGAAGAGGCGCTGGAATATCGGTACGTTCTCCTGACCGATGAGGACGACGGCCCGCCGGAGCACGTGCTGCGGACAATCCGATCAGGCAGCGTCCCGTTCGTCTCGTCGATATTCCGAACGTGGTATACGGAACGGCTGCAGCCGTGGCTTCACTTTGTGCCCGTGGATGTGCGCTACCATGCCCTGCACACGACCTTTTCGTACTTTACCGGGACAGAGAACCGGCCCAAGATTAACGGCAGACATGCGACACTGAAGGGCCGTGAAAACGACGCCGAGTGGATCAGCCGGCAGGGACAGAGGTGGGCGGAGAAGGCGCTGGCTAAGAAGGACATGGAGATTTACCTGTTCCGGCTACTTCTCGAATGGGGGCGGCTGGTTGACGACCGTCGAGGTGATATTGGGTATCGGCAGGGCCCGGATGGGGAGTTTCAAAACGACGGATGGACTCGAGTCGACAAATAGACAGGGGCATATTGTAATTCTACTTGTGCTGGGCATATCGGCACATGACGCGGAGAGCTAGTGTAGAGACGGAGGGCGATGGTGTAGAGAATGCAACAACATGCAGGATCGACGACGATAGAAGCAGCAAGCAATAAGTGGCTTGGTTGCACAAGCTGACGGGATGGTTACAGACAGCGGGCATGAGCAGCAGATGAGCCTCGGCGGATTGTTGCATGCATGCAGCCACGGATACGCCGGCCCCAATTGGAGTCGAGGTTGGACAGGGTCGCCCAGCGTGGCGGCGCTGATGGGCCAAACAGCGTCGGCGGAGGAGGCGAAGCCTAAATGCGAGGGCCTTGCTTCATCTGAAGATGCACGCACACGAGGGATGCACGACGCGGCGCGCATGGGGCATGGGCATGGGCATGGATGGTTGGATGTTTGGGAGGGCATCGTCCGCTCTGGCGACCAACGCAGCGGGCATGGATGGTATTACCGAGGGCGAAGCAGCCGGCGAAGGGCTCGGTCAAATACGACGGTGGGTGCAACGGCGGATGGAGGACGATCTACTCTGGTGCGCTGGTGCGCAGGGCCGAGAGACGCTCGCTGGCCCGGCCTAGTGTTTTGATGGCAGGGAAGGGAGCCCCGGTGAGGTCGGGAGCACGGCTCGCATGTGCTCGGAGGGGGTGTAAGTGGTGTGGAGGCTCTGGAGAGCGAGGTGACCATCTGTGGGGTGATGATGATGAGCAGTCGGGCGAGCAAGGGGACGCCAGGCGGGGGGGCGCGAGATGCGTGCATCGGACGCCCTGTTCTTACCGACAGCAGATGATGTGCTTTGGGTCTGTCTGACTTGCATACGAGTACGAGAGCCGGTTCACCGAGGCGGGATGGGCTGCCCGACGAGGACCGCAGGGCCAGCCGCAGTGGGTGGAGGGATAAAAGGACAGGTACGTGCTCTGCGCTACGAGTAGGGGTCGGGCAGCAGGGCTTGCATGGAGGCGCCCGAAGGTTTGATGATGGTGGCGCCAGGTCAGCGGAGCGTCGAGCGTCTTCCGGCGAGAGGCAAGCACATGTCTGGCCTGGGCGGCTGGGCACTCGGGCCGCTGCTATTAATACGCCGCCGGTAGGCCCTTGGCGCACTCGTCGGGCGGTCCGTGGGCCGCTGCACCCGCGGCGCGTCTAGAAGCGCTGCCCAGGCAGGCAAGGCATGATGCCGTCATCCCGTGGCCTCGCCGACTGCTCCCCAGCAGCGCGTCCATGCGGACCTCGTCTGCCTGGGCCCCATCGGGCCTGCTGGGCCCTGGCGGAGCGCTTGACTCGGGGCGGCAGGGGTCGCATTCTCGTGCGCTTCACCGTGTGCCACGGCCGTCTCGCGGGCGCTGCTTGGGTGCGACGCTGCAGCGCTGCCCGCTCGGCGCGGCCGCGGCGCCCGCCAGGTAGGACGGCGCGGCGCGGCGCGCATGAATCGCAATTCGCCCGGGCATCTGCTCGGCCGGCCGTCGCCTGCAGCGCGTCGCTGCGTGTGCGAGGTGACGATGGCGCCGCGAGCCCGGCCGCCGCCACAGGCCTGACCGCCCGCTGGATTGGGGTGACCGAGGCCCTGGCCCCTGACCTGGTCCGATCTGCTGGGCTCCATCCCCCCATCCCCCATCCCCCCATCCCCCGTCCCCAGGCCCCGGCCGGCGCGCGCCAATAGGCCCGCTGGCGGTCGCTGCGGCGGCCTCGTCCACTGGAGTCCTGGCCTGCTCGTATCGTACATGTAGTGTCGGTGCCGGCGGGCGCGCAGGCCCAGGTGTCGCGCACGAAAACTCGAGCCAGTCCCGCGTCTGCCTCTTGCACCTCCGCCGCCTCGCCATCGCCTCCTCTGCGCGGCCGCCGGCCAGCACCCTTGTCCGCCTCGCCCGCGCTGGCTCGTCGCTGGATGCCCGAGTCGCGGCGCCTCAGGTACCCGTGGGCCTGCTGTTACCCCTCCTCCCGGCCGCCTGTCGGCTGCCCCTCCTCGGCGCCATAGGCTGCTCGCCCGCGCGCGCTTGGCGGGGTCGCTTCCTCGCTGCGAGACACCAGAACCGGCGGCGGCAAATAAAACGCCAGCTTCACGGCTGACCTGGCCCTGACCTTGCGGCGCGGATTCGCACACCTCTCGTCCCTGCCGGCGCTGCCTCTGACCGAGATCCTGGCCTCGTCCGTCTGGCGCCTACCCGCGGGCATCGGCGCGTGATGCGCGGCGCACACACACTCGCAGACGGCATACATATACATCATCGTCCTGCCGCTCCCCCTCGGTCCCTCCCCGACGACACGGAGGCTCAGCCGCGCGCATTTCCGAGCCCGACAGGGTTGACCTGTCCACGCCTAAACCGACCCCCCGAGCGGCTTTGTGCCTTACCTGGCCTCGCCTGGGCCCAGGAGCCGTCGCTCGCTTCCTCAGGACGCCGGCTGCTGCCTCCCGCCGCGCCCTGCTCTCCCCCGTTCATTCAGTCCTCGCACGCCCGTCGCCGCCGATGATGCGCTCCTGACTGCGCCCGCGAGCCTCGTTTCGTTGCGCAGCCATGGACCCCGTCCACAGCTTGGCCGACGCCGCCGCAGCCCCGGCCTCGGTCCTGGCCCCGGCCCCAGCTTATGAAGAGGCTCGCGCCTCGACAGACGCTCCGGCCCCGGCCCCGGCCCCGGCCCGCGCTGCCCACGCCCACGGCCTCGGCCACGGCCACGCCCAAGCTCCGTCCGGCCTGGCTTCCTCCCTCTCTCCGGCCCTGTCCCCCGCCTCCATCCCCAGGCCGCACGACGACGCGCCGTCCCGGCCCCCGATGTACTACCCGACCTCCCTCGCCCGCCCGTCTTCGCCTCCGCCGCGCAAGGACACTACCTCGTCTATCTCGACTCAGGCTACTACCGCCACCCTGGCCTCCACGGAGACCAACAACACATCGTACAGTGCCGACACCTCCCCCAGCCTGCACCAGTCCATTTTCTCCCTCAAGGATGGGGCCGACGTCTCTAACACCCGCCGCACCAGCAGGAGACGTACCGGGCCGCTTTCCCAGCAGTCCAGGGAGCGGGCTGCCCTGATAAGGAAGCTGGGCGCATGCGCCGATTGCCGCCGCAGGAGAGTTGCTGTAAGTCGTGCCTTTCTGCCTCGCCTCGCCCGACGCCCAACATGCTGACCTGGTCGCCCGACGCCGTCCAGTGCCACCCGAGCCATCACAACTTGACGTGGGAGGACCTGGTCGCCAAGTTCCACAGGTCCCACAGCCCGAGCATCCAGGACATCGCCCCCTCTCTCGCCGGTGGCCGCGCCCTGAGTCCTGCCGCATCACTCGCCGCTGCCCAGGCCGCCTTCACCCACGACCCCCAGGAGATGGACATCGACTCGGTCGCGCCCGCCCATCACCAGCCGGGCAGGCCCCCTCTCAGCGAGACCCGAATCCGCACCCCCCTGCCGTCTGGCCCTCGGCTCGAAAAGTCCCTGTCTCTGCCGGGCATCGAGAGCCTCAAGAACGAACTGCAGAACAATGTCCCCAGGATGCTGTCGACCTCGAATCGCGGTCGCTACAACGCTGTCCAGGCTCTCCTGTTGTTCTGGCAGGACGACGACGACGTGGCCATCGTGCACGCCGCAGTCAAAGAACTGGCCGACGTCTTTGACAAATACTACCACTATACGTTTCAGATCCAAACCATTCCATCCTCCGATGGCTGTAAAAGCTCGTGGAGATGGCTGTCGCGACAGCTCAACGAATTTGCTGAAGATCGCGACCAGCGCGACGTTTTAAAGATTGTCTACTACGTGGGGCACACCTACCTCGATGGCAACAGGGAGATGATTCTGGCTAGGTATGTACAGGCACCCTCCACGGCTTCTCGGGCTCCGAGACGTGGCGCTGACGAGACGCCAGCTCGAGAGACAACACCAAGGCATCCACGATAAGGTGGAACGGCATCCAGCAGATCCTGGAGGAGGCTTGCTCCGACACGCTCATCATCATGGATGCTGCATATTACCCATCGTCGAGAATGGTTCGGCAAAAGGGCGTGCTGGAGCTCATCGCCGCCTCCGTGTCGGAGGAACACGTCAGCGCGCTCGACCGGTGCGCCTTCACCCGGGCTCTGGTGGAGCAACTGCGGACTCGGGCAACGCGGTCGAATCCCCTCTCCGCCGTCGAACTCCACTCTATCCTCCTGGCAACATATCCAAAGATGATCCAGGACAGGAACCCCGAGAAGGAGACCATTACGAGCTTCCCCGCTCCCTTGCACACCATGATGTCGGGGAACTCGAGGCTCCCGTCCGTCTTCCTCTCCCCCGTCTACCAACACAGTCCTCTGCGCAACAGTTTCTCGTTCGAGAACAGTCCGCAACTGCACCTCTCCATCAAGCTTCACGACGACAATGTCGACGTCGATAGCTGGAATGAGTGGCTGCGCCTGATGCCGGACGGCATAAAGGACGTCAAGGTGGACGGCCCGTTCCGGACCTCATTTAGGTAGCATGCCATCACGCGACGCGATGTCTGGCACGCGATTGTCCTTGCATAGCCTTGCGGCAGCGCAGATACCAAAAGTCATTACCAAGTGTACGACAGATGGTTGTTCGTTTCTTCGTTTCATATTGTCTCCCAGACCCGGGGGCTCCATTTACATTACGATGGCCTTCACTCGTGCGATGACGAGTCCATGAAGCATTGCACATGGAATTAGTACAGAGAGGCGGTTGGGATAGACGCCAACCGCAGATGAGTCAATGTTTCAGTGATAGACGTGGGAGGATGCATATCACAAGTCGAGGCTGCCGTGCCGTGCACCAGGGCATGCATGGTCTTGTGGATTCCTTTGTTGGGGCTGCTTTCTGTATATATTTCGCCGTCATTTCGTTTTCCGACATTATGCGACGAGGCACAATTCCCTTGACTGCATTGGGACAAATGTGAACGCGAGGTCGGGAAGCGAGTGAGTTGACGTGAAGGGGTACAGGTACGCGGCAGGTGGGTCCAGATGGTTGCCGAGCAACGGGCCACACGCTCGCCCACAACAAAACCCGCCCACCCCGACGACCTCTTGACCAACACTCGTCGGTGTACGATGTAAACTTCGCCTTCTCACCTTGTCCTCTTTTTAACTAACCATACCCACTGCGCAGCAGAGACTTCGGCATGGAGTCGCCGCCAAAGCGAATGACCCGTGCGCGGGCAGCTGCCAAGGCCAGCGAATCCGCCGCCAAAACGACCAAGATTGTCACCGCAGCGGCCAAAGCGAGAACGGCAGGAACTGCCACTGCGAGCACAAAGAGCACAGCCGCCAAGCGAAAGACGAGGGCGGATGAGAACGAGCACGACGATGACCACCACCAAGACGCGGCCGCACGACGCGCCACGAGGGCACGGCCAAGGAAGGCCGCTGAGCCCGAAGAGGAGGCTGCCGCGCCAGCGAAGCCAACACGCGGCCGGCTAGCAAAGAACCCAGCCGTGGAATCGTCAAAAGAGGAGCCTGCTGCGCCGGCAAAGCCCCGCGGCCGGCCCAGGAAGGCCACTGCCCCGGAGGCACAAGAGACGGCACCAGAGCCGGCCAAGAAGACGACACGCAGCCGCGCAGTAGCCGCCGCAAAGCCCAGCGCAGCCGCGACCAAGCCAGCTGTGAAGAAGACTGTCAAGTTCCAGGAGCAAGGCAAGGAGAACATTCAGCCCGAGCCAACGGCCAAGCAGCCGGCCACAACTGGGCTCCGTGGCCGTCCCGTCCGCCGCGGAGGAGCCACCGCGGCTCGCACCACGAAGGCGGCTGCGAAGACGTCCGGCGACGGCCAGAAGAAGCCTTTGAGCCCTAGAAAGATGACTCAGATGCCCGTGTCTCGCGATGACGACAGCTCCGAGGACGAGCTCGCCATGGAAAAAGTCAAGACGCCTGTCAAGCACATGGCGAAGAGCCCGATTAAGCCGCCTGCAAATGTCATTGCCAGTGCCAAGAAGCCAGGGTTTGCAAACGACGAAGCGGAGTCGATCACGGCAAATGCTGCAGCGCTGAATGCTCCGGCTCTTGAGGCCTCGTCTCTTGGGTCGCCCCCCAGGCGGCCTCCTGCTTCTCCGCTCAAGGACTCGTTGAAATCGCCAGCCAAGAGAATGGGCGCCGTGCCGCTGCCGGGATCTTCCATCAAGCCTTCAGCCCACAGCGCTGAGCACCCTGGCCAGACGCCTTCCTTCAAGACGTTGCTTCTGCAGTCTGCTGCGAAGAGGCCCCAGTCTCCGATCAAGGGCCTGAACTTCCCTGCGGCCTCTGCAAGCAATCCACACCACACCCACTCGGCCATGAAGAAGACGATGCTCCAGTCGCCCGCAAAGCGAGCCATGCCGGGCTTCGGGCCCTCGACCGACCCGCGGCCTTGCGACGCCTCGTCCCTGGAAGACTCACCCAGAATGCAACCCCTCGTCATGGCAACTCCAACTCCGGAGCATGCTAGCCGACCATCGCAGAAGCTGATGGCGGAGGAGCACATGTACGAGGATTCGGATGAAGACGAGCTTTTCAGTAACCCGATTGGGCAGCCCCGGTTTTCTGGACGCCTGTCTGCCGTGCTGCCTCGCCATGCAGACCCCATTTTGAGTGAGGTGATGACGGCTGTCGACGAGGAGGGCGAAGACGTCCAGCTTGTGGAAGAAGCGCTTGGGGCTGCCGAGGCGATCGAACCAGCCGGACAGGCCGAGGAGGAGCTGCTCCCAACCCTTGAGCAGCCCGTTTTGGAACCAGTCTGCCCCATGGAAGAAATTGATGACGCCATGGCCTTAGACGAAGTAGCTGCTGAGATGGAAGATTCGGGTGAATTGCCACCCGGCGAGCCGGAAGCCGAGCAGCTGGCCGAGCCTGCAAACCCCATGTACCAGCTGCGACAGAAGGACATGGACCCTTGCCACGACCTCGAGTCGGAGTCGGATTCCGAGGATGAGGCACCCTCTCCCCTCAAGCACACGCCACCTACGCCTCCGCGATCTTCGAATGCCTCTCGGGCCTCACGCAGGTCCACCATCGGACTTACGTCTCTGGCTGAGCATTTCGGCTCCTGGTCAGCGGCTGGCCCCGTCAAGGCCTATGCCGGTGTTGTTGCTGCTACCGAGGCCGACAATGAGCAAGAGGAGCCAGCTGAGGCCCTTGAAGCTGAAGAGTGCCCCGTGAAGAGCACCTTCTTTGAAGACGAAATGTTGGTTCACGTGGACCCCGTGTGCGAAGAGAAGGAGCCTATCCCGGAGACATCAGCCGAGCCCGAACTGGACGAACCATCCCTAGACGACATTATGGTTATCGACGAAGACGTCGCTCTGACTCGAGAGGCTAATGACATGTCAGCCCTGGAGCCTCGAGAGGTTCACGACGCTGTCAATGGCCAGTCGTTTGACGATGGATTGTCCGAAGCCAGCCAGGAATACGGAGACGAGAATCAGGTGCCAATCGATCCGGCCATGACGAGCCAACCCATGGCGCCGGTGACGCCTGTTCGACCCATGCAGCAGAAGTCATTCTTCACAACCACCAAGGTGCCTCTCAAGCCTGCGGATAACTCGACTCCAAGCCCGCTGAAGAAGCGCAGCTTCAGCGCCTCGCGCATCGGCTCTAGGCGTCACGGTACCCTGCCAAGAAGCGCAACCGTTATCTCGTACTCGCCCGTCAAGGGGAAGAGAAAGAACTCTGGTGCCCCCGTGACGCCGTCGAAGACGGACATGTGGTCCACCATGGGCACACCGGCTCGGACCCCTCGTCGCGATCTGGACCCGGCACTGCTTCAAGGCGCCATTGTCTTCGTGGATGTCCACACTACCGAAGGAGCGGATGCCAGCGGCATCTTCGTCGAGTTGCTCAACCAGATGGGTGCCCGTTGCGTCAAGGCCTGGCACTGGAACCCGAGCAGTCCTGTCAGCAGCGACATGTCTACCAACAAGGTTGGAATTACTCATGTCGTCTACAAGGACGGCGGCAAGCGTACCTTGGAAAAGATCCGAGAGGCCAACGGCCTCGTCCACTGCGTCGGAGTCAGCTGGGTGCTTGAGTAAGTTCTGAGTAATGTCTCGAATGCCATCCCACTGCAGTTGCTAACATCCAACCAGTTGCGAACGTGAGAATGAGTGGCTCGATGAGGCGCCGTACTACATCGACACGATGCACGTTCCCCGAGGAGGCGCGCGTCGCCGGAAGAGCATGGAGCCAAAGGCGCTTGCCAACCTCAGCGGCACCATCGTCAGCAGCCCCGTCAAGGGACCGCGGACGCCAAGCACGCCCTTGAACCGCCGCGACAGCACCATGTGGATGCACACGCCCTCTGACCGAGACAAGGAGGAGGGCGACGAGGGGCTGGAGTGGTCCTGCGTGCTGTTGACGCCCGTTCCAAAGACTCCGGCCCCCGACGCCATCGCCAGGTATGCTGCTGAGCTCCCTGGGACGCCGTCAGGTGCGGGCTACGACGACATGGACTCGCCCACGAAGCAGGCTCTCATGACGCGAACCTGCCCGCCCAAGGCGAACCCCTATCGCGGCATGGGAGCGGGCATTCTGAGTCGGGAGAAGGATGAGCAGGTGCTCCAGCGCCTGATGGCGGCGCGCCGCAAGAGCCTGCAGTTTGCGCCCAAGATTGGCAGCCCCCTGTCCAGGACATGGGAGTAGGGCCATTCACATAGAGGGCGGTTGGTTGTTTGCGTTCTGCGCATGTGTAGTTTCGGGAAGGCGTTATACCCAGGCCGGGTGCCCGCACGTTCGCTTATAAGGGCCCGGGAACATTGGCACTTGGTTATGGCGTTGGATGGCGTGGTTGGGCATCGGTCTTGTTTGGACCGTCGGGATAGCAGATGTCAGTTGCGTGCCGCTTGTATACGTATCGCGGGATAAACCGCGTCATCATGCTTTGCGTCTTGTGTGTTCTTGTCACGACGGTCTGTGAACTTGAAACTTTTTGTTGGTCATACATATCTGTTCTGCTTTACGTATGACGGACCCGTACAGTCTCTCCTAGTCCACCGGCTTGTCTTGTTGGCAGTAGGCTTGTGTGCTCAAGCCGACGCGGACAATGACCCCTCTGCACCAACCAGTCTGCGCCGTGGCCGGGTTCCTCCGGAGAGGTCGCTGGCGAGATTGTCCGACGCTTGGCCTGTGCGATGTTGTGCATTGGGGTATCCAGTATAGACAGCGGCATTGGCCCAGCCCCGGCGTATGTACGGTAGCCGGCTTCTTCGAGGCATGGTGAGGTTTTCGGCGAGACGGCCGTCGCAGAACTGAGTAGGCTTGCTCCGTCGTGTAGAGCGACGGGCCCGAAGCAGCCCCCTCGCCATCGCCCCATATCCGAACGCCCGGCCACTCTACGCGTTGACAAAGGCCCTCATCGCCCCGACGGCATCCCCGTCGTGCGCCTTGAGCAGGTCCGTCGCCCTGGCGCGCGAGAGGTCGAGCTGGTCGACGACGAGGGCCACGTCGGCGGGGTCGACCTTGACGTTCCTGGCGGGGGCGGCGGCCCTGGCGGCGGAGGCGGCGGCCCTGGCGGCGGGGCGGGCGCCGCCGAGGCTCTTCATGGCCTTGCTGACGGCCTCGTGGTCGACGTCGCGGGCGGCGGCGGCGGCGGCGTCGTCGTTGTGGGCGAGGCTGGCGAGGGCGGAGGCGGCCTTGCGGTCCTCGGCGGACTTGGCGGCGGGGAGCTCGTCTTCGACGTCGCCCGTGGCGCCCTCGACGACGGTGGGGGGCTGCTTGTCGGCCATGGCGGGAGGTGTGGGATGTTGGGTGTTGGTGATGGTGTTGCGGCGCTGGAGCGGTGGGTTTTCGAGGCGGGGTTTATGCGCCAGGCGGGGTGGTGTCTGTTATCAGAGTCGGCATCGGGCTGCTTGTCACGAAGCGCCGGAACACGGCCCGCCGAACGGGGGGAGCGTCTACGTTGATCGCAACGCGAGGCGACAGCTTGCACCTCGACCACAGCGAGACGATTCCGGAAACAGCCACCCGAGGCGCGGCGACGACGGGCCTTGGCTACATTGCAGTGTCAGGGTCAGCCTCGCGTCAAGCATGGCGGGCACCAACCACTCGCTGGATGCCCGCTGAACAGCCCTGACGCCACATTCATGTCAGAGGCGACAGCCCTCCGAGAAGTGAGCTCTCCGGCGCTCTGTTCATCTTTCCTTCTGCGCCGTTTTGCTTGCCTTTGGCTCTCTTTACGTCGCGTTCGCCCGACGACCACCCCGCCGCGCGACTTCGATAGCAAGTATCTGTGCGCTGCCACTGGGGTACGTCGCCGGGAGTTGTCAGTGGAGATGCCCGACCACGACTTGGGCGGAGGCATAGACTCCCAATGTCATCTGCCACGACAGTTGGGAGACTTTCCACTCCTTTCAGGACAATGCCCTGCTCAGTGAGCTGTGGCACTTTGTCGTGGGGTGGCAGGGTGTCTCTATTCCCGATGTGCATCTTGCACGAGATGCGGGCGCTTAATGAAGCTGTCCCGCCGCGGCTAGACAGACGAGGCGTGGAAGGATCGCTTTGTGTGTGCCATCGTCGGCGTCTCAGGAGCTGAAACGACTGCGGGTTGAGTTTCCTTTCGAGCCTGTTGGAACGGCCAGACAGGCAGGGCAGATGGCGAAGGGCGAAGGACCGGCGCTTCGGGGAGCAATGAGGCCCACGGGTATCCGTGTAAGGTACCCGTGACCCTAAAGCCCACATGAACCAATAGGTGCGCGGGTGCCAGATACGAAGTGTTGCCGCGAAATTTGAAATTCGACGGATTGCGACAGCTGGCATGTCTCGGCCGAGTCGGCGTGCCAGGCGCTGTCTCACCACGGCGGCTGCGGCGGCACGACTTGCGTTGTCCACCGCCTTGCTGATATCGGAAAGATCGCGGACGAAACTTGGCGAGTGATGTCGTCTGCAGACGCAGAGGAGATGTCACCAACCGGGTGATCAATATACGGACTAGAGCGTATGCTGACGCCAGCCTGCGTCAACCGGCCAGAGGCCCACGCTCCAAACTAGGTGATGGATCGTCGACCGCCGGCGCTTGCATTTGCAGCCGGAGCAGGAGACTTGTCGAGTCGCAAGAAGGGCTTCTTGCACAGCAGGCAAAGGCGTTCACGTCAAAGGCAATGCTCGGAGGCCAGAATGCAACGGGTGGGCAGAAGCTGCAGGTGCGTCGGCGACACGTTCAAACACCAGCTCTGGCCGCAACCATTAGATCGTGTGAGTCTGGAAATGATCCCGGCTTCGATGCTCACGGTTAGTAATCATAGCGCTCAATGCCATTCACAATGATCTATTAATAGTGGCCGTGCGTCAGCCTGCGAGATTATCCTTGTCAGCGCTTGCCACCACCACCTCGTCGTACCTTTCCTAGCGGCCAGACTGTAGCAGTTCTTGGAGTTGGCATGGACTCATTGGGCAGTTACTCGGCCTCCACCAGTAACTCAGTGGGTCGGCTTTGCATCGGCTGCGATGCCATCTCCTGCGGGATGAAATGCGGGTAGCCTTGAGACGGCCATCCGACCCCGTCGGCCTTGAACGTCGGCCGTCTTTCCAGTGTCTCTCCGTTTCGCTTTCGCTTCCGCACCAGACACCACCAAAGCACGCCGAGGCCAATGCCTGCTGCCGCCCCGCCAACCGCGATGCCGGCGATTGCGCCAGCGGGCAGCGAAGAACCATTGCCGGTTCCCTGTCCGTTGTTTCCATCCTGCTTGCCCCCCGAGTCTGGTCGCAGCGATGCCGTTGGCGTCGTGGCGCAGCCCTGGGTGGTCGGGAAGACCTCGTTCTTCTCGTTGACAGAGACCAGATGCTCGTCCGCCGTTGGGTTTGCCTGCCAGAGCGTGAATTGGTTGGCGTCGCGGTTGAGCAGGACATATGCGCTGGTGAAGAAGTATCGCCCAAGAATCGGCAAGACGGTTTCCGTCGTGTTCTGCAGGGAGTTGATGCGCACAACGGGCCGCGAAGCGTTGACAGCTAAATCTCCCGTGTCGTTGATATACCGCTCGGGCACGATGAGCTGGTGGTTGGGTATCTCGACCTGCAGGCCATTGTCCAGCGTGAAAGTCAGGGCGCCCGTGAATCTGTACAATGTCAGCAGCCAGTCGACGCGAAATGGCCGTCGGTCGCATCCTTACATTGGCAACGAGGGATCGAGAACGACGTTCCACCAGTCGACCCCCGTGCTTCGGCTCCATTCCTCGTTTCCAATCGTATCCAACAGGTTCTGAAAGTAAGGCCAGCGAGGCATGTCCATGAGAGACGGGTGCTCAGGAACGATGCAAGCCAACAGGAGCGTGCCTCCGTTGTCCCCGGGGAATATAGAAGCATCCGATCCGTTGGCAAAGTTGAGGACAATGTCTCTGATAGATACAGTCATCCTCGTGGGGCAGTCAGGCCGGTCCGAAAGCTGCTGCGTGCGGCCATTGCCGTAGGTCTTGGCCTGGTCATATCCTCCCAGGACGAAGGAACCTTTCATCTGGTCCCTGTCGAGGACACCATCTAACCCCCAATAGAAGCCAAAGGAGTTGGACGCGATGCGTCCAGCTTTCCGACATGCGTCCATGAGGGTAGAGCCAGCTCCCATTCCGAGGATGTTTTGAGGGTCGTATCCTTGCGTATCCCAATCTCTGTAGCTCTTTGGGCTCGCCAGGGGAAAGGCACGCAGGCTGTTGTTACCACCAAGGTCCAATGTTTCGGTGAACATGTCGTACGTCGTTGAGTTCCACAAGTCCGGAGGAGGGTTGACGGAAGAAGCAAGCGAGCCTTTGGAGTTGGATCCATCCTCGTACACACCGCCTCGGAAAGTGATGCAAGCATCGTTGGTCTTTGTGAGTTGCAGGGAATCGCACGTGGGACCGTAGAGGAAGGTGTTGTTGTTGTCCCTGGGAGGCGTTAACAATAGTCTGCCCATGGCTCCTCCTTTGAAAATGGGATTCACTGCGTACCATTTTGGCAGGAAAGCAAACTCCTGCTGCGGGTCCCCGACGTGTAAGGAAACACCACGCCGGGTTTTGCCCGTCGACAGAGTGGCATTGGTGAGCAGCAGTGACATTGGGCCGGGAACACAATCTTCGGCTGCCACCCACAACGCCAGAAACACAACACCGAGAGCCGCTCGTGAGAGCATATTGGATCGCCACTCGAGAGGAACTGGTTTCCTCTCGCCCAGTGCGCAACCGAGGCCAAGTGGACAAAGTTGACGAAGGAGTCGAGGGCGAAGGGGCAAGAAACGAGCGGGCAAGACACGAGCGAGCAAGAAACGAGCGAGCAAGACACGAGCGAGCAAGAAACGAGCGAGCAAGACACGAGCGAGCAAGAAAGAAAGCACTACTCGTAGAGCCAGAGGCCGGGACAGGTTATCCTGCCGGGGAGTGATCGGACATACGAAGGGGCCTCGCCTCGGGCATTTGGCCCAGCAACAATCGTCTTCGCCAATCACTCTGGGGAAATGCATGCCGGGATCAAACGCCTGTGGCGCCAGCTGAAGATTCTACGGACCGCTGGTCAGGCAAGCACTTGCGTCTGGGGCGCTATTGTAGTCCTTATTGTACCCGCCCATCTCTGCAATGCTCCCGAAATATAATATGATGTGTCGCAAGGTTATCACCAACAGGCCTGGCAACGGAGTCGGATCCTGGTCGAGACCAGTGCGAGGAGTGCGGCCCATTGCTATCGACACAGGGCACGGGACATTGGACGACCGCGGGTAAGTGACGTAAGTGACTCGCTATTAGCCGGTTGTCCATTACCCAGCGGAAAGCTACTCGTACTTGGCCTTGTTCGGACGGACCTTGTTTCAAGCGGCATGTCAACCACCAGAGGCAGTCAAGATCGCCCAATGAGAACTCGCCTTGCGCCGCCCACCCCACAGTCAGGCTGCCTCCCGGACCACACCATCGACCCCTGCCGCCGTGCGTTATGTGGCTTTCCAGAAAATTCATACTGGCCTCAGCCCGAAGTCTCAACACGCAAGTCTCCATCATAGGGGGCTGCAGAGGGAGATGGCGCAAGCAAGGGCAGCGTAATGCAGCTGCCGCAGCTGCCGCAGCTGCCGCGCCGGACCGGCCGGCCCCACCAGCTTCCGATTCGGCCGCGGGCGGGGCCCGG
Source organism: Tolypocladium guangdongense (assembly GCA_022114105.1). NCBI lineage: Eukaryota > Fungi > Ascomycota > Sordariomycetes > Hypocreales > Ophiocordycipitaceae > Tolypocladium > Tolypocladium guangdongense. The sequence continues at coordinate 6,244,670 of NRQP01000002.1, forward strand.
AATCAACCTTCTCACGTCACACACAGGCACGAGCACGCTTCATGCCCTCTCAAAGGCCCTGCCCAGGCAGTCGGGTCGCAGATCTCTGGACGAGGAAATGGCCCACCTTGATTGCGCGCACGGTGACAGGGGCCCCTCGCCTCTACATGGATACCGGGGATTTTTGACAGCTGCCGGGAAGCCTACAGGGGTGTCAGCCGCATCTGGCCTCTGCTCTCTTCTCTCTTCTCGCCGGGTTGGCTGATCTACCTACCCATCCCGCCTCCGACCCCCGTCTCTCACACTTTATCGAGGCCCTCTGCCGCCGTTAGCATCACCACTATATATGATGGTTGCGCTTCTGTCGAGTTCGTTCTCCTATCTAGTCAACCATGCTTGTATCCGCCCCTCGATGTCGGGCGTCAGCGATGGTGGTGGCAGTGTTCGTGGCTCTGCTGTTGCTTCTTTTGCAGGGTTATTCTCTCCCCGGCACCGGCTTCACTCGCTCCCAGCCGACGCCGAACCCCCGAATCTCGTCTCTGCCTACCAGTACACTTCCCGACTTGCCCCACGATTATTACTTGGCCGGCTCCGAGGAGACACCCTGGTGCCAGGACAGATTCGGCACGCAGTACCTCGAGAATGCTCGCAATTTCTCCGCCTCTTTCTGCAGGGATAAATCGGCCTCACGCTTCGCCTGTTTCCTGTCCAGCACTGCCTCTGCGCGCGTTGACGCCATGTGTTACGGACACGGTGCCGTCTTCGACGAGTCGCTGCGCCGTTTCCGCCTACCATGTGATCTCAGGCCGCTCACGCCGGACGAGGTGGCAAGGGGAGTGCCCATTGTACCTGATAACCTCTCTCGGTATTGGTACGAAACAGGCCCCGGAGTCATTATGGACGAGGCAGTTCTGCTGGACAAGGCGGCGTCCGTGGGACGGCCGCAAACAACCACGATCCTCTTGAAGCGCGAGGGTATTGGTAACCCGTGGCACTCACTCATGGAGATCATGAGTCTTTCGTGGAGCCTCGACGTGCTTCAAATGAGCGTTGATGCCCAAACTGGAGAGCCCTTCCTTTCGCCAAAAGCCGGGCCGACGACGCAGGTCGTCCTGGTAGACAAGCATGGCGACGGACCCTTTATCGACTTGTGGAGGCTGTTCGCGAAAATGCCGATCCGCCGCATCCAAGATCTCAACGCGTCGGAGCCCGTGTCTGACATCATCATCCCCTTTGCCGGAGGGAGCAACACCCTGTGGCAAGGGGACTGGGAGGACTTGCTGTGCAGGGATTCGTCCCTCGTCAAGACGTTTGTTTCCCGCGCCCTTGCCCTCTACAACGTGGCCACGCCCATCAAAGACGACTACGAGGTCATTGTCACATATATCCGTCGCACAGCTACGCGAAAACTCATCGACGAGGACGCGCACGTGCAAGCTTTGAGGAAGGAAATTCCCCATATGAAGCTCAATGTCGTCGACTTTGCCGCCGTTCCGTTCGCCAAACAGCTCCAGATCGTGCGAGAGACGGACTTGCTGGTCGGGGTCCACGGCGCCGGCCTCACGCACCTCATGTTCCTCCAACCCGGGTCGGCCGTTCTCGAGATCCTACCAGAGGGTTTCCAGCACAAGGGGTTCCGCAATCTTGCACAGATGCTGGGCATCGGCTTCTTCCGTGCCCATACTAAGATGCATGGGGATGCTTCGGGTAATGACCAATGGCAGTTTGATGCCGTTGAAATCAACCAGCGACGGCTTGTGGACTTGGTCGGCTACTGTGTGAGAAGCCTGTACAATAACGGGAGGAGGAGCTATGATGTACTTTGATGCGAATTGATAGCTAGTGGCCAGAGTAAAGACTGGTTTGGCAAGGGATATCCGGCGTTTTGTATCGATCGCTCCAACTCGACATCGGCACAGTTACTTCACCCCGTGGATATAGATGGTATATGAAGACCAGTGCCATTTAGGACGTCAAGGCTCAAGTTGCAACGCACGACACTGTTGTCCACGTTTCAGCATATCGTCCCTCGACAAGAGCCAGACGGCAAAACCGCCAGAAGGAAGCCCTCATTGTGCAGTTGTTCCCATGTTGCCAGGATGTGAGAAGCACTCCACTCAGGGTCCTGGTCGATGTGCACTGGTTCGTATTCTGCTCTGTTAGCTGCAAACAATTTCAATCCATCCATCCCCCAAAACACATGCTCCAGGAGGCACCATGTTCCAGGCATTAGGTGCGCGCATGGAGTACGCACTGGGGCACATGGAGCGTGGTTTACTGGACGGCGTAACCAGATTGGTACTAAGAATAGTCCATGTCGTGAACTAGGACACTTGGACACTGTGCACTTCTAGTGCACACGACCGCGCAGGGAGCTTAACGTTAGGCTGCCAGGCACTCGGCATCTAGCGCAGATCCACACGGCCTGTCGCAGATGACATACCCAGCCCGCGATGCCCTCCCATGAGACACAAAGGTAATTTATTTAGGGAGTGAGCATCACCATCCACTCGGGAGTGTCCACAGCGTGACAGTTCGGTGGACGCGCGGTGGCCCAGGCTTCAGCAGCCAGACCATTCCTAAATTCCCGCAACGCCTAGCTGGGCGCCACTGTGCTGTGCCCCCTGCCAACTCGACACCCTGCCTGCAAACTCTACATGCGCCATTATCACTCCTCGTCCTCCGAAGCGTCAACCCAACGGCTCCGTCTCTCAACTTTCCACTACTGAGGGTGCTCATCATCAGCAACATCGTCAACACCAGCATCGGATACCTGCATCGCCTCCCCAGCCGGGCTTGGTGCCCGAGCTAGGTGTAGAGGAGGGAGATGGCATCTGGGCTTCCGTCAACTCCGGGAAGGAGAATACGAAAAAGAAAATGCCTCCGCCAGCCCCTTGGACGAGAGACGCTCCTACTCTGACGACCGAGACCAGAACGGTTCGCCTCCGAGCCGACCTGTCAGCGTCAGGGGGGTTCTCATATAGGGGCGTCGGCGTGTCGGCGTAGGCACCGAACGACGCAGGCCGGGCTGCGTGCGCCAGAGTCTGCGTACGCAGCTGCGCGCTCGCAGAGCGCAACTTGTGCATTGCAGAGACGATCTTGGACACAGTCATCGGACCTCGATATAGTCCCTTAACTGCGCGCAGGGAGCAGACGGTCGCGAGACCCTCTTTTCCCCAGTAACCTAGAGGTACACGTCGCCTGGCGCATGGTATCAACAATACGAAGGCGGCAGTGAAGACTCCGAGAGGCTGTGGCAAGTGCGATGTAACGATTTGTACAGGCCCGAATTGCTGGGACTTGTACGAGTATCATAGTAATAAATTGAGGTACTGCCAATGGCGCGGCATCCCTATTAGCCCAGATCCCTGCCCGTGACCCTTCGCGCAGTAAAGGTTTGCAGCCACCTGGAGCCACGTAGCTGCAGTTTATATGTCACCCTACGTGGCGGTTTGCAAAAGTTTCATCCGGCTTAAAATAACGCCAAACCATTTTTAGAAATAATATGTTACTAATTGCTACCTAAAACAGTTTAAAGTAGTATTGAAGCAGTGGAAACTTTTCGAATCGCCGTACGAGTACAACAAAAGGGATGTGGAGGATACCAACGTCTGGCTCTGGCAGCTAAGTAGGTAGGCAAAAACGGCGGTGCGCGACTGCCGTAGTGCGACTTGCCGTAGCGCGACTGCCAGCGCCAACCCAGGTATTTTGTACCCTTTTGTGTGAGCTCACAAAGCGTTCGTGACTCACGGGTGTTGTCCTCTATTGTCAGTTGTCACGAGCCGCCACACTCCTGGCCTCCTGGCCTCTTGCGCGGTCTGGGCTTCTGTTCACCTCCCCTCACGGGTTTCTCGCTCAATTGTCCACCTTGTTCCTCCTCGGAGCTACCTTAAAGGCTCGCCCCTTATTCGCATTACGAGGCTTCCACCACCGCAGCCATGGCCTCGCGACAACATCAAGGCCAAGCTGCACCACCACAGCAGGCCTGGACGCCCTCATCGTGGCGCTCAAAACCCATCAAGCAGTCGCCCGCCTACCCGGACCAGGACAAGCTCTCCAGGGCCGTCAGCGACCTCGCCCGCCTGCCCCCCCTCGTCCACCCCAATGAGATCCTCGCCCTCAAGGCTCACCTGCGCGACGTCGCCCACGGCAAGGCCTTCCTCCTGCAGGGCGGCGACTGCGCCGAGCTCTTCGACTACTGCGAGCAGGGCGCCATCGAGTCCAAGATCAAGCTGCTGCTGCAGATGAGCGTCGTCCTCATCTGGGGCACCAACAAGCCCGTCGTCCGCATCGGCCGCATGGCTGGCCAGTACGCGAAGCCGCGCTCCAGCCCGACTGAGATTGTCCAGGGCAGGGAGATTCCCAGCTTCAGGGGCGACATCCTCAACGGCTACCACGTCGACGAGCGGGACATTGACCCCGACCGCCTGCTCAGGTGAGTCCCTCGCAAGCAGCCGACTGCCCGGCGAGCGAGCATGCTAACAAACGCCAGGGCCTACCACTTCTCCGCCGCCACCCTCAACTACATCCGCACCGCCATCGCCTCTGGCATCGCCGACCTGCACCGGCCCCTCGACTGGGGCCTCGGCCACGTCAAGGACCCCGTCCTCAAGGAAAAGTACTCGGCCATCGCCAACAGCATCCAGCAGACCCTCCGCTTCCTGCAGGTCATCAACGCCCGTCCCGGTGAGTTGGAGACGGTCGAGCTCTTCACCAGCCACGAGGGTCTCCTCCTCGAGTACGAGCAGCCCATGACGCGCCTGCTCGAGAAGCTGCCCCCCGCTCCCGCACCTCCGCCCAGCAGCAGGACTCCGAGCCCGCCGCCCCTGGCGGATCCAGCTGACGCGGCGGCCAAGCAGGAGTACTACGACACATCGGCGCACTTCATCTGGATCGGCGACCGAACGCGCCAGCTGGACCACGCCCACGTCGAGTTCTTCCGTGGCGTCGCCAACCCCATCGGCATCAAGGTCGGCCCCAGCACGCCCACGACGGACCTCCTCGACCTCCTGCGCACCCTGAACCCGAGCCGCGAGCCTGGCAAGATCACGCTCATCACGCGCTACGGCGCCGGCAAGGTCGGCGAGCTCCTCCCGCAGCACATCCGCGCCGTCGAGGACTCCGAGTACCGCCGCTGCGTCGTCTGGCAGTGCGACCCCATGCACGGCAACACCCTCTCCACGCCCTCGGGCATCAAGACGCGTCGCTTCAGCGACATCTACCGCGAGCTGCAGGAGTCGCTGCGCATCCACAAGGAGCAGGGCAGCTACCTCGGCGGCATCCACCTCGAGCTCACCGGCGACGCCGTGACCGAGTGCCTGGGCGGCAGCGAGGGTCTGGACGAGGACGACCTGTCGACCAACTACACCTCGTTCTGCGACCCGCGCCTCAACGAGAAGCAGGCGCTCGAGCTAGCATTCCTCGTTGCCGACCACTTTTCTCGGGAGCAGAAGCTGGAGGCGGCATGAGGGGCCACCGAGGCAGTGGGCAACCCGCAAAGGATGGAACGAACCATCGTTGCTCCACCATGCATACGGTAACCCCGTTTGATGAGATTTGGGACGGCAATGGCAATTTGGGACGGCAATGGCATCTTGTATATATCTCGCTTTTCGCACAAGCTATGACGGGAGTGGGAATCCCAGAGAAAAACAGCAATACAGTTGGTTCAGATTCAACGCTTAAATGAGAGTCTCTAGGTCTGGCCATTCTTTGCATCTGCACGGATAGAGGGCCATGCCTCTTGGGTGGGCATAATGGCTTGTTCGTCTCACTTGCGCCCTCTCTCTGTCTCTCCGCATCTAAGGCAACTGGCAACTCCTCAAAAGCCCGGCAGGAGGGGTGGTTCCGGCAACTTCTTCATGGGCCAAGCCTCAAGACAACGAAATCGTCTGCGCGCCCTCAAAAGCATCGCCCTTGTCCAGCCTCTGCCACCCCCGGACGCTGCCCGCCTCGACGCACACCATGTTCTTGTAGCCGTTCTTGGGCGTAAAGTCGGACATGCCCTCGGCCTTTTCGGTCCAGGGGTTCCACACAACCACCTGGTCGAGGTTGTCCCGCACGATGCGGAAGCTGGGCTTGCCGCCGTCGGAGATGACGACGGGGTGCCTGGGGCCTTTGGCCGGGATGTAGACGCGGTCCGTCTCGCCGGAGAAGGTGACGGGCGACGAGGCCTGCGTCTTGGCCTTCATGCCGTCGACCTTGTCGCTGTAGGGGGAGTCCTCGAGGCCGGTAACCTGGACGGAAGAGATGTCCTGTCGCCCATTAGTACTCGCCTCCTCTTGACGTGATGGCAATAAGAATGGAGAAGAGCAATGTCGTACCTTGACCCGAAAGTACGTGTGCAGGAGGGTTTGAATCTCGAATGGCTCGTCGCCGTCGTTGGTAATCACCAGCGTCGTATTCAGGCTCTCGCGCTCGAGGGTGACGCTGTACAGGAGGCCAAACTTGTAGGGCCAGAGAGCCCGGGTAGCCTCGTCGAGGTTGTCGGACGAGAGGCCAAAGTCGAGCTTGACGCTCGAGCTGGAGCCCTCGCTGGTGGACTTGCCGAGGAACTCCCACCTGGCAGTGCGGGCGAAGCCGTGCTGGGGGAGCTTGGACGTGGCTGCGTGGTTGGGGTCGGGAGGGCCGAAAGCCTTGAAGGGATCGTCAGTCCACGACCTCGGCCCGCTCGTCATAGAGGGACATGCATACCGGGAAGACGATGGGGATGCCTCCGCGCACGCCCTTGGAGCCATCGAGCTTGGAGCCCTCGCTCAGCCACAGCTTCTCATCGCCAGCGCCATCCTTCCAGCTCAGCACCGTGGCGCCAAAGAGCAGCACCTCGACGCTCTCGCCCGTGGGCAGCGCGGCCGCGACGCGCGAGTTGCCGTGCGAGATGGTGACCTGCGCCTGCGGGGGCAGGCCTGGCGTCGCAGCCAGGGCCGAGGGCTTGTTTGGTCTGTCAACCATTGTTGCGTCCTGTGCGTGACGTGCGATTCCGCGGGGAGCTTGTCAAAAGCCTCGGATGTCGCCGGGAGTCAATCGGGAGCGAAACTGATGCGGGGGGGGGGGGGGAAAGTCGTGAGCGGATAGCCACTCGAGGTAGATCGGTGCGCGTGACGGGTCGGATCGCGGAGGGAGAGATATGGACTTGCTTTGGCGAGGTACGAAGAAGAGAGAAATCGGAGATGGGATGGGACGGGACGGGATGAGATGGATGGAGTCGAGTCCCGGTGTTGCAGTTGGCGCATCCAATTTTGGGCGGCCGGCGCTCCTGGTTCCCGATGGCTGTCGGGGTACCTCAGGGACCCGTCAGTCCACGGGACGCGCTCCGCACGCTGCGAGAGGGAACGGAATGTTGCGGGGGACCGCCAAAGACAATTCGAGCAGAGAACCACGGCGATGGAAAGCATTCCCGATCTGTAGATGAAGCTCTACGCTCGTGCGTCGCCATCGCCTTGATTCCAATTGACTCGGCCGCGAGGCCAGCATCTTCACCAGCGCAGATGCCTCTCTTCGATGCCGATCCACTCAAGAGCCATCAACATCGAGCCCGAGCCGCTGGATGTGCAGGGACTCCAGAATAGACGGCCGAGCAGCATCTGGATTCACGCGAGGAGCATGTACCTGCGAAATTACCCCGCAATCTGCCTCGAGGGGCAGCCAAAGGCTAAACCGACCCATCGGCGGACGGATCGCCGATGTCACCACACGCCAGATTTGCATGTGGACGCCCGAGAGCAGGAGGAGTCGCCCGCAGAGAACCGCCTGGAGGCTCATCTGCAACAGGTGTCCGGACGCCATGCCCTATGGCCTTCAATGCTCGCGCCGCTTGTACGCAGGGGCTCTGTGTGGGTGGTGGTTTACGGGTAAGGTGGGGGCCCCCTGGCTGGAGGCTTACGTTTGGCCTCAAGTGCCGTTAGAAATGCTGCATTGCATAGAGCATTGCTTTGGTGGATGTGCGAGACTGGCCCAGCGCGCCTCGGTTCGGTCATACCGTCAGACTGTTTCCTTTGCTGCGGGCGACTCGATGGCCCAGCTACTTGCACGGCGCCTAAGCAGCTTCACTCTACTAAAGGCATAGAGGTCTTGAAGTCGTTACATGGACGCCAACGTAGAGCGTTATGAAAAAAATGCAAAGTATATACAGGCAGTGTAAGCCGTGTATGGAGAACACCTACCCTCATAACAGCCCTGTTGCACTCGTATTGACCATGCACTCGGGACAGCCGGGGCTGCTTCAGCCTCGAATAGCCCTCCGTACCCTCCGTCCGCCCGTTGAGATACGCCCATCCCAGCGGCGTCCCATGCCGCCTGTTGGCCATGTGCGTCAACGTTCGCCCCCGCGCCGGATGAGCAGCTTCAAGCTTCCGCCCGCCCATGCCCGCCGCCCATGGTAAGGGTCCCATGCCTGACGATAGTTCAGCCGCACCGTGGAACAGTTCCGCGTCTTCCCTCGGCGGGACACAACCCCTGATCTGCGGATACAGACAGGGCCGCTGATCACTGTCATGAAGCAGGCCCATCGTGAGCCCCGTATCATGTCACTCGTAGATCCCTGGGCGACATGTACCGTTACATTATGCGAGGGCCGACAATCAAAACAATGTGGCTCAGAAATGCAAGCTGGGATGTGAGACTACCAGGTCGCTGATGCGATAACAATCCTTCGTAATTGCCGGAAACGTGATAGACTCAATAGAGGTTCGGCCCGATCCACTTTCAATACTACAAGCCAGGGATTGTCAGCCCCGGCCCCGCCCTCGTCTGTCATTGCCGCTGCTTCGGGTACGCGAGGACCGTCAGCCTTCGCCTTGCCCGTAATCTCCACCGTCAGCTCCGTCTCCTTGAGTACTCGTAAGCCTCTGCCATTTTGCTGACCAGGATAGCGAAGAACTAGGAATGCCGCCAACCCATAGCTCTGCATATCACTCCTACAAGCAGTAAGCAAGTCGGTCAATAAGCTGCATTGGCGGATGAGATGTGACAAGGCATCATGCCAATATCGTTCCACTTGCGCGTCGTGTCATACGCCGGCAGTCACGCCGTCCGGGCTGGCAGTCATCCCGGTGAAGTGGCATAGATAACCGGGCCTCAGACATGGCCAGGGGAGCCGGCACCAGTGAGCATGCCTGGAAAGGAGCGTGTGGCGTGTTGTCAATTTGGCACGACTCCCATGGGAGAGGAGGGACCGTCGAGTCTAATACCATGCCTCCAACCGGCTCTTGGGCCGAGCGCCTTCTTTTTAGCCCCGTTAGGCTCGGATTCCCTGCTATTTAGATTAACACCGAATCCATCAACGGGATCATCTCGACTTTGAATGACGGTCATCGTCACGCTATCCAAGGGGGACGGGCCGAAGTTGGCTACTTGGGTATACTCCCGAAAGGCGCGCCTGAGACTCATAGGGCCTTCTTACATCAACCCTCTAATTTCGATATACGTCTGCGATGGCATCCTCGAGACTGGTGTCCGTGGTCGTTGTGCGGCGTAGACGGCTTGGATTTGTACTCTGTCACACGGTAGATGAGTAATTACAAGTAGCTACGAAGTCGACAATTATGACCAGCTCTAGGGAGTATCATGGTTCCGTGCTATTCCAGGGCCGCCCGGGAAATCAGTCCCTTTACCTGTCGCTTGGCCTGCCGTGGGTGATGAAAACTGCGTAGATAGAACAGTGTGTATTTGCATTTTCAACTCCCAAACCTGGCTCCATGGCGCGTCTAGATGGAAGAACAAAGTGACGTAAAGTCCGTTGGGTGGGTTTGCTAGGCGTACCTCCTTCCTCTCCAAATATGAGTACCCGTCTGGTGCCCTTCCTGTATCTTGCCCGAGTGCCATACAGTCTACTGCCTCCTGTCTGCACCATGTATCCAGATCTCGCGAATAGAAAAAAACCTCCAAACGGGTTTTGATGCCTGCTGTGCCCCTTTCCCCTCCTTGAGGGCCCCGGATCCGACATAACTCTCTATGTGTGAATTCATCCAGTTCTCCAAAACCTGTTTCCCGCCATCTTCGTACGATTCCCCCTTTTCTTTTGAGCAGTCGCATGCTTCCCAATTCAAATCATACGAGATTTCATGGCAGAGAAATGCAGAAAACATGACCGAGCTAGCTCGGCTGAGCTCACTGCTGCGGCTTGCGCTGCGTCTCCTCGTCCGCGTTGATGAACATGCCCTTGTTGGCATCGGCACTCGTGTCGGTGGAGCTGCCATTGCGGTGCTTCATGCCAGCTTTCTCGTGGACCTCGTCGATCGGGATGAGCAGCTCGCCGTTCTTGCCATAGCGACGCGGCTCGATCCTGGCCTGCTGGACGACGGTGAAGGCGCCTTTCCAGCCTGAAACCTTGTGGAAGATGGTGTCCATCTCTTCGAGCGATCGGTATGCCGTCTCAGGAAAGAAGTAGTAGACCGACGGGACCATGAAGGCGTTGATGACGGCGAAGATTATATAAGTCTGGTATCCAATGTTCGCGAAGGCGATGGGCGTTACCATAACAACCTGTTGGTTTTGGCATGTTAGCCGCGCGAACCCAGCTAAACAGCGCACGGCCCGACCGCGGGAAACACGCCGATAGTGTGTGGCAGACTTACCAGAAAATTGAAGATCCAGTTTGACGAGGTAGACAGGGCGTTTGCAGGGGCGCGGGTGCGCAGGGGCGTGATCTCGGCAGGGTACAACCAGGTCATCCCGAGCCAGCCGACAGCAAAGAAGGTGTTGAAGACGAACAGGAAAACGATGCCGGCAATCTGGCAAGCTTTGTTGTCGGTCCTGGAGTTGACTCCCGCCAGAATGGCCATGGTAGCGGCCTGGCCCACGGCGCCGAAAAGCATGAGCCTGCGACGGCCGACGCGTTCGACAAGGAAGACGGCAGGCCATGAAGCTATGAAGTATTCGGTGCCATTGAGCGCAGCGAGCAGGCGAGACATGAAGGGCGACATGCCGAGATCCGAATAGATCTTGGCGGCGTAGTAGGTGATGAGGTTGATGCCCGAAATCTGCTGGAACATCTGATTGACGTAGGCAATAATGGTGCGGTGCAGAGTGCGGTTCTTGTCGCGGGCGAACAGCTCGGCGTAGGTGCCCTTGCTCATCTCCTCGACCGTCTCCTTGATCTCGCGGAACTCGTTGTCGACCTGCTTGTCGTCCGGGTCAACGCCGGCGATGGCGGCAATGACCTCGCGCGCCTCGTCCTCACGGCCCTTGAGGATGAGCCAGCGAGGCGACTCGGGCAGGGCAAGGACAAAGACCAGGATGAAGAGGCAGAAGACGATCTGGAAGGCCAGCGGGAAGCGCCATGCGACGGAGCCGGGCGCAAAGGACAGGCCCAGGTCGATCCAGTACGAAATCATGATGCCGCCGGTGATGAGGGCGCCCTCGATCATGACCAGCTTGCCGCGCTTATGGGCCGAGCATGTCTCCGACTGCCACATGGGGACCGTGGACGTGTTGGCGCCGTTCCCGAGGCCAGTGACGATGCGACCGATGATGAAGTGCGCGAGGGTGAAGGCAGACGCCTGGAGACAGGCACCGACGACCATGATGGCGGTGCCGAGGAAGATGACGCGCTTGCGGCCGAGGGGGTTGCCGATGAAGATTGTGGCGACGGCGCCGATGAAGCAGCCCAGATTGTACGACGCCACGGCGATGCCCTGGTGGGTAGACCGGTTGGACTTTTCGACGGGAGAAAGGGACGGGTCCTGCTCGTTGATGTCGGGGAACTGGCTGAGGAAGATGGGCAGCGTCAAGATGCCGCCCATGACTCCCTGGTCTGCGATGGGGTCCCGCGTCAGTGAACCGATCAAGGCCGTCTCAGCAAGGGGCCTGTTCACTTACCGTAGCCGAAGAGAAGGAAATCACAGCCAGCAATGGCGCCAATGGCCCAGTTGAGGGCCTGGCCGCGGAGGCCAAGGAACTTGTTCCCCATTGCAGCCGCAAGCTCGGGCTCTGCTTCCTGCGTTCGGTTTCTTGCCGATGCTCAGAAGCGGTTAAGGATGGAGAGGAGGAGGGTACCTAGGGAGGCAGCGGCCGAGGGGTTGGTAGGCCGGCGGAAGCAGACAGCTTTTGTAAATTGCATTCGGTTCGTGCCCAAGGTACTCGTACGTTTTTGCTTCGCACTCACCTGCGGCACCGCCATGCATCCGGCAACCCAATACCGGGGCCGAGCGACTCCATCGCCATGTTGCCTCGCTGTGCACAGCCCGCGAGAACTGCACATGCATATAGTGCCTGGGGTCCTGCACGGTGGATCATGGATCCATCATCCATGAGCGGAAGATGCATGCAGCGGACGACGGGGCCACCGCCGCGGGTCCCGTACAGCCACGACGTGCGTGCCTCTTCAGGCATCCATTCAACACACACGGATGCAGACTCCTGCGGAACGCACCGCTCGGCCCCGACCCGCGCCCCGGCAGGCATGGGGAACGGCGACGTCATTTCGACCTGAAGCGCGCCGAGGGGCCCGTCGAAAATCCCCAAGGGGCCGCCTCAGCTTATGCTCATTGAAGTTAGTAATACTCCGACGAAAACCGGGGGAGAATCCCGTGATAATAAGCATACATAACTGGGTCTGCGCGGCTTTTTTCGCAGAGCCATCTACTTGACGCGCCCTCGTCTCTGCCACTCTGCACCTCTCTTCCATTGCAGCGGTCAAGTCCGGCGTGCGGATGCTCGCGCCAACTTCGCCGTTCGAGGTGCCGTCTCGGTACATCCGCAAGAAACTGAGCCAGTCGCTCCTCTCCCGACAGAGGAACGAGACTCCGGCTGACATGACTCGGGCTGCTGTTTCTTCAGCCGGCATCCAGTCGAAGTGGCCGAGGTGCAGTTGTCTCACGAGGCACTTCCTCTCAGCACTGTCATCCTGTCATTCATGATAATCCCTGGCCTGCTGACGGGCGGGTGAGTTGGCCATCCTACCGTTCGTCCTCCGTCATCCCATCTTATCCGGAAAACGGTTCAAGTGCCGGCCAGACGATTCGGTCGCTGCCGCATCTGCCAGCAGCGGCCCCCAACGGAATCTGATATCGGCATGCATTCACGCATGCAGACTCGCCTCTGGCTGTTGTAGCCGCAACCACCGTCAGCGTCGGCTTGTAAATCCCTCGCACGGCCCGCGAGCTACCAATACGCCAGTGTCTTGCTATCCGTGCTGTTTTCTGTTGGCTGCGCGAGGGCATCATCGCTTCTCTCGGTTGGCCAAAATAGGAATCCCGATCGTGTCAGAGCCACCACCAAATTCTTCAGTGTTCCCAACCAGTCTTGATAGCCGGGAAGAGTTCCATGTGTCTTGGCCCATTGTCTCCCTGCGCCTGCCGTCGTCGTCGTCGTTGTTGGTCCCCGTTCATGGATCATGAATACCAAGCATGCCCCCCATCTTTTCCCTCATGTTCCCCCCATCTTTGGGTGGCTTATACCATCACGGCTGAGACCCCGAGTTCCCGCTCCCCGTCTCTCACGATAGAGCAGGCCGGCGGAATCCCCTTTTACTAGGTGCCTCAAATCTTTGCACACCTTCGTATTGTCTTGTGAATGCCATCTTACGCATGGCACCAGTAACCTGGAATATGCCAATATACTGTACGTGTTCCATGAGACATGCAGCGAACCAACCTCACATGACCTGCCAAACACTGAGGTGCATATCGCCCTCAAACCAAACACAGTTGTTGACGCCCATGATGCATGCATGACCGGGGATCTCTTCCCCATTAAGCACTCTCCTTTTCCTCCCTGCCTCTCCTCTCCGCTTCATACAGTTCTCGCTTCAGGTCCATCAACACCGTCTCCATCTCGTAGACCCTGTCTCGCGTGAGAGCCGCGTTACGCAGCTGGTCCAGTCCGCTTCGCAGCGTCTCCATGATCGACAGGGCCTCATTCCCTCCAGCCGCGTGCGCTCCACAAGGTTCCGCGTCTGTTATCCTTGCCAGCGTTGCATTCGCAGTCTGCAGAGACGCCGCAAGGGATTCCGTCGCCAGCTGTGACATGAGCTCTTCCTCCGTGTCTTCGACGTCCGGACCCTCGCTCCGCTTCGCAGAACCTGCCTCCTCGTCTGCCTGCAGCTCGCCAGCATTCACATCCGATGCGTCCGTTCGTTGCTTTCGTTTGTGTGAGCTTTGTCTGGTTTCCCTCCGGGTGTCCTGTCGAGGGGCGCGGTTCATGGTGGCTGCCGGCCAGTTCGCTTTGGGCAGGTCTTTCGGCTGCTGTGCGTCCTCTGTTTCTGCCGATCGATTTCTCTTGCCACGACCTTCCGCTTGCTTCTGACCACCTCGCTTCCTCTTGCGCTTCGCTCTACCCTCGGCCTCTTTGTCGGTGGCCTCCGCCGGCGTGGATGGTATGACGAGCGGGACCGACCCCTTAGATCTCCTGCGGGTCGACGGACCGGGCAGTGATGGCGAGTCCGCCTGGACCATGATGCACTCACTCATCTCCACATCTTCTGGCACGCTCTTTGGCGGGCTGCTGTCCCCTTCGGTCATAGGCAGCTCATAGCGCCGTGACTCCAGTTCGACGACCAAGTTCACCATGCACCTTTCCTCGCCCTCGCTGAGCGCAAACGATGCGTCCTTCGCGCCATCCCTAGAATGGCCATCCCCGGCCGATAGCTCCGGTTCATCAGAGGACGGTGACCGCTCTAGGTCGCTTCTAGCATCAACAAACTCGTCCTCGCCGGACTTAGGTGTTTCTTGCGTCTGGCTGGGAAGTGCTAGGTGGCGCTGGGGTGGCGTAACTGGTGGTTCTGCAGGCAGAGGAGTTGTTTCGCCTTTCCTTTGACTGTCCGTAGCACTCTGTTCGTCATCGGTAATGCTCGAAGGAATTACCATTGCTGTTGCGCAACCCTTGGCGGCAGCACGTCTCTGCCGGTTTGTCGCTCTACGGGCTCTCGGCTGGGAGACATCCTCTGCCAGGGCAGGAGGGGCAGCCTCGACATCTTTCGCGGCGGTCTGCTGTTGATGGCTTGCCTCTGGTGATCCGGTTGGCGAAGAGAAGTCCCAACTTTCCAAGGAGCTGTTGGCTCGTGACCGCGACTGGATCTGGGATAATAAAGGATACGGCCGCGGTAAGGGCGGCGATGATGGAGGATCGTTGGCGTCGTCTATCGGCAAGACTTGTCCTCGCCTCGGCGTTGGTGTGGAGCGGATCAGCTCATCGAAGGACGTGTTGTGCTTCGGAGTTATTTCCCTGGCCAGGCGTTCGCTATCGACAGTCTCTTCGTCCTTGCTCTTCTTTGGTACAACTTTAAGAGATCCAGCAGGAGAGCTCGACCGCATGTTAGGATATAAAGCAGTATTCTCCCGCTGCCTCTCTCGCACTTCCTTCTGGCGGTCCGTTAGGTGCTGAGACTCGTCGTGCTGAGGAGGCGAGGGCGCAATCGGTGCAAAATGCATCTGGGAGTCATCGTGGCGAAGGCGCGGTGCACTCTTTCTCTTGGCCGGCATTTCGCGAACCTCTGGGGTCAGTTCCATTCGGCGCTTTCTAGTCGCAGGTCGCCTGGACACCGGCACCACAGGAGCGGCAGCTTCGCCAGAATCATGGCGGGAAGATGCAGACGAGATGGCCACGAAGCTCTGGTCGTCCGGATGTCCGTTGAAACGGGGTGCCTGCGCACCAAAATCGCCACTCGACGAGTTGGCGCCAGGCACAACGAGATCCATCTTTGATCGCAAGGACGAAACTATGGACAGGAGGCTGCCCGAACACTCAGTCGTCTCTTCGTCTTTTACAGCTGCGTTCCAGACATCTGCTGCCCTGCCAAGAATGAATGCATCCTTGCTCTTGAACGCGGCGGTCAGGAGTGGCTCGATCTGGTCGAGGTCTTTCGTCTCGAGTCGTCCGTACGAGGTGAGCTCGATGCAAATACGGTCCCAAAGTTGGCGTAGCTATGACTGTCAGTATCTACTCTTGTCAACAGGCAAGATTGGACTTACAGTTCTGCAAATGGAAGACTTGTCGCTCATTCGAAGCTGAGTCTTCTCATCCTGAACCCACGAGCATAGACCTGGCTGCATCTTCGAGATGGTCTTGAGGCCCGCCTGCGACAAACACCTATCGAAGAACTTTTCGACCGCTCCAACAAATGCACCCACCTCCGCATGTGCCTCGATGTCAGCATACCTGTCGTAGAGGAGTTCCATCATATGGTTGAAGAGCCTGTAGAGGTTATCAAAAGGATCGGACGAGCCAGCCTTGCCCACTGCCGGTGGCGCTCCCCAGAGTCTCAAGCGAGCAGCTTCGAGCGCCTGTCGATCCCGAGGCAACTTGGCCGAGTCGAACAGCATTATCGTCGCTCGGATAGTCATGCTTAACGGGGCGGCCGAAGTGCTCGAGATATCGAGCACAACTTTGGCCAGCGGCTCGATGACGACAAGAGCACGGCCGGCGTCACCAAACTCTCGAAGCACATTCGTGGAAACGAAATCGAACAGTGACTCCCAGTGAGTGATGGGCAAACTTGGGTGACATGTTAGGCCACGCTCGAGCAGGGAAACAAGTTCTCGATATATGGGTCCCAAGAGCTTCTCACTGTCAGATGCGCCGGGTGCAGATCCCGTAGGGCTGCTGTCCAGGGATAGCTTCATGTACTTTGCTGCCAGTAGCCAAGGCCCAAAAGGCGTGAGCGAGTTTCGCGGTAGCAGCTGAATTAGCTCTCGAGCGAGGTCCACACGGCTCTTGTCGTTGTTCCTGACCTTGAAAAACGGTTCAAACACTGATTGAAACAAGTCGGCCAATTCCTTGTCGTCGGCGCAGCCAGGGGGGTTCGAACAGAGCATTGAGAACAAGTGATGTAGTGGTGTGCGCACAGTCCCGTGAGTCTTTTCGTTCTTGCCCAACCGTAGCGACAGTGCAGCGACGGGCTCGAACTTGTTGGCCACCCCCATGGATAG
Organism: Tolypocladium guangdongense; assembly: GCA_022114105.1. NCBI lineage: Eukaryota > Fungi > Ascomycota > Sordariomycetes > Hypocreales > Ophiocordycipitaceae > Tolypocladium > Tolypocladium guangdongense. The sequence continues at coordinate 6,261,514 of NRQP01000002.1, forward strand.
TTTCTTTTCCGTAAAGGGAAGAAGGCCTATTTTGTCGACCATCAACTGTATAAAGTGTTTCACACTGGGAAAGAGTTTGGCGTTGGCCGAGCCGTCGTCGCCGCCGAGTCCTTTCGACCAAACCTTGGATAGCAGGTCGAGGCAGCAGGCAAAGAACTTTGCGGTGTCGTCTGATACTTTAATGTCCTTGACCGATGCTGCACCGACAGAACTGACCAGAGCCTGCCACAGTCTGAACACCAGGCTCTCCGTGTTGGCTAGATCCGCAAACTTCTTTTCCAGAATGGGTCCCACCGCTTGCAATACCTTGTCGCAGTTCCGCCGGACCCATTTTGAGTCTATTGGCAACAGCTCCTCTGGTCTGACTGGCATCGTGTCCAAGATACGGTCCATGTTTCGACCTGCACGTGGCGTCGTGACATCCAGAAGGCCAACCAACATCCGGGCCGCCTGCATCATGCAGTCTCCGGGAACGTCCGGTTTACCATCGAGGCTAATGAGCTGCGTCATGATGGGCTGAACGGCGGCATCCCAGATGACCTCGTTGGGGTATTTATTGGTGCCCTGGGCGAAGGCAAAATAGTAAAGGCTGCAAACGCCGCCGATAACAACTCTCCGTAGCTTGATTGCCTCCTCTTGCTGCTTGGTGCTCGTCTTTCTCCGCAGCTGGCTCAACAGAGGCTGACAGAGCGTCCCTATCGCCTTGGAGGACAGTTTGGTGTCGAGAAGAGATAGATAGACATACCGGTTCCAGGCATAGTTGGCTTCTTGCTTCGTTGCTCCGTCGGTCATGTTGAAGGCGGACTGAACGAGTATCAGCCAAGGGCTGTAGTATTGCCACCTATCCAGCGGACACCTCAGGAAGAGAATGACAACGCTCCATATCTGCGGCACGGCGGAGGAAGTCTGCTTTTCCCTGAGCATGCCTTGCAGCCTCTTGATGTAAAAGTCAATGTACGTCTCATCGTCGTTGGTGGCCTTGAAAATTTCGGCAGCTTTCCGAAACAGCAGTTTGTCGAACCGAAGAGCAAAGCCAGCCTCGGTCCCCAGGCTGATGGCTTGAGAGCGAATATCTCTGATGGTGCTAAGCATGTCAGTGAACATGTCCTTGAGCCAGTCCGAGTGAGTGGCCATGCAGGTCCGGGACTGCTTTACAAGTCGCTTGTAGATGTGTAAACGACCCATGACAATGCTCTTCCCTTTCAGGTGATCCTCGATCTTGTGGAGGGCCGCGAGCAGGCGCCCAACCCGGTCGGGGGCCATTACTTTGGCGGAGAAGTTTTGGAAGGCGACAACCTGCATCAAGTGGCGAACGACGTCCTTGGGCATGTTGGCGTCTTCGAAAGATCGGATGGCATGGTCGATGATGAAGACGCCGAAATCCAAGTCGAGCGTCGAGGCGATTGCTGGAAAGTGGAGGAACGTGGCGAGCAAGGTGAGGGCGTGGTTGACGAGGGTAGTGTCCAATGTACCGCTTTCGTTCTTGGACGTGATGTCGCGCTGGATGAACTGCATGAACAAGCTCATTTTTCCCTGCAGGGCAACTCGATCGGGGAGGTTGTCGGACGTCTTCAATGCCCTGGCAAGCATCATGTACGCGTCCAGTTTGGAGTCCCGGTCGGAGCCGGCAAGCTGCTTTATTGTCGAGTCCAGCATCTCGATAATGTTGGGCTGGATCGCCGTGCCATTGACCTCAACACCCAGGGACGAGGCGAGCGGGTTCGGAGACGAGGAGGGCTTGAGGATGCCCTTGATGGGCTTAAGAGACACTGGGCCAGCGGAGAGAGGCGAGGACTTGTCGAGTCGGCCGCCGTCGCGATACTCGGGCGGATCCTTGTATTCGGTGTGGTTCGACCACCCAACCTTCTTGCGCACGCAGGCCAAGCTTGAGCTCGAGCCAGTTGCCGCCGAAGAGGCCGGCGAGTGCGCGTTGGGCGGCGTGTGGAGGCTGCGACGAGGGTCGAAGGCTTGTGAGGCGTCGACGTCGCGGCTCGCCTCTCGCGGGGGCGTCGGCGGTCGAGCCGGCAGAGACGTGAGGATGTTTGTGGAGGAGGCCAAGGCTGCTGAAGATGCCATGGCTGCTGCTGCCAGGCAGCACGGCGATCTAGAGAGCGGTGGCGAGTCCACGCAGCACCACGCGCATTGGGGGTGCGCGAGCCCAGGCGCGGTGGACCGGAGGAAAGCCGAGCAATGCGTCAAGAGGTCAAGGGCGCGTTGGCCATGGCCAAGACGGCTGCGAAGACCTAGGTGGGTATGAAATGAGTGCCGAGTTGCCAACCCTGTGACGCTGTTCTTTTTCAATCAACGCGACCGCGGTGCACGTAATAAAACGCGTTCAGCAGCCTGCCGCAGCACCCTGGCGCGCGACGAGCCGCTTTAGGCGGGCCCAGAGGCCATTTAGCGGGCCGAGTGGTCCGTGCTCCGCGTCGCGGAGGCTGCGAGGTCTTCCATCCAAGCCCTGAATTGCCCACCGAGCCAAGCCCGTTGCCTCCACTCCACTGCCCCGCCGCTCTTCAGCGCTGGGCAGGGCGTGCGTCATCGCGGTCCGACTCAAGGCCGAGACCTCGAGCACCTTGACTTGCTTGCAGATGTGAACGCAAGGTAAGTACTTGCCTTACGACGCCTTGGCCTACTGCCTCGGATGTTCGTAGCACGTGTATCCGTACGGAGTAGGATCTGCGTCACGCGGGGCTGTCAGGAGATTGCGCCAACAAAGTCAATGATCCGTGTGTGGCCCGAAAAGCAGGGCAAGGCACTGCCGCCTCTCCGGCTGAGGGCTGGCTGAAGCAGTTGCAGTTGGTTGCAGTTGCAGTTGCCATCCATCCATTCCCACCGGCCCCCTCGTCTTTGTGATTAATAGTGGAGGCCGCTTTTCAGGTCCCGCACAACCAGCAACGGACATCCGTCTCCCCCACGTCACGACTCGGGCCTGAGGGGCTAAATACAGCATCTGCCCTCGCCTACTTGTCTTCGTCCGCTCGCACGCAAAGCTTATTTCGGCTCTGCTTCGCCTTGGGTTCCGGGGGCCGCTCGACCGGCATCTTCGGCAGACAACACCCGTTGCCATATCTGCAGACCACTCCACCATGGCTACGTCGGCAGTGGCAACGGCCTCTGGGCCAGGTCAGCATTCTACGAAACCATCAAGCGATTCGCTCGCTAACCAATCCCAGCCAAGCTCAAAGCCGTAGCAGAGCTCGTCGACAAGCTCACTGAAGACCTTGATAAGATAACCCTTCTCCCCAAAGGTTCGTTGACAATCAGTTTCCTGCCGTTTAGCAAAGCGAACCGGTGAGCTGACAAGCGATCCAGCCCGCAACGAAGCTCTGGAGCAGCTCAAGGTCTACGGCAGAGACCCCAAGGATGCCGACCCAATCTTCACCAAAGAGGTCTGTCGCCTCTCTCTACCGTCTTCTGTGCGAAGTCTGACTCTTCGTTAGGGTATATCCATGCTTCTTCGACATTCATTTTACAGCCCCTCGACTGAAACAGCCCGAGCCGCGCTTAGAGTTTTAGCAAACGCCATGCTTCTCAAGCCCAAAACGCGTCAGATGTTCGTCGACGAGGGATTTGCCACGAGAGCCTGCAGCGAACTCAAGATGGACAGTTGGGACAACGAATTCCTCATTTCCCGCATCCTCTTCCTGTCTACATATGACACCGACGTCGATCTGCTGAACCTCATCGAGAAGCACCGACTCGCCGACCACATTGTTGAGAATCTACACCGGCATGCCAAGGTCATGTCTAACAAGGCTAAAGCCAAGGCCGAGCCTATGGAAGAGATGGCATTGGGAGAGACATTGAAGCTCATGTTTAATGTCACTCATTTTTGCAAGGAGAGACTATCGTCCTTTACTGCCGCTGTTACCCATGTTGTTGCGCTGTTTTGGAAGCATGATATCCCAAGCTCAAAGCCCCTTGACCCCCCCTTCGGGCCACTTGTCAACGCTCTCCTTAACCTCGATATGACGGCCGACAAAAGCCAGTCTGCTTTGTATCCCAAGAGTGAGCCTAACAAGGTCTCATTGAGGCTGGTGGAGCTCCTTGGTCAATCGATGAAGGCGTACGGCGACGGCGAGCTGGAAATTGTCGTGACACCACTCGTCAGCCTAATTGGGAACCTTTTTGAGAGTGCGCCACAAGCAGTGCAGCAAGTTTTGCGCGAGTCACTGCTCCCCACTGCTGCCGATCGTCAAGGTGTCCTGGGACGTGGAGAGACGCTGTCGGCCAGCCTGCTCAAGAATTCGACGAACCCAATGGCCCCGGCTTTGAGGGACGCCATATCTCACCTTCTGTTCAACTTGTCGGATAAGGACGCCTCAAAGTTCGTCGAAAATGTCGGATACGGGTTTGCGTCGGGTTTCCTTTTCCAAAACAACGTCCCTATCCCGGCCTCTGCGTCTGAAGCATTCAGCACGGGCGACGCTGCTGGCGTACAAAAACCTGTCAACCCTATTACCGGGCAGTTCCTTGACAAGGAAACGCTCACAGGTGGGCCGGAAATGAGTCAGGAGGAAAAGGAACGAGAGGCTGAGCGGTTGTTTGTGCTCTTCGAGAGGTGCGCAGCTAAAAACTCTTTCTACTAGAGAATGGCGATGCTAACATGACCTCAGGCTAAAGGCAAACGGCGTCGTTGATGTGCAGAACCCGGTGGAAAGGGCAGTTCAAGAGGGCAGGTTTCGAGAATTAGACGATGACGAGGTCGAGGAGCTTGATTGAACCGCACCAGCGTTGCATCGCGCGGCAATAGAGTTGTGGCCCAGTGCGTAATCTCTTCGGGTTACATAGGGGCCAGAGTCGTGTAGCTGGATGGCATGCCGAGGAGCGGGTGCGCTACTTTGGCGACGGAGTTGCATGAGTCGAGTTCGATAATACCAGACTCTTAAATGATTATTCTGTTTGCAGCACCGTACTTGGTGCCGTCTATGAATTCAGCGGGCGAAGCGAAGCAGGAGAATGGGGATTGGTTGACCGAGGGCTTGCCAAAGGGATGATCAAACATGACTCTAAGCCAAAGCTTCCGTCGCAACTTGCCAAATAAATGTAATACTCGGCTTTGCGTTCTTTCTATTCCTCTATGTATGTGTGTCGACAGTGGCCTGCTGCTTGAGCGTGAACCCCTGACCGCTTCCGCAACCAGCAGGCTCCCGCTCGAGCATGTCACGGTCTCCTGCCACGCGATTCAGTGCCTAGGAACACGGGGCCATTTCATCGTTTAATCCACATCTCTTCGAGCCCTTTACTCTTTCAACATCATCTACCTCTTCCCGAAGCGCAACACTCCTTCCGTCGTATGACATCGTTTTCTCCCACTCTCCTGCCTTTTGTGCGAACTCTGGATTCAACACGCGCCCTCCCACCGCCGACGTTACGCCACGGCACGGCGCAGGCAGCCGAGCATGCCGCCGGCCAACAAACTATCCGTTTTCATCGGTCGCGAGACCAGGGTGGACCGTGATGAGGTTGAGAGGTGCGTCTTTCATGTCCATTTCCTTGTTGTCCAGCGAGGCTCACGACTGACGGGGCACACCCCAGCATCCGTCCCAGCATCGAGCGTCGCCTGGGCTCGCCTGAGGACTTGCACCGTGTGACTTCGGCCATCGTCCGCAGCGACCACGATGCATGCGACGAGGAAGATCGCGATTCCGGTCCGAACGGCCGCGAGGGAACGCTGAGCGTCTCTTCGCGGCCCAGCCAATCCAAGAAGCGAGGGCCGCGGGCATCTACAACCGCTACGCCGCGTCGCAAACGCCGGCGCACCGCCGGACAGGAGACGGTTCCGCGCCGTTCGACCAGGATCCGAGCTACCACCGCCGCAAAGCCAGCGCCTAAGACTCCGGCGACCAAGCCCAAGCCGGTGGCCAAGAAGTCACTCTCGACCCCCAGGCCCCACGCAAGCAGTGAGTGGGAGGTTGAAAAGATCGTCGACTCCCGGATCGAAGAGGACACCTTGAAGCACTTTTACCGGGTCAAGTGGAAGGGGTTTGCGTCCAAGAAAAACACGTGGGAGCCGAAGACGAACTTGGCGCACTGTTGGGAGGCTATTGAGGCCTATGAGAAGGGGGCGAAAGGAGAACGTTGACTAGGTTCCTGGGCCATTGCTTCGACCGCGGTAGGCATGATAATGAGCTAACATGTCCTCGTGGAATCACCCTCACATAAAACAAAAAGTCCCTTTGGTCATACTCCTCTCTACAGCACGTGCTCCAGCGGCAATTTATCGACACGAGTGTCACGTAAATGTCATTGCCGAGGCTGCCTAAATACAAAACTCTGAGTCGGGATAGAAGTCTCCATCAGTAGCGTGATCGTACACTGTATGTACATGCGTCCTCCTCTTCAAGCGTCACTCACTCATGCATCCACCACTCCTCACAGCGCATTTGCGAGGAACGCCTTCGCCCCCAGGATCGTGCCAGCAAAGGGCAGCATACCTCGCGTAAAGTTCAAAACCCCCCACGTGTTTATCGCACTGGCCACCGGGGCGTCGGTACCTTTGACGCCGTCCTTGGCCGCCTTTTGCAGCTTGTCGTTTGTGCCCTTCATGAGGATGAGGGTATACGGCACGATGGAGGCGACGCATGCCGCCGCCGCCGCGAAGCCCCCCCAGCGCCCGCCGCGGCTGTACGTGTCGTACGCGGCGTAGAGGTACGACACCGTGACGAGGGACGCGACCTTGGGCACGAAGTTGGAGCCGCGGGCGTACAGCTCGGCCCAGACCCGCCCGCTCGCCTCGGGCACGGCCTTGATCGCGGGCACGGAGAGAAGGGAGACGGTGCTGATGGTGCCTGCGACGGAGGGCTGTGAGTCTGGCGTTTCGCGGCATGAGGGCTTCGTGGATGGGTGTAGCTACCTGAGGTCCATGCCGATCCGAGGATGCCGGTGGCGACGGCGATAAATGAAAGCCCCGAGTACTCCATCTTGGTGTTTTCAAATGCGGTTGGCCGATGGAATGGAGGTCTTGAATGCAGATTCAAGCCCCGCAGAGTCCTTTTATATTATTATCGGAGGTGATGTTGGGTCCTTCGCAGTGACGAAACTGTGTGGTAACCAGCGCGCCACCAAGAGTCTATTCAGCTCGTTAGACACTACGAAACCTCGACTAGTCTCCCCATGTATTACCGGCACCACCACGCCTGGCTCCCCGTCAGCCTCAACTGGCCGGCCTTCGGCCCACAAAGCCACACATGACGGCCGTCTGCGTGAGATCGCGCAGGTCTGCCTCTTCCCAGACCTTGACGAGCTGCAGCTTGCACTTGGCGAGCACCCTCTGGCTGGCCCTATTCGAGTCGAGCGTCACCGCCACCATGCACTCCCTGGCCAGGCCGTCCTCTGCCGCGCGCTCGACCGTGCTCTTTTCCACCTTGAGGTCAACCTCTGCCCGCGGCAGCGCCCACCACGCCTCGAGGAACCCGTTGACGAACTCGGTTGCGTAGCCCTTGCCCCAGAATTCCTTGCGGAACATGTACCCGAGGACGGGCCAGCCAAACTCGCCGCCCGCCTTGTGGCAGCCGCCGGTGCCAATCATCTCGCCCGTCGAGGCGAGGCAGATGATGAACTCGTACTTGGCGTCGCCCTGTGGCGCCAGCCGCTTGACGAACCGCTCGCGCGACCACTCCAGGTCCTTGTCCGGCTCGCCCTGCGCCGTCCACTCCATCACCTCGGGCTGCAGCCGGAGCGCGTGCCACGCCTCGAGATCGCTCTCCAGCGTCCGCCGGAGGACGAGCCGCTCTGTCCTGATGTCCGGCCGGCTGTCCAGCAGAGGGTACGGCACAGCCGGGAGGGTCGTCCTGACCGTGACCCATTCCAGCGGCGACGGTGCAAGCATGATGGCGGAGGGCGCGATGGTGCTTGGTTGGATGACTGTTGTGCTTGCTATGGCCGCACTGCTCAATTGGGAACGTGTCCGCTAGTGATGCCTTCGAGTCTATTATGTGTCTTGAGAACTTGTTGCGCAGTATTCGTAGGCATCTCCATGAGCAACTTCATCTGAAAACAGCAGCTCTGCTCATAGATTGAGTGAGTCACAGCCGCCGCCTCGTGCCCGTGTCATGTGGGCGCTTCCTCTCTTGTCAGCCGGACATATCCGTTCCGGCACTAACATTTATTACCTTGCTCAGGGTCCAGCAATTTGCCCGACACGAAGCTTTGTTACAGACGAATCCAGTTGCGAGTGTTGCAAATGTCGTACACTCGTCACGCTATGCCTCTGATTCGAATCGCACCTCTCAGCTCCTGTCAATGCAAAAAGCATGATGCTGTCAAACAACATCTCTCTGGTTGTCAACGGCCGGTACTGCCGCCCGCAGATGCAAGCACCCTCAATTTACAACCAGAACCGAAGCTGCTGAGCCGTTGGCCCATGTCTGTGCACAAAACGCAGGTTGGCCCATGTCTTTGCTTAAAACGCAGATTGGCCCCAATGTTAACTGGTCAGCTTGGACGAGAGCGGCTTGCCCAAGTGGTCTTAGGAAATGTCGTCCAAAGACGTGGACACGGACCAGCATTCAATCGCACGCGACATTCACGTAACGCTACTTCACCGCCAATTTCTCAAGAGTTTTGGTTCATTCGTTGCCCGTTTTGTGGGGCAAATGCAGTTGATATTTCCGTGACCCGTAGTTAACACCCGCAGAACCCTGCCCAACCGTCATCGAAACCAATAACATTCTAAGCGAAGGTAGATGGTCGCTGCGCGCTGAACAGCTTCGTGGTGGCGGCCTTGGTGACACGGTGGGGGAGAGGAAAGCTCAGGTTCTTGGTGACGAGCTGCTTGATGTAGGGGCGCTTGATATCATCGGTCTTCTCGAGCTCAACAACACGGAGGATCTATTTGCTCTTGTCAGTTCACTCCTCTTCTCTAGCCGCTGACGCCATCTTGCACGTACGTGGATCGACCTGAAACGGGCGCGGTGGCGGGCGGCCATGTCGGCGTACAGAGCCTCAACGGCATCAGTGCGCGACATCTCACGGTACTCCTTGTACATGTTGTGGGTGCCGGAGCGCGAGTCGTATCGGAGCCAGACGCCGAAGTTCTTGACCTTCTGGGGGTGCTTCTCGTGTTGCTGTGAAATGTGAGCTTAGTCCATCATCCGACGAGTGTACCGGATAATCCATACCACTTTGACGCTGACAATCTCGCCCGTGGCCTTCTTGACCTTCCGCAGACCGCGCAAGAAGTACCAGAAGCGGGACTTGGCGACCGTCGTGTTGGGAGCGAAGATGGTCATACGGTACATGTCCGGGGTAGGGTTGGCCTCGGTGGGCAGATGGCGCCCAATGACCTCGTATTCCTGAAGACGACCTGTTGACAAACAGTCAGTACCCAGCATAATAAGCCAAGAGACAATATTCAGGTTCGACGCCGTCCGTTGGTGGAGTTGGTGATTGTCGCAGTTTCGCTTCCAGTCGCATGAGCAGACGTCTCTTCACAGACCATACCCACGTGAACAGTCATCCAGCCGGCTAGTTCCTCCCCTCTCCATCCGAGAGCCGCGATGCCAATTCGAACGTCTCATTCCTAGGCCATCTCCCCCGCGGCATTTGTCGTCCTCTGGATTCGAAGTCGGTCGCATCGAGTTTCGCGACTTGTCGGTCCCGTGGTAAAACGGTCGGCCTCGGCCTCCACAGCGGCGCGTACGTCGAACCCAACAACAGTGCATGATGAGGAAAATTGCTTACCCATCTGTATCTGATGTCAGTAACCTGGTAGATTGTGACGAAGTGTATCCGACTTACGGTGACGGTGGTCAATGTCTCCGACTTTGGCGAGATTTGTAGATTGTCAAGTTGGAATGGCACAGCGATAATATTTGTGTGCGGAGGGTGGGGAGGGCTGGAAGCTCTTGCTGGCTGCAGGGCTTTGACCCCATCAGCGATTGGCTAAGCAAGGGAGTAGCCCCACAGGTTCAATTTCGCAAATCACGTGCAACCATCACGTTGTGGGTTACAGGGTTACTCTGTCGCGCCCCGCAAAATCGGCGGCGCTGGTTCGGTACGTACCTTCTCTGTGAAGGAGCTCCTCAGCTCGCCCATCAACTGTCATCCTCAAACGGAGCACAACGAGCCCGACATATCAACACCGAGTTCCAACCAGAGAAAATCCAACCGTTCTATCGATACCCCGAGCTTGAATCTCATTCGGCGAGCTGCCGTAGTCGAAGCCAGTTGGCGTCGAGTTCTACAAGAAAGGCTCGGTTAGGCTGCGTCAGCTGCACGATGAACGAGCAGTTCGAGGAGTTTGCAAAGGCACACGCCTTGCAGAATGGTTACTTGCTTGCACAGACTCTCTCGCCCGTCCCACCGCCTGATGACCTTCACAGGCTGAGGAAGATTTGGCAGAGCACCAACTCTCACAGTGTCAAAGGAGACATAAAACATTTCATCAAGACACAAACATCACATCTCATAAACTTGGACCATGACGAGGTGACTGGCTGGGTTGAGGTGTATACGTCATATTGGAATGCAATTGGCGAGATTCTTGCCGGCGAGAGTGGAAAGGTAAGATGCTACCTGTGAGAGCGCCCAAGCACGAGTCCTCTAAACAGAAGATCCAGTCGTCGTGGACCAAAGCGTATGAGTCCTGGAGGGACCTTACGTCGATGCTCATTCGAGGATACAACAACTATGGCTTTGAAGCCTGGACTATCCCGAGCCTGTATATGGTGGGCAAGTATCTCAGATTGTTCGCCATCAAGTCCGACGACGAACGCACCCGCACCGTGACAGATCCCTCCGGCGGCGCCACCCTTATGCAGGACGACTTCGACCCAGACACTGAGAAGCAGGCACAGCTGAGAGACTGCGAGCAGCACCTGAAGCGCATATTTACGTTATGCCTGAATGACAGGTGAGCGAAGGCAAAGGCGCGGGAGACATCTGACGCAATGAACTGACGTTGAAGACAGGGCTTCATTGGAGGAGTCTCGAAAATGGGGCATCTACTTTGTCATCAACTTGTTGTTCAAGACATACTTCAAGTTGAACGCTGCGTCGCTGTCTAGGACAATTCTGAAGACCCTGTCCGTCTACAATGACAAGGGAGACATGCCGCCTCTGGAGAGCTTCCCGAAAGCCCAGAGGGTGACCTTCAAGTTCTATGAAGGCGTGCTATTTTTCCTTGAAGAAAACTACGTCCAGGTATGTTTCAATTACCCTTGGCAGATGGACAACCCTGTTAACGTAGCCACGTAGGCCGAGAAGCACCTTGTCGAGGCTTGGCAGCTTTGCCACAAAGACGCAACAGCAAACTTGGAGTATGTGTGACAAGAACAGCTGAGGCCGTCAAATGCTGACGTATTATAGACGCATTTTGGCGTATCTTATCCCCTGTAAACTGCTCACTAGCCACGTTCTCCCGACCAAAGAGCTGTTGGAGCCATTCCCTAGGCTACAGGAGTTGTTCCTGCCACTGTCACAGTGCATCCGACGAGGCGACTTGCGGGGGTTCGACGTCGCTCTACAAAAGGGCGAGGATGAGTTTGTCAGACGACGCATCTACCTGACCCTGGAACGCGGTCGCGACATCGCCCTCCGAAACCTCCTGCGCAAAGTCTTCATCGCTGGAGGATTCGAGGAGCAGAAGGACGCGGACGCAGCTCCGGTGCGGCGAACACGAGTGTCCGTGGCGGAATTCCGAGCCGCCATATACATGGGGAGTGGCGGAGAGATGATGGATACGGACGAGGTCGAGTGCCTGTTGGCCAACATGATATACAAGGTGAGTGCTACGCTGCCCAACGTTCATCTTCCGCGAATCAAGAGCTGGTAGACACTCAACATCTACCTCTTACTGCACTCAATCCCTTGCCCCCTCTATTCTGTGCGGTCATTGACCATGGCCACGTCACGATGCCTGCCTCGTCCACGCGCCTCCCTCACGTCTGCCTGAGCCCAGGCATCCATAACCCCACGCAACACGCGATCCAACTCGCAAACAGGAACATGAGTCACTAACGGATGTCATCCATAGGATCTTATGAAAGGGTACATCGCACGGGAGCGAGGCATCGTCGTTCTTTCCAAGAAGGGTGCCTTTCCCGGAACCGGGGTCTGAGGGAACTGGCGATGCGAGCAGGGTTTATCCATGAGACATGAGATGCTGCGGCACGACGACCCGCCACTAACAGATATACTCCATAGATATAGAGACTCGGGTCGACGCTTTAGTGTCACACATGCGTGAACGTGCTGCTAGCGAACCCCTTCGGCACCCACCCCCGGATCGTTCGCGGTGCAGTCCCGCCACCCTTGATGCCACACACCATAGTATAGTCAGCGCAACAAACCCAGAACAAGGCCATGAAAAGCCCAATAGGATCATCAGCTTGCCGCGGCACCTTCATCTTGCATCCTGCAAGGCGGGAGGCCGCTCGCCGTCCCCACCGGTGACCATCACGCCGGGTCGCACCATCAACCCGGCCGTTCACCCAACCATCCTCTCGCCCTTCGCCTCCACCCAACATGTGACTCACCCCGGCAAGGATCCTCGCCTGAAAAAGGCAAGGTGCGTCCCCCGCAAGGCAAGGGGGTGGCGCGATGGATGCGCCTTGGCGCTCGGCGAGATACGGATGGTGGTGTGCTCGCCGAGTCACTCACGCTTACCGTGCTGGTTGCAACACCAGTCACTCCATCACGACGTATTTTTCACGCCTGCAGTCATTCATGTTCTACGACCGCAGAAGCGGCAACTCGTCGTCTTCAAGGTGTTCAGCTAATTACGTGCAATGAGCGTTCTGAAAGTAATGATACACTCGTTCCTCAGCGGGACGTCGAGTCAGTCTTAATATCTCCAGATCCCCTAGTAGCTCTCTATGGGTTAAGTTTTCCGCCAAGAATTTGAATAGAACAGGAAAAGCCAAAGGAAGCCGTGCTCCTAAGCAGCCTCAAAAGTCCAGATAGAGAAGAGTAATTGTACATGGGTAGCCACGGAAACAAGAGCACTCAAACCTTGTGCTGGAAGTGCATGGAAGAAAAGTACCAAAAAGAGCCAGAACCTGAAACCGAGAACGCCTGTTTGTATAGTTTGCAGCAGTTTGTAGTCTCCGCAGACCGACCCATGTCATGGCAGGCAGATGAAGTGGAAGTGCGTCAAGTCATTAACGGGATGAAAGCCGGGCGCGTAAGACATGGATACGGTCATCAGAGATGACGGTTGGATCGGGGAGTGCTTCTACAGAAAAGAAGATGTCAGTGTATTGTAGCACCGGGAGCGGGAACCCGACTTACTGCGCAGACGAAATGTCGTCGACGTGGTTGCACAAAGCAACAAATAGATCAAAGAAGAGCTGGGTGCCGCCATTATACATCTCGAGCTGCAAAGTCCCGCTACGCTTAAAGGTGCTGCGAGAGCGGATGATCAGGGCCAGGTAGTGTGCCCGCAGCTTGGAGTCGTTGTCGGGCGTGTTGGCGTACGCGTACCTGGCCGACGCCAAGATGGTGCTGCACTGGATCCCAGACTCTACTCGGGTCAGACACGAAGAGATGAAAGCCCAGGGAGAGAGCACTTACGAAGACCTTGCTTCCGCAGCGCCAGTTTCTTCAGCTCGTCAAGGCCGTACTTCTCAGCGGCACAGTAGATGACAGTGTCCTTGAGCAGGCTACCATCTACGCCGCGGTGGTAGACGGTGCTCTCGACAGTCCCCTGCTCCTCGCCGGTAGGAGGCTCCAACTCCCACGAGTTGCGGCGCTTGTTGTGCATCAGCCGGGGAAAGTAGTCGCCTTTGTAGAGGAACTCGAGCACGGAGCTGAAGATTTCGGGCTCCTCGTCGGGGAGAGCGATCCGCTTCGTTGCGGGATCCACGTACGAGTTTCGGAGGGCGTTGAGGAAGAACGGGCTCGAGCACAGAACGTCTTCGTGGGCAGCAAAGAGGCGCTGCTCGGCGCCGACGACAAGTGTGACGATTGCAGACGTCATGCGGCTATGTTTTGGGTCACTTCACTGATGCGTGAATGAAAGGGGTGTAGTGAGGTCGTCACTTACTTGCCCATGACGGTGTCCTCGCTGGCTGTGGCTGTAGAGGCCGTCGTTGGTCTCCGGTGGCGAGATTCATGGCGTCTCTTAGACACTCCGCTGTCTCTGCTAAAGGAAGAACTGGATTTGGACATCTTGTGGCTCTTGGAAAAGCTCTTGTTGGACGTCTCAAACCGTTTGCTGAACATGGTGACGGTTTGCACGGTTGGCGGCCAAACGTGGTCGATAATGTACACTTCGCAGGGGAATATCGCAGGCAGAGACGACGGAAATGTGCGGGACAGAAGATGCAAAAAAAGAAGAGCGACAGTACGCAGAAAACAGTCGGCGGCCGAGATGGGAAATTTCTGGCGTCGACGCAAGAGACCTACCTCAGGGATGCGGCGGAAAAATCTGCGAGAGACGCGGCGGAGGCCATGGTTTTATATCCTGGAGCGGCACAGGCCCATGTCCCGTGCGACAGCACCCCAAGGTGTCGGGCCATCCCAGGCTTATGAGTGAGGCGGACTGAAACCAGACTGGTGAGAATTAGCGAGCGGGACGCGTCGTCGCTGATAGGCTACGTGTAAAGTGGTTGCTCGCGACGGGATAGTGTCGCGACTTCACGTGACGCCCGGGTACTGGGTACGCGATCCGGCTGCAAGGGGCGATTCGAGTCAGAGCTGGCCCTGGGGCTGGCGAGCCCAGGTTGCCAGGGTACTTTGTTGGTGCTCGTGTGATGGCGGGTCGGACTGTTTGCCTGCTGCCGCCGTTCGTGACAGGGAGGCCCTCCAGGCAGACACCCACCGCTGCGCAGGACTGGATGGTAGTGCATGCAGCATCTCGACCTGGGCGACGGCCATTTTTCGACATGGCGAGGAGGAAAAAGACGGATCCATGGTTTCCACATGTTCAAAAGCCAATTAGCCCCAATTAGAGGCCGTTCGGGTCGCGCGTGGTGTAGTTTTGCCCTCAAACGATTTCGCTCGTCATCAAATCGTCACGGCCTCCGGCGGAAGCATCACGTCGGCTTCTCGCCCGTCGCACGCCTCAGCCTTGCTTTTTCCAGTGGAGCGTGGGCAGATTGCCTAGCCTTGTACCCGTCCAAGCTCCCCACACATCTGTGACTGGTCAATCAACGACGGCTCACAGTCGACAGAAAAGGAAGCCCTGCTGCAATGCCACGGCACAGCTGGCGATCTTCAGGTCCAAGGCAGGGCCCGTCGATGCCTAGCTCCGTTTGCTCATGTTGGTCGCCTGTTGCTGCTCTACGAAGTATTAATACGAGTACTCGTATCTCAAGCCGGCTGGCCCATCCCTGCTGCCGCGGATGGCTGCTTCTGTTCTGCCCCAGCCCTGTTGGCTCTCGCTACGGCCCTAGAAATGGATTGCGCAATTACACGTTTCCCCTCTTGCCTTACCATGACATCGTTGTGAAGAGCCTTTTGGATTTTGTGTCGCTCCGCCGTGAGCCCAACATCATGGCATCGTTGGTAGAGCATGGTAC
The DNA here is from genome assembly GCA_022114105.1 of Tolypocladium guangdongense. Classification (NCBI taxonomy): domain Eukaryota; kingdom Fungi; phylum Ascomycota; class Sordariomycetes; order Hypocreales; family Ophiocordycipitaceae; genus Tolypocladium; species Tolypocladium guangdongense. The sequence goes on from NRQP01000002.1 coordinate 6,276,978, forward strand.
CATGGTCCTGTGGCACCAACTCATCCTTTGCTGCTTCAACGATGTATACCTGGGGCGGCCGAGCCTGCTGCTTTGCAGCTATCAGGCCGAGATTCTTCCAGCTATCCAGGTGGTTTCGGAGAAACGGCCACAGATATCGGTAAGGCAGCCATCGCTGCGGATACAAGGCCTGCAGCATGGCTCGTGTGTTCGTGAATGGTGTTTCCAGTATTAGCGCATCGACGTCCAAGTTGGAAGCACGGTTTGGCATCGCTGCCAGGTTGGTCGCAAGCCCGCAGCCGATACTTTGCCCCCATAACACGACTACGGGTTTGGGCAGCTGGTTGCACGCGGCCCTGCTTTGGTGCAGCTGAGATATCCACTGCAGTGAGGCTTGGGCATCCTTGTTGATGCCACTCTCGTAGGGTCGGTCGTGCGACGTCCAGTAGCCGCGGTAGCTTAGGCATACGGTGGTACAATGGATCGGTTCGTCGGCGTCTTTCAGTCGGCGGAGGATCCACGAGATGTCCGCGAGTCGAGGAGGGAGTGACGATGTATTACCTGGATGACTGTGAGCCGTGACATGTCTATATATGGGGGAACAAGTGGTGTCAAGTGGCCTACCTTGAAAGTAGAGAACGTATACAGGACTCTTTGCGACCGCGCCGCCCAGGCTACTGCTGCCCCGGGACAAGATGTCACTTACACAGAGCGCAATCTCTGTCCCGTCCAATGACCGTATCCGCTCCTCGCGCCATTCGATGCCCCCGCACTCTCGAGCAAAGTCGGCAATGCGCATGCTCCTCGAATTGGGCGGCAGAAAGGGATTGTAGATGATGGCATTCTGGAAGAGGACCAGCATGGTGCATTTCCAGCACCACAGCGCGACGAAGAGCCCCGTAAAGATGAGCGGAGGCATCACGACCGTCGGGAGGTGAAGCCGTCTTCGGAGCAGCAAGGTGGCCTGCGCGTGCGATGCCCTGCATGGCCATCTCGCGGGCGATAGCTGGTCCCTGCCGGTGGTGGTCAAGGCCATGCGCGGGTGAGCCGATGGACGCAGCCAGCGCACTGCATCGGCGCAAAACCGCATCGCAGGGTCTCGACCGGGGCCGGTCATGACATGTCGGCTCGTGACTGGACTCGGCCGTGCGGCGACATCGTGGGGGAGCGTCGTCGCTTGTGCAGGATGCAAGCTCTGAGTTGTGCCAGCAGAGACCTGCAGTGCCTAGCACCTACCTAAGGCTCCCCACTTCTTGGCGTTGATGGCCTGACGTCGCCACAGCGATTGGCGCGGCGCATCAGCGGCCTTCCGCGCAGGGCGGCCTGGCCTAAAACCCCCACCTTCAACGCACTGTAGTCATCCACAACTTTGCACGCCGTCCATCCCACTTCCACCTCCCAACTCCACATCCATCAGACGAAGGGATTGCACATAACCAGCACCCCGCGCGCCTGTCCTGCCATCAGCCACTCAGCCGGTCACCAGCTTCAACGTGTACCGTACCCTTCGCCGCGCGACCGGCTGGGAATCATCATGCCTGCTCCCGTCAACAAAGAAAACGACACTCCCGTCCACATCGATATCCAAGATGACCGCGTGTCGCCCCGAGAAGACGGCGAGGCCAGCCCCGGCATGAGGAACAGCAAGGGATGGGACGGGAAGCTTCGCATCCCCAAGTCTGCTCTCATGACCAACCCAGAGGCCCTATCCGACCCCGAGTACTCCGACGATAGCAACGTCCTGCCCGGGGAGGAGATTAGTGCCGATGAAGGTGAGTTCGTCGCTTGGCGTTTGTTGGAACCTTGACTGATGGGGCTGCCATGGCAGATCTACTCGATAGCGAAGATTCCGAGACCGAGGAGATCATGTGTTCCCATTCCCGAATCGGCGCCATCACCTCGCTGCGGCTAGAACGGTTCAAGAACGTCGCCCGGATTTGCCTGCGCCAGAACAGCATCCAGGAGATTGACGGGCTCGCCCCACTGGCGGCGACTCTGAAAGACCTTGACCTCTACGACAACTTGATCGCCCACATGCGGGGCATCAATGAGTTGGCAAACCTCACGAGCTTGGACCTAAGCTTCAACAAGATCAAGCACATCAAGCACGTCAGCCACATGTCGCAGCTGAAGGAGCTGTTTCTCGTCGCAAACAAGATAGGCAGGATCGAAGGGCTGGACGGGCTCGAGAACCTCACGTCCCTGGAGCTGGGCTCCAACCGCATTCGAGAGCTGCAGAATTTAGAGAGCCTCAAGAGGCTGGAGGAGCTGTGGGTGGCGAAGAACAAGATCACAGAGTTGGGTGGGCTGGGCGGACTGCCAAACCTGCGGCTGCTCAGCATACAGTCCAACAGAATCAAAGACTTGTCTCCGCTGAAGCAGGTCCCTAGCTTGGAAGAGCTGTACATCTCCCACAACCTCCTGGACTCACTCGAGGGTCTCGAGGAAAACCTCAACCTCAAAGTAATCGACATTTCGAACAACCACATCAGCAGTCTCGCGGGCTTGACCGGGCTGAGCAAGCTGGAAGAAGTTTGGGCCAGCTACAACCAGCTGGTAGACTTTGCCGACGTCGAGAAGGCGCTGAAGGACAAGGAGCACCTGACCACGGTGTACTTCGAGGGCAACCCCCTTCAGCTGCGTGGCCCAGCACTTTACAGGAACAAGGTCCGTCTTGCTCTACCGCAAGTCAGCCAGGTCGATGCCAGTAAGTCGTAACATCCCGCATTCCAACAGCGACAAAGGCTTACTTTATGCCCTTTTGCAGCATTTTTGAGGGTCTAGCGGCAAAACGTGGCAAATTCTACGAATCAAAGGTCTTGAGCATGGAGTTTTATGGCGTTTTAGGGCAAACGTTGGAGAGCAAGCTCTCCAGACAGGGCGGATACCGAGTTGGGGTGAAACGGTGAACATGGTAAATAGGAATGGACGTGGCATCGTCAGCCATGGAGAATGTGCGTATGGGGTACCGGTTTTGTATTCTGAAGCACACGAAACTCGCAGCATTGTCCGTAGACGATAACATGAACAGCCAGCAAATGGCATAGGCAACGGGGGGGGGGACTAGTCATCTACCTGTCTATACTCTATCCAAAGATCCAGAGTTTGTCGGTCGGGAAGTACTGAGGCTGAGTGTTAGCAAAGAGCCATGGCAACAACCTCGCAGTGAGGGGATATTTGGCACTCACGTTGGTGGGCTGGTTAAACCTCAGGTTCAGGTCCATCTTGGCAAGGCGATCCATGTCTGCCTGGTCGAGATCAAACCGGGTGCAGTCGAGGTTCTGCGCCATGACCGCCGGACGAGACGTCTTTGGGATGACGGCGAGGCCGCGTTGTGTGGCCCATCGCAGCAGTACCTGGGCGGGAGTCTTGTTGTACTTGGTGGCAATGGCCGTGATGGCCTCGTGCTCCATCAACGGCGCGACATTCGTGGCGCAGTCCATGCCGAGCTCGACGAAGCTCGTGGGACCAAACGGCGAGTATGCTGTGACGACCATGTTCTCGGCCCGTGCCAGGCGGACGAGGTCGTTCTGCTGGAGATAGGGGTGCAGCTCGATCTGCAGCGTGGCGGGACGGATCCGCGCACACTTGAGGGTGTCGTAGACGGTCTGGGCCTGGTAGTTGGAGACGCCGATGCTACGCGCGAGGCCCCTGTCGACGAGCCTCTCCATGGCAGCCCATGTCTCCTGGTTGGTCGCCGTGCCCCAGCGGACCTCCCTGTCGCCGTCGTAGAACCAGCCGGGCGGGTAGCGCACGCTGGGGTCGACGTACGCGAGGGCGACGGGGAAGTGGACGAGGAAGAGGTCGAAGTAGTCGACTTGCCAGTCGGCGAGCTGCTTGCGGCAGATGGGCTCGATCTTGTCCCCTTCGTGGAAGGTCTGCCAGAGTTTGGAGACGATGAAGAGATCCTCACGCCTCACGAGGCCGTCTTTGATGGCGCGGGTGATGCCCTCGCCGCACTCCTTTTCGTTCCCATAATCTGTTTGATAGAGTCATTTGTTAGCCATTCGCTGGAAGAAAACCCCGGGTTGACACCCAGTGCGCGCGATGCTCCTCCTCGGCTGCTCCTTGACACTGCTCTCTAGGGTAGGTAGATACCACTTCGATCAACATCTACAAGAGAAGTCACTTTGCTTCGCACAAGCCCCCTGGACACCCCTCGGCTCACTACTCGCAATAACTCTACCCACTGACAGAGAGTACATACCGCACGCGCCGTCAAAAAGGCGATAGCCGGCCTTGATGGCATTGTAAACCATGTCGGCACCTACGGCGTTGTCGACCTTCCAGAGGCCGAAGCCGACCTGGGGCATTTCATAGCCGCTGTTCAGCTTGATCGTCGGCGACGCCATGGCAACAGAAACACGCTGGCAATTATCGATTAACGTCAGGGCTGGGAGAAGTCTCAACCCAGCTTCATGGGAGATCGAGTTCGACTGGTGTACTTATGCTCCATTCAACCACCGCAACGACTTTTGCCGCGTCCCCAAACCTGATCGCCACAGTAGCCATCTTTATCCTAAAAACGACGCTCTGAATTTCCTGAGATGGACGTGTTCACGAGTCAACTTGCTTTGTATCTGCGCTGCTGTGGCTTATCGCGGGACAGAAACCTCAAAAAAGGTGCCCGCCATTTAGCCTGATGTACGCGCGACCCACGCGGTTAAAGGGGTTTCTTGAGTATTGTCGCTGTAACTCTCGCGCTCGGCATGATGATGAATTCTGATACTCTCACCAGCATTGATAAGTAATTAAGTGGAAGGCGTTCAGTGTTGGCGAAATTAACTGTATATGCATTGACATGTACGCCCTCATCACCATTACAACCAACTCAATGACTAGTCATTGTCTTGGTATTATACTGTCTTATTACGAGTACTCTATGCGTGTATTTTGCCTAAACGGAGCAACAAACACCAGAACAGACAAGGCCACAAGTAAATGCACATGCGTTTCTCGAATTCCCTCAGCCCTCGTTAGAGCAGAGGCAACACGCAGGTGGTTGAGACATGCGAGAGAGTGGCAAGACCCTCAGTCAAAAAAACGGAAGCCAGCAACGGGCAAAAGACTCGGGCGCATGGTTGGTTGATTGGCTACCCGTTCCATCATAGGCACCATAGCATCCATAGAAGCTTGAGATGGTGGCTTGAGATGGTGACGTCTAGGGGTCCAAGGGATGTGAGGATGAGGCTGGCAAAGGGAAGACTCAAGTCGGGGAGACTCCCGTCTTGTTGGCGCTTCTGTTAACGCCGCGCCACGAGAAGGCTCACCAATCGGCAACCTCTGCCGCCTTGACAGAAGTAACAAGCTGAGGAGAAGCAGGAGAGAAGGAAACACTGCAGTTGCGACTCTTGCGAGCATGCATGTCCGCTCAGTTACATATTAAAGCATCAAGCATTGCTTACCTGCATGTTGTGTCTCTCAATATGCACCTCTTGTCAGTCTGTGGATTTACTTCAACCCTTTAGGCTGCTTACATACAGTACATATCTCTTCTACAACAAGACTACCCATGGTAGATCATCTATATATGCGTGTATCCTCGTACAACCCACTCACGTAGCCACCTCTTGTTGATGCTCCTCTGCCTCTGGCTGATTCTCCTCTGCCTCCGACTGATACTCCTCTAACTCATGTTCGACCAGCACCTCGCTCCCCCCAGACTGCTCCATATACGCCGGCGCATCCAGCGCCTCCCCCTTCTCGGTCCACACCGATGCAAGCTCTTGTTCAATCTCGTCTCGCCTCGTCTTCCACTCGTCCACCTGAGCTAGTCGCTCGCGGAGCTCCTGCAGCTCCTTCTCCACCTGCATCTTCTCCCGCTCAGTCCCGATGCGCTCAAACTCCCACGCGTCCCCTTGCTCGCCCATGCCAAGCATGAGGTTGAAGGTGTGGTACTTTTTCAGCGAGGCTCGCGTTGATATCGTAATCAGAGCTGTTGAGGAGAAGACGAGTTGTTAATGAAGCCGAGTCTGCCATCTGCCGTCCCGGGGTGTACTTACTGATGCCCTTCTCCTTGCATGTCTCGTACAATAGTCCCTCGACATCACTCGATACGGCGCTCGTGCCCTCGTCGATGATGGCGTACTGCGGCTCGTGGTACAGCAGTCTAGCAAATCCCATCCTCTGCTTCTCGCCGCCGCTGAGCACATCCTTCCACTCTTTCCGTGTGTCCCAGCCGCCCTCTCTGTCGGGCAGGTAGCCGAGCTTTGCCTCGTCAAGGATCCTCTTAAGGTCATCCTCCGACTTGCGCTTCTGTCTCATGTCCACGTGGCCATCCGGGTAGATGACCTGATCACGCAGCGTGCCAGGGCTGAGATACGGTCTTTGTGGCAGGAACATGATGCCGTCTTGTCCAATATTCTTCGGACGGCTGACCAGGCCCCGGTACACGGGCCAGAGACCCGCGAGAATCCGAGCTATGGCGCTCTTGCCAACGCCGTTGGGACCGGATATCTACGGCAAGCATGCGTTAGCGGAAGGCGTTCACGACGCTCCATATCCTGCACACGACTTACCAACAGGTGCTCGCCGCCTCGAACAATCATGGACAGCGACTCGAGCAGCTCGTCTCCGCCCTGTGGCCACAAACCCGGCGCCACCACTGGTACGTGTTCGAACCGCACGCCGTGAAAGCCCTTCTGAATCGTCCCTTGGACGTCGGAGAGCGAGTAGAGCTCATTCTGGCCTCCTCGCAGGTAGTATGCGTCGGCGTGGACCCGGTGCAGAGTCGAAATCAGCGTGTACACTCTGCTGGTGTATCCTGCCAGCTCAGCCAAGTCCTTGATCGAGTACATCATGCGGCCGCCGGCATCCGCCAGCGAGAGCATGAGCCGCTTGTTCGTGATGAAGTCCTTCATTCGGTTTCGTTCCCGGCCGCCCTTCTCTGCGCTCTCCAGCATCTCAGACGCCCCGCCAATTCCGCCCCAGGCGGGCAAGAAGACGGGCAAAGACGCGAGCAGGTAGCCGTACGCGCTCCAGCTGTACTTGAGAATAAAGTCCTCCAGGATGTTGTACCGAATCTTGAGCATGTAAATCCCTTCCATCCAGCTCTTCAGCGACTTGTACTCCTTGTTCAGGAACGTCTTCTCCATGTCTGCGCCGCCGTAAAAGGCCACTTCCTCCGCGTTGGCAATCAAACGCGCATGAAGGCTCCGGAAGTCGCCCTCCTTCCGACCTTCGACGGCCTTGAGCTTCCCAAAAGGAGGCGACAGTCGGCGCAGAATGCTCGCCGTGAGGAAGTAGTTGCTCGTCAGCCCTGACAGAGCCAGGGGACCGAGAGACCGGTATAACTGGAAGCTGAAGACGCATAGATCTACAAAGGGCTTGCCCAGCGACGAGTACAGATTAGCTGCGGCGGCGCAGAAGAGTGTCAGGTCTTGGGTGATGAACTGGTCCGCCCCTTGGCCGACTCCGCCATCCAGGTTGGACAACTTGTAGTAGTTCAGGTTATCGTTCAGGTATAGGTCGTGGATATATCTTGTCAGCCGTGTACGGAAGGCGATGGACACCTTGGATTCGAGATACTTGATCATGGCATTGGTGTAGGACGCGAAGCCACCGAGACCAAACCACTGGCGTCATGGCGATTAGCGCAAGAGTGATTTGGGAAAAGGGGGGGCAACATGGAACACACCTTGAGAATCCCCCAGAGGAAAGACTTGCCGTTGCCAGCGACCAGGTCTCGGACGAGCTCGCCGTCCAGTCGCGCAACCACCAACGACAGGTACGTCCTCAGCATCAGGAAGATGGCGTGGCTGAGTAGCAGCCCGGCCTCCTTGCTCGACCACCGAGGAATCACGATGCTCATGAGGCTGAGGAACTGGTGCAGGAAGGCCAGGTTCAAGCCCGGCTTCGCCTGCGCCGAGGGCACGGTGCCATCGACCAGGCCGGACACGCGCGGCGGGTTCAGGAACAGGCGACGGTGGGCCTCGAAGGTGAGGGGCTTGGTGGTGTTGATGGTGACCTTGGAGGTGCCTTGCTTGTAGGGGACATATATGGTTCGCGAGCCGTCCTTGTTGTGCAGCCACGAGTTGGTGCGGACCAGCTTGCGGCCCTGCTCGCGCTCATGGTGCTGCCTCTTCCACCGGCGTCGCGTGCCCTCGAAGCCCAGGACGATGGACGCGGCGAGGGCGAGGGTGGCAAGCAGGCGGGTCGCCCGCGAGGTGTTGCGCAACCTGCTCCGAGCGCGTGCGGTCCATTTCTCGATGAAGGCCGCCAGCGCGTCCTCGGCTGCCGTGCGGCGCAGGTTGGACTGCGCAGCCATGATGACGTCGACGCGAGCTTCCGGGACCTGGGGCCCGAGTCAGAAGGCGTGGAGAGTGACCATATGGGCAAGGCCAGCGGCGTCTCGTCGAGGCGGATTGTCGGCGGTGTCTGCGACGGCGAGGAGACAATCGGCCGTGGTGCGCGTCGGTGGTGAACGGGTGGAAGTGGCGGCGCATGCATCGGGCTTCTCGACGTCGCGGGATGGCATGTGAAGTTCCGAGGCTGTCAGCCAGCAGCTACCTACCTACCTAATGAGGTACATAGTTGCCCCACGGTGCCTCCAGCGTCTTTAGCAGCGTGCGCTCTCCGGACCGCTGCCGGCTGTCGACGGACTCCGTGGCAGAGGATTCAACTTGCAGGCGCACAAGCACTGGTGTCGCGTGCGTTCGTCTCTGCTCCCTCTTCGCTTTGGCCCGTCGACACCCGCATTCACGTGACGGGACGTGACATGCGTCCACGCCTAGGCAGAGCTTGGCCTCGACGTTCACGACTACGGAGCACCGAGGACCACGACTCAGTTCGTTCACGACAGGCTTGCGTGCAGGTCGTGCCTCGACACCCGACCTGAGATCCGAGATCCAAGAGGAGGGCAATGTTCATTCCCGCCTGCAACGTGCCGAAAAATGCGAAACAAAACGGCACCCACACCTCCCATCTACCAATGAGTACTCCGCCGCAGCAGCAGCCTGGCACGCAGCGCGGTGAGCGACGACGGACCTGACTACGAGAGCCGTGAAGCTGGGGAAAGAGAATACCCGCTGCACTTGACACAGCCAATAATACGCATCGAGAACAGACGACTCGAGCCGTGAACCTGGAGTGGCCCGAGATGCATGTAGGGCACATGGAAGCCGGGCGCCAACACGGCCAATCATGGCGCCAGGACGCAGATGTGGCACCCGGGGAGGCAACGCACCGCCTCTCTTCTGACCTGGAGGTTGCATGCAGACTGGAGACGTCGAGCGAGCAGGATCTCGACCGGCTGCATCCATGATTCGTTTCGCCACGGCCTAGCCTGCCTACCTTGACGCGGCAACGAGATGTCAGATGCTGCTACCCCTGGGAGTGCGAGTGTGAAGTGGTGACGCGCCGTGGCAAAGAGCTACCTAACTGGTAGGTAGGTAGGTACCTACCCCCAAGCCAGTGCGCCAAAGAAGCGCCAAAAGAAACTCGGAGGCTGAGGAAAGAGGCGGCTAGTTAGCGAGCGGCCCGCTGTGCAGCGCGCCGCTGAGCAACGATGATGGATGGCGCCTCGCCCAAACGGGCCCGAATCGGAGCGTGTTCGCTGGGGGAAGGGCAAGCCCACCTCTCTTTGCACGGTAAGATGACCGCTTGCTTGGCGGGTGCGCATCTGAGGAGATTGTGGCCCGGCGGCAGATGCGGCGCGGATACGAGGTTATCGCAGTACGGTGCGAATCCAGCCGCGACGCACCATACGCACTCAGCGGAAGCTAGTTGCATAGCGCGTGCGAAGAACGCGACTCGCGCACGTTGTCTGGTCCTGCCCTATCAACTGCCGTGCTCAGGCCAGCTCATGCGCAACTCCACCCACACCTCTGCCCCCTCCCCTGCCAGCGCAGCCCGTCCCTGCTGAGGTTCTCCCCACCAGCCGACTCGTACTTGAGGTAGTCAGCCGCTGTGCCTGTCCCGGCCGGGCTCTCCCAGGCCATCACGTTTAAAGGCAATCATCTCGCTTGCGCTTGCCAGGCTCCTCCGTCCCCCGTGTGCCAGCTCGACCGCCGCCGTTTCTCCTCCTGCTCACCGCGACCCGATCCCTGCCCAGCTTCGACTTCCTCGACTCGTCCTCGTCGCCGTTTGCGGCGCTTTGGCTCATGCTCGCAGCGCCCCAGCCGCCTTGCCACTCACTGCCCAACGACCTCACGCTGCCCCGGCACCGAGGCCTGGTCGACTCCCTAATTTCGCGTCATCGCAGCTCGCCAGCGCCGTTCGTTTGTTTTTTCCCCCTCGACGCGAGACGCAGGCCGACTCCTGCCCGATCGCCCCTCCGGAGGGCCGACGTCCTCAGCGCCACAGGGCTGGGTGTCCAGGCCTGGTCCATTGGGTCGAGCGAGGGTGATTTGAGGTGAGTCCTGTCGGGCGCTTCTCCTTGCGCGTTTCCGTGCGCAATTTTGCAATTAGCTGCCGCTGCCGCCTCGACCTCCGGTCGCAACGAGCTTCACGTGCCGTCTTCCTTTTGCGAAGCGAGCCCTCGACGCATTCGAGAGCTGTGCTGCATCGAGCGAATGCACTGTGTGTCATGGACCAGTTCATTGGCGCACTTCCCCTTCAGATCCGCACCTGCACTACCCTCGCCATTTCGTCCTGCAATTGACGCTAACCTGGCACCACCCCTCCAGACAACATGTCCGAGACTGTCGTGTCGCCGAACCCAGTCGCCAAGATTCAGCCTGAGAAAGGCCCGGGGTCTTCCGAGATGGGTGGAAAGGAAACCGAGCAGCTGTCATCAGAAGATAGAGGCGCTTCCAAGGGCGGCCGCGGACTTCTCAAAGTACCGTCAAGATCCTCGTCCCAGCAAAGAAACCAGTCTTCAGCGACCCCTACCGGCCTTAGTGGAGCCACGGTCACCGACCATCGGAACAGCATCAGCGGGCGGTCTAAGGAGTCTAAGGGTAGTTTTGCCGGCAGGCAACGCAACGGCAGCGCCTCGAGCAACCGGACCGGCGGTGAAAGCGAACAAGGAAACACGCTCGGCAACTCGCAGCCCAGCTCACCGTCGACTAGCGAACAAAAGAAGAGGAAGAAAAGAGGTGGGGGCCTGTTGTCGTTGCTCGGCTGCTGTGGTGTGCCCGACGCGGCAAACATCATAGACGAGGGGGACGAGAACGTTCACAAGGTGGAAAAGCTGCCTCAACGACTAGCTACGGCCAAGGCGCGGCCGCAGGGTGCCCAAGATCACCAGCCCGCCAAGCAGCCCAATGACAAGGAATTGCATCAGACTGTCGCCGCGCGAGAGAACGACGATACCCAAGCATCTGGCAGCGGCCAAAATCAAGCCACCGGCGCCGAGCACCGGAACGACGAGCCAAAGCAGTCTGTTCCTCCAGCTGTCACTGTCGAGCCGCCCAAGACCGAGTCCCAGGAGAACGAGCCCCGGCAGGGCGACAAATCAGACAACGGTGATGAGGACCTTGGCATGCAAGACGCCCCCTTGGAGGATTCTGGAGATGCCCCTGTCACTGCCGAAGTTGAGGAGCCTGAACAACGGACAATACCTCTCCCTCCTCCAGGCCCAGGCCCTGCTGTTGTCACACCGCTTCCTCTCACGGACCCAGCCTCAGCGGCCCAAGAGGCGCAGAAGTGGCTGTTGCCGCCCGTTGCGCCGGAGCACAGGGGCCGGAAATGTCTAGTCTTGGATTTGGACGAAACTCTCGTTCACAGCTCATTCAAAGTCCGTCTCAATTGCCCACAAGCACCTAGACAAACGCTAACCCGCATGGCAGATTCTGCACCAAGCAGACTTTACAATCCCGGTCGAGATTGAGGGCAACTATCATAACGTGTACGTCATAAAGCGACCAGGCGTGGATGAGTTCATGAAGAGAGTTGGAGAACTCTACGAGGTTGTTGTCTTTACGGCGTCTGTCTCTAAGGTGAGCCCGAGCCAACTTGCTGTCCCCTCTCGCGAAAAGGGAATGCTGACTCAAGACCAGTACGGCGACCCCTTGTTGGATCAGTTGGATATCCACAAGGTCGTTCATCATCGGCTGTTCCGAGAGAGCTGCTACAACCACCAGGGCAACTACGTCAAGGATCTCTCGCAAGTTGGACGAGACCTCAAGGACACCATCATCATCGACAATTCGCCGACGTCGTACATCTTCCACCCGCAGCACGCGGTCCCCATCAGTAGTTGGTTCTCGGACGCTCACGACAACGAATTGCTAGACCTCATTCCCGTCCTGGAGGATCTGGCCGGCCCCAACGTCGCCGATGTCAGCCTGGTACTCGACGTCACTCTTTAAGATACCAACACCTATTCTTCTTCTTCACCTCCCTCACCTTTGCGAGGCCACCCCGATTTGCAGTATTGCCATCATAGCGGAAGGCGTTTGGTTGAGATCTTTCGTTTCTCGATGTACATGTACTACCGTCTAATATTTATATAATCGGTCTCTACGGAGGCAAATCGGGCCTCTGCACCGGCCAGATGTCCTCGGTCGAAAATCGCAGGAGGGCTATGGCCAGAAAGTCAGTTCTTGACGGAGATTTCTCGACACAGACAAGACCACTACATCCAAAGGGGTTCGAAAGCGGAAAAGACGGAACAGGGACGCCAAAAAAAGAAAAGCATGGGACAGCCATTGGCGGAAGAGCCGGCCATTTTCCTCCATGGATTAGCGATCACGGTCTTGACGGTAGCGTGTGTCTTTGACAGCGTAAGACGGATGCGAGTCGTCTCAGGCGGGGGCCGCGCCCTCCATCCTTCGGTCAACCTCATTTGTTTGGAAGTTGCGAACTGGGGCTGGTGGCTGGCGGCTGGTCATAGAGTCCGCTAGACAGCTCGAGGTTTTATTTCTCTATGGTTCCCTTTGTCTTGCCATTTGTCCTTTTTGTCTTGTTTTATTTTCTTGAATTGTACATATACAAGCGAGCCTGCCAGCAGACTCGGGCAAGGGGCTGGGTTGCGATTCAGACGCAGTTGATGTAGTCGCAACGAAGAGCAGCGGAACACAGACAGAGGTGGGCAATGCCTCTGTTATACACAGTCTCCCCCCAAATTGTAGTATTCGGTGAGGATGGAAAATTTGTCAATGTGATTTATACGGAGCGTCTTGGCTGCGCAGTGAGTTTGTTGATGAGCTGTGGGTGGAGTGTCGAGGTGAGCGGCGGAGAATTGTTCGGCCGACTGCGGTCCCTTTCTGATGAATGTGGCCTCAACTCTCGGTAATTTCGCCAGGTCGCTGCCATCACCACCCATCCGTGTCGCAGCAGCTCATCGCATTCGCCAATCTGATTCAGGAATCCTGCAGCGGTTCCTAGTCGGTTGTTCTTTGGGTCTCAATTCGCCTCTTCGAAAATGGTACGCGCGTCCTGTTCCCCTCCATGCGAAGCACCGATGGACAACGGCCCACGAGAGTCACGAGGCGTGGCATCACACGAGCACGTCTACACGATTCTAGAAGCCATTGCATCGCCATGACGATGGAAGCATCTGGCTCCATGAATTGCAATCTAACGCGACGCGCTTCTTAGTCTTCTCCCCGTTCCTCTTCCCCCGTGAACTCCCCGGCGGCCGCCAGTGGCGCTAGCGTCGGGCGTCCGTCCTCCCCAACGCCTCCAGGCGGTGCCCGAACGGCCATCCGACGACGTGCCGCTGCCGACCAGAAGGAGAAGGTTGCCAATGCCCGGCCGACGAGCACGAGGGCGGCTGGCGCCGGTGGCTCCAGCAGCACCATGCTGAGTACGTGCGCCTGAGACTCGACGGGCGGCGCCGAGCTTGTTGGACGCTTGAAAGGGAAAGCTGACGCCTCTTTAGGGCTCTACACCGACGAGTCGCCCGGTCTGAAGGTGGACCCAGTTATTGTTCTGGTTCTGTCTCTTGTCTTTATCTTTAGCGTCGTTGCTCTGCACAGTAAGCTGCCCTTGCCCCGAACCCTGCGCGCGGTTGCATTATCTAACGGGCTGTATAGTTATTGCCAAGATCACCCGACGATTCTCGAGCTAAGCGAGTTAACGGGATGGGGCCGGTGAACGTCGTGGATCGGATACAGGTCGCAATCTGGCGCAGGTACGGCACAAGGCTGGCGTGATGGGCAATGTGTGGGAACAGCAGCCTGTGTGGGCTCAGCAGAGATGTGACCGCGCGGCTGGCCAAGACAACACGCTGATTGTGGCATCTTGTAATATTATACCAAAAATGGGTCTAGTTTCGCGAACGAGGCGTTGTGGCTCTGCTAAGCGCCAGTCTCCCAAGTGGTAGTGATGACGCGGTGAAGGAGCTCTAGCTACTGGCGTGGAGCTTGCTCTCTGAATGTTCGTATCTGAGCGCGCGAGAATGTTTCCTAGAACGGATGAGGATCCCGATGGGGCTTGATGACGACGCCCGTGGTCGCCCAATGCGCAGGCAACAGACTCAAAGACATGCAGGTAACGAATGGTGCGGCTGCATGGCCACCTTGTCGACTCCTGAGGCTTCATTGATCGGGAAACGAGTACTTGCAGTTCAGGATGAGAAATGATAGACATGCATGTCTTGTGTCGGGGCTTCCGTTTTCTGATTGCTCCAAATCTCGTCACGTGCGAGGTCGCGCCCGCACCCCGGATCCACGGCACCTCTCCTCCACAACAGCTTTTCGATCGAGAGTTTTATAGGCACCGCCTGGAGGATTTCGCGCTCGCACCTTTCATTTCGGGAAACTCGTATGTCGGCCAATAGCAACATTGCCGCACCACACTCGGATTCGCAAGCATGAATTCGCCCCGACGCCATCCTGTCCGTTCACTGACCCAACAACTCCCTCGTGTTGGCTCGCCGCAAGATTGAGCACAGCCCCGCTCCCCGTGAGCAGATGTGAAGCTTGCGTTTCTCTCCTTTCGCAGTTCAACGCGGCGAGGCTATTTCCGCCACGGACGTGCGCAAGACCGACGCATCGGCCCGCTCGCAGATGGACGCGCTGGAGCTCTTCCGGGGACGGGCGGCGTCCGGCGTGCTGCAGGTCGTATTACCTAGTAGTTGACGAGGGGCACCATGTTGCCACACCACACTTGGATTCGTAATGCTCCACTCGAGACGTCGCTCGACACGCCGCGATTCCGTCGTTGGAACCGCTGTCGCCTCTCTGTGGGGCAGGCTGCGGGGTGCGGCGCCGCTCTTGGCCAGGCTGCGGGAGTGGCCGGTCGGCCGACGCCAGCGCCTGCCAGGGGGTGAGGCCGAAGTGGGCACCATCGTGTCGGACAACCATCGCACAGAGAGCGCAAAGCGACCGCGACAACTCCGTCATGCTGAACTACGGCGACGATACTCGAGGAAGCTTCCTCTGATACCCGAGCGTGGCGCCGGCCGTCTCACACGGCTAGGAAGCCGCCGTCGTCTGGGCCTGAGCCAAGTCTAGAGCCTATCACACACTTCGAACCCAAGAGGGAGGAATCGGGCCGCCTGTGCCAGATAGCAAGCGTGCCAAGGCCCGTGACGCAGGCGTGGACTCGCAGGCGGCCAAAGAATGACATGGGAGGAATGGGAGCACAAAGCGGATTCATGGTTGCTCTTAATTACTACACTCTCTGAAGTAGCTTAATTTGTTTGGTTCAAGATCACAGTTCGGGTGCTAGCTATTCTGGATTCTGAAACAACGCCTGCCCTGTGGTCATGTCTCCTTTCTGGCCTTCCTGAACATACTCTGGAAGACATCTTTGCCTATCCTTACCTCACCCACTTTCTCGAATCCGAACTTAGTGTACAGTCGAACTCCTGCAGGAGAAGCCATCACAAACCCATCCCTGTGGTTCCGATCTGCTTCTTCACAGGCACATTGCATAAGCATGGAGCCGACCCCACGGCGTTGATACTCTGGTTTCACAGACATGATGGTAAGGCCTGGGCAAATGGTAAGCAAGACTCAGAGAAAAGGCATGGAAACAGCCTCACGCCAGATGTTGTCACGGCCATCGAGTACCCGCTCTCTCTCTTTTCTGAGAATCTTCGAAACTTCCAGCCAGTTGTCCAAATCTAGGGTCTCTGGATCAGGATTAAGCTCCTCGTCTTCCTTCTTCTGTTTCCTGTTCCGGACAGCTCCGCTGTGATGGATGGTCCAGGCTGCAAATCCCACCAGAGTTCCGTCTTTGGTGCAAACTTTGCGAAAATTGGAACTTTTTGTTTCCAGAGAACGCTTCAAGTTGTTTACCATCCATCGCATTTCGCTCTCCCAAGTCTCCGGGCGGGAATGGGGGAACATTATTAGATGAAGGGGATTATCTTGCATGCCAGGGAAGTCGCATTCTCGGATTAGGCGTTCGGCATCTGGGGCTTCAGCATGGGAGACTCCGAAGGACATTTGGGCTTGGCAAGGTGTGGCTTGCTTATCCACGTCTTGGCGGCATTCGGAGGACAATCTTCGATCGCAGTTGATCCGCTGATGCTTTTGAGACGCGGGGATCGTCGAAGCTCTCCAAATCTGTGGCGTTGGCTAATACCTACCTACCTAGGTTGGCCCCGCCGCGGCCGCTCACCCGCCTGTAGCTATCATGCGGGGGCCTAGTACGGCGCCATGTGCGTGCGTCATCATCGCTCCTCAACTCTTGACTCGTCCGAGTCATCGTCTCAGTGTCTCTCGTCAGCGTATTCACCTCTGCGAAAGGGAGTGCGTGCATGCGCTCTAAACACTTATAACCCGACAGCTCTCAGTTGTCCCCGCTGACCTCTTGCGCATTCCATGTCTGTTGGGAGACTGCGAGTATCAAGGACGCGCGCAGCTTAGGCGCCGCACCTCGCCCCAAGTGCTTGACGACACGGCTCTTTCTTCTGCTTTTGCTGCAGTAGAGCGACCGCATCGCCTGCATTCCAACCATGGAGCTGCTCGACGAGAAGCAGAGGCTGGCGAACCAGGATCCCAACCAGGAGCCTCCACAGACAACGCCGCCACCACGGGATCGCGGCGACGGCTCGGAGGCCCTGGTTACGGATGGGTTTCTGGTGCCGAGCCTGGACACGCCCAGCGAGGCGCCTCCTGCGTATGGAGAGCACCACGATCAGGTGCAATTTTCGCAGCCAGGCTTCGAAGCGGGCGCTGAAGTAACAGGTGCGTCAACCTGCGGCTCCACGGAGTGAGGGCAGTGAGGTTGCTAACAGCCGCGACTTATTATAGACGATGGCAGAGTCAACATCAACATCAACACCAAGAACAGGAGACTGGCCGACCTCCTCGCGCCGACATTTGATGGCCAAATCTCGGTCGAGCCACAGCCGTCCTTGCCGCCGGCGTATATCCCCCCCGGCCTGGGGGACCAGCCGGGCAGGGCTCCTCCTCCGCAGCTCAATGTGGTCATACAGATTGTTGGTTCTCGAGGCGACGTCCAGCCGTTTGTGGCCCTCGGCAAGGTCCTCAAGGATACCTACGGCCACCGAGTCCGCATAGCAACCCACGGCACGTTTCAGACCTTTGTGGAGGAAAACGGCCTCGAGTTCTTCAACATCGGAGGCGACCCGGCCGAGCTCATGGCGTTCATGGTGAAGCACCCCGGGCTCATGCCTGGCATCGATGCGCTCAAGAGCGGAGAAATCAGCAAGCGGCGCAGGGGCATCGAGGAGATGATGCTCGGGTGCTGGAGGTCATGCATCGAATCCGGCAATGGGCTGGGGCCGCCGCCGAAACCCCATTCCCGCGACAAGCCGCTGGATCTGTCTGCGGGAATGCCGTGCGACGAGAGTCACGAGCCCTTTGTGGCCGATGCCATCATCGCGAACCCTCCCAGCTTCGCGCACATTCACGTTGCAGAGAAACTGGGGATCCCGTTGCATATGATGTTTACGTGAGTGCTCCACGGCGCTTGAGAAAGGGGTTGTGTCGCTGCTCACACGTGTATCTGACCAGCATGCCTTGGTCTCCAACGAGAGCGTTCCCTCATCCGCTTGCAAATATCCAATCTTCCAACGCAGGTGATGTCATGACCAACTACATGACTTACACGCTTGTCGAGATGATGACCTGGCAAGGCCTGGGAGACATCATCAACAGGTTCCGAGAAAAGGCGCTGGACCTATCCCCCTTGTCCTGCATCTGGGCCCCCGGCCTGCTCACCCGACTCAAAGTTCCTTACACGTACTGCTGGTCTCCTGCTTTGATCCCCAAGCCGAACGACTGGGGCAAGAACATCAACATCTCGGGTTTCTACTTTCTCAACCTTGCGTCGTCCTACACCCCTGATCCTGACCTGGCAGCATTCTTGGAAGCTGGTCCGCCCCCCGTCTACATCGGGTTCGGATCCATTGTCGTCGACGACCCGAACGCAATGACTCGAATGATTTTCGATGCGATCCACTTGGCTGGCGTGCGAGCTTTGGTGTCCAAGGGCTGGGGTGGCCTGGGCGCTGGCGATGTCGGGCTGCCCGAGGGAGTCTTCATGCTGGGGAACGTTCCGCATGATTGGCTATTCCAGAACGTGTCGTGCGTGGTTCACCACGGCGGAGCGGGCACTACCGCGGCTGGCATCAAGGCCGGAAAGCCCACGCTCGTGGTCCCCTTCTTTGGTGACCAACCGTTTTGGGGCGCTATGATAGCGAAAGCCAAGGCTGGCCCTGAGCCAATACGCTACAAGGATCTGACGGTGGAGAATCTGGCAGAGGCAGTCAAGTATTGCCTTCTGCCAGAGACGCAGGAGCAGGCCAGGGAACTGGGCCAGAGGATCAGAGAAGAGCAAGGTGCTGATGTTGGAGGCACGAGCTTCCATAATCACCTTGATGTGGATTCTCTCCGCTGTTCTGTATCACCAAGCAAAGCAGCAGCATGGCGTGTAAGGAGAACCGAGATTCGGCTCTCCCCGCTTGCGGCGGCGGTGCTTGTCCAGGAGGGACTGCTTCAATACTCCGATATCAAGCTGTATGGAAATCCTCGCCCGTTACTCACGTAATAGCTAACCACGTCTCCAGGTACCGAGCTGTCGAGTACAACACGGAAGATCAGCCTCCTGATCCAGTCTCAGCCGGCGCCGCCTCTCTTGTCGGGGATCTCAGCAGTATTGGGATGGCCTTCGCTGACATGCCCCGCGAGATCTTCAGGTCGAGCCAACGTAGCAAGGACGCCCAATGCGGGCAATCAACCTTGCCCGGAGGCTCCAGCAAACAGACCCTCGCCCTCACTCAGACGTCTAGCGACAGGGCCTCGAAGGTGGAGTCTAGCACTGACATCTCTAGTGTCATATCTTCCGGCCCAGCAGAAGCCGGCACCGGCTCTATCCAGGAGCTCCCCACTTCTCCCAACGCGTCACAACAATCGCTACCAAGCTCATTGTCGGCCGTGACGTCCGGCACCGAGATTGACCAGCGAGACTCTGCAGAGAAGCCACGTGCGAGAGCCTCGAACACGCAAATGAAACAGGCGTTTTCTCGCCGAGACTCGTCCCCCATCGGGGTCAGCATAGAAGCTGCTGTCGGTGCTGGAAGAGGCGTTGGCCGCGCCGTGTCCACGGGCGTCAAGTCTCCCATGAACTTCTGTCTGGGGCTGGCCAAGGGATTCAGAAACATACCGAGGTTGTACAATGACGACACCGTTCGACCGATCGAGAAGGTTACGGATTTGAGCAGCGGGATGAAGATTGCCGGCAAGGAACTGGGATATGGCTTCTTTGACGGCATTGCTGGACTCGTCACACAGCCAATTCGAGGTGCCGAAAAGGGTGGTGCCGGCGGCCTAGTCAAAGGCATCGGAAAAGGCATCGGAGGGCTGATCGCGAAGCCTGCAGCCGGTAAGTTGACACCTGGTCTCGTGTCTTGGGTGTCAGAAGTTGACGTGGATACAGGCATCTGGGGCGTTCCAGCTTATATGATGCAAGGAGTGCATGCCGAAGTGAACAAGTACTTTACGAGGAGCGTCCATAACTACATCGTAACCTCCAGGATTGTCCAAGGGAAGCAGGACCTGAAGATGGTGACCCCTGAAGAGACGGCCGATATCATTAGGCGCTGGAACAACTCAAAATTCGACCTGAAGAACTATTATCTTATGAAGAGGAAGGAGAAGGTCGCGGAGAAGGCGCCGGCAGCTCCCGAGCCGGAGAACCCAGCAGGGCCACCGTTTTCGCGCCCCAAAACGAGCTGGATTCACACCCGTCACCTGTCTTCGGAAGAGAAGAAGAAGCTTCAGATTCAGAAGGACCGTTTGAAGAGAGGCCACGTGGACGCGCCAGTGCCGTTGCTATCAAGCAGTGGATCAAGCGCCCGACAGAGCCTGCCTGAGGATGCCGAATATGAGCAGGCTATCCAAGCTTCAGTCCAGGAGACTTCACGCGGCAATGTTGAGGAGGACGCCATGATCGAGGCTGCCATTCGGGAGAGCGTCACGGCCATGCGACAGCGAGGCGGCTTGCCAGAGCCGGTTCCCGAATTGCCCGAGAAGAACGCCAGCATTTTCGAGAATGAAGAGTACCAGATCACGGACGAAGAGTACCAGGCGCTTATCGAGCAGGCCATTCAACAGAGCTTGGCAAACGTGGGCTATGCGCCTGTTCCGCAAGACGACGGCATCACGGAGCTGGATGCAGTGGAGACGAATCGATCAGCCGATGGTGATGGACCAGCTCCTGCTGTTTACCCACGTCATGACGAGGAGGATGCCGAGCTGCAACGAGCAATCGAGGAGTCTAAGAGGGCGCCAGAGCTGCCACCGCGGTCGGGCGACGACGGCGAAGAAGAGCTCCAGCGCGCCATTGCGGCATCACAGGCGGAACTGGAGCGGCATATGTCGCAGCGGACAGAAGAAGACATTGTGCTCGAGTATGTGAAGAAGCAAAGCCTGGCGGAGGAAGAGTACCGTCAACAGATGGGCAAGGGGAAAGGGAAGGCGTCTAACGAGGCACACGGGGATGAGGAAGACGAGGACTTGAAGCGGGCGCTGGAAGAAAGCCTGAGGATAGCCACGGGCGACGACTCGGGGCCGTCCGGGTCGAAGACGCAGGAAGAGACGACAAATAACGAATAAGCGAGATTGCCTGCTGGGACATAGACGAAGAAGACACAGGATACCCAATGCCATGTTTTGGTGCCTCTTCTAGGTGCACACACGACTGAAGCAATTGATGATGAGCGTCTCGCGGTGATGCGATAAGCTGATACTGGGGATGAAACTGAAAAAGATGGGAAATGGCGGTGCAGCTACATGACTGCGAGCGCGTCGTGCTACCAGGGAAGACTGGCGAGATGTATTACCGACCCCTGAGTACTCCCACGCGTCGTGATCCGTGGTCCGTACCCCTGATTCCCAAGGCACCTAGCCTACGAACCACGCAACAAAACCATCATGGCCCAAACGAACATAGAGCAGAATGACACCCAATAGGCACCAGGCTATATCGAAGGCCTCACCCGCGCAGCCCGCCAGGCAGGCCGTGCAGCTCCTGCTCCTCGGCCTTGACGTCGACGTAGCGGGCGTGCAGCATCTCGCACATGACGGTCGTGAGCCAGCTGTAAGCGAGGGCGTTGGCGACGAGCAGGACGACCTGGGCGGGCGTGGGGAGGGCGCTGAAGGCGCGGGCCACGAGGGTGGACTGGCTGACGAAGAGAGGATCCAGAGGCGGACGATGGACCATGCGCGGTTGGCTTTCTGGGGGGGAGGGGGGTTAAGCCGTGCGGTAATGTATGTATGTGACAGGGGCGTGCGCACCTCGGCCTCGTCAAGCACCCTTTCCCAAAAGCAGCTCGCGCGCGGCTGCTCCCCCTGCAAGCGCGCGATAGCCTCATCGACGTAGGAGCGCCGCAGCCCTCGGCCAGGTCCTGTTACAGGAAGGGCTGGCGGAGCGGCAGGCAGGCGAGCAGGTAGGCCTGGTCCTCGGGCGTGAAGCCGGGCGGCGGGAGGCCTGTTCGTGCCAACGCGCACATGGCCCCTCGGTCAGTTCTGTCGACGGAGGCGACCAGGACGGGGCGGGAAGCGGATGATCAGGCCACGACAAGAGAGCAGACTCATCACTCGCCTCGAGCCGGGGGAAGCACATCGGTCCACAGCCTCTCTCGTGCGTCTGCCCATGTCCGCTCCTGACGCTCTCGCGGCCGTCTCTCACCGTCCGCCGACTCCCTCGAGCCTGTCTTGCGCTCGGTCCGTCGACGGTGCAACGGCGACGACGAAGACATGTCCTTGTTTCTCTCAGCGAGAGCCTCAAGAGACGAGTGTCGACAGGACACGTCGCGACACCCGATGAGCAGCAGCCCGGCCGCGTCTATAACCCATCTCTGCAAGCGCTCCGGACGCCGACACCACCCCCATGGCCCCAGCCATGGCGGGGAGGGGGAACTGCTTCTGAGCCTTGCTGGATGGAGCGCGCGCAAGCAGGTAAAACCCCGGCGCGGGCGAGAATGAGAACGACGACAGCAATAGGAGGGCAGGGTAGATGTCTCTTGCGACGAGGCAGGAACCAAACGGCAGGGCTACCGGGAACCCGGGAACCAAAAATGCGGAGCGGAAGGGGTAAAACCAGACCGCCGAGTTATGATTGTGGTAGATAGATCAGCATACCTGTCAACAACCCGTTGTCTCTTGGCAGACTCGACAACCTCCCCCCCCCCCCCCCCGGATGCTGCCGCCCCGATCAGATATCGAACAAGACGAGCGCGAATGCCGTCCCGGTTGAAAATGACGCCAAGCTGCCCCGTTGCCTTCCCATGTTCAAAGCCAGAAGAGAAGATGCTACATCACTGTCGATCATCTGCGGCCATTTGCATGCGCGCGCATGCGGTGCAAGTCTCACACGCCCACGCCGCCACGAGACGAAACCGGGAGGCGAGAAGCGGACGACGACCGACGCAAACCATCGTCGAACCTTGCACCTCATCCCTCCTAGCCATATTGCTGCGGCGGCGGCGGGCCTTGCGGATTCCATCCCTGCTGCGGAGGCTGCTGCTGGTAGGGTTGCGGGTACGGCTGCTGATACGGCTGCTGCTGGCCGCCGCCGCCACCTGCGCCGCCATTGGCCATGGCCATGACATCGGGGCGATTCTCGAGCGGCTGGTGGAAACTGCAGATATGACAAGCCACATCCTTGAATCCATGGATGGAGAAGGGAATGATGGGCTGAGGTGATGCGGTTAGCATCATGCGTCCGGTGTGCACGGGGAGCCGAGACAAGGGAAGACAATGCTGCGCGATGCCCAACGAGAGCCTCGCGACACGACGGAACGCAGGGTGGCATCGGAGACAGAGGGTAGGACGGCCGAGTACGACACTTACAACGAAGCAGAAGGTGAACCAGGGGTGGCTCTTGATGACATGGCCAGACATGTTGCCGCAGTGGTGGCACTGGCAGACGATGCCCTCGTAGCCAGGCACTTCCTTGCGGAACGTTTTCTCACCGCATATGAAGAAGAAGAACATGGTTGCTCAGTGGCGCAGAGAGTGCGACGGCGTGGGAGAAGTTGTGATAGCCCGCTGCTTTGTCGGGCACACGACACGTCTCCTAGCAAAGCCGTGATGGTTCCACGGCAGGACGATGGAGGGAGGAGTTCCCACTGACTCGGAATTGCGCGTACGGAGACGTCGTTGGGCCTGATGCGGGCTGGACGCTTGGCGACGCAGCTCGTGCAGGCACGTGGGCTGCGAGCGGCGGACACGTTTCGGAGGGGATTCGAGCGCCGGGGCCGCCGCGTGTGCAGCGGGATTGGCGAGCCGCCGCGAGAGGGGCGTGACGACGTGGTGTGTATCCGAATCCTCGCGGCGAGAGCGATGGCGATGACGATGAGGGACGCGGAACCAGAACGCGGGACCGGGGGCGCGCGGAGCTGGCAAGCTGGGCCGAGCAACCGTCAGCACGAACGAAGCTCGCTCTCCGCAGCGGTTGCACGGACTGAGCCTGGCGCCAAGCATGCAGGGCGCATGCGTACGTTGAGGCGGAGCGACGCCACTCACTCTGGGGTGCGAATATGCTTGCCACTCCCGCGTGCACGGACCACACCTTCCGCGGCTGACCCGCTACTCCGTATTATTATGTAATGCGCGGCTGCAAAAACAGAGCATCGGGCTTCGCTGACACTGACAGCCCCTTCTTATCGTCACAAGCAAGACGCAGCGGCAGACGACACGCAAGCCGCAGTGGCAAACACACAAGCTGCCTCGGCTCGCCGTCTGATCGATCATGACCGACCGCGGCGTCCAGTTATAGCCCCCGCCGTCAACACCACCAACGCTTGTCGACACCCACGGCCCCCATCACCGCCGACACCATGCTCTACGACCTCAACATCGCCTGGTCCCCTGCCACGGCCCCCGACCGCCTCCTCCAGATCCTCTCCCTCGCCAGCTCCCTTGGCTACGCCACCGTCGCCCTCAACCACACCCTCGAGCTCCCTTTCCCCGCGAATCCCACCTCGCCGTTTCCGCCTCTCCCAGTCTCCTCCTCGGCCTCGCCCGCCGGCAAGAAGCTCCCCCACGTCCTCCACCGCGCCACGCTGCCCCTCGCCGACCCGGCCGCCTCAAACTACCGCCTGCCCGCCCTCGCCAACGTCTACGACATCCTCGCCATCCGGCCGCTCACGGAAAAGGCGTTCCAGAACGCATGCCTCACCCTCGATATACCCATAATATCCCTCGACCTGACGGCTCACTTCCCGTTTTACTTCCGCCCGAAGCCCTGCATGGCCGCTGTCGCACGCGGCGTCCGCTTCGAGATATGCTACGCTCAGCTCCTCGCGGCTGACGCCCGTGGCCGCGCAAACTTCATTGCCAACGTGACGAGCCTCGTCCGCGCCACCCGCGGGCGCGGTTTCATTGTCAGCAGCGAGGCCGAGACGGCGCTCGGTCTGCGTGGCCCGTCGGATATTGTCAACCTGCTGAGCGTGTGGGGGCTTGCGAGCGAAAGGGGCCTCGAGGGCTTCCGCTCGATACCGAGGAGCGTGGTGATGAACGAGGGCATCAAGAGGAACGGCTTCCGCGGCGTCATTAACGTCGTCCAGGTGGCTTCAAGGAAGGACGGCGGCGGCGCCAAGGCGGCGAGCAACGACGCGGACCAGAAGGCGGATTCTGACGTTGCGGGCAAGAGGACGAAGAACCAGAAGCGCAAAAATGGCGAGGATGAAAATAGTCAGCCCATGAGCAAGCGGCAGGCCAAGAAGGCGAAGCTGGCGGCGCGCTCGGCCAGCTTTGAGAAGAAGCAGGATTCATAGCATGGAGGCTAGGTACAATGTGGCGCTTAATGATACCCAACGACGGTGCGATGAAGACATGAGGAGGGCTAGATTCCACGTCTTTAGATGCTCATTTGAGAATGGCAGAGAGCCGCAAGGCAGGCATCTCCTATTCAAAGAACCGGCATGCCCTATCATGCCAACGACAACAGCTGTCCACCTGTTATGACCCCATTTGTGACCTAGCCAACACCATCCACCTAGGTACCTACGCGGGCACAGCTGTCACGGACTGAGATAGAGCCGTCTCCCCCTGCTCCAGGGGACCAAGGTTCAGCACGCTGCTGAGCTGGAGGCCAGAGAGGTTCACGGCAGGTTCGGGCGCCACGACGGCGGGACCAGATGCAGGGGTAGAGGAGTCGAGCGGGGCAAGGCCGCCGAGGAAGACGGACTGGGAGAGCGCAGTGGACATGCTGCTGCTCCTGGCAGGAGTGGCGCTGCTGGCGACCGCAGGGGTTGGAGTTGGGGCTTCGACACTCGAGGATGAGCTGCTGGGTACCGCTGCGGCTGCGGACGAAATGGAAGGCGCGGACTGGGCCGTCGGGGCGGCGTAGGAGCTACCTGCAGCCGGGGCCGGGGAGGATCCCGCAGGGGCGGGCGGCGGCGGCGGTGGTGGCGGCGCCGAGGAAGATGGCGCGGGCGATGGCGCTGCCGATGAGGCCGGGGGCGAATCGACAGAGAGGGTCGTCGTGGGCAGCGCAGACTCGGCGATGGGGATCGTGGACACGCCGACCCCGTCGCCGTTGTTGTCGGGCGTCGCTTGCTGGGGTTGCTCCTGCTGAGGTGAGGAAGACTTCGCCGGTGCGTTCTGAACCCGGGCCGGCGCCGGTTGGTTCGCGGGCTTTACGCCGTTAGCACATCCGCCACAAGACATGGAACATGTCAATCCTTACAGGCTGTCCCAAGCACGCAGCCGTAACCGTGTGCGTAACCGTGCTTGCGAGCGCCGTGATGGTGGACAGACGGAGGCTGCGGTTGGCTCTTGTGTCAGCGGCTGAGAAACGCGTGAGGTCGGAGATGGTCATCTGTACCCTTCAAACCCGGGCGTCGACGCTGGAGGAGCAGCATTCGCAGGCGGCGGAGGAGCAGGAGGAGCTCCATTGATGGTGATGATTTGCTTGACCGTCTCGGTGACTGTCTTGGCCGTGTTGGCTCCGTTGACGGTGACGATTTGCTTGACCGTCTCAGTGACTGTCTTGGCCGTGTTGGCTCCGCTGACGGTGACGATTTGCTTGACCGTCTCGGTGACTGTCTTGGCCGTGTTGCCTCCGTTGCCTTCGTTGCCGCCGTTGCCTTCGTTCCCTCGGTTTCCTCCTCCTCCTCTTCCTTCTCCTCCGAGTAAATTCCCGAGCTGGTCCAAGAGGCCCCTTTTCTCTATTTGGTAGCCGGGGCCATCGTAGCCGAGTGCCGCAACCTAGATGCTCATGTCAGATTCACCCTCATCGCCATTCTATGTCGACGGCTATGTAGCTCACCTGCACGACGGCCGCCCACGCGATGAGGACGTGAAAGGCCGCGGCCTTCATCCTAGCCATCCGAGACGCCTTGTACGAAAACGTTGCGCAGCAGCCACGGGGGGGTATTAAAGAGAGACGATACGGCGCAACAGTCCAGCTGTTGAATCCGAACAAAAAGGGGGAATCCAGAAACGACAGACGGGGGCGTTAGTACTCATGCGAAGGTAGTCGTAGATTGGGGCGAAGCGAACGGCGAGAAGAGCGAGGAGAGAGCAGGCAGGCCCCTCTAATCAGCCAGCTGATGTGTGGTCTGAGCCCTGCCCTCGTTTAGGAACGCGCAAGGGTGGTTCGACGACGATGATCCGCAAATGCGGCGCAGGTCGTGAGGTCCCAATAAAGAAGAACAGAAACGCACGCTCGGTGCTGGTGGAAGGAGACGGCCAGCGCTGGGCGGCGGGAGCGGGTAGACGTGATGGCCGCAGCACGGAGTGTGTCTGTCTGGGCTTAACGGCGCCGTCGTCGGGGGCCGTGGCTGCATGGCTGGCGAGGACAGCATGTGAATCTGATGATGATACGGGTCGCAGTCGCAGTGGAGGGGGCCTGGGAGGCTGAGACGGCACCCAGACATCGACGGTCTGGGAAGGGGAAAATGCCCGTTGCGCCAGCCAATCGCGCGACTCGCGCGCAATGTGCAATGTCGCCGACCCTCACTACTGCTGTCGAGCAGACACCGCCAACTTCCAAGAGAAGCACGTCAAGACCTTCATCGACGATTTCAAGCCGAACGACGCGAATACGAACTTTCCAACTATGCGCCTGGAGCACAGCTCGTTGTGGGGTAATGGCAGGATGCTGTTGGACCTGCCAGAGAAGGTCCGCCCCTCGCCATGTCAGACAAAATCAACGTCGGTGCG
The DNA here is from genome assembly GCA_022114105.1 of Tolypocladium guangdongense. Lineage (NCBI taxonomy): Eukaryota > Fungi > Ascomycota > Sordariomycetes > Hypocreales > Ophiocordycipitaceae > Tolypocladium > Tolypocladium guangdongense. The sequence goes on from NRQP01000002.1 coordinate 6,304,433, forward strand.
AAAGGTGGCTGGAGTGGATACCTTCAAAGTGGCGTTTCGCGGGCGTTGTCCCCATTTTGGTCGATGCCGGAGACGACGGAAGATTGGGGACAAGAAGTGGCGGCGGGGCAGAAGAGCAGCTCTAACACCACATCAGCGTACTTTGCAACAACTCATGGCTGAGCAGCAAAGGCTGGATACAACAAGTAGATGTGGAGATGTTAGTTCTTGTGAGATGAACGCAGGAAGAGTGATGCCCCCCCAGAGCACCCAAACATCAAGTCTAACAGGGTCACGGCTCATGCACAAACCACGGCCCCAACTCGCAGGCCACGCGCGCCTCATCACTGGAGAATGGCAAAATCCCACCCCGCGTAGGCCACGCGGGCCGTCTACAGGCTGCCCTTGAGCCCAGCCGCAGCCCGTGCAGCCGGGGAAGCCGGCGCAGTAGAACATGCGTTTCCTCTTCTCTCTTCATAGCTTGCCTTCGTACTCATACGACCGGCACCTGAGCTCACAGTCCTAGCCCCGTTACACGAGCCGACTGCTGCGTCTCGGCTCTGGTACAAGCGAATTCTGGGACGACAGAGCACCCAGAAACGTCCCAGCCTCGACGCCAGCAAGGGCCGCCCCTCCAATCATCATACGTGTTCGTTCAGAACCGGCTTTTGCCGCCGAGGGTTTACTTCCGAACCGTATCCTTCCCCAGACGACCTCTGAGCCGAGCCGGCGCCTTGGACACGGCTGACCCGTTGGCCTTCTTTGGACGGCCCCTCTTGGGCTTGTTTGCGGGTGGATGGGCGGGAATGGGCCGAGCGGTTGAGCGTCCTGCAGATGGACGTGCGGGAATTCGCGGAGGCGTCGGTCTCTCCGGTGGCGGCGGCGGCGGCGGCGGCGGCGGCGGCGGCGGGTTGGCCTTCTTGGCCGCAATCCTGGCGCTGCGGCGTGGTGGTTGGGCGGGATTCCCGCCTCGTCGCTGGCGTCGGCGTCGGCGTGGTAATGGAGGTTGTCTAGGCTCTGGGGTCTCCGGTCCGTCGATCGAGTTCGAGGGTGTCGGCAGAGCACTACGAGGGCCAGCGAAGAGTCCAGTTCCCGGGCCAAGACGTGGATCGCCCGGGGGTAAGTAGCTGGGCTCAGGCGGAGGAGTAGGGGGGGGGATGGCCTCGAGCGCGTCCACCTCGGAGGAAGTGAATTCCATGTCCATGGTGTTGAGGGGCGTCAAGTCCTCGGGCTCTGGAGACGGCGTCTCATGCCGCCACTTCCACCCGGGAACAAATTCCCCCTCCGGATCTTTCCAGTCCTCTCTCCAGTTGCCCCTTAGCTTCCACTGTTTGATTATAAGCTTAGACATGGGTTCTTTATAATGCCGCCGTTTTTCCAAGGGGATACGATCGAATCTCATCCGCTCTTCGAACAGTTCGGCCTCGTATATGAACCAGGGTCGGGAGATGATGAAGGATTCGGCCTGAGAAGCTGAAGCATCGTCTTGGAGACAAGAGCGCGGAGGCATTGGACTATGCTCGTTGTGATGGAGGCCCTGGCGTAGACGCACGGCGCGGTTGATGGGATGCTGCGGATTCAGAGCGGTCCACTCAGCAGCAGAGCTGTCGTGCTGCCACCACCACTTCCACTTGGACGGGTCATCGCTGGACTGCGGGTTGTTCAGCCGGCCGGGAATCCCCCACTGAGGATTCCACACGCCGAGCTTTTGCCAGCGTCGCTTGATGTTACGTCGGACGATAATGTTCATCCGCTCTAGACCCGCCCGCCCTGCGAAGTGGAGGTATCTCTTGGTATCGTCGCTGGGCGCCCAGGAGAAGGAATCCACTCGTTCTTTTTCGATTTGCGCCTCCATACGGTAGCGTTCTTCGGGATCGTACACTCGGGCAACCTCGTGCATGCGACTTGCGACTTTGAATTGTTCGCCGGCATCAAGAGGGGCCTCCATGAGATCCTTAAACTCGCCCAACACAGCGTCACCGTCCAGGCCGAGTACCGGGTGAAATATGGCATATTCCTCGTCGTCGGTCGAGGATTCGTACGGCGGTGGCTCGTCGCGATCGAAACGACCGAGAGTACGGTCGCGCAGACGGGAGTTGTCTGCCAGTCGCTCGAGAGCTGGCAAGGCCTCGGCCCGGAGCGCGTTATGGATCCGCATTTCGTCGAACAAGGGCGGCATTTTCTCGTCGTCGTCGTTTGAGCAATTTGAGGAGTGGGTGGGTTCGCGACGTTTTGGTGGATTGGAAAATGAATGATTTCGGGCGAAGAAACGCACGCCGTCACGTGAAGGCCTCACCCAGCGGCCCCCCTCAAGCTGACAAGTGGTTTACTCGTACGATTAAGGCGCTTCTACCGGCATCTCGAACCAATCAACGGCTACCACGGAGTACACCAAGTCGGATACAACAACAAGGTGGACAAACTTCGCGACAATCAGCCAACCAACGTGGGCCAACCCCCGTTGTCCGAAACACGACTGGGCGCTTGCTAGGCGGCAATACAGTATAACATGGAGGAGATGCCCCCAGCCTTCGGCTCCCGTACTATTATCAAGCCTCGTCGCTATGGCTCGGAACGTCAATGCAAGCACTCTCTTCCATTTGGTGCCGGCGAACCAAGCGGCCTACGAGGCACTTCGCCACCCCGACAATCACCGCTTTGTGTCGCCGAGTGCTGCCAAAGACGAGCGGGAACGGAATAAGTCAGGACTTGAAATCGGTTTCCACGTCCCGTCGATACCCAGTGGCCGTGTCATCACCAGACTCGGTCGAGACGCCGATCTGATACTCCGTGAACGCCCTGTATCGAAAGTTCACGTCGCATTCGAGATTCACCCCGAGACCCTCGTTGTACTGTTATCGGTCCGATCGAAGCGCTTGTCGTCGGTCAAGGTTGCAAGCCTCAACAATAAGAAACAAGAAATCGACGGAGACCTTGTCATCGTCTATGGGCAAGATTATCGTATCACGATCGCGTCTTATGAGTTTGGATTGAGATGGCGAAGGATAGAGTCGCCAAGGGATCTGGCGATACAGGGGTACCAGAACTCTTTGCAGCGGCTACAAGACGTCCGATCGCGCGACCTCCCAACCGAGTTTGACGAGTCGGAACTCCACACATGGCATAATACCAGGCTGCACACGGCTAGAATTGTCCGCTTTCATGAAGCTAAAGGGGAGCGTCGTGTCCCCATCGGCCGGGGACAGTTCGGCGAGGTCTTTCGAGCGGTCGATCTCGAGTCTGGCAACCCCTTCGCCGTGAAAGTGGTTAGGCTAGATCGCTACCCCAACGTCGAGCAGGCGCGAGCCGCCCTGCATAGAGAGGTCAAGGCTCTCGAGAGGCTTAAACACGTCGTCATATCGTTCTTGTCGTAGCCGCCGTCTAACCGTCGCAGTAGAAGAACATCGTCGAATGCTTAAGCACTGCCAAGTGGGATACCCTCGTGCCTGAGATCTTCATGCCGCTGCGCCAAGGGAACTTAAGATCGCTTTCCCAAGCCAAGGACAGGCCGTGCAGCGATGACAGTCTGTGCACGCAGGTTCTCGAGCAGATACTCAGCGCCCTCGACCACCTGGCGTACCACGGGATGTGCCACCGAGATATCAAGCCCGAGAACATCCTCTACTGGGATAACACGGGCCAGGGGGCATACAGCTTCCAACTGGCTGACTTTGGTCTCGTCAATCACCAACGATACGCCACCACCTTCTGCGGCACGGGCTACTACCAGGCTCCCGAACTCTATCCTGAGTACGGCAGGTTTCCCCAGAGCCCCAAGATGGACGTGTGGTCCCTCTTCGTCACCATCATCGACGTCCACCACAAGTTTACGTTCCCTCCAAGGGACGCGAAGAGCTACCGCGACATCCTGCAGGCCGTCCGGGCCGTGGTGGTGCTGCTGCCCGACCTGGGCGACATGGCGAGGGAGAACCCCACACACCGGGCCTCGGCGGCGCAACTGCTCGTGGCCCACTTCGGCGGCCAGGGCTTGACAACGCCGCGGGCAGTGGTGCCCCCAATTGGCCCCCGGGCGGAAGCCGCGGGGCCGGATGAGAGCTCATCATCTCGGGACGCTCCGACATCGGTTCCAGTTCCCCCGGGCCCCGTGGAGACGCTCGTAGTACCACCATTGACGGTGTATCCCGCGCACCATCGCCGTCGACAGTCGCAGGCGGGCAATGTCCTGTTGCCCAAGCCCTCTGCCAGGCCGCAGAAGTCGCCGCTGCCACTACCGCCACAGCCGATTCGGTCGCATAGGGACGGCGTTGTGAAGCCGAGAGCTCCATCTACCAAGCCAGCCAGGCAGAAACTAGCCGAGGAGCAGCCTGAAAGGAAACAACCTGACAAGGAACCTGCAAGGGAGCAACCTGACATGGAGCATCACATTCCCGGCAGGTTTCCAGTGTGAATTCTCAAGTAGAAATCGAGTTTTGCCCAAGGAGCACGAACCAGCCTACGCGACTTGGGAGAAACCGCGTAGACGGTCCGTCTCAGACACAGCTCCGTTGTCCCCCGTGTACAGACGTTCTAGCCGCTATACGGCTCTCATACAGTACGACTGGGGGTGTGCTGGCTTGTGCGCGCAGCTGCGGCAACGCCAGAATGCTCTGCTCCACCCACACGCTCGCCTTCACTACGTGGCTGTGGCTGTGGCTTCTGGGAAGTTTCAAGAGGCGACATTGTAGATGAGTGAGGTTAGTGGTGCGGGATTCAAGATTCAAGATTCAGGATTTGAAGTACGAGACATTGTAGAACCTAGCATTCAGGATCCGGTCGTTGTCGTCGCTGTGACTAGAGTAATGAATAGAATATATATATATCATAAGGCGTTTTATTCGTACTCGGGGATTTTGGACTTAAAGTAGAGGATTTAGAAGACTATATCCCACCGCGGGTGACAACTCACCGAGTGCGAATAGCGTCGGGGCGGCTATACTTAGGGACGACGAAATCGACGTAGCCGAACATCGCTTGGTGCTGGGCTTTGCCTTCGGTGTTAAGAGGTTGCTGTAATGCGTCACCGAGCAATTGTGATATTTTCTCAGCTTCCCTTGCATCAGGTCTGGCCCCGCCGCTAAATGCTCATTCTAGGCATCGAGAATCATGGTTGGATAGAGGCCAACACTCAACCGCTTATCGTGATCTGCAGCCCCAGGTGCGCGGCTTACGACGGGATGGGACCCGAGGGAATATGCGAAAGGTAAGCCAGGCATTTATACAGCGTGAGAAGAGGGGCTATGGAAACCGTGTCTCAGACATAAGAGAGTTGAGAATTGTCTAGGTTAAAACAATCGGTCCGTCTCTTGCATGCGCATCTCGAGCCTTTATACTTTTGTCACAGGCCTCCATGGCTTGCGAGCTCCCCATGGCGGAAGGGAAACCGTCCGAGATCCGAGATCATAACACCACTTATTTATAATTCTGGGGCTTGGGTGCAATTCATGCCTCTGACCAAGCGGGCTGCATCGTCTGGAGGTGGCGTGACATAGAGAACGAGACCGGGATCGACTCCGTGTGCTCGACGTGCGACTTAAGCTCGGCGCTGTTCGGGCTCAGCCTCCAAACCGAGGCCGTGACCATGATGGCTACCTAGCTACTCCGAGGCCATGGTCGGGTCGTTGAGGGCTATCATTGCCGCCAGGAACATGTCTGACGACGCGTCCATCAGGCCGCTCATGGCCGCCGCGACCTCCGTTTTGACGGCGCTGCTGGTGGGCGGGATGCTCGGGTTCGAGTGGGCGAACATACCGGTGCCGGTGGTCTGGTCGTTTCCCCGATAACACCCCGAGGGACTGCGGCGGGTTCCTAGCCTGGGCGATGCCCGTGGACCTATCCAGCAACATCTGCTCGTACACCCCATCCCTCATGGTGGTGCCGTCGCACTCGTACCTACGCACCAACGGTACCGACGGCTGCATCGTCCCCTGACCGCCCCCTGTTCATGGACTGGTTCTGGTTTATGCCGTGGGACTGGTTCTGGCCCAGCTGCGCGAATATCGACACGCCCGAGTTGCCGCCCATATTCTGGGGCTACATAATAATAGTTCATGCTCTGGTTGGTGTTTCTGTTGTGGGCTTGTAATAGAGGACGGCCGGCTCTGTGGTCGACAAGGGCTCTTGTGAGGGGCCGGTTCGTCTGCTCCTTAAGGTATCTCGTAGGGAATAGGGAATTTCTTACGAACGAACCCACACACCAGAGCCCTCGGCGCTACGAAATAAAACGTAGCGGCGCTACGAAGTGAGAATAATTGGTTCTCGGCGAGGCGAGGGGAGACACGGCAAGATGGGGAAGAGACGGCGAGACTGGGAAGAGACGGTAAGACGGGAAGAGACGGCGAGACGGGGAAGAGACGGTAAGACGGGGAAGAGACGGCGAGACGGGGAAGAGACGGCGAGACGGGGAAGAGACGGCGAGACGGGGAAGAGACGGCGAGACGGGGAAGAGACGGCGAGACGGGGAAGAGACGGCGAAGAGACGGCGAAGAGACGGAGTAAGGAAAGCTAGCGAGAGAAACAATACTGCAGAAGATCAATAGCACAAAACAAAACCTTGCAGCCCTTCACAAAACTCAGCGCAATGACTTCTAGCGCAGTGTCACCTGTAGTACGAGTAGTACCCGTGGTGCCCGTAGTAATCGTACCCCTGCGGTGCGCGCCTTCTGGCCACGCCGTCGGTCGCCGGTCCCGCCCGCGGGCGCGCTCTGGCCGCTCTGGCCGCTCTGGCCTCTCTCCTGCGCTCTTCCTGGCGAAGATCTCGCATAGTGTAGTTGCTCCTCCGCACCTCCACACGCGTCGTCCAGTTGGCGTGCGTCGACGTCCGGATGGGTATGCCTGCAGCTGCGTCAGTTGCCGATGCCCTGAGGAGAAGCGTAGAGCATATTACCTTCAGTGCCAGCCACAAAACCCTGGACGTAACTGGTAGAGACCCTCGCCGCAAACGCTCCGTTATTGCCATGTTGGATTATGTAGGGGATGCCTGGCTGATTGACGTTGGTTGGGTCCCTAGGGTCGGCAAATAATTCCACGATGCCCCCGAGAGCTTCAACCTCCCAGTAGAAGCCGGCCTCGTGAGGCACTCCCGGAACGTCGACTTGGTCGGGGGTGATAGGGCGTCCGTCTCCGGTCAAATACCCCGTGAAAAAATGGCACAACTCGTGAGCGACGGCGATGATCATCTGAAACATGTACACGTTGTACTCGTCGTTAGACAGAGTTGTCGTCATGTTACGAAGTATCTGTTCCTCGACGTCAGCCACCTCTCATGCGTCGTGTGTTGCGGCTGTAACCTAAGGACCAAACAATACCATTTCGTCTAGCACCATGTGTCCAGCGTCTCTAGGCCGGAATTCGGCCAAGGTCGAACTCTGGTCTTCCCGGAAATATCTACGAGTCGTGGCCTCACCTTCCGCCGGAGCCAGGTAGACTTCTGGAAATTCCGATCTCATGCGCTGCAGGAAGAGGCTGATGTATTGATCCATGACGGGGGAATCAGGATCTTCTCCAGCAGGATACAGGCATGGCTCCCCAGCTTCTCTACGACCTTGTACGATCCGTACTGCGAGGTCTCGTAGTGCCCTTCGTCCTCTTGCGCTTTCGAGAAGAAGGAGGGCACGCTCGACGATGGTTCGAACTGCTCTATACCGTGAGCTACTGTCGGGCAGTACTTCAGTGTCGGTTCCATTTCCTGTCGGCAGCCAAACAACAAGGCCGTGAACGCGAGGGCTTGGTGTACGAGTGCGAGTACGAGTACTCATCTTCACGTAAGGCTGTAGCCGGCAGCGGATACGGTTCTAAGCCTTCTATGTTAGTAGATGCCGCAGGAACTCAGAATTCGTGCGAAGGATTGTAGTAACAGGAATGCTTGGGGCGGGGTGGGACGCACCTTTTTGGGTAGACTTGAGAGAAAGATTGGATGATGATGAGAAGATACATTAAACGTCAGAGGGGAGAATCTTCAGAGCTATATATACGCGAAGTTGAGGATACCACTACAGCCTGGTGGGTGGTCAGGCTGCTCATTTGTATTGGAGGCACAAGCCCAATCGACCGACTACGAGCACACATCACCGGGGATGGGGCAAGGGAGATCCTCCCGGCCACTCACTCTTTGCCGCTTGGCGGCTTCTGACACTTCCCGGCGTCTCGACTGGCGCACGTTTCCCGTTGCATGGCCTTCGGAGAGACCGAATGAAGGTCGCCGACCTTTCCGTCGCGGCCATATTGACCACTAGCTAGCCTTCCTACGTTCTGCCAGGGGTAGTCGTCAGACGAGAGAATAATATGGCCACCAACACACCAACAGGAACCTATCGTGCCCAACACACCCACAGGAACCTATCGTGCCCAACACACCAACAGGAACCTATCGCGCCCGTCACCAACATCTCCTGCGGCCATGACAGGTCTGAACTGTGGTCGGACCCAGGCTTGGCCATGTCGCAGCATTACCATGTGTCTATTCTTACTCCGTACCGGTTGGGCGTCTAATATGGGCGCATCGGTGCATTGGAGGGCCGTGACTTGTGATGCATGTGACGACCCATGCATCCGAGGGCGGCGCCACCGACGGGCCGCGCGGCTCCGCTCTTGACTCACCAATGTCGTCGCAAGGATCTACGGCCGCCAACCGGCGACCCACTCCGCTTGCGCCTCAGCCGTCCAAAGGGATGATGCCTTTTGAGGCTGTTGAGCGATCACGATGATGGTCCAAGCGAGGCGCTAAGCGTTCCTCGAATGGCATTGACGTTGACACCGACTAGCGGCAGCTGTCAAACACTTGGCTCCCGTGTACCCTGAATGCCCAGTGCCACCACCGTACCAAAAGCGCAAAGCGCCTCATGAACGATCTGGCGTATATCGGCCGAATATCCACAGGCACCCTGGGATGCAGCTGATCCAGACCATGATTAGCGACGCGGGGATAAGGATTAATATCCTGGACACGTCGGTGGATAGGCTCCGTACACGGAGTAGGTGTACCCGAAGGACACCCTGTAATGCCGGTATTCGTACTCGTAATCCGTACTCGTACTCGTACATATTAAAGGAGCAGACGGTCGGGCCCCCCCTTGTCGACCACGCAGCCGAGGAGCTTCTAGCGCCGTTCTCCATCCTCCATCCTCGCCTCGCCGAGAACCAATCATTCTCACACGAGCGCCACCCACGACGGTTTTCATTTCGTAGCGCCGAGTCAAATGAATGGCCGACGGCGGCTCTGGTGTGCGGGGTCGTTCGTAGAAATTCCCTATTCCGTACGGAATACCTCGAGGAGCAGAAGATCGCTCTGACAAGAGCCCTTGTCGACCACACAGCCGGGCCCAGTTGGCCCACTGGGGTTCCTGCGGGCCTGGGCATGGGCCCTTGTTGCAGTGTCCTTGGCCCAAGGACCAGGCTCCGAAGTCAAGCGGTGTGACAGTGAGACTCCATCAGTGTGAATTGATTGGACGGTTAGAGCAGCCTGGCGATGACTCAAGCTGCACGGTTGGCGCCTACTCGTATTCGGCGGCAAGGCAACCACTTCACCTCGTTGCCTTGCGTTGCAGCTCCAGATGCGAAACGTGGCCGGCGTTCATGCGACCGCGGATTGGACACCACGGGTTAAAGTTATTTCGGTCACGGGAAGTCTACATTTCCCCCGCTCCTTTCCCCCGCTCCCTCCCCTCTGGAAATCGAGGCTGCACCTTCATCCTTCATCGCATCTTGCGTGCACACAGCCCCGAAGAATTACCACCATGGCCACAACTACCGAAGACCATGACGGTGATGCCGTTGTCGCCGAATTCAAGAAGTTGTCCATCGCAAGCCTGCAAGGCCAACATCGCGACATCTTGACCCGGGCGATGGCGAATGTCCTGTCAAGTCCCATCGCAGACATCACCTATGGCCAGATTATTGATGGGCTCCCAATCTCTAGCGTCGCCTATGATGTCTACCAAGGCGTTTCTTGCGCTGGACATCCACTCCTTAAAGAGCATCATGAGCTTTCCCCAGATGTACTCGAGAGAGTAAGCCAACTTCGTACCAGCTTTGACCCTGATACTCTTCAGCTACACTCGGAAGTAAATGACCTTAGTTGACCCCAATAGTTCAGAATATAAAGACTGACAGTCAACTTCTCCCAGCTCTTCTATGCTTATCAAGCTGCCAGCCCCGGCTCCAGAGCCTTCAGGACCCGGTTGATCGAGCTTGTCGCTGTGGCTGTCCACCAGATTGCCGTCTCGTTATTCAAGATGGGACATATTCGATCCAAGGACGATCCTTTGCTCTTGTGGCGACCTGGTGAGGACCTCGGTGTCTATTACTATTATCGCAATGGCCTCCCACCTACCTTCTTTTTTCACCGATGGTACCGGGATTACGACCAGTATCCCGAAGGTGTTGCTGATGGAGTTGGATACTGGGCTGAATCACGTATCCTTGGTGGAGTTGTTTTGTTTGATAGGCGTGAGCCAGGCTCTGAACCAGATGTCGAGGTTAGTTCAAAGATTGTGTGTCCGTTTCGATGGAGAAATAACGACCTGACGGCGGAGCCAGCCTGATGCAGTATACTTCCATTCCGACAATCGCGATGTCACTTATCGCATCTATCGCCTCTTGGACGATCAGAAACAGCAGCTCATACAGTTCCTGCTCTCTGATACACCGCCACCCTCCTGTCCACTTCCTATCCATGGCGACCTGAACAACCGCAAGCGAGTCGACCCTGAGGAACCGATCGAAGAGACGGGAATCTATCGCGACGAGTGGGAACGTAAGCCGCTATCGATCAACGACTGGGACGACCGTTTCAGAACTGTCATAGATCTCTTCAACTATACGTCGCACGAGGAATATTCGGAGGCACGATGGCGCGCGCATGAATTGAAGGAGAGACTTTACGATGAGGAACTGTCGGATTGACCACTGCACCAAAAGATCAAGATTGTGCGCACACTGTATTTGTACTCAGTGGTATCCCTATATAGCCATCCTGACAAGAACATCTCGGGTGGTAAGACCGGAGATGAGCAAAGCTGAGTACCGAATTGGGAGATGGAGGTAGTTAGTGTAAATGCGGAGAACAACCTGTCGACGTAGCTCGGAATATCGCTTTCGGGCAGCACGTGCGAGCCGAGGGATGCTGTCCCTGTGTGGTTGACGGCATCACCAAACCCACCGACGTTGCCGTGGTGGCGGCGTCTTGATCTGATGTGGATGCCGTTTCGCCTCTGCCAGGAACAGCAGAGGCTCCCAACGGCGGAGGCGTTAGAAACAGCCTCACGAAGCGCCGGCTTCGTCCCAGGTGAACCACGTGCGCACCTTGACGCGATGAACAGCAGCACGCGGGGCAATTATTTCCAGTATATATGGATGAATATATGTGTATGTACGAGTATGAGCTGGTTGATTGGCCGCCCCATGGCCCCAAGTTGATCCATACCTTTCCTTTCAGACCATGCGATGATTTTCTGCTGCTCCCGTGTTGAAACGATACTCGAAATCACCCACACAACGCCGCCATCGTCGCCACCATCCTTCGCCCACTCACCTGCGCCAAGCCCAGCCAGAGAGCTCGGTCGCCTAGCACCCCCCGCTGCCCGTCAGATCACCGGGCGAGTCCGCCGGCTGATCAAGCAGCTCCTGAGAGACGCCGTAGTCGGTGCTCGCGGACGTCTCCGAGTGCGCCTCGGAGCCCTCGGGGATGGGCACCATGGCGCTCTTGGTCCACAGGTGGATGGCTTTCCTCCAGTCGAGGCCCTCGATGCAGCCGCCCTTGATGGAGACGACGTTCTTGGACTGTGGCGAGCGGCGCCGTCAGCGAGGCCCACCGGGGAGGGAGCGGAGCAGCGCACCGGCGTCGTGTGGAAGAGGCGCGTCCCGCAGCTGCGGCAGAAATAGCTGCGACGCTGTCAGCCGGGCCGGACCTGCCGGGAGGCGGCACAGCACGTACCAGTACAGCGTCTGCCCCGACGGCGTCGGGCGGCTTGCGCGCACACGCCAGTCAGCAGACCGCAGCCCGCGAGGGGCGAGGACTCACGTGTAGCAGCTGAGCAGCGCCGTGTCCGGCAGCCTGAAGCACGGGAAGATGGCCGAGGCGCCAAAGGCCGAGCCCGTCTGGCGGCGGCACTCGGCGCAGTGGCAGATGTACAGCGCCAGCGGCTCGGGGAGCGGCGTCTTGAACGCGACGGAGCCGCACTGGCAGCGCGCGTCCATCTCGGCGGTCGGTCTGCTTCGAGGCGGAGGTGGATGCAGTTGGCGTCGCAGTCACGCCGTCCAGGCAGTGCGCAGAGGAAGGGGAGGGAGAAGAATACAGGGACAGGATCCGCGGCCGCCGCATCGGCCAATCGGTGAGGTATTGCCACCGAGGCACAGTCACGCATTCACGCACCTCCCCGAGCCAAGCGCCGGTCACCGCCGACGTGCACTCCGCACCGGAGCCGAAACGGTGAAGGGACAGAGCGCGACGTGACTCATCCGGGCGAACATGGCGCGTAGTCACATGCCCCGCATCGCCACCACCCCCATGTCGTTTCGAAGCCGGCGCGTCCGATTTGGCTGGCCGCTGGGAAATGCAGTGCAACATCCGTTGTGGGCGTCGCACGTGGCGTCTGCCATTCGGCGAACAACAACAAAGATTGTGGCGGATAATTCATCTTCCTGGAAGCCCTGCTCCGTCAATGCATCTCCCAACGTCCTCTCCGGTGACGGACAAAAAGCATTAATCGTCGTCCATTATTCATGCGTCCAGGTAACAGAATCCTCCTCCACCGTCCTCTCCGTGCAGACAACCTGCGATCTCGACCCCCTCTCCCGCAGACACCTCCCCAGCGCGACACACCAGGCCAGCTTCCTGCCATTGTCCCAGGTCGGCACGTCCAGCTCGACCTCGAGCCGCTCCAGGGCCTTCATCTCCGCCAGCCCTCCACGCGACGCCCATGCCTCCGCTGCATCGCCAAGCCTGCTCTCGGGCCCCGCATCGGAGCCGGCTCCAGCCATGGCAATCTTGACCCGCAGGCCCCGTAGTCGGGTCCACGTCTCGCCCAATGCCTTCCACGCCCGCAGCGAAGCCTCTTCTCGCAAGTCCCGTTCCATGACCTCGATCCGTACGTATCGCATGGCCTCCCGCTGCCACGGCACGAGGACCCCGGCCACTGCGGCGCTGGCGGCCCACAAACCCGATGTGAACCACGTCACAAAGACAAATTCGTTGGTCTCAAAGGGTATCAGCCGTGCTTCGCGGCATATCTGCCTGCTGGTCCGCAGCAGGCTGGACGGGAGCCCGCAGAGTGGCCGGTTAGGACAGAGTAGCATCGGGCCCCCTGTCCTACATGCATCGGTCCGGCCGTCACAGTCGCGACCACAGATCCCATCGCAGATTCCGTCGCATGCGTCGTCGGCATCGGGGACACGCCGTTGCACGCATCGCTTAATCTCTGGCATTGGGTATCCAGGCGACGGTGCCCTTTGTCGAATGGGGTTCGTGAGATGGACCCAGTGGTAGATCTGGAGCCGGATTTCCAGCGGCAGCGACATGAGGGGTGATTTCTCGGCATTTCTGGTGTCGGCTGACGCCTCGGTCGCGTCGCAGGCCGTAGCTGGCGCGTTTGGCTCAGGCCTCAGTCTATCGCAAAGCGATGCGCCTGACGGGCACCACGGACCGACGTGTCCTCCCGCCCAGTGGCCATGCATCATGATCTCGCGTTCAGTTAACGGTGATCCCGCAAGAGGAGTGACACCAAATGTTGGAAAGGCCGCATTTGCAAAGAGCGGCGAGTCAAGACGCTGGGTCTCATCTTGTACGGCTGCTGCCAGCCCATGCGCCACCAACAGCAGCCAAGTTGAATGCTGCTACGGAGCATTGGACGCGCCGCTTCCCAGAGTCCCTTTGATTGAGCAGTCGGTGCAAAACGGCGTCGCGACACCGCATAAGCGCAGGGCTGAGGTGCGGCTGAGATGGTGTCCGCGCCGCAGGCTGGCATGACATCACGGCCGTTTTCCACGAATGTCTCTGAATGGGGAAGCACGTGGACGACATCCGAATATCGGAGTGCCCAGCCGAGCCCCCAAAGCGGCACCAGATCAACAAATTCGGTTAATGCTGTCGATAGATTCGGCAAGACAGCATCAGCCCGTGTGGCGCTTGCGTCTGTCGACTTCGGCGGTGTGCAGGTATTGAGATGAATTTGAGGCCAGACCTTCTTCCAGTATATTACTTGGTCAACTCTGGGAAGCTCGGGTGATGGCTCCGTCGAGCCGTCATTCGATTGCGTAGTCTGACGGCAAGGAGTCGGTCGCCGAGGCCATCTCGTGACAGTGTCCCGAGCCTCTGAGTTGTGATTCCCGCCGTGCCATTCTTCGTCTATCGTATTATCCGCTCGTTGGGCATCCCCGCAGATTCGTTTTGGTGCATGTGGCGTATCAATAATGTCGAGGCCGGCCGCATCCCGTTCGAGGCAGAAGGCGTTCCACGAACCTATGCCAACCCGACCCCTTCCATCCGCTCAGGCGGGATATTCACCCCTTCGAGCCCCTTCCTCACGCCCCCCCTCCGCTCATACTCCACGTTCCGGGGAACCTCGAAGTCGCCCCGCGCCGCAAACCACAGCAGCGTCTCCGGCTCCGGGCCCCTAGGCGGCTGCGTCTTGCCCTTCTCCCCATCCTCATCGCCCTCGTCGTCCCCATCATCCTCGTCCCCATCCTCCGCCTCCTCCTCGCTCTCCTCGTCCAGCCCGCGCCGCAGCCCCGTGCGGACCTTGTCGGCGCCCATCTCCCGCTCCTCCTTGGTATACACGTCGCCCGCCTCGTCGCGCACGTACGCCGCGATGCGCCCGTGCGTCCACTCGCGCAGCTCGTCCCATATTCCCTGCAGCTCCGCCACGCCCTCGGGCGTCGCCAGCCGGGCCGTCTCCCGCCCCTCGGCCACCAGCTCCTCCACGTCGGGCTCGAGCTTCTTGCGCAGCAGCTGCGTCAGGATGTTCTCCTGCGCGCGGCCGGGGTAGTTGGTCGACGGGTGGATCGCGATGCGCGCAAACAGCTCCGCGTTCTCGCTGAGGTTGTCGAGGACCGTCTGTAGGTTTCGCTGGAGGATCTGCGCCGAAGCTTGGAGGGAGGAGCTGCGGTTTCCAGTTAGCTGCTGCAGGGACAGACTCGGTCACCGCTAGGCACTGACGCGTGAGGGAGCGGGTTGCTCTTAAGGATATCCATCTTCAGGCTCTGGATGCTGCTCGACAGCTGCGCCAGCCTGGAGAGCGTCTGCTCGACCGACTTGAGCTCGTCGTCGTCGAGCCCCAGCGTCGCCATCCTGCCTAGCCTCGCCTTCCCTGGTTGATTTTCTCCTTGTACAGGGGAATGATCCGAGTGCGAGCAATGGCAGTCTCAAGAGCGGTAGAAGAAAGTTGATGATGCGGAGAAGGAGCTGCACCAAGTTGGAGAAGACGCGACGCGGGGCGGGAGCTTAAGCAGTGGAGGCACGACCCACCTGCTGGAAGTCGCTGACACCTGCAGCTGCTCACATCATGTAGTACAAAGAATTAGGCTTTTACTATTAATACAGTAATACTTGAATTCATTCCCTTAAACATTCTATGCTAATATGCTCTTCTCCCAATGCCAGTGCCAGATGCCCTCGAAAGTCGTTCACAACATCGTCAGTAGTTCAGTCGCAGCATTGGTATCACTGGCTCAACAAGCGAAACTCCCTCAGCATCCCTGCATAATTCCAGTTTCAGATCAAAGGCCAGATTCGTTCTCGTCGCTTTCCAGCGAGGCCTCGTGGTGGTCATGCTACTTTGTTATTCCTCGACTTATAGTTTAGCCGCGGGTCAAGTTAACAGTCTTGGTCACCTCGTAGCCGTGGTTGTCCACCAGCGGATAACGGGCGCGGCGCTCCAGATCGTCAAGTGGGATGTTGGAGCGGATATACCTGCATCCTCGAGTTAGCAGCCGTGCCTGAGACAAGCAATCGCTGAGGTCACGTACTTCATGCGACCATCGTCGACAGGGTCAAAGTCCCAGCTGGTGAAAGCGCCCTCCGTGAGCGCATCCCACACCAAGCGGCGGCTGCGCTGCGACTGGAGCACCTGGACCGTGATGGCGTCCAAGTCCCACTTGGCCTTGGCCTCGGCGTCGTACTTTTCAAGCGCAGTCTTGGCCTCCTCCTCCTCTGGCGTCTGCGGCGCAACCCGGATGAAGCGGGCCAGGTTGTCGAGCTCGTGGGGGTCCCTCACCAGGTTGTAGAACTGGGGCTCGTCGGCCGGGCATGTAACGTACTTCCAGGGGCCGCGTCGGATCATCATCATCGGGCGAACGGTGCCTTCGCCCGTGTACTCGGCGAAGACGGTGTCGGGGCCCTCCTTGCCTAGCAGGTGAGGCATCATGCTGACGCCGTCCATGGGGAGGTATGGCGCGGGCTTCGTGCCGATCAGGTCGCAGATGGTGGGCAGGAGATCGAGCGTCGAGACGTTCTTGGGGACGCGGTGCGGCTCGAACCACTTGGGGTAGTTGACGAGGAGCGGCACACGAACAGACGACTCGAAGTAGCTCATCTTGTACCAGAGCCCTCGCTCGCCCAGCATGTCGCCGTGGTCGCCACTGAAGATGACGATTGTGTTGTCCGCCAGGCCGGCCTCCTCGAGCGTCTCGAGGAGCTTGCCGATGCAGTCGTCGACGTAGCTGACTGAGCCATAGTACGCACGCTTGGCCCGCTTGATCTGGTCGTCGGTGAGATCATGGTCCCAAAGGTCGCACACGCGCAGCAGGCGCTGGCTATGGGTGTCGAGCTTCTCCTTGGGGATCCGGACCTTGGGCAGGGCAATGTCCACGCCCTCGTACAGGTTCCAGTACTTTTTGGTGATGGTGTACGGGTCATGGGGGTGAGTAAGGGAGACCTAGGGCAAGGAGGCGCTGTCAGTCATGTTTGTAGGTAGAAAGTGAAGCCAATCTCTCTCTCTGCTCTTTGCAGAGCCCGCATATCCGCATATTCGCTCGCTCGGATGGCAACCACTTCCGGGCTTGCTTCACTCCCAGTTTGACGACGCGGCGATTTCCGGTTCACCTCCCTCTTCAGAACTTACCGTCAGAGCAAACGGTCGCTTGTTGGGTCCCTCACGGACGTGGTCCCACAGGTACTGGGTGCTGCGGTACATGACCTCCTCGTCGTAGTCCAGCTGGTTGCTTCGGCCGCAGGGCCCAGCCTGCAGGATGGAGCTGGCATTGTGGTACCACTCCAGGCGGGTGTCGGGCTCGTCCCAGTTGACAGCCCAGCCAAAGTCGCCGGGGTAGATGTCGCTGGTGAGGCGCTGCTCGTATCCATGGAGCTGGTCACCCACAAAGTGCATCTTACCTGCCAGGGCCGTGTGGTAGCCCCTGGAGCGGAGGTAGTGGGCATACGTGGGAATCTCCGAGTTGATCTGGGAGGCGTTGTCGTAGGCTCCGATCTTCATGGGCAGCAGGCCGGTGATCATGCTCATGCGCGACGGGGCGCACAGGGGAGAAGGGCAGTAGGCGGAGTCGAACTGGACGGAGGCGGCAGCGAGGCGGTCGAGGTTGGGCGTCTTGATCTGGGACTCGGGGTTGTACATCTTGAGCTGAGGAGCGGCGAGCTGGTCGGCCATGATGTAGAGGATGTTGGGCCTGGATCCATCGGGGCCCTTGACGGCTGGGGCAGCCGAGGGCGGGAGGGTGTTGATGTCGGGAGCCATGCCGGATGGAGTCCGTGTAAGTACCAGGGGTGCGTCGTTGGTGAGGAGTGCGGTGCGTATAGGGGGAAGCCCAGTTAGTGGCTGCTCAGCCTTTCCTCGGGGCTCGCCGAGGGAGAGGCGCCGGGAGGATCAGGCAGGTGAGGAAAGAGGAGAGCGGCGGTTGGTCGAGTAGGGATGGGTGGTCGATGGTCGACAGCCAGATGGAATACAAGACGAGGCAGATTGCCACGGAAGACAAGAACGCGAGTCTCAGATACCTAAGTAAGTAGAGCTACTGCGTTCCTCCCGATCCGTCTTCCCCCAGGCAACAGACAGACAGGACAGGCAGACAGGAGACCAGAAGCAGCAGTATGCAAAGAGGTGTGACGGCAGACGACCACTCCAAAGCAGTGATAGTTACAAGACAAAAGCAGCCAAGTTTGGACGAGTCCGACTTGTTTCGAGACTGGAGATGCGACCCGAGAGACCACACGATGGCAGAAGGAGGAGTGAGCGAGAGCGGGCAGCGAGGTGGATTTATGGTTTTCGTTTGGAGCCACGCGGCTCGCAGGAAGGCCCCTGGGTGCGAGTAAGACACGACAGGCCGCAAGCAGGGAGGGGCAGGGCGAGGACTTGCAATAAGTGCGGCGATGCTGCTTGCGGGCTGAGGAATATCCAGGATGGTGCATAACAGCAGTGCGTGGTGCGTGCTGCGCGGTGCGTGCTCGCGGCGCGTGCTTGCTGCCCACGGCAGGCCTCGTCCGTGGCGGTGCGACTGGAATGTGGCCGGGACTCGCCGTGCCAACGTCCAGCCAAGGCGCCGAGCAAGCGCCAGGCCACGCGCAGGCGAGCCCTGCCGTGCTGCGTCTGCCGATCGCGGCTCGACAACGAAACGACCTTGGCTGAACTCTAGCGAAAAGTTGATCACATGCAGGCCCCCTCCCGCGCCCTGAAATCAGCGCTCCAGACCAAAATCAGCGGTGTGCACCGTCTGTGGGACCGCCTGCTCCATTGGGCGTCTGGCGCGCTGCGGTTGGCCGATCCACCGCGGCGGCCGTCGATTCTCTTGGTTCCGCCGTCTTGGCTCGGAACAGGCCACTGTCCACGTGAGCGCGTCGGCCGTCCGATTTAGCTTCGTGTCGTGCTTCCTGGTGCGTCGCACGCCGCGATGGTGGCTTGGTGATGGCCGTGGGCTGTGCTGTTGGCACTGTATAGCAGCGGATGGAGACCAACGGTGAATCGGGGTGGAGGGTGGGGTGCCATGCGCCATGCAGGTTCCCTTTGCCCTTCTCGATATTAATTATTAATTAACCGGGACCCTGGAATTCGGATACAAGCATGGCGGGGGAGGGGCCTCAGGCAGACGACGTCGGTCCTCGGTGCGAACATGGAGCATGACAAATTCAGGACTCCTTCTGTCACGATCACGAGCGGGAGCAGGCAGCAAAACGATGTGTGCCTGGCCGCCACCGGCGTCAGTGCTCTGTTTTGGGCTGTTGTTAATACCGTCCTACTTCCAACGCCACGCCGCTTGCGCACAATAGTGACTGGGCACTTGCGGCGATGGCGCCATCGCTCCTCTTATCTTCCCCACGTACGTACTCGTGCTGGACTGTTCCAGGACGTGCTCAGTGCCAGCCGATGTCGACATCGCGTCTGTCGATTGCACCATGAAGGGCATCTCACGGCCCAGTTTCAGCGTCAGGCTTCCGGCCTTCCGCGTCGTGTTCCTTCCTTCACGTGATGATGAATCATCAATGGACTCCATGCAGTTACACCCTTGCCGTTCGACGACGGCTCATCGTGTGACCTCGACGACCCAGTGCCCTCATTTACGTAAACCGCCGCTGGATGGCCATTATCGCCAAGCATCAAATAGGTAGGCAGCCGATCAACACGTACCAGGTGCAAGTAGCGTCGTGAGTGCACAGGCAGTCAAATCCACCACGACGTCACACAACCCGACTTGGCACCATCCACGCATCACTCACAAGTGGCCACGACATCAACTCAATGTTCAGTTCCCATCGTTTGTCCGAGACATTCTACATTATGCCACAAACAGCAGCATCCATGTCCCACGTTCGCTTCGACAGCCCCGTTTCCAGCCAGCCAGCGAGCCTGGCCGTCCGTGTGCTGGTCTCATGCCCCCGTCCCGCAAAAATGCCACACAAGGCAACCAGTTCATCAGACGAAAGACACGCCACGTAAACACCCGATCCATGCTCCGGCTTCCAATGCATTCACATAGAGACAAGGTCCATAAACCGCCAAACGGAGGCTGCCGCCTGCAGCGCCGTGCCGTGCCGTGCGTACTCCAAGCCTTGGTCGTCGACGTTAGTCGTCGACGCCGGGGCGCAGAGGGGGGGGGATCCAGGAGTCCAAGAAAACATGGAAAGAAACTTCATTGCGTCCGGTAGAACTTCTTGTACACGAGGTGCAGCAGCAGGTTCACGTTGAGCTTGAGGTTGCCCTCAAACAGATTCATGAACTGGTGCGCCTCGAACTGCGCCTGCAGCAGATCCTCGATCGGCACCAGCGCGCTCGCCCCGGGCATCTGGATGTGGCCTCGCGAGCCCTCGATGGCGAATACGCCCACCTCGTCGCATGAGATGGTCAGGTTGATCTTGTCCCAGTCACGGTCGCTGAGCCCCTTCCACGACACCAGCACGCCCTTGTCCGACAGCGTCCGCGCGCTGTACTTGTAGCTTCCGAACTTGGGCACCCGGCCGCTCCGCTCCAGCTCGCGCTGGTGGTTGTATTGCTTGGTAAAGGGCAGGAGGAACCTCTTCTTCCTGTATGCGTCAAGTTGGTTAGTCCGATCCAATGCTTCTCCCATGATCCTTTCGCGAGAGCACTTACCCCTTCTTGTTCTGCAGCGTCGCCATGGCTTGCTCTATGTAGTCGTCATAGCTCTTACGCTGCTGCTCCAGGTACTTGGCCTTGTCGTGCAGGTTCCCCAGGGTGAGGCGCACTCCGTCCAGCTCTCGTTGTCTCTGTACCCGTCTCCGGCTCTTGCTCCGGATGTCGCTCGCGATGGCGTTGAGTACGTCCTGGTAGAAGTTGTGCTTCGAGATGCGCCCCATCTGTTCCAGCCGCATCACATTCTCCAGCGCCGTCCGCTTGAGCTCGTAGTACGTCATCCTCGTCACGTCCACCATGTTGCTGTCCGAGTAGGCTCCTCGGGTGTTTTTGTCGTCCGAGAAGTCGTCCCGGAGGACCGACTCCCACTTCTGTTCATCCTCGGCCGTGATGGGCTTGACCAGGATCTCGAGGAGGTTCACCCCGGTCTGCACTCGGATGATGTACAAGACACAGCGCTTCGTCTCCATGAAGAGCGCCTTCACCTCCGCCTCGGGGTCGTCGATGTCGTGAAGCTTGGGTGTCAAGAACATGTGGATATCCGACGATCCGGCGGCGTTCATCTCGTTCTCGTTGCTCTTAGCGCTGCCCAGGTCCTGCATGATCTCGCGCAGCACGTCATCCCGACTGGGGCACATGGCCGGGAGCTCTGCCGCGACGAGGCTGTGGATTGCGAAAACGTCCGTCATCTTGATGTACAGCGTCGGCTTGTTCTTGGCATAAAGGTCGTTGAACTCATCAATGTCAAACGTTCTCTCGGCATCTGGTACCGAAATCACGTCGCTCGTAATGTGTCGTAGCCGCTCGACGGATTCGGCGACAAAGGCATTCAGCGGCTGCAGGTAGATGTTCTCACCCCCAAACGGCCGTCCAGACGCAATCTGCCCGATGACCTTGGCCACCTCGCTCAGGTTCCTCTTTTGCAGCGGGCTCAGGGTCTTTTCGATGACTCCGACCTGTTCTGGGGCGGTCACCGCGGGCTGGAGATAGAACTTCCACAGCCAGTTCGACACGATCTGCAGCAGATGCTCCTGCGGCTCACGGTTGAAATGCTGGCACAGCGCCTCAAACATCTGGCCGCACAAGAACCGGAGACCATACGGCATCTTATGTAGCAAGTCTTCCAGTGCCAAGAAGAACTGGTCGCAGATCTCGCGCAGGTCTCGCAGGTGATCGATGAATAGGCGTCTGGTTTCGGGGTCTCGGATGGCGACTTCGCGGGGTACGTCGAGCGGTCGATGATCGGGCCGTCCGGTCCGCAACTCTTCGTTGTTGATCGCGGATCGGTAAATCTGCATCGGGTCGCTCTCCAGATCGAGGGCTGGATCCTCGACGATATTGTCCCGGATCATCGGGCCAAGAAGGCTTCGCAGATACTTGCGATCCCTGGGTGAGCGCGTGTAGTTGCCCAGCAGCTTCGACCAGAAGTAGTTGCCTCTCATGTACTCCTGAAGAACCACAGCGCCTTCGATTTCTTCCCGTATGGACCTCGCAATCAGCTTCAACAGGTAGTACTCTTCTCGTCGCTTCTGCGCATAGCCGAACAGACTCATCATGAGAAGCTCGATCCTCTTGCATTCCTTCGCGGCCGTTCCTTGCTCGCGTATTCGTTTGAACAGTCGGCCAAGATAGTGCGGCTGCGTCTGCAAGCTAAAGAAGAGCTGCTGGTAGGACTCGAGCTTCTTCCTTGAGCTCTTGTTGAGGGCTTTCAGGTCGAACTGGTTCGCCGAAGACATGCTGGAATTCGCCAGCAGACCCACGGAGCTTCCGCCGAAATTGTGTTGATGCCGCACGACCTCGTCGAGGGTGATCTTGTTCTTCACAAGGAGGGCGATCTTGATGTCCAGCTGGTCGATGTACTGTTCCAGCATCTCGTTTTGGCGCACTTGCTGCACCACCGTCTTCCGCATGCGCTCAAACTCGACTTCCTCGTTGAAATCAAAGTCGCTATCGTTGAGCAGGTGGACAAAGTTCTTGACTGCGTTGACGGGGGGATTCTTGCCGGTCGTGAGGCTCTTGTACGCCTCGCCCTGTACCTTGGCGCGCACGAAGCTCTGGATCTTGATCACCTTTTGCATGTTCTCGTTGAAGAATCGCTTCTTCTCCTCGAATCGGCCGCGGACAATGAATCCCTTGGCGGCAGCCTGGAGAGCAATAATCGACGCCTCCTCTTCCATGAGTTCGCTGATGAGGTCGTCGACTCTTGCGCGGGCCATCATAGCCTTCAGTATGGCTTGGAAGGCGGCTGTTTCTTCGTGGTGGGAGTTGAGTTCGTCCATCAGTGTTCTGTGGCGTTTGCGGCAAAGGTGGCCTCGGATGCGTCCTTGTAGACTGGTAACCCTAGGCTCATGACGATCGAGTTGCCGCTGGAGTGCAAAGATCTTCCGCCTCTCAAGCATGCCTCTAACGTGCGACTGAACGGCTAGAATTTCTTGACGGCTTGCGTGCAACGCGTCCAGCCGGTTCGTTATCTCCCTGCGCACTGCTGCCGCTCGCATCAAGGCCTGAAGCTGGGCGACTTCGGGCGCATGCTGCTTCAACTCTATCTCCAAGGCTTGTTGGCGTGCCCTGGTGGCATTGCCTCGAATCACGCCTTGGAGGGCTGTCCATTTCGGACCAAACGCGCGGAGCTGCTCCTGCTTGTGGCCAATCTGAGTTCTGATCAGCAGAGCCCTCGCAGCAGCCTGGAGGCCGGCAATTGCCCCGGCTTGGCCCTCCAAGAGATGGAGATCGTGGTCGACGTGAGCCCTCAGCAGCATCCCACGAGCAAGAGCCTGGAGCTTCTGGACGGACCCAGATGTTTCCTTCGTCTCCTGCTGCTGGGCGACGTGGTTCTTGCGGACCAAGAAGCCTCGAGAAACCGCTTGAATCTCCCAGACAGGCCCCTTGCATGCCGCCAACAGAGACTGCAAATCTCGTACTTCGTCGCGGACCTTGTTGGCCCGGATCAGACTCTGGAGTTCCAAAATGTCTGGCTCCAGGGTCTTCCAGAGTTGGTCGCTCTTCTGCTGTCCTCGCCGGACCAGAAACCCTCGCGCTGCGCTTTGTACCAGAATCGCAGATCGTCGCATGCGCAGCCGATAGCTCATGACTTGTCGCGTGAAGTCGCCGCGAATGCGCGCCTGCAGATCGATCAACCATTCCTCGCCATCCCAGAGGTTCTGCATCATGTCTCCAAGCCGCAGTCGCAGAAGGGCGCCTCGAATCTGCGCCTGCAAGTCGTTAATGGATCCCTCGTTCTCCCCCAGCTCGCGGTCAATCCTCTCCTCCTCCGTCTCTTCCGGTTCGGGTTCGGGCTCGGGGACTCCAAAATCTGCGCCCATGTTACCGAAGCTAGGCATGTTGGTCCCCAGCTTATCAAGGCCCTTCTGCATCGCTTCCAGCTCATGGTGCTCAAACTCGAGCTGGCCGACGAGGTTGCCGATGCGGAAGTCGACGATGCCCTTCCGAAACAGCAGCCAACTCAGGGCGTGGATACAGTATATGACTTTTGGGATATTCTTCTTCTCGTACAGGTCGATGAGCTCGAACCGGAAAAGGTCGGGCAGCTCCACCTCGTCGAGGTATCGAAAGAATATTGCAATGTTGTCGGAATGTCGGTACTGAAGCTTCGGGTGATGGAAGATTCGAAATCGCTTGTCGGGATTTAGCGCCCCCACGACCTCGGCGAGCGTCACGCCGTCGCGCAGAGCCTCCTCCAGCTGAACGATCGGGGGCAGAGACGTGTGGGTGATGTCTTCGATCCACTCCTTGGCCTCGCCTATGTGGCAGAGGTACTCGTACGCCTGGAGAAACTGGCGCTGCTTGTCCATCCAGTTGCGGGCTTCCCACCCATAGCCGCCTGTCTTAAAGTCGCGGGACCCATTGGGCTTGTCGGTGCGCTGGAGTCGACGTCGGCCGCGCATGCCGACCACTTCTTGCGCAGGCGAGGTGATGGCGAAGTCGTCGGCAGATTCGGAATGCGCAAGGCGCGACAGCGTGCGCAGCTCCCTCGTAGAAGATCGGCCGAGCAGCTCGAGCTCAGGACGTCCGATATGGGCAGAGTGAACAGGCTGCGGAGAGTGGTTGTGTGGGACGGCGACGCTGCCTCGGAGGACAGAATCTGACCGGGATAGCAGCATCGAGTTGGGACGCATCGGCAACGGACGGGGTGGCGACGTTGGCGACGAGGCGCCATCGCTCTGCGCAAGCGACAACCTGCCGACGTCGAAGCTCTTGCCGCGCTCATGCCCCGACGAGTTGAGACCCGGCGGCGTGACGGGCGGCTTGGGCGTCGACGCGGGCACCTGCGGCAGGGGACGAAGAGACTGGCGAGCGGTGCCGTAGAGGTTATCGTGGCCCCCGTTGGCGCCGTTCATTGCCCCTGCTTCAAAGGTCCGCGCCCTGGCTAGGACATCGCTCTGGCCGCGCTTGTGTCTGAAGGCGGCGCTGGGCGAGGCGTGGCCGCCGCTGGATGCGGATGCGGATGTGTATTGGCTGTTGAGGCTGCGGTCTGATGCGTGCGAGTACCCTGAGGATGCAGACGACGATGTGGTGGAGGGATAGCGGTTGAGGTTGTTGGTGGCAGCTAGGTCGACGGTGTGCGACTGGCGAAGAGGGGGAGGTTGGAACGACATGCTGGATGTCTCGCCCTTTCGGACCGCAATCACCTGATATTACTATTTTTTTTCTCCCTCTTTTCTCTCCGCGGCAGTCAGAAGCTTGGCCGTAGCGCCCGTCAGCGCATTGCTTCGGACGGGCGGCGTCCGTCGGTTGGTGGAATGTTGAGGCTCTCTATGGCGCGTGGAGCAGGCTGTATGGCCTGCCGCGGGCGCGGGAGTCGAGCGGAGGCCCAGTGATGCGCAGAGCGATGGTATGTCGATGCGAAATAACGAGTCGTCGGGGGGGTGGGATGCCAATGCCGTCACAAGCCTCGGTCTGGTCAATGCAGGCCTGAAGAAGAGGCTGCAACAAGGGCACACAGCACTGCCAACAGCCCAAGATGTCCCGCGCGGGGTTCCCTTTTCGCCGGTGTTGAGCCCATGTAAACAAACAACCAGGCAACACCCAGCAACGACTGGCGCCAGGCCCTCTGATTGGCTGGCGGCGCCCGTTTCGGGAGACCCACCTGATGGACGATGTTCATCCCAGCTTCGATCCCGGCGCCATCAACAGTCTATTATTGCGTCAATCGACCTGTTTGTCTTTCGTCTTCTCGACTGCCATTCACGAGGACACTCCAGACGGCCCGAGCGTGTTGGCTCGGTCTGAAACACGTTGAAGAATCCGGCATCATCCCTATTTCCGGATGCAGCAGAGTACTGATACGGGGCAGCGGCGAGTGCCTTGCATGTACAGATTGGCGCCCAACGGAAGCATCACCGTCGTGTCCGCATTCGTTGGGCGTCGTGCAGTTGTGGCGGCGTCGGGCTCCTCGATGCGATTGACGACCGCAGACACTGGTTGGTTGCGGGTGTGCAGTTCCTCTGATGGCTGCCACATTCGCTGCGGGTTGACGATCAAGATCCATAGAATTGAGAACAATGCAGAGCCAATGATTCCTTATCTACATCTACATCTACATCTATTCGGCTCATAGGCCATGGCATTCGAGGTTGTCGACGACTGTGAGAGGCGATCGGTGGTCCGGGGTCAAAGAGTATAGGGTAGGTGGCCGAACTGCATCGCGCCGCCTTTGGCTCTCCGATGTCCCGTCCGCGCGCCGGCGAGAAGCCGCGGACGTTGAAATCCAGCACGGGAGAGCCGTGCGAGCTGGAAATTGCATGCAGCCACCCAAAGGGCAGCGCGAACATGTAGCGGATGCGGGCATTCGACGTCTTCACAGGGAACAGTTCGTGCACCGGTCTGGCCCGTGCACGTGGTGGGGCTCGGATGAGGTCACCGGCCATCGACCGCAAACGCTACGTAGGTACCTACTTCGTACGTACGGAGAGCTACGGAGCGGTGCCTTAAAACCTGTAGCTCCCTTGCTGCAGCTGCCATCTCTCCAACACAGCCAACCGCCGTCGAACCGTCGAATGGGCATCTCATCCATCCGGCTGCGCACCTTGCCGGTCATCGAAGCTGGCGACATTTTCACATCGCGCAGCGCAGCCCATCGTCCGTAGCCCTTGAGCGGCATCGCCACCGAGACATCTGTTCCGACGCAGCCACCACAACCGTTGCCATGTCGTCTGCAAAGCAGCGGCCCTCTGTGCTTGTGCGACTCGACGTCCCCTCTCGCAATTGCACCGCCGCTGACCAACGATGCAGGTCACGGACGCGAGGGAGAGATCGAGCCCGGGAAGAGTGCCTCGGCGACAGGATACAGCTCCTGGGACCGCTGGCCGGATGCCGATGCGATTCATGACGGTCGATAACGTCCTCCAGTACAACTCGCAGATCCCGTCGGGCCAGCCGCGTGCACCCCCCATGCCAGCACAGCGACCACATACCGCTGTCGGCAGCACACTACCCAGCCGACGCGTCACTGCCGGCGGGCTGCCGAACATCCAGTCACGCACGGGGCAGCCCATGCCGTCGAGAACGACCAAGATTAGCGAGAAGCTCGTGCTGCTGCCGGAGACAGATAGCAAAGACGACGACGCCGAGGAAGAGGTGGAGAGCGAGTCGGTCCTCGCGAGGAGGTTACCAGACGAGGAGAATCGGCCCCTGAGGGACGAGGAACTGGACGTGCTCAAGAAGAGAGGCGGCATCCGAGGCAAAAGCTACGCCGAAAGGCTACCCAAGGTGCAGAGAAAGGACAAGATCAGCCGGCTGACGGCATATTGCACGGCCCAAGCATTCAAAATCGGGGCAACGTCAGAGTTTCTGCGGAAGAAGCACGAGGCCAAGACAAAGCTGTACGACGACTGCCTGTATGTCATCTACGCACTGCCGCTGCTGAATGGCACGGAGGGATACCGGGTGCGCGGTCGGCCGATGCTCAAGACGCCGGGAACGGGGAAGACCATGCTGGACCTGGAAATCGAGCGGAGCGAACGGCGGGATCACCACGAAGGGTACTTTGAAGACGACGCGTATACAACCCCGGAGAGCCCTGAGAGGGGAGACCGCATCTCCGGGTCCTTTGGATCTGCGGACGGCGAGTCTCGCCGAGAGCATGAAGACGGAATACCTTCGCAGATTAATCGCCTGGCTCCCGACGCCAAGAACTTTGCCGAAATGTTTGTCTACTCGTACGGCGTCGTGGTGTTTTGGAACTTTACCGAGCACCAAGAAAGGGACATCCTCGCCGACCTGACCTTTGCCGACGCCGAGGACGGCATCAGCCTCCTCACCCGGCCCCTCGAGCAGGACGACTTTGAGACGGAAGAGTTCCACTTCGAGTACAGCCCCGACGTCAAGCGGCCGCGAGTGTTCAACGACATGATCACCCTGCTGCCGCGGTCGGACCACATGATCAAGCTGACCATCAGCCACGCCATTGCGCAGAGCACCAAGCTGTGCTTCTTCGAGGAGAGGATGAGCAAGACGATGCTGGATGCGCAGCACGTGCCCAAGACGTTGGCGCTGACGGGGGAGCTCAACATGACGAGGACGGAGATTGTCAAGATCCTGGGGAGGCTGTTCAAGAGCCGCGTCGACATCAACCTCTGTAAGACGACCTTATATCCCTAATATGGGTTCCGGCCACGGAGCACTGACGTGATGCCAGCATCCAACATCCTCGACGTGCCCAACTTCTTCTGGGACTCGGAGCCCACGCTGCACCCGCTCTACGAGGCCGTCCGCGAGTACCTTGAGATCGACCCGCGCATCAAGGTGCTCAACGAGCGGTGCCGCGTCTTCCTCGACCTGGCCGAGATCCTGTCCGACTCGGTCGCCGACGCCAAGATGAGCGCCATCACGTGGATCATCATCATCCTCATCGTCGTCAGCATCCTCGTCACCGTCACCGAGGTGGGCCTGCGCTTCGGGATGCTCAGCAAGAAGTCGGACAAGGGGAAGAGCAGCGCCGCCGCCGCTGGCGGGTCCATAACCTGGAGCGGCGGAGCCAGCCCCGCCGCGGCGCCGGAGGTGCTCCTCGTGCCGCCTCCGCCACGTGCAGACCAGGCCCGCATCGGAAGCACGGTCGGGCTCAGCGACCTCGAGGTCCTGGCGCTCTCGCTCGGCCTGCAGTCCAACGCCAGCGTCGACGACATCAGACGGGGCATTGCGGACTTGAAACAGGGCACAACGTCTTCAGCTCGCTGCGCCTCGCCGCTGGGCCCGAGGTAGAATGGCGACGAGGTCGAGGAATGGGACCGAATCCCCCAGCGCCGAACGACGGATGAGCGGTGCCGGGGTGACGCTTCACCGTCGCTCGTCCAAAACGCCCCTGGTCGCGGCATCGCGCACGCCCCCCAGCCTACGTGCCGAGGCGATCCGGACTGCCGCTTTGCTTACGACGCTTGGCCCACTTGCGCCCATTTGGCAGATGCTTGCGCGTCTTCTCAGCCGATCGTGCCGTCCCCGCGCAGACCCTCGAAGGTCGCCCCTCGGCCAATCTCTCTCTCGTATTTTCTACGGAGTGAGCAAATCGTCGGTTCTTCACCTTGTCTCGACAACCACCCCTCCACCCCATGCTCCTTGCGTACGTCACCCATCGCCGACCCTTGCTTTTCTTGGTCCATTTCCCCCGCATGCATAGTATTTAGCACGGCGTTCAGGCGACTTGGCGCACAGTTACCTATCAAGGTGTAGGGAATACGAGTTAGGGTAGGGAGTAGGTACGTACCGCACTAATACGCGGAACAAACGGCACGCTCTGCATGTCTTGGCAGAGGTCTTGGCAGAGGTCCTCCAATTGGGGGGGAGGGGGAGTTTTGCGTTGTACGTACTCCGTATATTATGCGGCGCCTCTCATGGACGGAGAACATCTTTAATTAGCTGCTGCGTAAACACTGAGCTACTTCGTAGCATCCGCATGTTTCTGAGCCCATGCGCGGTTGATAATTTGACCCGTTTTTTGACGCGTGTTCAATAATAAGTCTGTGACCCAGATCTGTGGCCCGTTTTGCTCTCGCGCGCGCCGCAAAAGCGCCACGTCCTTGCTACCATGGTGCTAGACGATGGTTTTACTCGTACACGCCCCCTCCTCCTTTTGGGGCATGCGGGCCGAAACGGTCGATGGATGCCCGAAGGAGCCTCTGGGACGTAGGTACCTGGCAGCGAGATGGCCTGCCATGAACGAGGTTGAAATGCATGTTCCAAGAGTCGAATATACATCATTGGTGATGCATTGCCTCGTCAACTAAATACGGCTAAATGCGACTATGTACGGAGCGCGTCGACTCTTGCGGAGACAGAAGCGAACAACAGGGAAAACAGAGAGGTCGTTGTTGGAACAGGAAAATCAAATAGGAAACGCTACCTTATCCTAAAGGTACACTATTCGCTGGCGCACATGTCGCTGTGGCCGCTGCCAGCCGTAATGCCCCAACGCCATAGGCCCAATGGTCATGCCCAATGGTCATGTCAATGCCCCTTTCCCTGCTCCAGATGGCAGTCAAATGGACTGCTTGCAGTAAGTAGTATATAGAATCAAAAGGCGACCATGCACTTGGGCACCCTTCTCTCGAGGGCCGGCCGATGCATGCTTCGCCGGGACAGCAACACCGAACCCCGACAGGCCTGTCCAATAAGCTCCCTCTATTCCCATCTATCGTTGCCGTTTTATCGTTTTATAAAAAAAAAAGGGGGTATCAAAGCCGCTTCAACCGTTGCTACCTGCATTCCTGTCCCACGGGTTTGCGTGCCGCTCATTGCGTCCTCTTCTTGCGGTCCAGCTCAGCCTTGCTGTAGATTGCCGCGCCAAACATGGTGACGGCCATGCCCGCTCCGTTGAGCAGATCGACGCTGACGTTGAAGATGAAGATGCCGATCAACACAGTTAGGCACTGCTTCAGATTGCCGCATACCGTCATCGTCAAGGCGCCAGCCAGTTTGTTCGTGGTGAATGAGGATACGTTGAGCAGGAAGGCGAGGAAACCGTTGCCGGCCAGGGAGGCGATGGCAGGAGGCAGCGAGATATCCCCCCGTGCAACGAGGCCCCGCAGCGCGCCAATCTCGCCCGTAGCGGTGGCGCACGCCAGGGCCTGCAAGGCAGCCAGGGGAGACATGCGCATCACAAACTCTAATGGTGGAAGCGCTAGTGATCCAGTCATGAATCGGTTGGTGACGACGGTCTGATGAGCTGTTAGACAAAAGGCGGCTCCGTCGAACTCGGGTACAGTCTCTATGACGTACCTTGACAGCAGCCAGGACAACGCCGAAGATGGTGAGGAGGAAGCCGGCATCGGTAAACGTCATCTCGCCGGCTGTTGTCATTGCTGCGCCGAGGATAAGGGGTAGCAGGGACAGATACGTCAAGGTGCTGTAGGTGCGGCCGTACCACACTCGGTAGATTAGGATGGTGAAGATGGGGCACAGCATGCGCATCGTCTGGTAGAACGGCACGGACACCATGGCGAGGGATAGGTTCGAGAGCGCGATGTTGGCCGTGAACAGGGCGCTGAAGGCGACGAGGGCCAGGTGCTCGCGACGTCCCAGGCGCGACAGCTTGAAATAGCCCATATGCATCATGGAATATGTGCCCATGCTGGCGAAGGAGGCGTGCAAGCAGGTGAGGAGCCAGGGGAAGGCAAACTGCAGCGCGGGGCTTTGGTCAGCTTGCGCCTGGCGATATCTTGGGGGGAAGCCGCTCAACTCACCATGCCCAGGACAAGCTTGTTGTAGAGTGTTAGGAGGAGGGAGAAGAAAAAGTAGGTGCCTAGCCAAGCGAACTTGATGGTGCTAGGGATCGAGTACTCGTGATCGAGGTTATCGTAATTCGGGGGCTCTGAGCAGCCAGCATCGCTCTCGACATCGTGATCGACTGGCTTTGGATCCAGATCATGCTCCCCGGGCGTGAGTAGGCCCGCTGGCTCGTCACTGCTGCGGCGAGCCATGGTGGTCCGGGGAGGGTGAGGATTGGAGCACCAGTCGAGGTGTCCGCCGAGAATCGCTGCGACAAGGTTCGGGCCGTTGGTCTTTTAGTTTGGCGCGCAACGCATGTTCCCCCGGTTCACGGCGAGCGTTGGCAGAGAGCCCGATTTGTCTGGCAGAGGACGAAGGCTTTAATCGGGCCGTGGAGTAGAATTGTCGACGACTCTCGCTGCCGGAGGGTGGTTTGGTGTGCAGCGCGCGCGAGAAGCGTCGAGGGTTGCTGCTCTGCGGGCCGCGGGAGAGGGCGAGGTCCAAGACGAGCTAGCCAGTCACAGAGAAGAGAACAAGCAAGAACAACAAGAGAAGAAGGGAGCGGAGGAATTCAGAACGACTCGAGGAAAAGAGTGATGAGCTGGTGGAGGAGCGTGGAGGGGGAAAGGAAGGACGGAGGAGGTGCAAGCAGCAGTTCGAGAAGTGGTAGGTGCAGTGGTAGCGCCAGCGGGAGGAATCCGCTAGAGGTCAGGCACAAGATGGTGGATTGGATGTGGACTTGTACCTGCCAGGGATGGGAGTGCGCGTGGAGGGTGGGCGTGTAAGACCGACCTCCAGGTGCTGCGGGTGCTGCAGCGCTGCAGCCAGCGGGTCGAGTTGCCAAGGGCTTGGCAATGTAGCCGTGTCGGCGCTGGGGAGTGGTCAGCTCCGACGCGCAGACAGGTAGCGGTACCTGCGCGACGGAGCCGAACTGCCCGGGCACGCGCCACAGTGACCGCGAGTTCGGGCTGCGGTGCTTGCGGGACGAGGTAAATTAGGGCGCGAGCGAGGCGGGGGAGGGCGAGCCTTGGCAAGCGGGTCTGGTACAGCTACAAGGCCTGCTGGCAAGCCATTGCACCGTGCTAGCGGTGCCGTCAGGGGTCGGCCGTCAGCCCGTGCAACTGGATTCTTCAACCACCAGCACAGTGATTGAAGCTGACCTACAGCGCAGTGCGAGTACGTAACACAATTCGAGAGAGCGCAGCTGTCCGCTTCTCCATCTCGTCGTCGAGCCGGAGCGTCTCGGTGGCTCCGGGGGCTCTTCCACAGGCACGTATTCGTGTCTAGGTACCTAGCCGTACGGGTACGAGTACTCGTAGTAGGTATTTGGAGCAGCGCGGGGATCTGGGCCGCCTCCCGTCCCGATCATCGTCAATCTCGTGAAAGGAGGCGAAGCAGCTGCCAAGACAAAACGGTGCACACTGTATCCGTATTGCCGGGGACAAGAGCCACTTGCAGGGGATCGGGGTGGCTTGGAAGCTGAGCGCGCCGGGGACCGGGATATCCCACCCCAAAGTCTTGGCATGTTCAAGCTGGGGCCTCAATAGCGGCAGCTCGACGACTTTCCTCAACGGGGCAATGAAAGCGTCAACCCCCACGACGGACATGCGACGCACTCGTCCGTACTTATCGCTGACGCGGAATTGGAGAGCAAGAGGCTCAAGGGCGCAAAGCTAGGCGACGCCATGGCAGAGCTAATTTCAAGCCTATTTATCCTGCCGGGGGTTTCTCGCCGGGCCGACCCAAGACATTGCAGAGAGACTGGCCTGATGGCAGCTCGAATGATGAGATTCCTCATGGCGATCAACTGGGACATCTGGGGCGGCGAAATTGTCCGTCACGGCGGTCGCTGAGACACGACATAGGGGCGGCCTCAACGAGCGAGCAAAGGTCAGGTGCCCGACAAAGAAACGCCAAGTCAAGCGAGAGCTGCAAGGCCGAATCGCTAAGCGACGCTAATACTCGAATAGTTCAGACCAGATTATCAACGCGGCCGGCAATATGCCTGCCAAGCAGGTCCAGCCGGGCCCGGCGTCGGCGGTCTCTTGGCTGATGGGGTTGTCGTGTCTTTGCAAGTGAGGTCTGGCGGCCAGCCACAGCAGGCGTGTCGTGTGCCCTCATCTGATTTCGCAAGGCCGAGGGGACGCACAAGCACGAGCACAATACGTGAGTGTGGGAGGAGAGGACGGACAAGGGCGCAAACAACTGAGCCTCTCGCCAAGGGCCTTGGCTGTGCGAGGGCACTCACAACACGGAGCCTTTCAGTTGAATTGCAATGCCGCATCTGCATCGCGGGCGCCCGTTGCTGCCTGGGCCGGGCGTGTCTTTTGTCTGCGACGGTCCCTGGCCTCAGTGTGCCGTTGATTGGCACTGTTTCGCAGGGCGGCTTCTCCCGCATTCCGCGCCTCCGCCACAGCGCCGCGCCCGCGAGGCCGGGTGCCACACGAGGCTGCATCTGC
The DNA here is from genome assembly GCA_022114105.1 of Tolypocladium guangdongense. Classification (NCBI taxonomy): domain Eukaryota; kingdom Fungi; phylum Ascomycota; class Sordariomycetes; order Hypocreales; family Ophiocordycipitaceae; genus Tolypocladium; species Tolypocladium guangdongense. Next base: position 6,338,109 of record NRQP01000002.1, read on the forward strand.
AACGTCGTTGGCCCGCGCAGGCGAGCGCGCGCACGACGAGTCACGACGCACAGAGGGAGCCCTGCCGGGCGGGCGCGCGGCCACAAGGCGCGCAGGCGAGAGCCGCGGCGACACTGCGGCGTCGCATGCCGCGGGCTGCTGCGCCGAGCAACTGGGCGCCCCGCGGCGGCTGGGGTTGACGATTGATTGCTGATCTCGGCTGCACCAACGGCGCATGGCCAGATGCGGCAGCCTGGCGGCCGCTGAGTGGGCGGATCGCTGCGCGACAGTGCTGCACGACCGCCCGCGCAACCATGCCTGCCTGTATCGGCAGCTCCAGCCTGTATCGGCAGCACCAAGCCGGCCTGGCGTCTCGCCCGCCCGCCCTCGCGCTATCGACACCGCTCGCCAAGCCACAGGGCCCCTGTATCAGCGCCAGCGTGCTTGGCCGGGGCTGCGCTTAACCTCACTATCGCCAGGTATGGGGCGCGCCGCACGTCGCATCGCAATTACTCGTAATCCCAGCCAGCCGCCGCACGCCACGGCCGCTCGGAACGTGGTGCCCCTGGATCTGCGCGTCGTCGGCGGAGCAGATTTCCTCCTCAGCCGGACGAAACACGCATGCAACCGCGGGGACGCAGAGGGTCCGCCCAGGGGCTGCCGCATCGCCTGGGCGTCGAGGCCGTACACAGACAGGACCGCCCGTCGAGCCGGTGCGCCGCAGCGATGCCCGCTTCTCGGCCCATCTCATCACGCCACTGGCCCGACTGACGACGAGCAAGCAAACTGCCGACGCAGGAAAGCCCGGCAGCGCCGGCTGCAGCTGACAGGGCCGAGCGAGCAGCGTCGTCATCAGATACCTTACCTACCTTACCTACCTGGGTGTCCAAGGTACAGTACCTTAAGAGGGCCGCGGGACGTCGGCCTCGCTCGCCTCCGTCCCCGTCTCCTCCCGTCATCATCAGCATCGTCCCTATGTCCTGAAAGCCTGTTGTCCTCGTCCCTTTGGCCCTTGGCCCTTTGGCTGATTCCTAGTAGGCGCCTCGCCGTCGCTGCCGGTCCTCACCTTTTCCCCTCGCTCCTTTTGCGTGTGCCCTCGCTCCCGCCGCCGTCCTCGCCGCCGCGCCCACGCCACCATGACGCTGCTTGCCTTTGTACGGCGCAAGCCGGTGCTGATAGCTTTCGTCGCCCTCGTTTGTCTTGTATTGGTGTACTCGCGGCCGACGTCGGACGTGGTACGTCGGGACGTGCATGCATGACAAGCATCTTGCTCGAGACCTCGCGACTAACACGGTCAACCGCCAGGACCGGTTTAGGAATATCATTCCGCACCACGGGAAGCCCCCTCAGGACTCGACGCGGCAAACAAGCGGCGTTGGCCCGACGCCCACGGCAGCAACCGAATCATCACCAGTGTCCACGCCCGCGTCGACGGCCGAGTCCCGGCCGCCCAAGTCCCTCTGGGGCTGGCCCAGCGCCCTCAAGAGAAAGACGTCGCAGCTGCACTACCTGGTCCCGGCCAGCCGCGGCAACCTCGAGCTATGCTACAACTTGGTCTCGTCGGCCGTCAACCGCTACCCCGTGCCCACGCTCCTCGGCTGGAACGGCATCGGCGACTTGGACGCCGCGACGACGCATCTGGCCAAGCTGCGCGCCATGAGGCGCTACTTCCACTCGCTGCAGCCCCGGGAGGACGACGACCTGGTGATCATCGTCGACGGCTACGACATCATCCAGCAGCTGCCCCCCGAGGTCATCATCGAGCGCTACTTTGACATCGCCAGCAAGGCCGACGCCCTCCTCGCCCAGCGCTTCCGCCTCACCGTCGACGAGGCCCGCGCGCGCAACCTCCGCCAGACCATCTTCTGGGGCCCCGACAAGATATGCTTCCCCACAGACTACAAGGCGTCGCGGTGCTGGGCGGCGCCGCCGTCGACCCTCGGACCGCAGGCGTTTGGGCCCAACTCGTGGAACGGGGACATGTTCTTCGCGGACCCGCGCTGGCTGAACTCGGGGACCGTCATCGGCCCCGTCAGCGACCTGAGGCGGCTCATCGACGCCGCCATGGACGAGATCGCGGCCACGTACGATCCCGAGTACGAGTTCAGCGAGTCGGACCAGTACTACATCGCCAACGTCTGGGGCCGCCAGGAGTACTGGCGGTCCAAGCAGGCCGCCGACGCGGCCGACATCGAGGCCGACCCCGACCGCATCATCCCGGAGAAGACGGCCGAGGGCCAGGACACGGAGATGCACATCGCCATCGAGTACGAGTCGGCCCTCTTCCAGACCAGGGCCGGGTACGAGCCCTTCGTCGGCTACGTGCAGTTCAACGAGAGCGGGCTCGTGGCCGTCATGGACGTCGACGTGTTGGGGCTCGGCGCGGCGTTTGAGCCGTCCGCCATCGCCATGCCGGAGAACGTGCGCGCGGCGCTGACCAGGCTCTACGACGCCATCCCGGAGGCGCACCCGGGGTCCGTCGCGGCGGACTGGATCCGGACCGTCAACCTGGGCGTCAACTACATCACCAAGCACATCTACGGCCTGTGGCACTGCACGGGGGCCAAGGAGTGGATCAACCTCGAGTACCCGCTGCTGTGGTGGTACCCCTTTGTCCAGCCGCTGCTCAGGGCGTCCGTCAGGGCGTCGCAGGCGGGCCAGCTCATCTCGGCGAGGCCCATTGACGGGCGGAGCTGGGCTCCCAAGACGTTTTATCCCGATGGCAGGACGCTGCGGAGCGAGTACGGCGGTGCCTGGTCGGACGAGGTTGAGGGGGGGGTATTTGTGCCCTGGACGGAGCTCTGCGGGCCGTACGAGGAGATTCTCTTTGGAGGCGAGCAGGGCAGCGTGCCATCAGCATCATCGCCGCCGCCGCCGCCGCCGCCGCCGCTTCCTCCTTTACAACCACCGCCACCTCCTTTTGAACCACCACCATTTCCTCCACCACCCCCTGAGCTACCGGTGAAGCGAGCCGAGGTGAGGCGGCAGTGGTAGCAGTCTCGCGAACCAGTCATCATACTCACTTCTAGCCACTTGGAGAATCGATCACGGATCAAAACTACTTTCATACCCATCTAGCGGCCGAGGAGAGCGACGGGGGCAAGTTTAGAGTGCATTTGAGTAGGCAAGGCATGCGCATATACACTGGGTGGGCGTTATTGGGTAAAGAGGATGCTTTCTTTGAATCTTTCTTGCATTCGTGCAGCACAGCACTCCCCTTATTACTTTGTGTCTCTTCAAGATTATGCATTGGGATGGAGCGAGTGGAAGACAGCGATGGAGGCTTGAGGCTGTGGTTGAGCCAGGTGTCGCGTCCACGGCATGATGCTGCTGGAAGGGGGTCCGTGGCGGGTTGGCGTCGGCGGCGGGGGTGGCTGTTCTAGAGCGCCGTCTACCAGTCGGATAGATGCGTCAACGTGATTGCATGCCGGGTTTGGGTTTCCTCCCGGCCATGGACGAGCTCAAACTCCAAGCTCACTCTCAACGTCTCGTCACCCAAAGAGCCGTCTCCGGCGCCGACGCGCGCCGCACGCGGGTCGCCCCGTGTCTCTGTCATTAGGTATGGGTAGCTCCAGGTTCCTGCGGCTCTGTCAGCAATGCCAGATCCGTGCCGGTACTCGTATCTTGCCGGGGGTTGTGTCGGTGGTGCTTGGCGTCTTTGATTCTGTATTCGCGGCACAGTGCGGACGGCAACTGCATAATTTGGAGGTGGGACTTGCCTCGGCAGCGGCGGCCGTAAAAGTAAGCTTGCTTTGGGTAGGAGCGACGTTGGCCGCGCGTCGGTGGGTTCGCTATTAGACTTCAAGGCACGGGCGGCGACCAGGGTTGTGGCATTGGTGGTCCGAATGCCCGGGACCAAGCTAGATATACACCCTTGTGAGGCCATGCGTCGGGCAGGCTCGTTGCTCTCTGATGGCTGTGCTGAGCGAGGCGGCGCGAACGGTGCCTGCCGATTGTCTACGCGGGCATCGTCCATGAGGAACCCATCACCCTTCAGCTAAGACGTCTCAAACAGCCCGAGTGCCAGCCAAGCCAGACAGCGACGGGCAGCCGTGCCGAGTCTGCATAAGACCGAGGCCCTTACTCCCAACGCGCATCAAACCACCGCGCACGCCGTCGCATTCGAAACACGGCTCCGACACCAACCACTGCTGGGAGCGGGAGCATGGATCGGGTGTGCTGGCGAGCCCAGAGGATGGCGGGATCCGGGGTGCGTACGGGGAGTAATGCATAATTATTTATATGACAAGCGCAGATCTTGCAAGCAGGGTTCGGATTCGCCAGAAAGACCGTGTAACGCCGGCGCCTGTCTTTGTATTGCATCGAGATGTAAGGAGAGCTCAACACCACGCTATGCTCTTCAGATCTACACACCCCCCGCCCCCTATTTGCAGACAACCAGCGCCTCGTGGGCGCAACGCCACGGCACCCGTCTCCGCTGCTCCGCGTCCAGGTCCTGCAGCGGCACGTATCCCTCCGCCCGTCTCTACTGCGCCGCGTCCAGGTCCTGCAGCGGCACGTACGAGTATCCCTCCTCGGCCCCGCGCCGCCCCCGGCCCAGCATCTCCCGCGCCCACCCGACGACGCCGCCGCCGCGCGCCCACCGCAGCCCGCCCCGCGGCTCGGCCTCGGCCTCGGCCTCGTCCATCCACCGCGGCCGCCTCCACAGCTTCAGCAGCAGGCTGCTCACCACGACGCTCACGCTGCTGCACGCCATGGCGAAGCCCGCCATCATCGGGTGCATGTGGAAGCCCAGCGGCAGGAAGAAGCCCATGGCCACCGGCAGCCCCACGACGTTGTACATGCACGCCCACGCCAGGTTCATCTTGATGCGCCGGAAGATGGTGCGCGTCAGGTGCAGCGCCGCGGGCACCCCCATCAGGTCCGTCGGCCGCATCAGCACCACGTCGGCCGCCTCCATGGCCACGTCCGTGCCGCTGGATATGGCGATGCCCACGTCGGCCGTCGCCAGCGCCGGCGAGTCGTTGATGCCGTCGCCCACCATGGCCACCATCTCGCCCTGCGACTGCATCTGCTTGATGATGCTCTGCTTCTGGTCGGGGCTGACGCCGGCGTACACGCTGTCCGCCGGGATGCCCACCGCCGCCGCGACGGCGAGCGCCGTGGAGCGCTGGTCGCCCGTCACAATGGCCGTCTTGATGCCCATCCGGCGCAGCACCGAGACGGCCGCCGCCGCGCCGTCCTTGATCGTGTCGGCGAGGCACAGGTGCCCCGTGTACCTGCCGTCGATGGCCACGAAGATGTTGGTGGTTCCGGCCGCCGACGCCTTGGACGCGCTCTTCCTGGTGGTGGCGTTGAGCTCCTCCGACGCTTCGATGGCATCGTGGGGGATCTCGACGCCGTTGTCCTGCAGGTGGCCGACGCTGCCGACCAGCACTCGGTAGCGCACCCGTTCCGCCGCCGAATGCGGCTCCACGAGGGCCCTGACGCCCTTGCCAACCGTAATCTTGAATTCGCCCACGCTGCCCGCGATGCCGCCCTCGGGGCCGACGCCGAGCTCGTCCTTGGCCGCTCCCAGGATGGCCTTGCCCACGGGGTGCTCGCTGCCCACCTCCGCCAGGCCCACCACGGTCCACCAGAGGCGCTTTCGCCAGTCGTTGTCCCGCCACGGGGCCACGACCGTCATCTTGGCGACGCTCATCTTGCCGTGCGTGATGGTGCCCGTCTTGTCCAGGACCACCTGCGTGACCTTTGTCGTCCTCTCCAGAGCGCCGCCGCCCTTGATCAGGATGCCGTCCTCGGCCCCGATGCCGGTTCCCACCATGACCGCCGTGGGCGTGGCGAGACCGAGCGCGCAGGGGCAGGCAAAGACGATGACCGAGATGCAGAGCTTCACGCACACCATGATCTTGCCGCCGCTGGCGTCTTGAAGGAAGATCTTGGGCGGGTCCGCCAGCACGTGGCTCAGCACCATCCACGACAGGAACGTGACGAGGCCCAGGATGAGGATCGTCGGGACAAAGTAGCCGGCGAGGGTGTCGGCAAGCTGCTGGATCGGCGCGCGAGTCGTTTGGGCGTCCTGGACCAGCTTCACGATCTGGCTCAGCTGCGTGTCTCTGCCGGCACGCGTGACGCGGAAGTCGACCCGTCCGTTGCCGTTGACGGTTCCTCCAATCACATTGTCTCCGGTGCGCTTCTGCACCGGCATGGCCTCTCCGGTCACCATGCTCTCGTCGACATACGTCTCTCCCCGGACCATGGTGCCGTCGGCCGGAATCCTGTCGCCTGGCCGGATCACGACAATATCGCCAACCTGCAGCAGCTCTGTCGGAATATGTCTCTCTTCGTAGGCCGAGCCCGCGGCCTCCGATGTCCGATGCGGCGTCCTGGGGCTTCTTTGGTCCTCGGGAGACTTGGCCCAGGCCTCTGCGGCCTTTTCCACCGCAATGGGGTCGGCGTAGATGGTTGCCATGGACGGGGCAAGCGACATGAGACGAGACAAGGCCTTGGAAGTCTGCCCCTTGGCGCGGTTCTCCAGGTACCGACCGAACGTGATGAAGGTGATGAGCATGGTGCTCGTGTCAAAGATGGTGCTGGGCCGCGTGTGGGGAGGCACCAGCAGAGACACCGCCATGGCGAAGAGGCTGAAGAAGAAGGCACAGGACGTGCCGAGGATGACCAGGACATCCATAGTAGGCGAGCCGTGCTTGATCGACTTGTATGCTGAGACGTAGAACCGCTTGCCAATGCCGAATTGGACGGGTACCGTAAGGACCAAACAGATGAGGTCGCCCAGGAACAGGCCGGGCATCACCTCCAACTTGCCAAAGTCTAGCGACGGTATGCACATGGGCAACATCATGCCGACGACGAAAACGGGAACCGCAAACGCCAGGGATGTCCTGAATGCCGTGCGCCATTCGGTGATTTCGCGCGTCTTGGCGAGCGACTCGAGCTGCGCATTGTTGTCCTGGCTGTCGGCGACGAGGGCATTGAGCCCCTCGGCTTCGACGGCCTCGACGATGCCTCTCAGTCCAATCACACTGGGCTGGTGCGAAACCGTGAGCCGTTCTGTCGCCAGGCTCAGCGAGGCAGAGGTGATGCCAGGGACCGCTCTGAGCCGCTCCTCCAGGGCCTTGGCGGTAGCGGCATCGGGGCTGCCGTAGATCTTGAACTGGGCCGTCGAGGACGATGCGCCGTGATCGCCGGTGTCGAATTGCGTTGACAGGACTGTGGCATCAAATCCGCGATCCTCGATGGTCGCCGCAACTTGGTCGGGCGTGAGCTTCGTCACGTCGTGCGTTACAACGGCGCGTTCCGCGAGCAAGCTTATATTGAACTTGAGGACGCCATCAACGCCTTTGAAGCCACCCTCAACGGCTGAAGTGCACGCGCCGCACGTCATGCCCTCAACGGCCACGGTGGTTATGGCAACATTGCTGGGTGCAGCGCCGCCCTTTACCTCGGCTTCGGGCTTTGACTGCGCGGTGTCGAGAATCTCGGCGCCAAAGCCTCTGTCTTCGATGATGTCGGCGATCTGGTCGGGCGTGAGAAGCGTCGGGTCGTGCTCGATGACAGCTCGTTCGGAGAGCAGCGAGATGCTAAAGTGCTTGACGCCGGGGACGTCCTTGAAGCCGCCCTCGACCGCGGACGTGCACGCACCGCACGTCATGCCCTCGACGGCCACGGTTGTCGTCGCGAACGTGCCTTCTTGGCCGTCGTCGTCCGGGTTGTCGTGGAATCGGCCCGTCGAGGGGCTCGGCAGGTCGGTCGACAGCACCTCGGCGTCGAAGCCGCGATCCTCGATCGTCTCTCGGACTTGGTCGGCGGAGATGACCTGGGGGTCGTGCACGACGACGGCGCGCTCCATGACGAGGCTGACCGAGACGCGGCCCACGCCGTTGACGCCCTTGAAGCCAGCTTCAACGGCCGACGTGCATGCGCCGCAGCTGTTGGAACGGCGTGGATTAGTAAGTGGCTAGGCTCGGGATGCTGCGGACGCAGCTTCACTCACGTCATGCCGCCCACGCGCAGCGTCGTGGTGGCCATGTGCAGACTCCTCGGCGGGATGGCGACGTGCGACGGAGCCGTTGAGCCGCCTCTCGCGATGTCGTATTTTCTGCAAATGCGCAGCTGCTCTCCCGCCCGCCGGCACAGTTCGCAGTCGTTCGCAGACGGTGCTGCCGTCGGGGGAAGCAGTCGTTGGCGAGGGCGTCGCTACCGGCGTGCCGTGGGCATCTCGGAGCAGATGTGATGCTGCCACGGCGTCTAGCAGAACAGCCCCGAAGCCCGGCTTCCAGGGGGTTGCGTCGACGGCTTAATTACGAGTGCTGCGTCTTTTGTCGGCGTTGCTGGCAGGCGGAGAGCAAGAGGGGAGAGCGTAAGCGGAGGAGAGAGGCGGGCGAGGACTGAAATGCATTTTGCGGATGACAAGGGAGGGTCACACTGGTGACTCCGATCGCTGCGACCCCGGTCGGAAGGGTCGGGAACAGAGACAGACGCAGTCCCAGGATGCGCCCGTAGCGTGCGATGCCCGGCGCGGGAGCTCGCTCCCCAGCCAATGGGCAGTCTGTCGCCTGCATGGGAGTATGTAATATGTAAGTTCCAGCACTCATCACCAGGCGGGACGAGTCCCGACTTACGGGGATGAATCATCTGTGCTCGCATGCAACGCAGCCCGCAGATCGCCGCTGCAGGCCATCTCGTTTGTCAACTCGAGTCGTCGCCAGCGTGAACGAGAATCGGCGAGGTCCGCCGTCCGCTCCGTGTCGCGCCGCGGCGGTGCCCGAAACGGTGTTCCGCGAAGCGACATGCGTTTCGAGCGCTTCCATTGGCGTACATGCTGCAGCTATCAACGATGGACCGTTTGCAAATCTTCTAGTCTGCCTTAGGTGGAGTCTCGTCGATTTTAGCAGTGGCAACTGTCACCGTCATCGGCTAGCTGCCCGTGCTGTTTGTTAGTGAAGCCAACCAGGCAGCTCACCTACCTCTCTGCAGCCTGAGCATCTCGGACATCAACCTCACCACTGCGAACCCCACCACGCTAGGCCCTACGCTCCGAGGCACCTACGAGGCCCCAGCTTCCGTCACCACCATCGCCAACCTCAGACGCGCCTGATACTTCCTCGCCCACAGACAGCCCCCCGGCCCACCGCTCAGACATCCCGCTTCTCCCCAGCCCGTTCCAGCCTCGTCAGCTGCAACTGCCCACATCGCTCAGCCTTGTGTCGCTGCACGCACGAGTCTCTGGACCAGCGTCATCGGCTGCGGGCGAGGCTGCAGCCTCCGCATCGACCATGGAGCAGACCAAGGCTCTCAACGCCCTCGAGGTACGCCTGCACCTGACATCGTGACACTGCTCTGTAAGCAGATTGCTGATGCTCGTGCTGCAGCCTTTCCTCGCCCTCTCCAAGTCGGCCACCGCCCCCCGTGCCGCCGCCGACCTCATCACCCGCGCGACCTCGGCTCCAAATACCTTCCTCTTCGCCGAGCTCCTGCAGACGCCGCAGGTCCAGGCCCTCGCCAGCAGCCCCGACTACGCCTGCCACCTCGCCCTCCTCCAGATCTTCTCCTACGGCACGTACCAAACGTACCGCGCCGCGCCCGGCCTGCCCCCCCTCAGCGACGCCCAGAGTCTCAAGCTGCGGCAGCTGTCCCTCCTGACCCTCGCCCGCGACCGCTCCAGCCTCTCCTACGATGCGCTGCAGAATGCGCTGGGCCTCGATTCCGCCCGCCAGCTCGAGGACCTCGTCATCAAGGCCGTCTACGCGGGCCTCCTCCACGCCACCCTCGACCCCGCCCGCCAAGCCGTCCAGGTCACCAGCATATCGCCCCTGCGCGACCTCCAGCCCGGCTCCATCCCCGACATGATCGCCGCGCTCAACACCTGGTCCGGCCGCTGCACATCCACCCTCGGCGATCTCGAGGGCCAGATCAAAAGCATCCGCTCCGCCGCCGTCGTCCGCGCAAAGGAGAAGCGCGCCGCCGACGAAAAGCTGCGCCAGATGATGGCGGAGCTGCGCGATCCCGACAAGAAGACGGACATGCAGGGCCGTGACAGCCTGCCTAGAAGAGGGCTGAACAAACGGTCCATGCTGGAAACGGGGAACCTGGCCGGTGACGAGACCATGGAAGTCGACGAGCCGTTCCTGGCGGAAGAGCAGATGAAGCGGGTTAGTAGACGGAAGATGTGACCGCCTGGACGCCGTCTTTGGGATTACATAGACTACGGAAGCAAAAATAATGTCACGATGCAGACAATGGATTAGACGAGGCCATGCCATACAATCATCTTTAAGATCTTCCATTACCTCCATTATCACTCAAGGAAACTCTTAGCCCCAGACTCCAAGCCGGTGATGTGAGACCGCGGTTGGTATTACACGGCGTAAATGCTCTGAAGAAAATGAAAATAAAATTCCGACGATGGAATAGCCGCCACAATCCAGCATCCGGTCTGGTATTGAAAAGTCCTGCTTAGTGTCATGACAGTCGTGAAAGTCTGGACTCTTGTCGTCTGCCAGAGACGGCGTTGGAACAGCAAAATCCAACGTGGCGGGTCTACATTCCGCGGCAGGGGCCGTGAGTAGAGGGTCTCACAGTCTCTTACCCGGAACGAGGATAAAGAGGACGCAGAGCGCGGCGTCGATAAGGAATGTGACGGCCAAGACCATGGCGGCTCGCTTAGCCAGGAGTTGTCGGACGTAGGGCTCTCGTATCCGTGAGAAGTTGAAGGGCGTGTATTCGCTGAAGCCAATCATTGCCATGATGGGGTCGAGCGAGTACTGGTACGAAGCTAGGAAATAGACACCGATGGTGAATGGCAGGACGAGCTAGACAGTAGTTAGCAAACGAGCATGGCTCGAGTGGGCAAGGAGCATAAACGTACCCAGCATCTCGTAGCACGAGACTTGTCGAGGAAAATTAGGACAAAGGCAGCCCAGAAGGCGCCAAACATGGAGACGAGCCCAAGGATAAGACGCATTACGAGCGTGGGAGGGATCAAGTTGCCCAAAGCCTTCATGCGCAAGAAGCCCGGGAACGCATCTCGCTCCATGGCCTGGAATACATAGTCCTTGGCCACGTCAAAGACCTCCGGGTCGTCACGGCCGTGATCCTCAATCGCAGTAGTGACGTCCTGTGTGATCGATCCAGGCAGAGTGATCTCTCGCTCGGCTCCAGGGAGCAAGAAGGTGTACAGAATCTTCTCTGCAGAAGCTCTGATGTCTTGTCGTGCGACGGTATGAGAGGGCGAGTTCGAATCGGTTACGTCACGGGAGTTGCTGAACTGCGGACTCGGTCGAACGGCGCCAGATCCGCTGTGAGGTGAATCGTGATTCTGGTCCTCGCGCAAAAAGGCCGACATTTGGGCGTCCTGGTTCCTCTCCTTTTCCGTTGCATACATCGAAGGGCCCGCCGCACGGGGCTCCAGGTCACCCATGTTCTCCAACATGGTCGACGACCTCTTGGAGCCAGACTTGTCGATATCGGGCGTGGCCACGAGAACAGACCGTCGAAGTTCGCGCACATAATGACGACACAACGACATGTGCTGTGCCACGTCCAACCTGAAATGCTTGTCAGCTGTCTGCCCCATCTCCCAACGGAAAATGCTGATGACGCACCAGAAGTCTAGGTAGTCCACCGAGCGCTGCTGGTCCCGCATATAAATGTAGAATGAAAACAGATCGACTGGTGGGAGGGTGCGACGACTCAGCACCTCGAAGAGGGTCGGAAGTCGGTTCCTCGCCAGGTCGGGCTGCGGCGACGGACCCCCCATTGCATGTTCTCCCTCCATGTGGATGCTGTGATTTACTGCCGCTGTCGCTGCCGCTGGCAATGGTTGTTGATGCGGGTATCTCAGAGCTCGATAAAGACAGGTCGGCGATGGGGGGAAACGGTGGTTGTTGGGCTCGTTGCACGACGTTTCACAGCGCCTCCTTGGTGACGGTCGCTCGCAAAATGCCTCCCGTTGTCGCCTCGGTCGATGTTGAACGGCGTCGGCTGCGTGCAAATGGGCCGCTGGCGATGGGAAAATGAGCAGCGCTGTTGCGCATGAGCTCGAGGCACCTCGTCGCCAGTGGCAGCGGTTGGAATGCAATGTGCTGCGCTCAGGCTTAGTTGACGTGCCGTCCATCACAGCAGACTTTCGGAGTGGATCATCCAACCACCAGCCACGGTATTACCGCCTGCACGTGATCTGTGAGCAGCCACTAGCAGCCCGCACATGATTGGCTCGCTACCCCCACTCCCATCGCATTTCGAGCCTGCCCTACGCACAAAGAATTTGCGGAATTTGGCACCCCGACATCGACATCACAACTCCTCAACGCCAGACCGTGAAGAGACGATCCGCAGGTACGAGGCGCCGCCCAAGCAAACACCTTTTCCTTTCTTGCACCATCAGCAGTGGCTCTTGTCATTACGAGCGCCCTCCCTTCGCCGTCGCGCACACACACATCGTCCCTACGCAGACCGAGAACTGACAGAAGCCGATTCAGACATGTCGACGACGAAGGGAAAGAAGCCTGCCGGCAAGCCTCAGCGCTCCGCTATTGCGGACGTCGTCGCCCGCGAGTACACCATCCACATGCACAAGAGAGTACGTTCTCGATTGACGGCTCGGGAGGAGACTGGGATATGTCACCAAGGAACTGTTCGCTAACGGGGACAAAAGTTACACGGTGTTTCCTTCAAGAAGCGCGCTCCCCGTGCCATCAAGGAGATCAAGGCTTTCGCCACCAAGTCCATGGTACGACTTCCCGAGGAAACAACATCCGATGGCTCAATTGACGGGCTGCACCCTGTCCAAATGGGAAATGCTGACCGTGTTCCCCAGGGCACCACCGACGTCCGCCTGGACCCCCAGCTCAACAAGAAGGTCTGGGAGTGCGGCATCAAGGGCGTTCCCTACAGACTCCGTATCCGAATCTCCCGACGACGAAACGACGAGGAGGATGCCAAGGAGAAGCTGTACAGCTACGTGCAGGCGGTGAATGTAAAGAACCCCAAGGGCCTCCCCACGGTTGTTGTTGAGGAATAGAGCAAGACGTTTCTCTGTTGGGACTGGTTCTTAGGGCGGCATGGCATTTCGGAGTTGCAACCGGCTGTTCTAGCTTTTCACGCTGAAAATACAGAGGGAAATGTGATCCAAGCTTGGTATTCACTCGAAACGTCTCGTCGCAGCAATGTAGACGGCACGAGCACGCAGGTGACGACTATTTGCGGGCGAGCGATTGAGCTTTCGGCGGAAGAGAATAAGTAATCGATTGCCGGTTTCCCTTGAATCTACCGATAGGCTATGCAACCGTCGATAACACAGCGCTTGATGTCACCGCCGTCCCCAGTGCGGAATGCGGAAAAATGCAATCCGATATGTATGACAAACAACCAGGGTATGCACCCGAGGACTCCAGTTCTCCCAGTTAAATGCGATGCTCGCTGCCCCCATTACTCCTCGTCGACGTCTCTGTGTCGTCCCAGGACCTTCTTCTTGAATTCTTGGGCATCCTTGTCCCAGAGCTCGGCAGCCTCGCCGTTCAAAGGAGAGGCACTGTGGTCTGTTAGCCAGCGTCACTCGCGTATTTGCAAGAAAGGATGGATGATGACGGGGGATCGCACTTGTTGGGCTCGCCTAGCAAGCTCTGCAGGCTCAAGAGCACAGCCTGGGTGTTGTAGGCGGCGGTCCACTTGTCCTTGAGGATGTCAAGGCAGATGCGCCCGGAAAAGTCGACGTTGGGGTGGTAGATAGGCGTCTTGAAGAGCACCGTGGGGGGCGCGTAGGGGTAGTTGGCGGGAAAGGCGAAGCTCAACTTGAAGGTCAAGCCAGCGTAGGGGGTGTCGTCGGGGCCCTCGATGGTGGCCGTCCAGGACAGCAGGTTGCCGTCGGCAGAGGGGAAGGCAGAGATGCCGGGAGCAGGCGAGGTCATGAGCTGCATCAGCTCGGTTTGCAGCCTGGTGGACCAGTGTTAGCCATGGGCCCTTGAAGTCGCGCGAGGCGGCCTCTGCACCTCTTGGTGACGCTCTGCGCGTCGGGGCCTGTGCGCGATGCATTGAGCTTGGCGGCCTGGGCGCCGCCAGGGACAGAGTTGTGGTCGTCCTCCATGGCGTAAACCATAACCGGCCGAAGAGGTCTGTGGCGTAGTTTTGCACGAGAATATGGAATATATATAGTCTGTACAGGGCAGAGAGACCTGGGCCTGCCGAGGGTCTGGCGGACAAGCCGGCAAGCGTGGCGCAAGACGTACGGAGCCCGGGCGGGAGCGAATACTACGCGAACAGAGAGACGGGAGACAGGAGCAGGAGGGGGCGTGGTGGAGGGATGAGGAATGCGCGCGGGAAGGCAAAGCCCAGGAAGCTTTCAGGCTGGAAGAGAGAATGGGACAAGGGCGTCGGGTCAGAAAAGCTCTGGCGCGCGGGAAGAAGTTGAGCCCGGCCTGACTTGTTTTCGTAGGTGTAAGGTAGTAGCGAGGGAAGCCGTTCGACAGAGGCTGCCAGTTGGCCGTGTTTTGTTTTGCCGCAGCAACGGGAGAAAGGGCCCAATCAGCGACCAGTCCACGGCGCTGGCCGTTGCGACCCGCGACCCGCGACCCAGGCCCAGCGCCGCGGGACCATCGCAGCCAATGGGAGCGCCGCGCAAACACGGTCTTGAATCGCTCTCGCATCGCCAGAGGATGCAGCTTTACGCGGTCGGACGCGACGGGACGCGACCACCGTGAACGTCGTTTGGTCTCTCACGACCACCAAGTACTAGAGTACGTACTCACCGCATCCAGTGTCTTTTGGAAACGACAGAGAGGGCGCGTGAGAGTGCGTGGTGGATGAGACTGCACTGCAACATGGTGAGTGAGCATCTCCCCCGTCGCCGTCTACACATAGGGACCATGGTCTCATGTCGCCTGGCGATGCTTCAGAACCTCACTACATGTTTACTGACATTGAGATGCGGCAGTCACAGCTAGACCCTCTGCCGAGGGAGCTGCCCTTCCGCATCATCTCCAAGACGGTCGGCCGCGGCGCCTATGCCTCGTACGTCACATACACGGTCCCTACGCGCATCCATCAGTGGCTCACACCATCCCCAGCATCAAAAAAGCCATCCCCCTCGACGCCCAGACCCCCGTCTTCGCCGTCAAGCTCATCCACAAGGGCTACGCCACCAAGCATGGCCGCATCTCCGCCAAGCAGCTCGCCATGGAGGTCTCGCTGCACTCGCACATCGGCCAGCACCCCCACGTCATCGAGTGGTTCGCCTCGGGCGAGGACGCCGTCTGGCGCTGGATCGCCATGGAGTACGCCGAGGGCGGCGACCTCTTCGACAAGATCGAGGCCGACGTCGGCGTCCGCCAGGACATCGCCCAGCTCTACTTTGCCCAGCTCGTCGGCGGCGTGAGCTTCATGCACTCCAAGGGCGTCGCCCACCGCGACCTCAAGCCCGAGAACATCCTGCTGTCCCGCGACGGCAGCCTCAAGCTCGCCGACTTCGGCATGGCCACCATGTTCGAGTACAAGGGCCAGCGGAAGACGAGCTCCACGCTGTGCGGCAGCCCGCCGTACATCGCACCGGAGATTCTCGCCTGCGGCAGGGCGGACAGGGAGGCGCCCGGCGCCGGCAAGTACTCGCCCGACCTGGTTGACCTGTGGTCGTGCGGCGTCATCCTCTTCGTCCTGCTCGTGGGCAACACGCCGTGGGACGAGCCGTCGCCGAGCAGCTGGGAGTTCAGCGAGTACCTGCGCACGTCGGGCCACAGCACGGACGCGCTCTGGGAGAGGGTGCCGCCCGAGGCGCTCTCCCTGCTGCGCGGCCTGATGTCGGTTGATCCCGAAAAGCGGTTCGGCTTCCCGAAAGTGCGGCAGCATCCATGGTACACGCGGCCGAATCCCCTCCTCACCTCCGACGGCAAGGTCTCCGACCCCATCGTCCTCGCCGCCCAGATGCTCGAGAGCCTCCGCATCGACTTTAGCCAGCCGCCATCGGCCTCGCAGCGACAGGCCGCTACCGACGCCATGGACGTCGACTCGGGCCCCGGCACGGGCAAGTTCTCCGCTACGCAGCCCGAGACCCCCATCATCGACAAGGACTGGGACTGGGAGCAGCCCGTCCTCCGCTCCATGGCCATGCCAGCCTCCTCCCTGCCCTCGCGCGCCGCCGACGCGCGCCGCACGATGCTCGATACCCTTGCCGATGAGCCGTCCATGTCGCAATTCTCCCACACCCCAGGCCCTTCCATGACCCTGACCCAGCAGGCTCGTCGATTCCGCGACATCTGTCCTCCCGAGTCGCTCACCCGCTTCTTCTCCCACGTGCCTCCCGCCCACATCGTGCAGATGCTCAGCGACGCCCTGCACCAGCTCAACGTGCCCCTGCCCCCCGTCTCGCCTAGCCTGTGCGGCAGCACAATCGCCAACATCAAGGTCAAGGCTCTGGACGGGCGGCAGCAGAGCCTGCACGGCGAGATCAAGATCGACAAGCAGCCACTCCCCGACGGCACCGAGGTCCTCGACGTCCGGTTCGTCAAGATCAAGGGGGACCCGCTCGAGTGGCGGCGGTTCTTCAAGAAGGTCGTGATGCTGTGCAAGGACGGGGTCTATGTCCCAGATTCTTAGAAAGCTGGGAAATTCCTTGGTCGGACAAAGGAGAGGCGCGCAGGCACGAAGTCAGGCGTGTCCGGATAAGGTGTAATGAATACGTAGCATGGCATAGCGGCCTGATGAAAAGATTTAATGACAATACTTCCCCCATACTCTCGACTATTGGCCCCCAGCCTTGGCCTCGATGCTTCGGATCCCGCCGCCGTGCTTCGGAAGTTCCAGGGTCGTGAGCTGCGACAGCGTAAGAGACAGCTGCCAAGCTGATTGGGCTGATGCGAGATTTGGCATGCCGGCGCCCATGTAGGATGCGATTTGACCCTGTGGTACGTGGTGAGACCGTCTTACAGGTCCGTCTCGAGCGTAGTATTGCTGCGAGGCGTAGCGATACCAGTGCGCACGGCGTTGCAGAGGCACTTCGTTCATGACGGCTCGTCCATGGCAACCGCCGTGCTGGCGGAGGCGAGTGGCAGTTTACGGATCCGCGGCCCGCATTCTCATTCCGCCGCAGCAGCAGTCGCCTCGTTGGCTTGGTCAACCCACTCGAAAGCTGCGAAGAGTCAGCCGCTGGTCCACGAACTCGGATAGGAGCAGTCTCGTACGCTGGCGACACATGGGGCATTGGCCCCGAGCAGAGTCTTGCTTGATCCATTCCATGATACAATGCTGTTGGGCACTATTAGCAAGAGCCCGCATCGACCTGAGCGGCAGCGGGAACCCCACCATGTGAAAGTTGTGTCCGCACTTGCCAGAAACTGAGCGCACCGTTAGCGATATGGCCCTGTTGCGAAGACATGTGAGCGCAGAGAGGGGCTGGCTCACGGAGACTGCAGTCGTCGCCGGGGTATTTGCACGTTGGACACGTCCCGTCGAAGTGGACCTGGCAGATGCCGCAGACGTCGTCTTCCGGGATATCCCATCGCCAAGTTGCGACGGAGTTCCACTCCTTTATCGTGACCTTCATGGCGGCTGAGGGCCCTCTTCTCTCTGGTCCGTCCCGTCCTCTTTGCAGTGCTGGCGTTGAGGCAGCGAGTCGCTTTTTATCGTTGTTGCTCGCGCTGTCGGTGTCAAACAGTCCATGTCTCTGGTGTGCTTCCAGTGTTGGAAGCTGTCCCGAGTTGTGGACCTCGGCCGCTCCAGCTCCTACCCTGTAACGTAGCGGATTGGCCAGAGCTCCCCACAGCTCTAGATAGGCATCCATCTCATCCCGCTCCCTCAAGCTCGACTTGGGTGATGTCAAAACTTCACGACGACAATCTCCTCGCAAAGAGGCTGGACTAGCTCCAGTCGAGCCTGGTCCGAGTACCCCGCACCTTGCGATATTCGACTCCCTAAGGTAGCTTGTGCTCCACCCTCGTGCTGCCATTCGAATTGGAGCTGAAATACTCTGGAGACTGAGGTGGTCGTGGGCGCTGCTGCATCCCCTCCACGTCCGTTGACCGAGGCGCAACCTCTCTGCACGCCCCGTCATGGTATTCGCTGCTGTCGGCCGTACGACGCGAGTCGGACTCTCCCATTGGGGGGCGATACGGACCATTCAGGTAGGCATGGCTTCTCGCCGCAACCTGTCGTCGTATCTCGTTACCCCCAAGGAGCTGCACGAAGCCCTGAGGAAGAACCCGCCGTCGCCCATCAGCCCCGACCCTCGAGTAATTCCTCTCTGCGCGGCCTGGTTCCTGCCCAACGATGGACGGAGCGGGATCCAATCCTTCCGGGACCAGCGCATCCCCAAGGCGCGGTTCTTTGACCTGGACAAGTGCATCGACAAGCGGAGTCCATATCCCCATATGCTGCCAGACGCCAAGGGCTTCGCAGCAGCCATGAGCGAGCTGGGCATTAGGAAGGAGGACACGGTCGTCGTGTATGACACAAAGGAGCTCGGCATCTTCAGCGCACCGCGTGTCGGCTGGACCTTGAAGGTGTTTGGGCACCAGAACGTGCACGTCTTGAACAACTTCAAGCTGTGGGTGGAGGAGGGACTGCCCACCGAGTCTGGAGAGCTCTATAGTGTGGAGTGCTGCCCCTACCCCATCCCCAGCTTCGATGCGGACAAGGTGGCCAGCTTCGACGAGGTCAAGGAGGTCGCTCTAGACTACAACAAGGAGGGTGCCGAGGGAGTCCAGGTGTTGGATGCGCGGCCAAACGGACGATTCCTGGGCAAGGACCCTGAGCCGCGGGAGGGCCTCTCATCCGGGCACATGCCAGGATCCGTGAGCATTCCCTTCAGTGTCGTCCTGGACCCTGAGAGCAAGGCCTATTTCTCGCCTGAGAAGCTGAAGAGCATCTTTGAGGAGAAGGGGGTTGATCCTAACAAACCTATCATCTCGAGCTGCGGCACCGGTGTCACTGCGTGTGTGATTGAGGTGGGCCTGGACGTGGCAGGATTTGGTTCTCCCGAGAGACGAAAAGTCTATGATGGAAGTTGGACGTGAGTATCATATCTCGTTACTCGTGTATAGCCAAGCAAGTACTGATACACGCCTGCAGGGAATGGGCTCAGCGAGTGCGGCCATCGGACAACTTGATCTGGAAGACAGAGTAATAGCGGCCTCAGAAGGCAGGAGGAGAGGGCATGCATGTGTATTTTTGGCGTGTATAAGCTAGGCAACGCAGTTGGAATTCAAAGTCGCGATACCCTCCTTCACTATTGCCTGGTTTCCCTGGCTTTGTAGAGTCTGCACAAGTGCTCCACTCGTAGCTGAATATGGCCACAGGTTGCGTGGCTTGCATTTACGAGATGATGCTGTATCTTGACTGTGCAAACTCTGTCCATGAGGTATAGTAAGTGCTCTGGCCTCGCCGGTGTATTTTCCGCCACTGTCTGCGGGCCATCAGAACAACCATTGCGCCGCACAAATGCAGGTGAAGCATCTCGCGATGACCATTCTCACCGAGCTAGACTCACCGAGGTGAGGGCCATGCCAACGGACCCACTCCACCCGCTTCGTGCCTGAGAAGCGAGGCCGCCCCAGTCACTATGGCAAGCCATTAGGGCTCGCCTAACCCAAACGCACCCCCGAAAATTCCAGGTCGGATTGCCAGCACCCCGCCAGCGCAAAAGTTACCAGCCAGATCTCCAACCCGCACACACAACCTAGGCCGCCGATTTTCCGCTTCGACGACGACACACAACATCAATCATCATGGCTGACCGTGGCACTGGCGCTCGCGGTGGTGGTTTCGGAGCCCGAGGCGGCGACCGTGGCCGAGGTGGTGACCGTGGACGCGGTCGTGGTCGTGGACGCGGCCGACGAGGCGGCAAGAGCGAGGAGAAGGAGTGGCAGCCCGTCACCAAGCTGGGCCGATTGGTCAAGGCTGGCAAGATCAACAGCATGGAGGAGATCTACCTGCACTCCCTGCCCATCAAGGAGTTCCAGATCGTCGACAACTTCCTGCCCAAGCTCAAGGATGAGGTCATGAAGGTGCGCAAGAGCCTGGCCCCCGTTCGACATACACCCCACAGGAATCGCGGTCCGGAGACGAAGAGGAGGACAAAGGCGGAGGGAAACGACGGGCCGGACGCGATTCCCCGGGATGGATTGTGTTCAGCTTGAGAGAGGACACGTTTGCTGACATTACGTTTGTTTCTCCCATTGCAGATCAAGCCCGTCCAGAAGCAGACCCGTGCCGGTCAGCGAACGCGATTCAAGGCCGTCGTCATCATTGGCGACTCCGAGGGCCACGTCGGTCTCGGCATCAAGACCTCCAAGGAAGTCGCGACTGCCATCCGTGCCGCCATTATCATCGCCAAGCTCTCCGTCATCCCCGTCCGCCGCGGCTACTGGGGCACCAACCTCGGTCAGCCTCACTCTCTGCCCTGCAAGCAGAGCGGCAAGTGCGGTTCCGTCACTGTCCGAGTACGTTCTCCCCGCCCGCCCTTGACGGCTGTTTCGAGACGAACCGTTACGGAAGAAAATTAGTGCAGAAAGCTAATATTGGCCACAACAGCTCATCCCTGCCCCCCGTGGTACTGGCCTCGTTGCCTCCCCCGCCGTTAAGCGATTCCTCCAGCTCGCTGGTGTCGAGGACGCCTACACCTCGTCCGCCGGCTCGACCAAGACCCTCGAGAACACCCTCAAGGCCGTCTTCGTTGCCGTCTCCAACACCTACGGCTTCCTGACCCCCAACCTGTGGAAGGAGACCAAGCTGCTCCGGAGTCCCCTGGAGGAGTTTGCGGATACCCTGCGGGACGGCAAGCGGTACTAGAGGAAGAGCGGACGAGGGCTGGAAACGCGGTGTGCGGAGTCACTATCAATTGTGTTTCATTGCATGGTTGGCCGGTTAGGGCATCCGACTTGGGGCCGCGAGATGTAACGGTCACGGTCTAAAAGATTTACAAAATTCCTCCATCTGAATGGCTTCGAGATGTGATGACGATGTTGATCCTGGCCCATTGGCTACCAGCGTTGACTGATAAAGGCCACGGCCATGGCACAGATACGATATACGATGGTCGACAAGACGAGAACATTGAACTACCCTTCTCCGACGCCAACGCCACAAACTCGCCTCAAAGGAAATACCATGTTTTAACCCAACCAGAAAAGAGCCATTACATCACCAGCTGCCACTCCCACTCATCGTCCGGCTCCACGACCTGCAGCGCCAGAGGCTCGGAGCGCATCGGCGACGCCCACGACGACATCCAGCCCCGGCCGCGCGGCGAGGCGACGCGCCGCAGCGACACCGACGACACCGACGATGAAGCGTCGCTGTGGGTGCACGAGGGCCCGGCAGTTTCGGCCGAGGTCTGCGAGTACGCGCCGTCGGCGCAGGGCTCCTCTGCGGCGAGAGGGGCTCGGGGGTGGTCCGCGCCGCTGAGCTGCCGCTCTAGGAGCTCGTCGTCGGAGGGATGGGGCGAGGAGGGGTGGTCTTGTTTCTCGGATGCTGAGGGGGGTTGTGCGTCGACGGGGGGCTGTGGTGGTTGGTGGCTGTTTGGCTGCGAGGCTTCGTTGCTGTTTGCCTGGGATTGTGGGAGCGCGGAGCTTGTCGGGGCTTCGCAGGAGGGCTCTGAGAGTTGCTCGTCGGTCGAGCTCGCGTCGGAGTCGTCGTGGGCGGGTGAATCGTCTGCGCCGTCAACGTCCAGGGTACGACTACTCTGTCCACGCTCTGGTTCAGCATCCGGGAGACCGCGACCGTCCCTCGCCCCGTCGCGCTCCGCAACTGCCGCGACGCCGCCGCTGCCTCCGAAGAAGGCCGCGGACAGCCTCCCCGCCCAGGACCGCGTCGTCAGGAGCCGTTTGCGCGGCTCTGGGCCCGGTTCTGCAGCCGTTAATGTCGTGGCTCACGCATGCGGAAGGTCGGGGGGCTACTTGCGGCTTCGAGGGCGCTTCGAGGCGGGCGGCGGCATGTCCTGGAGCGCTGGCTCGGGCGTGGGCGTGGCTGGGTGCTGATATGGGACCTGGACGTCTTGGCGGTCAACCTGCGGCGTCTGGTCGACGTCCATGGGGTCTTCGGCTGCGTCTGGCGGCTGCCGTTCTTCTCTCTTGGGCGTCTTGTCGCTCTGCAAGTGCGGCGGCAAGCTGTGTATGTCCCAGAACAGCGGCGCGCGGCCCCTCTTCCAGGCACGGCCAAACGTCCAGACGGGTGCCCTTCGGAGGGTGCTGCTCGCGTCCTCGCCTGTGACGTTGAGTGGCAGCGGGGAGCGCGCCGACTTGTCCTCGCGCATCTCGCGCAGCACCCCGCTCCGGACGAGCGTCCTGCACTCGGCCTCGACCTCGTCCGCGTCCATGGCCTCCCACGCGGGCCTCACGGCTTCTGGCTCGGCCGCCGCGACGACGTCCCGGTACAGCGGCAGCCCGCGGTCCTGGCCGCTGCTGCGCGAGTCCTCGGACTGCGCCTGGATCTCGGCGGTCCAGATGTCGATCGTGTCGGCGAGGAGGGCGTTGTTGGCCGCGCGCAGCCTGCCGCCGTTGGCGTCGAGGCGGCTCTGGTTGCTTGCGTGGTCGGCTGCGAGGTCGCGGAGGGTCCTGCCCAGGCGGTACGCGAGGGAGGAGAAGAAGATTTCGGTGCGCGGCTGGTCTGCTGCGGCTTGCTCTGGGCGCCCGATGCACTCTGCGGGAGGGCGGAGGCTGTTCCGGTCTGGTAATCCGGGAATGTCGAAGGCGTCCCCTTCTTCTGAGCCAAAGACACTGGAGGAGTCCGAGTCCGCGCCAACCGTCAGGCTCTCACCCAGCTCGTCGTCTTCTGCATCGGCCATCTCCGCGTCCTCTCTTGCCTCCCAGCGTATCCTCTGCTCAGGGTGAATCCTTGGCTGAGCCCGTCCAATCATCAACTCGCCGCCTGAATCCAGACATGTGCTGCATCCAGTCAGTGTTTCGTCTCGCCGCATCAGACGACGGGGCGCAAACCTTAGAACGTTGAGCTTCTGCAGCTTGGGAGCGTCTCTCATAGCATCCTCGCGGGTGAAACGGTACCGCCTTACCGGTCCGCGGCACGCTCGATTCACCTCGGCCAGGAAGCCGTCTAGCGGCTTTAGACTCGTGTCGTTGAAAAACGACGTTGGGCTGGGGTCGTCGAGCATGCTTCTCACCCTGGACAGGAACACCTTGCCACGCTGGTCGAGAGGCTCGTCCAGCTCTGCCTCTGGACAGGGAACTGGTCGGCACAGAAACCTCAACCACGCCGCCTCGTTGGCTCGGACGCGAGCAAGGTGGTCGTCTCTGTCTGGGACGAGCTCGTCAGGGCCGAACGGGAGGCCGAGCTTTCTCCAGTCATCGCCATTCATGCCAGCGCCCACGAGCCTGACAATCTTATCCATCAACTCTCGCGGGGCGCGGCTGCTGGCTCGTCGAAGCGCCTGGTCCAGCACCCGGTACTTCTTCAGCGTCGCCCACGTCCTCCTCATCCCCCTGTCCATGCCATCCTCCACAACAACGTCGTTCAAGTTGCGTGGCAGGGCCATGACGGGGTCTGCTCTCCTGAGCCTCTCCCTGAGCTCGTGCGACCCCTTGACTGCAGCCTCCCTGGCCAACTCTGCACAGCGCTGCCGCTCCTTGACGAACCAGTTATACCACTTGGTATAGGTCCGCGCATCTCTCGACAGCTCCTCGGAGGAATCACTGAGCGTCGCACTGCCGCCGGCGATGCCCATGCCTTTCCTCTGGCGCGTCACTGGCGGAGGCAAGACGAGCGTGCGACAGCTCCCGCTCACGACGCGGTTCTCAAAGTTGTCAAACCTGTTGAGGCACTGCTGGAGGGCCGCACGCTTGCCGCCGCGCAAGCGGGCAAAGGACTTCAGCTGCTCGTCGGTCGTCGTCATCGTTCCGTCTGCCGCTGTTGTTATGTCGTCGGGCGAGAAGTGAAAGGCCCCCCCGTGCACAAGGAACTTGGCCGTATGGCCCATCCCCTTCCGCATGCACGCTTCATAATGCTCGTTCTCGTGCCGCATCACGTTGAGCCGCGTGCTCTGCTGCTCTTGCTGCTTGGCGCGTGTCTTCTCGTCGGTCCAGAAGTCGCAGGCGTCTTCGCGATATCGCCTGAGATAGCAGTCGACGAGGATATCTCCGGGCATTCCATACTGCGCATCATGGATGCTCTCGACGTTGTCGTAAAGCCACCGTCTCGGCTTCGACTCTTCGCCTTCCGCACTCAGTACAATATTCGGACCAGCAAGCCTCGGGAGCCTCGCGATCTCCCTGGGTTGGATGTTCTGGAAATCCTGCACCAGCTCGCGAGGGCCGTCGTTGACTTTGCCGCTGGTACTGTCGATATACTTGGACGGCACTTGCTGGGATGTGGATGCAACCGCATTGATCGACAACGGCTCCAGCTCCAGCTCCAGCTCTGTCCACATCAGGGGCTCGGTCTCAAGGTCCGTTACTTTGCGCAACCCGCACGTGTCCGCTACGAGAAGCAGCTCCTCCAAGGCATCAAGCTCTTCTTGCGTCACGGGTTGCCTCGTATCGGAGCGGAGAAGCGTTCTAGCATCGGGTGCGATCTCGAAGCTGTTGAAGGCGTCGAGCGCCATTTGGACCAGCCCAGACTGTGCTCCAGTGCATGCTTGCGCAGTGGCCTTGTCGTCCATGTCGGGCACCCAGGTCATTTCAGATGCGTCTTCAGGCTGACTCCTGGTTTGTGCTCCACCGGAGTCGAGTCCCGGTTTCAAGTGTCCCATGCCCGACGGCATCTCTCCCATCCAAGGCCCCGGGTTTGGCCTCTTGGGCGGTTCGCCAGGCCGCGGATGAGGCCCCTCGTCGACGCGCGCCAAGCCCCTGAGGTACGGATACCGACAACCAAAGATGTAGGCGACCCATTCTCGACAAGTCTCATGCTTCCTGAGGAAGTCGTCCAGTATGCGGTCCTGCAGGTAGATGTTCAAGGCCCGAAACATGTGCGAGTCACCGAGGAACCGATCCCGCCTTGCGTCCGCCGGCAGGTCTAGGTGATGAGCCCGCAAGAATGTTCCTATGCTGTCTGCGGAGTTGGAAGGTCAATTATTTGCCTTCTGCGAATAGACAGACGCCCGACTTACTGAGTTCTGCCTCTATCCGCATGATCAACCCTTTTTTTGCCGGAAGTCTCTGGCTGCACGAGGACGCCGAGCAAGATGAAACGGAGTCCAAGGATATTTTCTCCTCCGACGAGGAGCTCTTTTCCGATTTGATTTTCATGTTGGGTGCAGGCGTGCTTCTTCTCTGTTGAAGAACTGTAGAGAAGCAGACAGTGTCAACGGCAGTGTGAGTCTGCTCGATCCAATCTCAGTTCTCACCGACTGCCGCGTCGGAGCGTTGAATCAGAGATAGAGTAGACGCAAATGTCCTATGACCACGAACGTGTCCTAGCAAGTCCTTTGTCAAATCCCCCCAGTTATGCCGTCAGCCATTAACCGACCGAACACCCATGGAACGTGCTAGCCCGACTTACACTAACCATCCTCGGGAGCACGGCCCTCTAAAGCATTCCAGCCAGCCCGCCACCCCCAAAGGCGCCAACAATAGAGACAAAGAAACCCAAGCCCCACTGGATCCAAGAACAAAGGCATGTCTCGGGAGGGCACGTTGGCGGGTGGCGCTGGCGGGCGCCGAATGCGGGATTGCAGGCGAGGTAGGTGAAGAGGTGTAGGGTAGGTCTTTGTTAGACGGTCTCGCATGCGTGTGAAAGGGAGCAGAAGAAAGGTGAAGGAGACTCAGATGGGATTGGGGTGTCTGTCCGGTACCCTTTCCTTTAGGGAGCTGCGGACTGAAAGCTACCTTCATATACCTGATATTGCGCAGCCAGAATTAGCGCATTGCTAACATTGACCTACCCTGAAGTTAGCTTATATCATCTGATCTAGTAGCTCCAGAGAGCTATAGGTAAATAGGCAATTGACCTGGGTCGACACGTATCAACATAGTAGAAGGCACTCCAGCGTCCATTGGGGAAGAACAGGGGCAGCAAAGGCGGGAGCTCAGTTGGTCGGGGCGTGTCACGGCGTCAGTAGAAGAGTCTTACGATCGAGGCCATTCAGAGAAGACGTTGTCATAGCTGAAAGCCTTCCACATCGACCCACGCACGTCTTTTGCGATTATCTCCCGCCGTGCTACGATTACGTCTGCGTTAGACCACAGAGCGGGACCTACTCACCTCATGTGCCCGATTCGGCGAAATCAGCCCTGCGGGTACTGTATAGATGCGGCAAACACGCCAATGTAAAACGGCTGCAGGAATGAGGCAGAAGCCACGTATCAGATGACCTTCGCAAGGGCAAAAGCATTCTGCAGGAGTAACGTCAGAAGCGGCCTTGAATGAAAGACTGGTGTAGCTCGTGGGCGCCGCGAACTGCCGGGTCGTCGTATGCGGGCCGGATCCGAGACGCGGCGTAAGTTCAGTTGCGGGTGCCTAGCGTTTCGAGAGACTGCAGGAAGGAGCTAGCCGAGTGCTGGCTGCTGGACCGTACCAATCTCATACTGTCTGCCAGCTGATTCGGTGCTCAGAACGTATCATGCGTGTTACGACACGGTGTTCAGTCGAAAACATCAAGGAGCCGTTTGAAGAGGAAATAGATAGCCAGCAAGAAGATCCCCTTCCAGGCCTGGACAAGAGACATCCCCGAATCGTCGCGATGCAGGTGTGGCTACGTCTGATCAGCCACCGCCCAAGATTGTGGCGTCAGCCCCTCGGCAGCTGGCAAGAAGGGCAGCTCACAAGCATCAATGCTCTGTAGAGCATTCTCGTCCTTTCGCTTGACTTCTAATGGATATGCCGTTGATTGCCGTTTTCTTCACGCGTTACGCGCTTATGCCATATCCCTGCTGTGCTCTGCATCATGCCCAAACAGCAGGTGCAACGTCAGTGTGCGCTGAGACTCTGCTGCTACTTACCCCTCCTCTATGCATCAAGAATCCGTGACACGGGCTGAACTATGTTGGAATGTCGCAGTCACGAATGCTTGCCGAGGCTTTAGCTGGAGGCCTGACCGTCGCACAATCGGCCAAAGCTTAGCAACCTCCAGCCGAGATCAGGCTCAATCAGGTCCAAATCAGTCCATATTGGGCATTATCCCGACATGGCGGAACCCACGATCTATCGCATCACCATTATCGCTCTTTCTGGTCGGCAGCATTGCTGGCAACAGCTGGAAGTTGGCAGATGCCTTCGATTACGCGAAGAACTTCGCGACGGGTTAATCCGGAAGTGATGTTCTTCTTCAGTGTTGGAGGCACAATGTTGCGCTCCGTGGTCAGGGTTGGGTTTAAGGTTGAGCAACTGTGTTACAATCCCTATGGCGCCCACCCTCGTTTATAGCAAGATAGCTTATTGTTTTCGTTCGACTTTCACCGTGAGCACTGTGGCTCAGGGCTAGTCGTCATGCCGATGAACTCGACGGAGGGTGTTATTAAACGTCAGCACCTTCCGTCACTCGAACTTCGTCTTCGGCGCCGAACCTCGCCCTTGCCAACTACCGATGGCTTGCCATGCGATTTGCAGTACAGTAAATGAAGTCATAAGGTCATAAAAGCCGCTCACGGACGAGGAAGTAGAAAATTCCGCTCGCTGTTGCCGACGGTGCACCTCTTCGACCGACCAAGAGTCCCATTGCATGGTAGGGCTGGCGTAAATGTCCCTGACCTAATGACAGACCGCATGGAGGAGCATCGCAAGAACGTAATGCCGATTCGCGCCGCCGGAATGCGCACATCACTGCTGCACATCATGCAGACGGCCTCTTGTGTGGTCAGCTGCGCTGACCCCGCCCTTGGGTGCCAAGATTGGGCGCTTCTATGATTAGGCTCTCCTTTTCTCTCAGCTTCCTCTGGTTGTGCTTACCCATCGGCTACGACTAGGATTATTCCTGTTGAACTGTGATAATGGCCTCCCACATACCATTGAGGATCCTCTCTCTCGGTAAGGCTCCTTGCCATGGGCTTGTATTAAGCTGACACGTTTCAAGACGGCGGCGGTATCCGAGGCCTATCAAGCCTCCTTATTCTGGAGGACATCATGGAAAGGATCCGCGACACCCAGCGCCTCGATCAGACTCCACGACCATGCGAATATTTCGACTTTATTGGTGGGACCAGCACAGGAGGGTATTGCTACCCGCTTATACGTCTTGCCTTACTGTAGTACTGACGGCGTGATTAGAATCATTGCCATCACGCTCGGGCGGCTAAGAATGACGGTCGACGAATGCATTCGAGCTTATAAGAAAGTTGCCCAGCAGGCTTTCACCCCAAAGCGGGCCTCGATCTTGCCCGCCCCGCCTGCTGGCGCCTTCTCTGCCAAAGCACTCGAGACTGCGATCAAACAGATCATCAGGGAGTTCTGTGTAGAATCACAATGTGTCGCCCAACGAAGCCGAGGCAACTCGACTAATGAGTCATGCCCGCACAGCGACGTAGCCTTCCGCGACGGATCGTGCTCAAAGACGTATGACCCTATGCCTGCGAATGGCGTGTAAAGATTTGGACATTGCTGATTTATCATAGTGTGGTTCTAGCGATCACCAAAGACAACGTTGATGCGCCGCCAACTCTTTTCAAAACATACGACACATCTGCCAGCATGAACAGCTGCACTATTTGGCAAGTCGCCCGAGCAACCTCGGCAGCGACAACATTCTTCAAATCTATTAAAGTAGGCCGAGACGAGATCGAGTTCATCGACGCAGGGTTTGGGTACAACAATCCCTGTAAGATTCTCATCGAGGAAGCCAAGCGAGAGCTTCCATATCGCGGCCAGATGCGAATCCTCAGCATTGGCACTGGCCTAGGCGACGTTGTTGCCATCGGCAACACGCGGTTTTCAATCATCAATGCCTTGAAGGAGATGGCTACGTCGTCCAAGAAGGTAGCAGCAGAACTAGATCGTCAATACAGCGACGACGGCCAGTACTATAGGTTCAATGTTGATCAGGGCCTACATGACGTTACATTGTCCGAATGGGAAAAGGCTAGCAGGATTTCGGCGCACACTCGAAACTACATTAAGGAGAACGAGAGGGCATCGGGGTTTTTGTTCAGAACTTCGCCGATATGGATCCAGCCGGCGATAGACGTGCAGGCGACCCTCTACTTGAACCGCGTGGTGCGACGATTGCCCAAGGGGAAACGCGCCCGCATGTGTCGCCAACAACGGTTGGTGAACTTAGCGGATCATCTAGTCGTTAGTGTAGGCGAAGCACACCGCGCTGAAAACAACTGCTGACGATGCCAGATCGTCCCGCCTTACCTTATAATAACATCCCATTCCGCCAGAACGAACGCTTCGTTGGGCGAGAGGAGACTCTCAATAAGCTAAGAGACCTGCTGTTCGTCCAGAAGAGGCAGAAGGTGGCACTCGTCGGGCTGGGTGGTGTGGGAAAGACTCAGGTTGCTTTAGAGTTGGCACACTGGACGAGACGGAACAAGCCAGACCACTCCGTCCTCTGGGTGCCAGCATTGAGTACTGGCACCGTTGAACAGGTCTACAGTGAGATGGCAAGAGTACTATCGGTTCAAAGAAGAAACGAGGACGACGACCTGAAAGAATTGGTTCGACGGCACCTTAGTTCAGACTTCGCCGGGCCATGGCTCCTCATTCTGGACAACGCGGACGATTTGGATCTGCTTCGCACAATCACTCGATACCTCCCGGACAGCGATGGTGGCCTAACTCTTGTTACGACGCGTTTCCGAGATGTGGCCTTTGAGGTTACCGATGGCGTCAAAGTCGAGTTGGATGAATTGAGCCTACCGGAGGCAAAAGGCGTCTTGCAGAACTGGCTGAAAGACGTGCCGAATGACGTCTCGGAGAACTGGCCAAGAGACTGGGGAGACGATTCGGCAGTAAAAAACCTCCTTACCGAACTGGCCAACCTGCCGTTAGCGGTCGTACAAGCGGCAGCGTACCTGAAGAGAAACCAAATATCGATTGCAACTTACCTTGATTTGTTGCGGGGTACCGAGGGGGACATGGCTGGTCTCCTGAGCAGGGAATTCCATGACAGCACGCGATACGTCGACTCCTCGAACGCCGTGGCGACAACTTGGCTTGTATCCTTTGACCAGATCCGCAGATCCGATCCCGATGCCGCCGATCTCCTTTCATTCATGTCGCAGATTGAGCCAAAAGCGATACCACAGTCCATCCTGCCTCAATTAGGATCAGAAGAGCAGATGGTAAACTCGATTGGCACGCTATGCGGGTATGCTTTCTTGGGAAGACGAGGTGAAGACGACATGCTCGACATGCACAGTCTCGTGCATATAGCGGCAAGGATCTGGGACAAGATGCATGGCCGCGCAAAAAAGGCAGAGACCGAGGCAATTCAACACCTTTCGACGATTTTCCCATTTGCTTATGGCGAGGGTGAAAATCGTATAAAGTCGAGGGTGTACCTGCCGCATGCGCTCCGGCTACTTCAAGGGAGCAAAGATAGCTCTACAGGGGAGACTTATGATCTCTTCTTTCGTGTTGGGCAATGTCTGAACGAGGACAGACGTTTTACTGAGGCTATCACATCACTTATAGTGGTATATCAATGGAGGAAGGAACATCTTGCCGAAAAGGACCAATCTCGGCTGGCGTCAGAGTATGAACTCGCGACTGCATACTTCGAGGACCGGCGGATCAAGGAGGCTATCGAAATCCTTGAGCATATCGTAGCGGTCCAAAAGAAGACGCTAGCGGAAGAGGACCAATCTCGGCTATCGTCAGAGCATGCACTCGCGACTGCATACCTCGACGACCGGCGGATTAAGGAGGCTATCGAAATCCTCGAGTATATCGTAGCGGTCCGAAAGAAGACGCTAGCAGAAGAGGACCATTCTCGGCTATCGTCAGAGCATATACTCACGACTGCATACCTTAACGACCGGCGGATTAAGGAGGCTATCGAAATCCTCGAGTATATCGTAGCGGTCCGAAAGAAGACGCTAGCAGAAGAGGACCATTCTCGGCTATCGTCAGAGCATACACTCGCGAGGGCATACCTCGAAGACCGGCGGATCAAGGAGGCTATCGAAATCCTCGAGCATGTAGTAGCGGTCCAAAAGAAGATATTAGCGGAAGAGGACTATTCTCGGCTGGCGGCAGAGAGCTCTCTCTCCTATGCACTTCAAGTGGCAAACAGGAGTTCTGTTTAACTGGTTAGTTGAAAGTACGTGCTTTACCGAGCCTTCTAGCGATCGAGGCTCACATATATGTACGCCTGGCAGATTTTCTGTTTGTCTTTGCCCATTATATGGATTTTAAGGCCCATGGAATTATATGTATCCCATCAGACCCATGGATATTCTCCGCAATTGACGCCAGACCACTTACCCAGGCCGGGTCTAACAAAGCAAGCTGAAACTGTCCAAAAGGCCGTCGTATGAGCTGATGTGGCAATTATAGGCCCCAGTAGCGCAAGCTTTGCTCGCTGCTCGTAGGTTCTGCCCCTGGAAACAAGTCGCTAACAATAAAGGGCGAGCGCTTCTACAAGACTAGCGTGGGATATTTCCGTGGTCGACTGTTGCAACCCGTCCGCCCGTTCTACGTGGCGGCGGTTCACGCGTTTGTGACGTGGATGGCGCTTGAAACAATAAAAGAGTTTGCCAAACGAGGGAAGGGGTTTCGATCACACTTGTACCAAATGCTTTTTCATGTAAACCTTCGATTCCACGAAGACTCATCGAGCGCGTTGACCTTGGCCCATACAGAATAGAAGTAAGGGATTGACTCTCACGCCCGCCATCATCTTGGTCCTTTGTCATATGCCGCCGCGACGCGTTGCCCCATATGAGAACAGACCAGGCTCCGGAATCTGCCCTAGTGTTGCAACAGTTGCTCTATAGAATCCTCAAATATCCTGCCGATTTAGTCGGATTCATCCACAAAGACCCCGTTACGATTTGACGCGCTCTATATGGAGTCTGTGCAAGTACAAGCCATGTAGATCTAGGTCTTGTTGTGCGGGTTCTAGGCGGATGGTATTTCCAGACATAACAGCGGCTCGACGTGTTCGGCTAATCGTACACTCTGACACCTCGACATCGAAGGGTTCACCCCGGAACGCAATCGTTTCGTAACGGAGTACATCGACCAGTTTCTGTTTCTTTGGAGTTTGTGGCATAAGGGGCATTGGCCTTTGGCGGTGGAGTTCTGGGTTTCCCAAACAGTCTCATTTTCGGCCGTATTTCAGCGAATGGTTCGTTCGTTAGAGGTAGAATCAGAATCCGAATCGCTTGTGTTGAGACCCATCAAGTCTTGGGGCCATTATTGGGGTTGGCAACGTGGGACGATCTGGGGCGTGATCAGAGACGACGGAGAAAGTGTAACAGTCGGGGTTAGAGGAGACGAACGACGGGGGAGCGCAACTCTACCCTTGCAGGCCAGCGGCATTCCACTGCTTGTTGGGGCTGCCTTTGGCTCCGGCACCCGAGGTTAAGTTCCACATGACAATGCGGACGTTCGTTTTGGACCCCACAGTATGAACTGCTGCTGGCCATACATGTCAATGATGGTGAGTACACATCGCGAGCTACAGTTCCCAACCCTCTGCGAAGACCTTCCAACTGGTGAATATAATCACCCAGATCATGTCGACATGGTCTCCCAGCCCGCCACAGGATCAACGACACAGCGGCCTTTGCCGTGGCAGCATTGTTTCCCAAAACTCCCTTGAACGACCCGCCAATATCAAAGGAATCTCGTCTTTGAGGGCAGCATGGCCACTATAACGGTTTAACAAAGCAAAGACTTAGCCCACACAAGTCTCTGCCATCGTCAAGGGCAGCCGTTGCATATAAGTCCGCTTGGCCCCCTCTAGAGCCCCCAGCAGCAAGATTCACTCTTTCAACAAAGGCACTCACACCTGTACCAGCAAAGTGTCGTTGAGCGGGAAACACGGACGAGATGAGAGGCTTTACACCTCAGCGAGCTATTATAGCCCTTACCGTCACCCTCAGCCACTCGAGCATTCTTCGGCACCAACCTCGACCGAGCCAAGACGTCGCCCTCGCCTCCTCACCCCAACGGAGCGGAGCATCCGGACTCACACCCCTCCGCGGACACGCGCGTCTACACGGCGACGCCCGGCTTGCTGCCATTTCCCTCTCCGCCGCCTGGCAGTCCCGTCATTCTCAGCCCTGCCCTGCCGCCAAGCAGGCCTTTGTCTCCCTTCTCAGCTGTCCCGTTCTCAGCTGGACAGAACGGCCGAGAGAGTTCAAGGGACCACGCAGCTGAAGGGAGCAAGAGAGGATCGAGTCTCCCTTGCCCAAGCCCAAGAGCGCGATAAAAGAATGGACGGCCCCTTTGCATACCAGTCGTGCGCTGGCCGCATCGCAAGGCGGACGATAATTTCCCGTGGCCCGCTTAGTCACCCAACCAATCTTCATCTTCAGGGGCATCACACCCGTCAGCCAAAACTCAAGCCAGCACCGAACAATCCACGACGGACCGTGGCCACATCATCTCGCCAACGAAGCCCTAACTCACGGACTCATGATCCAAAACGCCGGCCAAATGACCGAGACTAAACCAACGGCTCCCGGTCCTGACGTCACACTCCAAACATAGACGTGTCTAAGCTCGTGACAGGCCAATTGCAGTGCTCCAAAGTGCGAAATTCGCCAGCCTCTGCGCGCCCGCGCCGCGTTTGCCCCATAATAAAAGCACGCACTTTTTTTCAGGGGTCCTTATCAATTTCCCCAGCCCTGCAGCCAATTGTTACATGGCGTCGCGTAACCTTGCGCCAGGCCCAAAGAGAAAGCAGCGTACTTCGTATTCCTGCATGGCCCGTACGCGTAGTCACAGATTGGCAAGAAACGTAATTTTCGAGAAGAATTTTTACTTCTTTTTTGTCCCTGTTTACAGCTGCACAAGCCCAAAGGGGTTATACGGGAGCCATGTACTACCATCGATCGAGCCTCGACTCATCATGGGGTCCCTACTAGGCGAATGCCCCCGTATCCCTGGACCTGGATGGCGACAATTCCATCCGAGAATTGTACAGAAATCCCTGCGCGCAGAGAGTCCGTCCGTCTCGTCATGCCAGACTGAGATGAGACCACCAACTTTCCTTCCACCGCATCTTTGGGTCTTCCAGCCCGCGTGCGAGATAATCCTTTCCATATCAAACAAAGGCCACTTTGCATTCTCGGTGTTCCTTGCCCTGTCTCAAGGCCGGCCAAGCAAGCCCTCCCTCGGTGTGCCTCAAACCCCTTTCCTCCAATAAACGGCACTCTCCGCCTCGAGGTGCGTCCTTAAACCCACCGCGCATATGCCAACGGGCGTCTATGCAAGGCCCGGTATCCCAAACGTTGCCATGCGAAATGGTGTCGAAAATGAAATAGAAAAAGGGGGTATGATCGGGTGAGCCAGTTTTTTTTGGTGCCGAAATGACTTGCTGAGAAAGATTTTGGATTCGCAAAACAAAAAGCAGTCGCTAAATGCCATAACGTTGACGAGAAATGTGAGCATTCTGGATGACGCCAATGGCGCGATACACGGAAAGCATGCGTGTCCTGTTGTCGTGGACGGCATCGGCCAAGCCGATGTTGGGGATCTCCTCATCGATGGACTGCCATGCGTGTCTCTGAGCCCAGCCCCAGAGGGTGATTATGCTTGAAGCAGGCGCCATGTGAGGCGGCAACCAGGTCAAGGCCGACAAGTAGGGAGACTCCCACCAATTACCCTATTGCTGGCGGAGCCCCTGTAGGTTCGCCACTCCCATGTGCCGCGCGTGTTGTGCGTATCCTGAAGCGTGGTGTTGCAGAGGTGTCGGTGTGACGGGACATCGAGGAGGCAGTGGGTACGAGTCCTTGGGCAAGTTGCCGAAGCACGCGCCGTCGGGTGTGATGGGCGGGGTGAGGTAGCCGTCGAAGGCATTATTTGGGGCAACATGTCCTTTCTGAGGTGTGCTGTAGATGTCTCCGTGCTTGGACGCCATCTCGGCTGGCGGCGACGGGGGGTTGGCGTTGCGCTGTATTTGCACCATGGCCGCGGCTCGGGCAGCGACAAACTCGGTCAGCCGATGCGAGACCTGATACATGTTTGGTGACGAGTACTTTCGGGACAGCGTGGGCGAAGGCTGGTCGAGGTGATGGGCGATAGTCTCGGCGACGGCGCCCTCCTCATGGTTCAGCTCTCTGTCTGCAACCTCAGGTCGGCCCAAGATGGCTCGGGCGACGGCCAGGGAGGCGCGCGCCATCGTCGAAGGCTTGATCGAGACGAAATCCCGGTGGTAGAGGGCGATTTCGCACAGGTACGACGCCATGCAATCCACCTCCTTGTCGTCGTGTTCGTACGCCACCAACAGCTGGGAGAAGAAGTCGACAGTCGGGTGACCAATGGTCCACTCCAGCGTGTTGAGGACATGCATTTCCATCTGGGTGAACATGCCGGCGTCGTACAGGCCGCAGCACATGTTGCTAAGCTCCGATATTTGAGGTACCCGGTCCTTCTTGTCGCCATACTTGGCGGCAATCAACAAGGCGGCGCAGCCGACTAGTTGATAATGATGCTTGTACACAACTCTCTTGGAGCAGTACCGGTCTAGCAGGTTGACGGTGAGGAACAGAGTTTCGGGGAGGAGGACGAAGGCGGCGTGGGCCTCGACGAGGAAGTCGACGAGGTATGGTCTCATATACCATTGTATCTCTCGCTGCATGTCGATGAGGCTGGCATCTGGAAGAGTTTCATCCTGAACAAGTTTGGTCAGCAGTGGACAGACGACACAACCTGGGAAAGCATGCCTCCATGGTTTGCATGTGCTTCAAGATGTCCTCCAGGTACTCATCGGCGGCGAGGCGTGAGAGCTCGCCGGCAATGACGTCTTGCCTTCGGCGGGCGACTATCTTGGCTGCGGCGCGAGGGTCGATGCGCTGTTGACGAGGCTCATCGGACTCGACGTAGAAAGTCTCGTCGGCGTGCGTGAACTCCATAGTTTGAACCGAGCCGACGGGCCTCCTTTCCGATGTCAGGCCGCCGGGAACAAGGTCGAGATTATAAGCTTGCGTTTGATACGTCGAGGGTCAAAGAGTGAATGCTTAAGTTCCCCAGGAATCTCGAGGTCGGCGACGATTCGATAATGAACGAGCTCGGGCGTGTCAAGGAGTGTACCGTACCCAAGGAATTAAGGAAGGGTATTAAGATATTAATGAGCGTGATGAAGAATTAATGGAAAAGAGTGACTGTGGCTGGGAACGGAGCCAGAACCATGGACTCGAAATTGGCGGAGGCAGCAAAACGGGGATTAGTAAGGCGCTCGTTTAAAGACGAGGTCGAGGTCGACTATGCAGCTCTGGAGATCGATGGCATTAGCACGTGTCCCGTTGTAGAATCAGATCTTGGTGGCGTGAAGACACAGCCATTGGCATCGCCCCAGGTACCGTTGCATTTCCCCTGGCGAACCGCTCCCTTGAAGAGTAGGGGTTTGGCTCTGGCACGAGGAATGCGGTGGGTTGGCACGAGCGGAGGGGGGGAGGGAAGGCTTACCGTCACGGGCGACCGAGGGACGAGGCAGAAGAAACGAGACACGCTCTGTGATTGGACGGATCAACGAGTTAACGTCTCCGGCAGAGCAATGATGCGACGGTGGAGAGGCTGAGATATGCAAGAGGCAGCACGGCATGCAGCTGATGAGGGAGCACTCGAAGATTAGATCCACCGAAACCTAATCTCTGGGCAAGCTCCACGGCAACATACCTGCGCATCTACTCAGCGTTCGCAATTGCAGTATCCACCAGTTTGCCGCTATGAAAGAATGCCAAACGCAATCAAAAACGCGACGTTTGAACCTTGGCCAGTTCCGACTATCTCTCGTGGGAGAGTAGACGGAGACAGATGGTCGAGAGACCAGAGGCGGGAACCCCAGCTCTGCTTGTTTGGCTTATGCAGGAATCAGGTGGCGGTTCTCAGTGCCTGCGACGGGACAGAGACACAGATCGAGTGTGCAGATGAGCCAGTCTTGGGAAGGGTCGCTCGATCGTTCGCCGCGTCGACGGACAACGAAGGGAGCAGGCGAGTGAGTTGGCGGACGAGGTCGAAATTCCTCGGTTCGGCGCCGAGGAATTCTGGAGCTTCGGGGTGGGAGCGTCGAAGATGCACCGAGGGCGTTGTCGAGATGGGGGAACAGTGAAATACCAGCCAAGGTCTTTTTGATTCACTTCGTCTCCCAATTTTGCTCTCTGGCGTCTCGGGGCTTCGTGTTCCTATCCTTTATAGAGCGGACCGAGGGAGGATGGGGGGTCGGGCCGGGAGGCGTCGAAACGGAGCGTAGCCGGCGGGATTCTCCTCAGTCCAGTTGCCAGGCTCGGTTCCGACCTGCTGATCACACGGGTCAGGAGGAGTCGGAATGACTGAGGGAATGAATGGATAGGAAAAGAGGGAGAGGAGGGGAGGAGAAGGAGAGAGGAGGAGGAGGGAGGTGGGATAAAAAGGTAAGAGGAGGATGGAGAAGGCGAGAAAGGACTGGAGGAGAGGTAGTTTTAACCAGCGGAACGACCAGCGGAACGACCAGGTACGGGCTTGGTACGGGCTGAGAGGTACCGCCCCTGGGCGAGGTCGCTAGCTGGCCGCGGAGGACTGGGAACTGAGCTGCGGGTGCAGGAGGAGCAGTACGAGCAGGAGGAGCGTTGCTTGCTTGGCCTGGGCGGCCAGGCCATTTGCCTTGCTTCGGACCAGCACCGGCCAGCGACTTGTGCAGTTGTACCGCGTCGCCTGTGGGCTGCGCTACCGGGGTCCCATCGACTGGGGAGGGGTGGGAGCTGGTGGTTGGTGGTTGGCTGGTGGTTGGAGCGAGCGAGCTGCCATCCACCACCATGGGGGCCGTGGGGGGAGGGGTGGCGTGCGGCGAGCAGCGAAGGCGTCCGCTTCGTTGTGCAAGGACTGGGGTAATAGGTGGTGCTGCATTGGATGCATGTCAGGAACTCACCACATCAATGGCGACCGCGCGTGGATGCTGCTCGGTGCTGAGATTGCGCGATGTGCAGATGCAGGGCAAACCGGCTCGCGATGGCCTGAGAGGCAAGGAGCCGTGTCGCTGCGGCCTTGTGTGAGACGAGACGACGACGTAGGCTGACTGTTCGAGGCGAAGGATGATTTGAGTCTTGAACTTGGTGATGACCTGCAGCGGCGGGAGTGGTTAGCTTTGCTTTGTTTCCCTCGGCTGGGAAATTCGAGGTGGCAGGGATTCCTCTCGTACCGTGTTTGACAGACGGGTAAGGAGGCACGGAGTGGCATGTATGGATTACGGAGCTTGGAGGAATGGATAACTGCAGATGAGGCGGACGAACCAGGTGATGAGGCGTACTCCGTACAATGACCAAACGCGAGCGAGCCGTGGTTTGGTTCTCACCTGGGGTTTCGTGTTGAGCAGAGGTCGAGCGGAGGCTCTCTAGGCAGGCAGGTATGACGCTACTCGCGACCTGTTCAGGGCTCCAGCCGTGGCACCACAGGCGGACTATATACTAGGTACCTTCCTACCTCTCGTACCTTGCCCACACCTGCGCCCGGGAGCTGACCCATTCAAGATTGTTTGTTATCAGTTCAACGGCGCTCTACGAGCACAGAGTGCGCTGTCCGTTGACTGTTTATTGATTCCGCAGCTGGCCGCTTCCTCCCCGGCCAGGCCGTCGCCCGGTGTATCCCGGTGGCGCATCCCGGTGGTGCAAGTACCTCCCCTTCATCCGCATTACGCATTACGGCTGCATTCGAGTTTGGGGCTCATTAATACTCCGTGCTTCGTTGCACCACAAGGTCCCCCACATCCGCTAAGGGCTGTGCTTTGTGTTGGCCTTGTACATGGCCGTGCCGCCTCGAGCTGCGGCATATCGTCGAGCTTCGAGTGCCTCCCAGCACCGCTCAGTGACAGACCGCACGAAACTGCCGCCGTCCACGAGCCGCGACAACAGGAGCAATCAATGCGCTGGTAGCCGGCTAGTTTTGCAGCCGGGACCTGCCAAGACACCAGCTCCGAGTTCCAGCTTCATGGCCAACGCCGGCAGAGCACGTCTTTGTCCAGCCCGCCGTTGGACCAGCAGGGGGCCCTCGTCGCTGCGTGCGAGATGCGAGGGCGTCGCCAATGGGTGGGCGGATCGGGCGATGCCAAATCGTAGGGCAAACCGTCTCCCGCAATCGTAACGCCATGGTCATTTGCGTTTCTGGAAGTGGGTTTCCGCGAATGATGCGCTCCATTCAGCAGCGTCGCGATGATCGCGCGCAGCGTGTACTTGGTACGGTGCCACAAGCATCGTGCCGCGTCCATCGTTGTCTCTGGCCAACCCGTCCAGACCGCGTCAGGTCAGCCTCTGTATCGCTTGTTCTTCAACGGGCAAGGCCTGCGAGCAGCTCGTGGCTTGCACATGCTGTGCTAGCAGCCGGTGCATCTTTGGCGGGCCGCGTCGTGTGGCTGCTGCGCTGCTGCTGCGGCTTGACGGCTTCCTTGCTTCGTCAGTTGAATTTACCTGCTTTCCTGCTCACAGACCACATCAGTCTGTCTCGCGTCGCGAGGCACTTCGGGCTCCTCCCGGGATTGAGGTTTCTGGTCCCTCGAGGCCATGGACCAGGGCCGTCGTCCAGCCTATGGCAGCACCTGGCCAGACTCTGGCGCTGCGACACCCAAGGCGAGCTGGCAGCACGGCGATTGCGCTACCGCGGTTTTAGTGGTTCCCCCAGCGGCCCAGTAGAACCGTGCCTCCTCGCCGCGGCGCGCAGCCAATCACGCCGCCAGGACGCGCTTCGGCACGACTCGACCAGATCCAATTTATCATGCGCGTCAAGATGAGCCCTTCTGCACCCGACCAATCCCTCGGCGCCGCCTGTGCCCTACGGCCCCTACCTGGACCAGCCTCAGCGACGCCCTGTGTCTCGAGCGTCGCGAGCTGACAGGCCTGGCCTGCTTCCCTCACGTCGCTTCGTTCGCCTGCAAGTGCACGGAGGACTCAGGCCGGCTCAGGGGCCGCGAGGGGGCTATGAGCTTAAGACGGCGGTGCCTGTGCTGCCACGAGCGCGCACGGGATTGGGATGATTGCATACGAGTAACTGAGAGGCATGCCGTGAGACGCACAGGGTTCATCCGTACATGGACGCCATCTGATATCCGGCCCAGGCAGCCACCGCCAGCACATGGTACTTGAGGCGGCCGTCATGCCACCAACACCGTGCTGTGCGAGATGCGACTAAGCCGTACAGACTACTGTAATTGCGCTGTGCTTCGTTCCCTGTCAGCCGAGCATCGTGCGTCGCCAAAAAGCAAAGCTGGCGCTCATCTGGGAAACGATCCTCGTGGGGGTGCTTCAGCTGGGTCGGAGCAGCTGCCTTTTTTGACCAACACGCAGGAATCGAGGATGCATACGAGTACGAATATTCTGAAGAAACATGCCCCTTGGCCCTTGGTCGCTGTTCGACACAACAATTGGGTCCTGGGCACTCGTGAACCTCGGGCTTTAATTCCACGTGGCGCAGCGATGGGCATGTCCCGTCCGTCAGCCAAAACGCCAAAGACGCGGCGCTGTCGATGGCGGCTTACCTGCATCGAATGGCCTGCCTCAACGCCGCGGATGTTGCTTGAGCGAGAGGAGCGGTGCTCCGTAGCTCCAGCAAACGCAGCATCGGCGCGGATGGATGCAACGGTATTCGCCTACGGTACGTAGCCATGACGGACCGCGACTGCGCCGAAGTGCGGCTCAGCCTGCTGCAAGCATCGCACATGTCAGGATTGCCATGGTTCAAGAGCCTCCCAATTACTCGTATATCCCCCACGGCCAAGTCGTCGAGAGGAGCTGGGAGCATCCACTCTGCCAGGGTTCGTCTCTCCCACATGCGTGGCTGGTCAGGCACGGCATCTTGACATCGTATCATGCGCCACGACGCAGAAAGAAGTATGACGTGCAGTGAGCAGCAAGATCGGGGATTGAAGATTACGGACTTTCTTCTCCAAGTCTCGCTTGGACTCGTGCCGTCCAAACTCCATCTCACCGAGTCGGTGGATTTGAACCTTGAACATTACTCAATGCGGTAATGACGGAGAGCCCACATCGGCTGGGTAGCATTTTCATGAAACACCCATCTCAGTACCCCGTGCTCCCTACGGAGTAGTATAATACCCCGTACGCCCGCTGGGCTGTGTTGCCACGCGCGCGTTGTTGTCCTTGTTCAACCCCAGATGCCGTCATCTCCTCGGTTGGCTTGTGCCAATCTTCCCAGGCTGGGAACTGTTCCGACACCACTCCGCGAAGCGTCCGCGGACCGGCTTCCCCGGAGCCCTGCCAATGATGCTACATAAGCTACCACCAAGGTCGCGTTAATGGGACACTAGGACGCGCGCCTTGGATGAAACGAAGGCTGGGCCAGCACATCAGCACCACTAACACGGTGGCTGCGCGAGCTAGGAGAGCTTACGAGTACGGCCACGATCCAATGACCAGCAGGCTCCAGGCCTCTCTCGCTCGCGTGCCGCATTCGCGCGCCGCCGGCCAGAACCAGATTAAGCTACAATTTCATTGTATGCCTGCCTTGCCTGCTGAAATCCGAGGATGTGGTGAGATTTGCTGATGGCTGGATGCTGGCATTGTTGCGCCATTGGCCTGTTGGTTTGCTGCCCGGAAAGCCCCTCGCCTCCGCGGCCTGGCTTCCGATTGCATTGGCCTTGCTTGCTAGTTCACGGACCCTTGCCTGAGCATACGAGATCCTGCTAGGGCTCACCAGGAGCAAGAACGTTGTCCACTGCTCGGTGATTCGAGCCTATTGCCCAGGCCTTGCTGATAGGCTCGGCAGCCGATAAATGCCGTGGCGGTCCTGACAGAAGCAGGCTTCGAAGATCGTTCCGCGCAAAAAAGAACGGACTGTCAGCCGAGGAGAGATGAGCCTCTTGTCAGCCCACCGCTTTGCACGAGCGCCGGTCTGCGGGTGACATGTGGCCGTCTGTCCCGGCTGGGCAAACAGGCGTCTCAGCTGGCCAGGCCACCGAGGCCAAGACTCTTGAGTTGAACTCTGTTGGGCGAACGGCGGGAAGACCAAGCAATGCACCAGCCAACGTCAGTTCTGGGCTGAGATCAGCCTCCGATGCTGGCCTATCGCATGACTGGAAGACTCCCCCACACGGAAATCCATGACAATCGCTTGACCCCGCTGCGAATAATAACAATAAGGCCGCCGAAGGGGTCGCGGGCGACTAGGTATCGTCCACGAGATCCTGGTAATGGGTCGCGTGGCGGCCTACTGTTCACGCCGCCAGCGCGGCGCCAGAGCGCGATCCCAGGAGCAACCCGAGCCAGAGAACTGTGGTCGACCGACCATCTGCAAAACAGCGGCCGCGGCCATGAGGCCTCTTCACAGGCCGCCCGCGTGCAAGGCATCAACATCAGGTGCGTCTCGCCATTGGGCTACAGCACAAAGCCACAAGATCGTTCAACCAGACACGAAGGCTTTGCCAGCCCCTCTCTAAATGTGCTATGCAGTTGGTGGATTTGACGTGTGAAATATTCAAGCTCCATGCCGAGTGGGGAGCAGGGTGCCGCCCGGTCGGCGTTCTTGAGGCTTGCCCAGACTTTCCCCCGTGCCTAGCGCTGCCCCGCAAGGACCTGGACATTTATGACGCCGAGAACCAGGAGCGTCTCGTGCGCGGCGTCGGCTTCCGTCGAGTCGGGGATGCCGGCCATGGGCATTCCGAGCCGCAGCGACGCGAGTTCCGCGTTGGGCCCCGCGTCGGAGACGAGTTATGGTAATGAGGTATCCACGGGCCGCTGCAGGGGGATAATTCTCCTGGCATGTCTGCATCCAGCGACGATGCCGGCTGCCTTGTGCATTGGCGATGGCGGCCCCCGATGTCCCAGTCTCGCCCAAAAGCAAAGCGAGCAAGCGTTTGCTACTCCGTACGGGCCAAGGCAAGGGACGGGACAGTCCCGTCTCGGCGGACCGTGGGCTGTTGGGCTGCATTGCGTCTGCTTTAATAGGGGACGTGGGGTGGCTGTTTCGCCCACTCGCGTACCCGAAATGACACTCAGACAGGTGGGATTTTTGCTGCTTCTTTCCCTTTGTTCGCCTCCAACATGTACGCACTTTATGAAGGTCACGACGCAAGCATGGGTAGCTGCTGCAGGACGCGTTAAGCAGGAGCCCCGAGGAGCGGCTCGTTGGGAAGACTTGACGCCATTCCCTTGCTTCAGGTTCCTCCGGATGGAGCCGCGCTAGGTCATGCTCTTTGTTTCCAGCAAACCCGCCCCAGGGAGCCACCGAGGGGCGTCAGTTAGCTGTTCCTTGAATGGCCTCAGCTTCAAGGCCCCCCGGCAGGCGCTGGTGCCGCAACAGCAACCCTAGGTACTAATCAGGAGCCCGGATTTGGTGGGACGTGAACCATCACCCCGGTGCCTGTGCCTGTCCAAGGACCCCGAGGCGGCTTGAGACAAGTGCATGGAGTAACAAAGGAGAAGGGCGAAATTTTGGGAGCCCATCCGTGTTGGTTGAACAACCGAGCTGATGATGCAACAAGCACATGATCCGTATCGTATACTCGTCAAGTCAGGTACCCTGTGGATTACGAGTACGTACTCCCAGAGCGCTGACATGAGGTGCAGATGGAGCTGCACAGCTCCACCCCTGAATGGACTAGGGCACGGCGTGTTCTGGAAGGTTTCCCAAACAAACGCTGGGCTGCACTAATTATGGTTGCACGATGAGGCTGATAATGCACGGAAGCACACAATCCGCGGGAGCGTTGCGCCACAAGCGTTGTGGCGGGTGCGCCTAACAGGCAGGCATGCGACACCTCCAAATTTGGGGCTCTATCCGTATTAGCGTCGTCGTTCTCTTTGACGAGTTTATGCCAGCATCACGGACCTCCAGCGGCGTGAACAATTGCCCCAGCAACTACCGTTTGCCTTGCTCAACCAAGTACCGCACTGTGCCCTCTGTACAAAAGAGATTGACGGACAGGAACATACCAGGTACACGGCAAGAATGCCGGGGGCTTCTCTCGCCGCACGCCCAGTTACCTGTGCGAGTAGACTCGCCTCAACGACGCAACAGCTACTCGTGCTCGTACTGCACTGCACGTCCACTCCCCCATCGACCCTCTTGACAACCTCACCAATATCCATCGTCGCGACAAGGGATATAATGGAAAACCCACCGCTATTGTCCACCGCCAGCCTCCCGAAACGCAAGCGTACGAGTAGCCGTCACGACCCCTCTCTCTTTTCGGGGCGGTCTCGAACAGGGGAAGAGGGGGAGAAAAAATTCTTCATGTTCTTACCTGCGGGAACCCATTGCGGCTTGCAACGGGAGGAGATGAAGAGGCAATTGAACAAAATCTGTCGGCTCCGGCTGCGGAGTGGAAGAAGGGGTTGCTCTAGTAAATCGCACGCCTGGGGGTAGTCGTCGCTTTGACCTGCTGCATCGCTGGGGACTCTGTTGTGCATCATCGTGCATCGCGAATGCGCACTGGTGCATATTGGTCAGATATTGGCGTCGACAACAGCTTCCTGGGCGCCGTTTGATGTCTTGAACAGGTAATTGATGTTTGAGGCATCTTGCGCGCAGCAAGACATTCACGGCAAGGCTGGCGACGGGAGTCTCACGTCGTGTACGGAGTAAGAGCAGCATCACATCACATCGCCTCTCCGCGGAGCGTCGCAGCAGCTGCTGTGCTGCAGGCGTGCACAGGTCTCAGACTTGTCAGACTTACGGCTGCTGCTCTCGTACGCGCTACAGTACTTTTCTAATTGACGGAATCAAGGGTCCTGACGAGAGCGTGACTGCGGAGCTTGCCCTGTGAAAAAAAAAAAATTCTGGGCGACTGTTTCAACCCCAGCCGCAGCTTTTCCTCCCCTTCCAGACAATATCTCCCGCCCTGCGACTGACTTGCCCGTAAGCCCGCGCTCTTATTACGCACTGCGTCCTGCGACCCGAAGCTGGACGCGACCCGTCGCGTTGGCTGCCTCGCCCTTGTACGAGCATCGTGTGTAGCACGCACCGACCAGGCTTTTGCCTGGTGCCGGCGTTTCGGACCCAAAGTCGAGCGCCTGCAGCGTTGCACTGCATTC
Organism: Tolypocladium guangdongense; assembly: GCA_022114105.1. NCBI lineage: Eukaryota > Fungi > Ascomycota > Sordariomycetes > Hypocreales > Ophiocordycipitaceae > Tolypocladium > Tolypocladium guangdongense. Next base: position 6,383,063 of record NRQP01000002.1, read on the forward strand.
CTCTGCATGCCTGTTGCCGGCCGGGGTGCTCGAGGCGCTCTCCTGTCCGTCCTCAACTCGTTCCGCGGGGACAGGCAGGGTTGGCGACTCATGAGCCCCCCCAATGGCTCCTCGCCTACGACGAGCAGGTACTCGGTCCTGGCAGGGCTGCTGACCCTGGTCCTGGTGGGTGACGAGAGCGACTGGCCGATGCAGCCCGCAGCAAGTTCCCGACGCCACATCGCGAGCTATTGGACGCCAACCAGACGAGCTGTTTCGAGATCTACGCTCAGTTGCACGCGGGTACGACATGTGCGCGGGAAACCAGCGCCTTGGGTGAACGTCGCCGTCACCGCCTTTCCTCAGGCGCAAGTACGACTTGCTAGATCTCCAGAGGTGGTTTCACAGCATCTTATCCAGTCCCTCTCATCCCACCTCAACAACATTGGGCTTGGCAGACGCCAATGGCGGTGCAGCTATATAATATATAATACCGGGCCAGGAAACCCTGCTTGCGGACCCTCGAAGGACGAAAAAAGGAAGCCCGCTCAACTGCCATAGCAGGGACATAAGCGGGCCGGACGCGACAACAGCCACGCACTATGCATCAGATGAGTAGCTGCCTGGGTCCTCGAGAAGAGGCTTGACAAGCCGTTCGCCCAGCGACAGCGCCAGCGGGACGGATACGCGAAAACGTCGCGCCATGGACGGCGGCGATTGGAGACCTTTTGGCTGGCGACCTGCAGCCGCAATGCAGCGTTGGCTACTCCGTAATCCTACAGCCACCTCCTGCGCGCCGTGCAATGCGTCCCCCCTGGTCTCGGAGGGCCGCCTGTCGCGGCTTAGCAAACATGGCGGAGGGGCTATTCTGTGCATTCGGCGGCCCCGGGCCTCTGTCATCATCGGGGAGACATGCCAGGGTTGCCTGTTGGAGGGGCGGATGAGTTTTGGTTGTCAGACGACCGAATTGGTGCGGTTGCAGACTACTAGAGGTCCCGGATTTGGCACGCCGTGACATTTTCGGCCGCAACGCCCGCCGACGCATATGTCTCTTTCTGGAGAGCGTCCGGTTCAGCCACGTTGGAGCACCCCATTCTGCGAGTCCACCGTCATCCACCAACAACTCCGCCCCGACTACGAGCCCATTCGAGCTTTCATCAATTTGGCAAAAACGGCTGGTAGCGGCAGACAATGCACGAGGACAACCCTGAGCTTAGCATAGAGCGGTTCAACTGGCGAGAGAGGCGAAAGCTCAAGGCAGATGGACTTACAGTATCCGAACCTGGCCTCCAAAGAGCCTGGGGACTCGGAGCAAGCGGTTGAGCTCCGTGTGTCCGCAGACGGCGGGTCTCGAGTTCCAGCTTTTGCAAGTTGAAGATGGACGAAAGGCAGCTTTATACGCCTGAGCGGGGCCGTCTCTTCCCTTCAGCTCACAAAAGATCAGTCGGCGAGTGATGGCATAGAGGGATCCGCGGCCAGTTTGGTCTTGCCCAGAAAGGGTAATTCGCAATTCCTACCTGCAGGCAGCCGCTAATCTGAGCCTCGTCCATGCAGCGCGCGGGTCGATGCTAGGCAGGGGGCGGGTGATCCGTCGTTCGTTATCCTGCCCCCTACTATCTTGAAGCGGCCTGTTGTTGCAGGAAGGCCATGTCGAGTTGAGTCGGGCATTCTCCCTCTTCGAGGCAGGGCAAATGCGTCAAGAGGCCAGCATCCTGGCAGAGAGGCATGGACGTGTGCTTGCTGGATGAGGTTTAAATTGAGACGAGGAGAACGGGCTGTCTGGGGATGGGGCATCGGAAGCAGCAACGTCCAGGTACCGACGTTCCTCGTGCGAACTGGACGGGTTGTCGAGGCCAAGGTTTCAGCAGCATACAAAACAGGTAAGCTTCCTGCAAATGATGCTTGATGCTTCTCGATGCTTTGCTTGGCAACAGAAGCGCGGGCCACAGGGCTGAGACAGCATGAGCCTGAACCATGGAGATGCGGACGCTTCAGGCAACTGCAACCGCCGAGGCAAGGCTCTGCACGGTGCCAACGAATCTACAACAGGTTACGCACGGGAGCTCCATGGTGTTTACGACGGAGTACATGTTACGGTCTTGAGCCAGCGCGTCCACCAGGCCGGCCTCGATGGCGCCCGTCCATCAACCGCCAACACTTTGCGGCTGCCAGTTGGCGTCGCCCCAGGCTCCTCTGGATGCGGCCTCCCGAGATCGATCTTGATCGCAGTTTGGGCGGCTAAAGTAGTGAGCATGCTAGTAACGAGATGCCTACATTGGATGGCTGGCGAGCCAGGGTCATCAATCGACTCGACATCACGAAAACGCCAACAGGCACTTTACGCGTGCGAGACGCGTACAGCTGCATGCACATACTGTCTCTGAGCTGGAGTTGCCTGACAAGAGCGCTTCGTTCAGTTACTACAGCCTCGCACCCGGCCGGCAGCGGCACTGACTCCGGTCAGGGCAGTCCAGGCCGTCAACGCCAGCGTCGCGATTCCCACCTGGAGCAATGTCGACTTTGTTCGAGAGTATCCTTCCGAAGTGGGGAGTCAGGGCCCTGTGGTGAAAACGACCAAGGGACAGTTCACCTTCTCTCCTGGAATCCAGCTCCTGGGCGCCCTGCTTGCTGGTGCCTCGTCAGCTACCCCGTATGATGGATCAGTTCGGACTCATTCCAAGCTAGACAATTCCAGGTTCACCTACGTTGGGAGGTCCTACGGCATGGGATCAACTGCCGGACTCGTGGATTCTGACATATTGGGCAACGACTTAGCCATCACTTATGCGTACCAGGAGCCTGGGTACAGAACGACTGTCAAATGCATATACAATGAAACAAGCGACTTTGCAATACAAAACACAGGATTGGAATGGATCTTTGAGGCGCAGGGATCTCTTCCAGACTCGGACGACGGACCCGAGCTCTCCAGCTACGTTGGCCACTCCTCGGATGCCATCGTTGCCATTGGCGTCGCTCACTTCAAGGATGCCAAGGCCAAAGCCCTTCCGCCGCGCCGATACTTGGCCTTTGCCGCTGGTGCCTTTTACAGCTTTCTGGACAAGGTCCAATGCGAGATTGACTTCATCCCAACCGCTTTCGACGTCACCATCAACGCCTTGGGGCGAAACATCACTGTGGCGCCCATCAACGGCACGAAGGCCGAGGACATTGATCCCACCCGACGTCTCAAGGGCGCCGTCATGCGCCAGTTTGAGCTTATTGCCAACGACGAAACCAACCTCTACGTCTCCACGGTCGGGTCTGCCTTTAACGCCTCGGTCACCGACCTGCGCATGTTACTTGTCTTCCCATGACACAGTGCCAAAGCTTACTGAGCAGGACATTGTGCTGAAAGGGGTGGAAAATTCCCTGGCGGTCATGGCGGACGACATGCTGGGAGCCTATGCCTCTGCCCAAGTCATGGTTGGGGGGTTCCATCTGACATCTCCCGCAATGCTCACGGCTTCGGCCGTTGCCTTTGGCGAAACCAAGTTTAGCATTGTCCTCTTCGTGGTCAACACTATCATCATCATCTTTGTTGGCGTCGAACTCGTCCGCACCCGCGCTTGGAAGTGCTTGCCCCAGTTTGATCCCGCTGATATACGGCATTGGACAATGGGCGCATCAGGAGGTGGATCCGGCCTGGCGGATGTTATGTTTGGGCAGGGCAAGCGCATAGGCGAAATACCCGTCCGGTATGTGGATCTAGACGGCGGGCGGTTTGCAGTGGCCGCCGCGGGGATCCAGGGGTTGGAACTGTCCATGCCTGAGTATGACGGCGTGGAAATGGCGAGGTTATGGAACGGCGACGATGGAGTAGAGGTAATGACCGGGGAAGGGACGTGAAATGGGCAAGAAATACTGCGCAGGTGTTGTATGGTGACGGTGGCCGCCTGACAGATATATACAAACGAGTCCGTAGTCTGCGTGGTCCATCTGGTGCTGTCGGCGCGCAAGGCCAGGCGGGAGTCAGCGTGACGCCGAGGACCGCGAGGCTCCAGGCCATCTCGGCCCGTCCAGTCAATGTGGACGATTAGTGCCCGACAGGCGGTTGCCATCGAAGGAGAGCAGTAAACGAATCCAGCCAGCAAATGGCGGCGACGGCAGCTTGCATGGTGTGATATCCGAATCGGCCCAAGGCCAGAATAGCAGTTGCTCTTGAAACCGGCAAATACAGCTCCTCCCGAATGACGGGATCGAAGCGGAAGTTGTGCCGTCGAGGAGGCTTCAGCAGAATGCTGGTAGGGAGCGAGCCGGGCGAGCGTCCCGCGTCGTTGACGAGATGCCAAGTGCCACCTGAGTCAGTGACTTTAGATGGGGGCTGAAGCTGCGACTGCACGAGGTGAATCGTGGTAGTATACCGATAGCCCAAGGTTTGCAAGGACTTCTCTGGCCTTAGATTGGCGGTTCCATCTCATGGCCTGAGTTCAGGGATGGCCCTCCGCGCCTCACCTCGCATTCTCTAGCAAGGTACACAACATGCCTTCGTCAGTGGCAAAGAGAGAATTCGATTCCGTGTCGTAGCTGTCTATTCTCGTGTACCCATACCCAAGCTTTTCAGCTCAACGTCCCCCGAAAGCGCTCTTCACACACGGCAACACAGCCCGACATGTCGGTTTTGGCAGCAGAAGCAAGCCCATCGCACGCACAACGCCAGACCCGCGCGTAATCAAGGGACATTATTTACTGTACTGTAGTCGAGCCCAGGAATTCCATCAAGGACTGAGCTCTTTTTCAAAGTCTAGTGCCTCGGTGCCGCGAAGCAAATAGGAGCACCGATGTAGTGTCACACGGCGAGCATCTTCCCCCGCCCGCCTGGTCTATTCCGGAGAGGAGTTCAGCCGGTCAACAGAAGTGCCGCCGTCCTAAGACTGCTGACGGGGAGCACTGGTGCCGCCATGCGAGGAGTCGCTGCCGCGGCGAGTCGAGGAAGCCTTGGAGGACGTATCCTGGCCCGTGCAGCACCCCTGCGCCTTGCAATCATCCACACATTCCAGGAGGCAGGCGTTGTCGTTGAGGCCATTAGCAGCTCCGTCCAATGTGAGGGCGGCGGCGTCTCCGCCGCGCTGGTGGTCCTGGTCGAGGCAGAACTCGGGCTGGATGGTGGCGCTGTGGATGCCGTACCCGTGGAGGCACTTTCTGGCACGCTTGGCCAGCTGCATGTACTTCTCGCCGCTGTGGGTGTTGATGGGGAAGGACACCTGGAGATGCAGGCTGGCGACGATCTTGGTATCGGAGAGCTGCCAGACGTGAATGTGGTGGCAGCTGACGACGCCAGGCAGCCTCTCGATGTCCTGGCGGATCTCTTGGATGCTGATGTTCTCGGGCGTAGCCTGAAGGAGGACTCTGGCGGTGGCGAGGGTGAGAGGGATCGAGGTCTTGAGGATGATGGCCGTAATCAAGAGAGAAACGGTGGGATCGGCGTAGCTCTTGCCCGGCCAGTCGGTGAGCCAGATGATGAGGGCGGTGACGATGACGCCAACGTTGCCCAAGGCATCGCCGAGGACGTGGAGCATCATGGCGTTCATGCCCATGTCGGCGTGATTGTGGCCGCTGGCCTTGGAGCCGGGCTTCCGGGGCAGCGTATGGTTGTGGCCATCGTGAACACTAGAGTCGCGGCGAGACCTGTGCTTCTTGGAAGCCGAAGTCGGGTGAGGCCCATGCGACTTGTTGTCGACGGTGCCGTTGCTGCCCTTGGCGCCCTTGAGGAGAGGCGACTCTTCATTCATCTCGGTCTCAGAGTCGGCGAACGGCGACTCCTCGCCGGTGTCGCTCTCGGCGGTCTGACCCGGGGTGTTGGACGAGGCGGCAAGGCTGGCGGCGATGATGTCCTGGCGGAAACTGGCGGGATGGATGCTCATATCCTCGATGCTGGCGAAGCGCGAGTGGCCACTCTTACTAGGCCGCCGTCTGCCTTGTCCCCGCGCTTGGCCAGCCGCGCGGCTGCCCCTCGTGTTGGACTCGTCTCGGCTCGGAGGCCCATGTCCGAATCGGATGCGGCGAGCAGTCTCGGGGCTGTCGGCGACAGGTCGATCCGTTGCGCCGCTTGCCCTCCTGATCACGGCCTCGGGGAGGACGTCGTTGACAGCTCTGTCCTCGTCTACAAGCTCGGCGTGGATACCCCTGGCGGGCCAGCCCTCGTCGAAGTCGTGGGCGTGATCGTGGGCGTGATCGTCACCGTGACCGTGACCGTGGCCGTGTCCGTCTTCGCCCCCGTCGTCGTGAGAGTGGCCGTGGCCGCCCAGGACGAAGAAGCCCAGCAGGTTAGAGAACAGACCGGCGCAGCCGACAACAAGGATGAGCTTCGGGTTGTTGATATCGGGCGGTTCGATGAATCGAGTGAGGGCTTCGAGGATGATGGAGACGCAGAGGGCGATGAGGAAGACGGCGTTGAAGAAGGCACCGAGGATCTCGGCGCGCACCCACTGCGAATGTGGTTAGCCTGCGGTGCTCGCAAGAAGAGGGCGAGGGGCGTACGCCAAAGGTGAACTCGTCAGTCGTTGCCTTTTGCGCCGCCACGACAGCCCACAGGCCGATAACTAGGGAGATGACGTCGTTGAGCATGTGAAAAGCATCGGCAGTCAGGGCCAGGGAGTGGGCGAGGAAGCCGGCAATCAGCTCGAGCAGGAAGAAGGCCGTGTCGATGACGAGCATGACCTTGATGCGGGTGCCCTTGGACCACGCCCACTTGGAGGAGCCTGCCATGGCGCGTAGCGGGAGCGCTGAAGAGCGCGATGGCGTCGGGGAAGCGGCGGCGGCGTGAGGCTGCGCGACGATGCTCGGCCGGCTCTGCAGTCGTCTTTGTGAGGGTTGCAAGACGACGGGAGGCGAAGGCACGGAAGCCGTGCCAACATGAGCAGACGGTCGGGGTCTCAGTTGCGTGAATAATGCTTGGTAGGGTACCCGGCAGGGTGAGCTAAGGCCTGGATTGGCAGCCAGCGGCTTCGAGCGCGCAGACGCGACCCGGCAGTTGATAAGCCTGCCAATCCTCGCCAGTGACGAGGAACTGGAGGGCTGGAGAAGACGAGGGACGACAGGAGACGGCCGCGGACGGGGCGAGGCGAGAAGCCTGTCGAGGGAGAGGAGACGATGCAGCTGGACGAGGAGGGAGACCAGGAGCACGGTGGAAATAACAGTCTCACTGGAAATGGCCTGACAGAGGCGGCTGCCGGCGCCATAACGTGCGCCTGCGGCTCCGTGCTCTGCCGTTGGCAGTCGCCACGACGTGAGGAGATGGCAAGTGACGGCGTGGCGAGGGGGCGACAGCGAGGTACCTCGGCGTGGCCTGAGCTGCACCCCGAAACAGCCACTTCCAAGTACCTCCCTCGCTTCCAGCCGCCAGCGCCGTCCCTGCAGCAGGGTTGACGGTGGCTTGCGCGCACTCGCCTGCCCGCTTCGGAGGCCCAACTGCCGTTGGCTGGCTCGGCTTGCAGGCGGAATCGTCCACGCGAACTGCGTACCCCTGCTGCCGCAGCACTGCACCTGCAGAGGACTCTCGCCCCCGCCCAGAGGCAAAGGATCCCTGGCCGCGGAACCCAACCTGATGCCGAGGGATGGCCGCTTTGAAACGGCCGGGGACGTATCCTCGAACCAGTCGTGCACGTCACCAATACGGATTTGCCACCATACCGTCTGAGCATGCGCATGTCAGCGCTCCCGGCCTGATGTGGGCAGCTCGGCTAAGACCGTATCAACAATCCAATCAGGATTGTCGATGGCTGTCACTGCGACATTCGGAAGAACAATTCTTGCACTCTGGACTGCAGAAGAAAGTAAAACGTCACCAACATGCAGGTGTAAACCCTTTCGCATACCCCTGGGTCGCTAATATAGAAGCATCCTGATGTCTCTTACCACACACCCCCATGGCCATCGCGACCGCCAACAGATGCATTGTCGAGCAGACCTTGACATACTTGATTTTGCTGGTTTCGAAGACGGTAGCGGTCAAACGCCTCGTCCGTGCCCATCGTACGTCCTCGTGCCCGTTTTACCAGCCATAGAAATATTCCTCTTTTTGCATCTTCAGGTCCTTTACGGAAGGCGGCAGCTAGAGCCTGTTCGGGACAGTCTACTTCGCTTGCTAGGTGGGCACTCTCTGTAAATTTCCATTCAAATAGTATCCACTTCCATAGCCTTTGTTCTAGGCTCGTTCGAATTGCTAAATCACCCAATATTTCGCCTAAGCAATGTATGACCAGTCGTTGATGCGCAGGACCCAGAAGGTCGAGCGGTTCCTCCTCGATTATATCGATAAAGCGGCTTGCCTCCTTTTCGTTAAGTAAGCCAGCGACAAATCGCCATAGGATATCGTAGCGTGCCGTATATTTATATTTCCGAAGGAACATCAGGATCAGTAGTAGGATCGGCGTCCATATTCTCTCGACTCTTAAGAAATAGAGGCTCGCGGGCCTGCCACTGCCGTACAAAATACCGCGCCGCAAAGTACTCCTGAAAGGTCAGGTGTATAAAGTGGTAATTCCGGTTGGCGACATTTGAGGGGGCGTCTGATGACCGTAGAAAAGAGAGGGATGGAAGGGTCTTGTCGAGAAGGATGTCCTGGTGCTTGAATTGCTTTGATATATCTCCACAATGCTGTAACGTAAAGTCTATTACGTCGTTCTGCAGTCCAGCAAGGCCTTCAAGAAGGTAAATCTCATGCTTAGCGAGGTCGTCGGTATCCGAGATCCCAATTTGTGAATACGTTACCGGTTCCCCATTGTGTTTCTTGCCCAGTCGCACGATATCCTTCTTCCACAGCCTTTGCTCGATAGATTTGTATATACCGGTCATAGTATTCGGCATAGTTCCGGTATCGAAGTCTTCCCAGGTGTAACAAAGCGCATCTAGCTGGATTGGGATCCGGATAAGGCCCTGAAGGAGCCAATGTTTTTGAAGGAAAGCCTGAACCTCGTTGGCCCTTGGCCTCATTTTTGGATCGGCGTCGAGGTAGGCTTTCACCTGGTCTGGGTAGAACCCGATCGTCTCTAACTCGAGGTCGAAAGCTTTAGGCCCAGGCATGTTGGCATTTGGCCGCGATGTGATAATCACATTAGGCTGATCTAAAGGAGCTTGAGAAAACGGGGCATCGCGCCATCACCGCTTAAGTCCTGGGACACTTCGTCCAGGCCATCAAGGAGAAATAGTGTTTTGCGGCTGTCGGTGTCCCTCACTGTCCGCCATAGTTCTTCGGCAAGGCGGCGGCCATCGTTGCGTCCCTGTATGAAGAAATACTCGTCGTAAAACAATTCCTCGTAGTTGTAAGCATAGTCTGGCCGCCCTTTCAAATTTCGTAGAGGCACCCAGAGTAAGCGGTCGAATAGCCCTCCCCATGAGCGATGCAAATTCGTGTTGTGGGTAAAGTCGAAGACTATCTTTCGAAGATTGTTGCTAACTCGACCTGGATCGTCTCGTCCGGTGCCTCAACCTTTTGTCGAGCGAAGAGTGAAAACGGGGAGGACGGAGCTATAGCCGAGCGATCCGCCTTGATATCTCCCGGCTGCTCTATAATGGCAAGATTGATGTAGCACTGGTCCATCGGCGGCAGCTCGCCCGAGAGTCGTTCAATTCTGAGCCTTTCCGCAGTATAGTGCTTGTCGAGTATCCAGGCGTACGAATGCTCTGGAGGAATTCTTCAATTTTCTCGGCAACAGATTTGTAATCGTGATCGTCGGGGCCGCCGCCAAACTTGTTCATCAATCGGTGAGATCGATCGAGTGGCAGGGGATGTGGAACGATTTGCAAAGTCGCAGATGATTTATCGACCAGCTGACGAGGGTTAGCAACCTCGGGTCGCGGACAGAGGGCGGTATTCGGCGATCCTTACTGGTTTGGCTCCGACTGGTAAACGAGGAATTATTTTCTGGTAGAGGTTCGTCCTGCCGAGTTCGTAAAATGTCATTACTTGGTAGGGATGAGTTGGGTCTTGGCATAGTTGAGTGAAGCTCCTGACGAGTTCGTCGAGATCGAAAGACTCCTTGACGCTGTCGAGCAGTCTGGTCACTTGCTGGCCTCGGATCGACCCCCAGGCCGTCAAACCTGCCTCTGCCTAGCTTGCTACATCTTGGAACGAAGTGCCTCGGAAGGGAGTGGCAAGAAAGACGATACCACGCGTGGCTCTCCTAACACAGCTGTACTCGTTGCTAGCCCTGACGAGGGCCTTCATCAAGATAACACCCCCGAGACACGATGCAATGAAGAGGATTGGGCGGTCATTCGTTGCGAAAAGCCGTCTTTTGATGCCGTCGAGCAAACGCCGAGCAAACTCCTCATTCGTCTTCCGGGTCAAGTCCGACGACTCAAACATGTCGGCGGGCCAGTCGCACGTAAAGATGCGAGCCGGTCAGACTTTGCTGGGAAGCATTCCCGGGTCGGAAAGCCAGTTGACGCCGGGATCGCCTGGATCCTTGGGGTCTTTCTTCCAGATCCACGTATCCGGCGACTTCGTGTCCAGGCCATGGACGGCGATGATGTCGACGTCTGGTTCACCCTCGCTCGTGCCCGTCGTGTTGACTTGCTCAAGACGGACGCCTCGCCATGGTTGAGCCATTTGGCAGTGATGAATGGAGAGGCGGCGCCTCGTTCCCGGTTCGATGCGGGGGTTGGGTCTCAGGCTCGGTGCGAATAGGTACGGAGCTATGCTTGAGCACTATGCCGAGCGGAAGGGGCATCAAATAAGGGTGAAAGGCTTTAGCAAATGCAGCGCGCCAAAAGACGTTGGGCAGGAACTGGACGGCGATGGCGTGGAAGCTGAGCGGATCAGATATCAGTGGGGGGGATGGAGTCGGCGGGACGGCCCGCCATCAGGCCGGAGCGTGCGGCTGAGCCGTGTGGATCCTTGGGGCCGAATTAGACGGGGCCGGTTGGCCGGCAGGCCACTTTGCCCGTACGTTCGCGGGCTCAAGAGGCAGTGCCAGTCCAATCAGGACTTGATGACAACGTCTAACTCCGTCACTTCTGACGCGGTGTGGCCGACGCACCCCTCCTCGACCGCCAGCGCGTAGGTACTTCGTACAAAGTGCAGGTGAATGAGCACCTTTCGCCCAGTAGATGCTCGCACCCGCAGCCCGAAGGCTGATGCACGCCACGCCTCAGCATCACCCCCGCTCTCACCAGCCCAGGCGACGGCGACAAGATATCTTGAGAATCGCGTTCAATCCGCGGCAAACATCAACGTGACAGTGCAGTGCAGGAGTCAGCACCTAGAGATGGCCGACGATTCTCGAAAGGGAGGCGAACCAGTAAGGCAGCAGAGTTATGTATCCGCCCTCTGCTCTCCCTCATAATAACCCTGCAGCTTCCGTGCAACATCCGGCTCCTCGACTACGAGGACGAGCAGGCGGCCGGCGCGTCCCGACGCGACCGCGACCTGCTATTATCCCTCTTGCCCACGTCGTACCGGGTTAGGGAGTGACGCTGAGCAAGACAACCGGCCCTTGAGACGGAAAGGCCGAGACAGATGCTATCCGGTCTCGCCCTCTTTAATTGACCTTGCCATCACACTGTTAGGGATACCGAAAAGGACGTCAACGGGGCCCCAGTATTCTGTCAGCATTGGTTCTGGAGGTTTGCACGGAGTACTTCGTAGACCTCGTTTGATTGGGTAATGTGTAATAGGCAGAGGCAGATGTCGGGCTGTCTCTGTCTGTGGCGACGTACAACACCAGCTCCTTGACAACATTTGCACAACAGGGTCAGATATGCCTCATAAGTCTCTACGACGGCGCACAGCTAATTTACAAGGGAGACACTCTGAGTAGGTATTACGGTTCCTTCACGTAATAAGGCAATGCAGCGGCCACGGTCCAATGCCCATAAACAAACTCGATCTCTTCATGTCGCATCTAGAGTACCTCTGACGCTATTCAAGGGACTTTTACACTAGCCGCATCTCTGCTCGCAGTCGTGCCCATAGACGATGATCTCCTCACGCACCCTCGGCGTCCTTCTGGCAGCAACATGCGCCCTCGTTCCATTGGGCGTTTGCACTCGGCAACCAAACACCGATGCCGATGCCTTTCCACCGCTGCTCGACGCGACGCTCGAGGAGCTCCGGGCGGGACTCGATGCCGGGTCCTTTACGAGCGTTGACCTGGTGGGCGCCTACATGGCCCGAATCAAGGAGGTGAACGCAGACTTGCGGCCCGTCAACGAGCTCAACCCGGATGCCCTGTCGATTGCGGCAGAGATGGACTCTGCGCGGACTGTGGGAGGCTGCCTCGGCCCGCTGCATGGCATCCCCGTGCTCGTCAAGGACAACATCGCCACCGACGACGAGATGAACAACACGGCCGGGTCGTACGCCCTCCTGGGCGCCAAGGTCAACGCGGACAGCACCGTCGTCGCCAAGTTGAGGCGAGCGGGCGCAATCGTCCTCGGTAAGACGAATCTCTCGCAATGGGCTGGCTGCAGGGGCAACCTCAGCTCAGGCTGGTCCGCATACGGCGGCCAAACGGTCGGCGCCTACTTCCCGAGCCAAGACCCCTCGGGGTCCTCGTCGGGGAGCGCCGTTGCGTCGTCGCTGGGCCTGGCGTGGGCGTCGCTGGGCACCGACACCAGCGGCTCGATATCCCATCCTTCGCACATGAACAACATTGTTGGCATCAGGCCCACCGTTGGGCTCACCTCTCGCTATCTGGTCGTGCCCTTCTCCGAACACCAGGATACCGTGGGGCCGATGGCGAGGACGGTCAAGGACGCCGCGCACCTGCTGTCGGCCATTGCCGGTCGCGACTCGAACGACAACTACACTCTCGCCAGCCCCTTCGCCGACAGGCTGCCCGACTACGTGGCGGCGTGCAAGGAGTCCGGCCTCCAAGGAAAGCGGATCGGCGTACCGCGCAACCTGCTGGATGCGGGCGTCGATACAACATCGCTGGCGGCATTCGACATGTTCAACGCGACCCTGGACCTGCTTCGGTCTGCCGGTGCCCACGTCGTCGACGGCATAGTCCTGCCTGGTGTCGAACTCCTTCTGAGGCATGCGAATGAGCATGGCTTCATCGTCACCGGAGCCGACTTTCTGACCGACTTGCCACGCGGCTATCTCGCAAAGCTCAGGACCAACCCAAACAACATCACGTCCCTCGCCGAGCTGCGAGACTTTACCATGAAGCACCCACTGGAGGGATATCCGGAAAAGGGCGTCTCCGTCTGGGACGCCATCCTACAGCAAGGCAGCGACAACACGTCTCCCGACTTCTGGAGCAACTTCACCTTGCAGCGTTACTACACGGGCCCTCTGGGTCTCACCGGCGCGCTCAGCAACTACTCGCTCGACGCCATCGTGATGCCCACACCCTACTCGTACCTGTTGAGCTCGCCCCTCGGGGGCCCTGTGGTGACAGTCCCGATGGGGAGAGCCCCGGACGGCACGCCGGTAAGGAAGTCGCTGTATTCGAACCTGGACCACACGGCGCCGAACCAGCCGTTTGGTCTGGGCTTTGCGGGCGACTTGTTTAGCGAGGAGACGCTCATCGGGATGGCGTATGCCTTTGAGCAGAGGACCATGGTGCGCAAGACGATAAAGCCGCATATCCAGCCGAAGATGGAGCTGCGAGATGTGGTTGCCAGAAGATATGCAGGGCGAGAGAGTTGACAGGGGAGGGTGGCGGAGCGGTGTATACCTACCTTTGCCATTCGAGCGACCTCTCCGAGTAGGCCTCGACGAAAGGGAGAGGATAATCGCATGCAGAAGGATCTGAGGGCACCTAGCTGAAGCCCTTCTTCGTAAACCTTGGGATTGCACAGGAAAATGAACAAGAATCAGAGGTACGGGCTGTAGGGTAGAAAGTACCAAGTACATGATGCAGGATGCAAGCTTGTCACGTTTTAATTGCGAATGTACGAATACACATAAAGAAATAAAGAAGCCAAAAACATGCCTCGCACGCAAGCCGTCGTACAAATGCAGCTCCCTGGAAATGCTGTAAAATTCGATTGCGTCAAAGGCGCGACATCGTCAGGCACGTGTTGACGTTCGCCGGTGGCGTCTGCCCTCAGCGCGGCGCACATGTACCTACCTCGTACTATGACGTACGACATCGCGCAGCGCTGAGACTGTCATCACAACGCTCAAACACACACATTCCCCAAGCCCTGCTACAGCTGCCTGTGCTGGGCATGCGTAACCGTGACACCGAGAATTGGAAGCGATGAGTGCCGAATAGGCCGCTCAACATGGGCCAGTCACTGTCGGACGAGCAGCCGCGCCGGCGCTCGCGCGAGGAGCTGACACGCGAGCTCGTGAGCCTTGTTCGCTGCCGGGCCGCAGAGGCAATGCTGATTCGGCGTCCAGGCGCTCCGGTTCAAGGACAAATGCTTCACGTCGCTGGAGTACTACTCCCTCAGGGACGTCTTCAGGGGCCTCGCCGACCAGCAGGGCGCCGTGCGGTACCTCAAGGAGGACACGGTCGCGCGGTACCTGGAGATCCCGGACATCCTCGGCGCGTCGCCCGTCGTCTTCCAGATGGTCTCGTACCTCGGCGCGTTCCCGTTCCTGCAGGACGCGCCCGCCGTGCTGGAGCTGCCGCAGATGATCATGGTCGTCGTCATCATGACGGAGCGGTACCGCCGGGTCTTGGCCAAGGGGGCGTCCGACCGGACCAAGCTGCTGTTCAAGAGCCTGGCCGTGTACGACCGCAGGGCTTCGGAAGCGGGAGTCGCGTCGCCGCCGCCGGCTCGGACCGAGGGCGTCGGGCCCGCTGCGGGAGCTCAGGCTGGCGGCTTTGCCGTCGACGTGCCTGCCGATGATGAGAACGGGGACGACGACGACGACGACGACCTGGTGCTGACGGCCTACGAGCTCCTCGACGTCGCGGAGGCAGCCAAGCAGGGCAGCGCCCCAGAGTTTCACAGTGCCATGATCCCCACGGACAATTTCCGGAAGCTGTTGATGCTCCTCCTCCTGGCTGCCCCGTTGGAGGGCCAGGAGAGCCTCTCACAATACTCGAGCCGGGTCATAGGCGAAGAGCTCGACGGCCTGCGCTCAACAGCAGGAAACATCCTCGCCGCCTTTGTCGACGCCGAGACGTCCCCGGGCATCCGCTACCGGCACTTCAAGGCTATCATCCCCGTGCTATGTCCCAACCTCTTCGACGGGTTCAACGGCCTGTTTGAGCACTTCCTCTTCTCCAAGAACCTCGACTTTTCAAAACACACCAATGGGCGAAGGGCCTCGACGAGCAAGCCGCCGCCCCGGATTGCGCAGCCGCTGCTGCCCGACAAGGGCGAGATCCTCAACGACCACGTGCTGTCGCAGATCTCCATGTTCCTCCCCGGCTCGTCGCTGTTCCGGCGGGTGCGGCTCCTGTACTCGGGAAGCCGCGCGGGCTTCTCCATGGGCAGCTTCGAGTCCAAGGTCTTCAACTGGAGGGCGCCGACGATCCTCCTCGTGAGCGGGACTCGCCTGGGGGACGTCCCGGATGGTGGACCGGAGTCGTCTTTTTCGGAGTCGCTGCCCACGAAGCGGTTCCCCCACGGGAGCAAGTCTGACCGTGTCACTTTCGGCGTCTACGTCAGAGAGCCCTGGAAGCGCACATACAAGGAGTGCTTCGGCGACTCGGAAACCGTCCTCTTCCAGCTGGAGCCCATCCACGACGTGTTCCCCGCGTCGACCATCAACACCGACTACGTCGCCTTCACGAAGCCCCCCGGGAACCAGTCCTGCCTATCCTTTGGCTGCCCGCACCCCAAGCCCTCAAAGTCCCACCGCAGAGACGAGGTGTTCTCCCTGGGGCCCGTGTCCCTGCTCCTCGACGACTCGTTCGAGTTTGGCGTCTTCAACCACGACTACCGGTCCCGCGGCGGCGCGTTCCACACCAGCCTGACGCGGAAGCACGACTTCCAGGACCGCTTCCAGATTGACCGGCTCGAGGTCTGGGGCTGCGGCGGCGACGACGAGGCCAAGGCGCAGGCGGAGCGGTGGGCGTGGGAGGAGCGGGAGGCCGAGGCCCGGCGCAAGATCAACCTCGGGTCCGGGGATATCGAGGCGGACAGGGCGTTGCTCGAGATGGCTGGTCTGGTTGGTGCGAACCGGAGCGGCGGATCGATGGTGTAGAATCCTATACACAACTCAATCAACGCTGGTATGGCTTTTCACAAACATTCCAGGCCGGGTTTATGCCAGGCGAGCGGATCGTGTTGATACATGCATGTCTTGAATGACTGGCCGAGATGTACACAAGATATCGTACATTCTTTGATATAAAACTAGCCTCCCAGACGCCGTCAAACATGGTGATGATTGCCACCCGAAACGGTGTCTATTTCTTCGACTGCTCTTCTCCTGTCGACTTGGGGCCGTCCTCCTTTTTCCGAGAAGCAATGACCTCGCCGATGGCCCCGAGGGAGCTCTTGGGGTTGCTCTTCCTTGGCTTCTTGTCATCCGTAGCCTCGGCGGCCCTGGCTGCCTCTTCCTCTGCCGCCGTCTTCTCTCCCTGCGACCACAGCCCCATCTTGCCGAGGATGCCCCCGGTGCCTCGTTGCACCGTCGCGGCCTCGGCCTCGGCCTTGCTGTCCGGCTTGGCCTGGCCCCTGTGCATGCGCTTCTCCAGCCGCGCCCTCATGGCCTTCTCCTCGTCGTCGCGGACCTCGAGCTCGCGGATCCACCTCTGGCGCTTCTCCTCGGCGTCGCGCTGCTCCTTGAGCTGGCGCAGCTCCTTGGTCTTCTCGCGGTCGCGGCTGTAGTACATGCTGCCCGCGACCATGGCGATGACGGTGAAGCCCTGGGCGGCGACGCGGGCGCGGAACATCCTGTTGGCCTGCCGGGAGTCGCCGCGGCGGAGGGCGCGGTAGGCGTTGACGAAGGCGAAGACGGTGAGGCCGATGCCTGTTTGCGCGGGGGATCAGCCTCCGGCGTGCCTAGATGGAGCTGCAGAGACGTAGGGACGCACCGAGAGGGACCAGGGGCTCTTCCTTGATCTTGCGGACGACCTTTTGCATCGGCCGCTCGTTGAAAAAGTCCCTGGAAGTCGCGTGAGCAAGTTGTTCGCAGCGTTGCCGCCTCAAAGGGTCGCGCGCGCATACTGATTGTCGTCAAACGACGAGGGCATCTGCCCCGCAAACGGCGGCAGCGGTCTGTCTGCCATGTTGAAGCTGTGGCCCCGAGAAGGCGGCTGAAGGGGCAACGGTGGTGGGAGGGGATGTTGCGAAGAGGCTCTCGTTGGAGCATGTCGTGCAGCTTCATCGAAATGGGGCTCCGCCAATGGAAGCACTGGGTTGCCGGTTAGCGGCGGCTTGGCTTGCAGTGGGTGTGGCAACAGTGGGTACTCCGTAGGTACGAGCACACTAAGTTCACCTGCAACTGAGAGCTTCCACTGCGCGCTTCCACGAATCTCGACTTTCCAACATCATCGTCTGGATCCGACGACACGCACTCGGCAGCAACGCCACGCGGCCCGCGGACCAAATATCGCCTTATTGACTACATCTCCCGCGCCATTGCCGCGCGCATACAACCACCGAGAAGGAAGCTCTACCTGCTGCGGGCGCGCCGCCTCGCAATCCGCTCGTACCACCAGGATGCTGTGAGCCTCGCCATGTGGCTATCGACACCTTCGGTCGACACCCTGACGCGGCCGCGACTGGCCGTGGCCGTCGTATCCGCCGTGGCCGTCGTCTCCGTCGGATACTACGCCTACCGGTCCCGCCAGCCGTCGAGACCGGAACACCTCCCTCCGGGGGGGAACCTGCATAGGAGCAACGCGATTCGGCGCCCCCGTTACATGCCCCCGAGGAATGACGCGGCTTCCATCTCATCCTCAGAGGCCCCAGGCGACGAAAATGTCGAAGCCAACAACGCGCCCCCCGCGGGCGACGCGGAGACGGTCGTCGAGGTCGCCGAGGACGAGTGGTGGAACGACCCGTCTGGTTTCCCGACGTCGCAGCGTGCGGGCCATAACATTGTGAACCTGCTCTTTCGGGTTTCCGAGGACAACGCGAGGCGCAACGGGTGCGTCCACCGGGGATGCCAGTGTAATGCATGCGGCATGGTCCCGATACGCGGCGTGCGCTACCGATGCGCCAACTGCGCCGACTTTGATCTGTGCGAGACCTGCGAGACCCAGGGCGCCCACATCAAGACGCACATCTTCTACAAAATCAGAGTGCCGGCGCCGCCGTTTGGGCCCAGGCAGATGCAGCCGGTCTGGTACACGGGCGACCCTGATACCTACGGGCGTAATTTGCCGCGGGGGTTGATTGCGAAGCTGTCAAGGGACACGGGCTTCGAGAGGCCGGAGCTGGAGGCCTTTTGGGAGCAGTGGACGTTCATGGCCAACACCGAGTGGAGAGAGGACCCGGAGGAGCTGTGCGTCGCCATGGATCGCAAGACCTTTGAGCGGTGCCTCGTGCCCACCGGCGGCTCTCGTCACGCCGCACCAAACCTCATCCACGACCGCATGTTCTCCTTTTACGACTCCAACAACGACGACCTCATTGGCTTCTCCGAGTTCTTGCACGGCCTGTCCTACCGGAAGCGCAAGGACAAGCTGCGCAAGGTATTCCAAGGCTACGACATTGACGGCGATGGCTACGTCAACAGGCGAGACTTTCTCCGCATGTTTCGTGCGTACTACGTCTTGTACAAGCAGATGCACAAGGACATTCTCGACGGGCTTGAAGACCAGCTCCTCGCCAGCACAGAGGCCCGGCAGCTGGTGACCAGCCGCCAGCCGCTCAGCAGCCTCTTTGGCCGTGAGGGGAGAGTGCCTGCTGCCGATGGCGATGTGCGGTTCGAGGGCAAGACGTACAACCCAGACGGCAGCATCGACATCGACGATGGGTACCACGGCGCCACGGTCGAGAATCGCGGCGACACGGCGAGTCGAGAGGACATCTTGACGAGCCTGTTTGCCTACGACATTGACCAACGACCCCGTCGCTGGTTCACGGTCCGCAGAGACGCAGATACCAACTGGCGCACTGTCCGGCGACTGAGCGGCAGCGACACGGACCGAACGTACTGGGTGACCCTGCTGGAGCCGCCGACGACGCTCGACGAGCTCCCTGAGATTTTAGCAGGCAACAGTCACCCAGAGGTTGAGGAAACTGAGGATGAGGCCGACGATAAGGACGACGATGATGGCGATGACGACGAGCGCGACGATGTTAATGGCCACCAACGCGACTCCGACTCCGTCGCCACGGCGCCGCCGACGGACAGCGAGCGCCGAGCTAGATTCCTCTATCAGGCCCGTCGTCAAGCACCAAAGCTGGAGAAGCGACGGCGAGATATGGCGCGGAGCCAGCTGCACGAGAGGTGGAAGCGGCGGCAATTCTACCTCGACGAGGAAGAGGGTGGCCAGGCTCCAGAGGACTGGGACAACGACGAGGACGTACTTGCGCACCTCAACAAGGCCGTTGAAAAGGCCAAGTCGGCAGACCAAGCGGCGCCATCAACGACGCGCTCGCGATCGAGCTCCAAGGTTCGATTCGCCGAAGGCATGGACTACGACGTCCGGTCCAATCCGTCGACGTCGTCGAGAAGCATTCCGGAGCGATGGGGCGGTATGGACATTCCAGACGCCGAAAGAGATGCGGGCACGGAGATCCTCTACCAGGTGACGCAGCAAGCATTCAACGAGCTGCTCGACACCATCTTCAAAACCGCCGAAGACTTGGCGGTGGAGGCGGCCGAGACGAAGGAGCAGCGGGAAAAGTACAAGCACGAAATCCAAGCGGTCGAGCCAGAAGACGACAAGGACCAGGCCGCGGAGCCCTCTGATGCACAGCCCCTGGGCCGTGCGTCTGAGAGGACCGTCGAAGACAGGACTCTCGAGGAGCTGCTCACCGAAACGGGATACCAAGTCGTAGCGGAGGAGCCGCGCAACGCGGTGGAGCTTGACTATTCGATCAACCTCTCCGACTATACGATACCCTCGGAGACTTCGGTCAGTGGAGACGAGGGGCCCGAGGAATACCGCGACCCCACGATGCCCCAGTTCCGACCCAACAGCGACGCGACTCCCAACCACGACTGGAGCTCCAGGGCCTCGCAGTCGGCAGACGCGCCGTTTGAAGACGATGGCGACGACGGGAGCTCCCAGCACGAGTCGGAGATGTCGACCGTCAGCGAGCCAACCGTGGACACGCTCCAGCGGTGGAGGATGTTGAACGCGGCGGAGGCCAAGGCGGCGGAGAGGGGCGGCTGGGGGCGTCTCAGCTTCGACGAGTTTGAGGCGATTTACAAGAATCAGGAGGACCTGGGCAACAGGCTCGACTACCTCGGCAGCTGGATCGACTTTTGCATTCCCTAGAGGAGACAGCCCCAGTTTCCCAACCGGCTGGCCCGACGGGGGCAGCTTTGGTGATGGGGCGAGGAGCTTGGGCGTTGCATCAGCGTTACGGGTGTTTGTTCATCTTGTATTACTCCCGACATGTGTCTAGCGGAGAAGAGTGTAATATAGCACCGTCCGTTCACTGCACAGCGGACGACAAGATATATGCCCTATGCCGGCGCATGAAAGGCGCTCGGCATGTCCAGGCCGTGCCGGTGATGCCGCACGTCGCTGGCAGCCCAGCTCTCATATCCCAAGTCTTGACGCGCCAACGCCACGCTCCAATCAAGCAGAATGCGTCGAGGGAGCGCCCTAGGAGGCGCCCGTGTCCAGCGCCTTGACGATGACGTAGCTCGTGCCCGCGGCCAGGACGCCGACGACCAGCGTCTGCAGCGCGCCCCAGACGCCGGCGCGGTGGTTCCGCACGGCGACGTAGTTCTTGGCGTACCCGAAGGCGAGCAGGATGGCGACGGTGACGGCGACGGAGACGAGCAGGGCGTCGCGCACGCGGGCCATGGCGAAGTAGGGCACCATGGGGATGAGGCCGCCGACGAAGTAGCTCAGGCCCATGGTGGCGCCGGAGAGGCAGGCGCGGTGGCCGGGCGGCTCGTCCATGCGCAGGGCGAAGTCCATGGTGAAGCGCGCCCACTGCTCGCGGTCGGCGCAGAGCTCCTCGACGAGGGGCGCGGCGGCGGCGCGCGAGACGCGGTACGTGTCGAGCAGGGCGTAGAGGTCGGCGCGCTGGCGGGCGCGGGCGGGGGCGGCGCAGGCGGCGAGCAGGGCGGCGCGCTGGGAGCGGTAGCGGTCGCGCTCGGTGGCGGCGGCGAGGTAGGCGCCAGGCCATGCTGACCATGCCGGAGAAGAGCTCGGCGAGGCCGCCCATGATGACGAGCCGGGTGCTGCCGAGGGAGGAGAGGCCGGCGGTGAGGGCGAAGGGCACGGTCAGGCCGTCGGAGAAGCCGATGATGACGTCGCGGAGGGTGTCGCTGAGGCCGGCCGCGGAGGAGGAGGCGCTGGGGGCCGGGAGGCGTCGCGCAGGGGCTTGGGTCGACGGCGGCGGGCGAGGGCCGCTCCGTGGGCGGCTCCGGGGGCAGGAGGGGGGAGGACTCGGAGCGGGAGGCCATCGTGAGGTATGGCGAGGGCAAGGGCTCAGCGACGGTGGGTGCAAGTGTATCGCCGGGCGTCTGTTGCAGAAGACGGGCACGCCAGACCACCTCTGACGGGAACCCGTCCCATTTATGCCCCAGCCCAATCCCTCCGCCCATCTCCTCGCCCGCCCAAGCAGGCACGAAACACCTCGTCGTCGGCGCATCGCTGCGTCGACTGCTCGCGCGCGGTGGTGGCGCCGCGGGGCCAATCACGGCGCGTGTTTTAGTCATCCTACGGAAGCCATAGATACGCTTGTTTCAATTGATCGGTTGACCCCTCCATCTTGATGAGTAATCTTCCCGTTTCGGTGCATACGATGAGTAATGGCCCCTATAGAAAAATATTATGCACGTTACGGGGCTCCTAGCCCCGTAACGTGCATACGGCCCTTTTCAACAGTGCCTATAGCAACAGCTTCCTTTCTTCTTTTTCAACCACGCAACAACACGGTAAGGATCCCACTCTCTAAGCTGCTTGCCTAAATGGCCGCGACGCTGTTCTATCTGCCCGTACGCTTTAAGCGCAATCGTTTAACGTTTAATATCAATTTTTAATATTATTCGTAACTTTTGCGCTTCGTATAGGCACCTAGAACGTATATACGGCTACTAGTAGATTTTTTTAGTTTAAGTACTAACTACGATTTTCTACTAGATTATACGAACGATTACGACTCATACGAATAATTACGAATTCCGCGCTAGAGAACGAGCTCATTGCCTAACGTACGACACTATACGATTAAACCCCTTTAATATCGCTAGATAGTAGTAACGAAGTAGCCGCGGATACGGCTACAAATAGTATCGCACCGAACGCGGACCTAGAGCTACCTATAAAGGCTACGCTAAAACGATATACACTAAGAAAGGCGAAGAAGTCTCCCGTAATTATTAAAAATAAAGACGAAAATAAAGAAGAAGAAGACGAGAACGACGCGGCTATAGAGGCTCCTACGACTATAAAGAGAAATATATAAGCTAAATAAACTACTATAACTCCAAAGAGAGCCCTACGACCCTATACTAAGAACCTCAAAAAACGAACCCCCCCCCCTAATAATAAGGTACGCATTACTATAATCTCGTATCTAGTAATAACTAACCTTTTTTTTTAGAACGCTACTCTAGAGGATAATCCTCCCGCTAGCTTTACTAAAGACTATATTAAGTTACTATTAGCCCTCTATTAGGGTATATATCTCTCTATATTCGACTTTATATATAAATAGCCTTCTTCGAACCTAGATTTAATAATCTAGGCGCTCGGTAAGGCGGTCCTCGGTTACTTTACGAAGGGCTATTAACTCCTCGAGGATTCTAGATTCGCTAATATAGTATATTCCTATATTTTTTATTATCCTTTCGTACGAACTTATATTAACTCGTACTTTTAGCTTCTAAATAACGAACTTAAATTACGATTAAAGTATACTATTAGGAACCTCTCTATAAAGCTATACGGTATTAATCTAGCCTCTTCGCAAAACTATAATATAATACTTAAGTACCTTTACGGTAACTAATTAGGTAGCGAGTATAATCGCTATAAGTAGAAGTTAAGTACGCTTAAAGGCTACTTTATATATATTAATAACGGTAGTAATATAATTACGGCTTATAGAAATTGCGATTAGGGTTATAGTAGAACGAATTACTACTATACTTTAGGTATATTTTCGTTCTCTCTTATATAAGCCTCTATTAATAATTATTAGATAAGAGTATAAAGGCTATTAAAATTACTAAGGCAAAGGGCGCTAAGAAGTATAAGTATAAAGATATAATTAATATTTCGGATAATAACGATAATATAGATATTATTATAGTTCTACTTTAAGGCTTAGATAAGTATATTTACGCGGTTCTTATAAAAGTCTTTATTAAACTCGCTAAGAAATAAAATAATTAGTAAGTTTATATATCTTACTCTACGAAATTATATAAAGGCTAACGATTAAATAGTAGTTTATTTTTACTTAACTATAATTAATTACTACGTATAGGCTTATATAAGATAATACCTAGGAATATAAGGGTTTAATTTCTTAGCTAATCGTATAGATTAATAAATATCCCGACTTAAAAAAAATAGGCTATAAATTCTTATAAAAATTTTTTTTTCCTTTCTCCTTCTTACTTTTACTCTTTTTTTTACTTTAATAGAGAGGTAATTACCTTTCTACGAGCTTATATAATATAGTTCGCCTAAAGATCCCCCTTAACCTCTATCGCTATTAGATCGAATAATAGTAAATAGAGAATCTCGATATAAAGGAAATTCTTTGCCTTCTTAAAACCGAATTCGATATTAAATTAAGCCGTACGACTCTCTAGCGAGCGCTAAAGTCCTAGAATGCACCTATACGAATAATTATATAAGATAATATAGACCTTCGCGAGCGGATTAAAGACTTATTCTTTAATAATATTCTTAATGACTATTTTATACTTCTTAAGCTTTAGTTAGAGGGCTTTATTCTTACGTACCGTAGGCTCGCTAATATATAACGAGATATTAGTCTCCCGCGCTATTAATTAGATAATTAGCTCGCCCTATATAAATAAGAGCTCGAACGATTCTTTATAGAGTAAATATAGTAAAGTATAGTCCTTAAAGGTCTTGGACGTATATATCTTTATACCTATATTCGCTAATATTACTATATCTTAAGTCGATAAGTACTTTATAAATCGTATTGGGTCTTTTACCCTTATCCCCTTTCCGAATGATAGACTATATAGTATAATCGCCGCGCTAGATAGACTACGCTTAGCCCTAACTTTATTTAGTCTCTTAATAAATACGATAAACTTAAGAAATAGGGTATTAAGATTTATATAGGCATTAATGCCTATTTATAGATAATTATTTAGTTTTACGTTAGTATATTATTTAGTATATAGTATAGTATTCTTAGTTAGTATATTAACGTTCTAAAAGAGAGAGGGAAGATACCTCTAATTATCCGTACGGATTATAGACGAGAGACCTTTATAGCTACTAATACGTAGTATATTCTCTCGTAAGATCGTATAATTATATAAGATAATATCCGCTAAGATATATAACTATAAGACTATTAGGTCTTTAGTAAGAGTATAAAGAATAAGAAAATTAAGAGTTAGTAGCTTTAGTTATCTAAAGGGCGTTCTCGCTTTTAGCGGGTAAGTATCTTCTTATATATCTCTCTATATCTTATTAAGTCTCTCTACTTAGGAGTTCTTTAGCTTTATTATAGGTAGTAATATATATACTTACGAATCTCTTATAGACCGGGTTATATTATTATATATATATATACCTCTCGTTCGTATAGAGTTTTCGCAATTCGTATAGACCTAGAATAACTACTATATTTAGTAATAGAAATCGAGGCCGTATATAGTGCCCGGGTAGCTATAAGTTCTCTATTACTAGCCCCGAGACTTATCTATATAGAACTTTATAGAGCCTATTAATTAAGAACGAATAGATATATTCTAGAGGTATCTTAAATAGGATTACTATAACCTTAATACCTACTTACTAAAGATAATAATAAAGACTTACTTTAATATTCTTAAAGGCTATACTTCTAGGGTTAACGAGCTAGATCGGCTATCTCTCTTATTATATCTCTTCTTACGGCAATAACTTAATAAGTATATTTCCTTAAAGGAAGAACTAGTAATCTCCCTACTCCTATTGCCTAAAGGTAGTATATACTAATATAAGGAGTTTTTAGTAAGTCGTAATAATAATATTTCGACCCTCTTCGAGAATATATAATTTAAGGAAGTTAATAATAAGGGCGAAGAGGATAATAATAAGAATAATACGAGTAAGGAAAATAGAGTAGAGAGTTAATTAGACTATATAAATATATTACCTACTTTAATATCTGTTAAGAAATAGGGTCTATAGAAAGTTCTTAAGACCTATTTCGACAATTAGTAATATACTTTCCTAAATAGGAATAGTGATTACTAATGCTTATTAATCCTTAGTAATCTTCCTTAAGGATTAATAAGCTTGGATTAGTAATAATTTATAATCCTATTATTAATCTAGATTTATAATCTAATTAATAAGCGATTATAAATACAGAAAAAGGGGGCTACGGATAGCTATATATAGAGGGAGACTTCCCTCTCTTCCTATCTTTTATTCTCTAACTAGATTCAATCTTTACTATCCTATAGTACCTTATATTTTATTATATAAGCCTTCTAGTTTACCCCCTCTATCCTATAGCTCTCTATTAGAGCTATACGGACTCCTCGGTACTAGGGATCGCAGCTCAGTCAAAACTTCTACTGCGTAGGATAGGGCGTTATAGTAAGGCTCTAGTATCTCTACTAGTCCTTACCTTTATCCCTACCCTTATTGCAAACAGGTTATGAGCCCGGCTTAGCTCTTTCCCTTTTACCTTATCCTATCGGCAAAAGTCTTACCGGAAAGACTTATCGAACCTAGGGATACTATCCCTCTCGATAACCGATATATATTAAGACTTCGATTAAGTCTTAATATACTATAAGACTTACTAAGTCTTATATTATATCGAACGACTAGCCTTTAGCCCTTCGATATCCTATAGGAAGAAGACGAAGTATTCCTATACCTTCAACTTAAGGTTATTAAGCCTATTCGACTTAAGCTTATTTAAGCTTAACCGGCCTATCGATACTATCGATATTACGCCTTATAGAGCTATAGCTCTGTATACGATCTATACCTCGAGCCCTCCTCGAATACGCCTCGATCGAATACCTAGGCTATTAGTCTAGGACCTAAAGCTATTAGCCTAGGAACCCGATTTTAGCCTTTACGATAGGCAAAATCAACTTATAGCTTATTAAGCTATACGAAAAGGCTTATCTTACTATATAAGATAATAAGACCTACCCAAGACTTGCAAAATGGATCCAGATAGCCGTTTTGTATTGCAGGGTTCCGAAGAGATCACTAATCCTTCAACCGATCTACAGGCCCAAATTCGCTCACAGAGGGACCTTATAGACCGGCTTATTAGTGGCTTTCAGAGCTTCGAGGCCACTACGCAAGCCACTATAGGGATTTATCTATGGCTATTAGAGACCTAAAAGAAGGTCCTAATCGGCAGCCTAGCCCCTATAAAGTCGAAAAAGTCGAACAGAATCCTATTCAACAGGATTATCCTATGCGAGACCCGGCTAGCTCGCAGGCCCCTATTCAACAAGCTAACCCTCTATCGGCAGCCTTTAATAGTACGGTTATTAAAGAGCTAAATAAGAGGGTTTATGCCTTTCCGGAAGGCTCTAGGCTTACAGGGCCTAGTAATTTCGATCAGTGGAAACAGGCCCTAGGGATCCAATTTAGAGCCCTAGGAATTCCACTATTTCTCGACCAACCCTCTATAGCTAGGGACCTATCCGACTCAGACCAGGCTATCCTTCTTATACTACTAAGAGATAGCTGTTCAGAAGGTCCGCAGGCTGCTATAACCTGGCAAAGGAACCCCGAAGACGCCTATAAGCTGCTTATCAAGCAATATTCGCATAGCAGCGAAATTCAACGAGGCTACCTATACTCGGAATTTCACGCCCTATCCTATAGGGCCTTTACAGGCTCTCTACAGGCCTTTAACGCCCACTTTAATAACCTTCTAGCTAGGCTAGCCCTAGCTAATATACAGATAGCCCCTATCGATCAGGCTAATCAGTACCTGGAAGCCCTTAAGGGGGTCTTTCCACAGTGGGCCGAACGCTAGCGCTATAGCATTCGGGTTAATAAGGCTCTAGGCGCCCCCCTAGAAGCCCTTAACCTACAGTTCCTTATGGCCGACCTTATAGAGGAACAGAGGGATAAAAGCTCCTCTGTAGCCAAGGCTACAGCCTATAGGGCCCAGCAAAGCCCTAAGGATAGGGCATCTCAAAGCCCTAAGGAAGCTACGGGTCCATTAGACCCTAAAGACCCTAAGGCACAGAAGCCTAAAAGGGGTCAGAAGAGCCCCATTAGGGCATCTTCACAGGGAGACCACCAGCCTAAGAAAAAGGCTGCCTTCCTTATAGGGACCTATAACCTCTCAGAAGGGGTTAATAGCCCTATAGAACCTTCTGAATTCACTAATTCAGAAGACTTCGACGATCTTCCGAGCCTACCTATAGAGCCTACTAGGCCTATAGGATCTAGCACAATTAGGCTAGAAAAAGGGCCTAGCCCGCCTATAGGGCTAGATAAGGGACATAGCTATAACGCAACTATAGCTCGAAGTGCCCTTCTATATGATACTGGCTTAACGTCTCATATAGTTAACGATAGGGCTAAATTTACCTCTTTTACGCCCTATACGAGGAAGAATTCGAAACAAAGTCCTATCCTAACCGGCGGGGGCCCTATTTACCCCCAAGGAATAGGCACAGCTGAATTTACCGTCTTAATTCGGCAAAATCCACCCGAATATAGGTCTCTACAGCTAGTAGAAGCCCTATATATACCTCAACTAGAAATCAGCCTAGTTAGTGGTATAAGGCATTACGCATCCGGAGGGGCTCTTATACGGCAACTGCTATTTACAGCAGATAGAGCCTGCTGTGGCCTTCTAAACTTTAAAAGGCACGGCTTCTTTCTACAGCAGAAAGGGCTCGCTACCCCTAGGCTTATAGGGCCTAATGCAACACATATTAGCTATAATTATAGCTATCCTATAGAGGTGCAAATTCCCTCTAAGGCCCCTACCTAGAAAGACGAAATCGACGAAATCGACGAAATCGACAAAATAGAGGAAATTAACCCCTATAGCTCTAGTAGCTCTAGGTCTTCTAGCCCTATAAGGGCTATAGACCCAGACAGAGATACAGAGCCTATAGAGGCTATAAGGTCAGAAGAGCCTATAGAGCCTGACCCTATTCCTCTCGAGCTAATAGAGGCTACGAATAGCCCTATTTCCCCTATAAAGGCAGCTAGCTATTAAGAACTTCTTAAGTTAGCAGGTCTGTGGCATATTAGGCTAGGACACCTAGGCCTTAAGCTACTAAAAAAGACCTCTAAGCTAGCTATAGGGATGCCCGATTTTTCCCCTATAAGGGATAAAGATTTTAAATGCCTAGCCTGCATATAGGCTAACCCTCTAAGGTCTCCTAGTAGGAGCCCTATAGAGGACCCCCTAGAGCTCTAGACGTTCTAGAAGGGGATACCTTTAAAATTAGCCCTATCCCTTATAATAGAAGGGCAGTCTGCCTTCTATTAGTGGATAGAAAGACTAGGTATAGGTGGGTCTTTGAGCTTCCTAATAAGGAAGGTCAAACCCTAGCTATAGCTATTAAGGGCTTTTTTAAGAGCCTTAAGACTAGCTATAGCCGTTATCCTAGCAGGCTGCATTTTGATGGGGGCACTGAGATTACAGAAGACCTCAAACAGTGGCTAGCTACTAAAGGCATTTCCTTTAGTACCTCAAGCCCCTATATTTACGAGCAAAACGGGCTAGCAGAAAGGTCAATTAGGGTTCTATTAGACCGGCTAAGGGCAACCTTACAGTAGTCAAACCTGCCCTATAACCTTTAGTGCTTTATTTTGCCTGCTATTTTATCCCTAATTAACTACTCGGCAGTCTCTAATAGAGACCTAACCCCTAAGCAACTGCTATTAGCAGAGCTAAGCCCTAAAAATAGGTCCTATAGACCTAATTTTACACCTTATAGGGCTATAGGGCTTATTGCGAGGTCTTAATACCCCCTGAACAGCGGCCTAAGGCAGCTAAATTAGCACCTAAGACCCTGCCCGGAAGGCTCCTAGCAACCCTAGGATCAAATACCTATTTGGTATATCTGCCTTCTAAGAGGCTAGTAACTAAGACTAGCTTCCTTAAGGTTATAGAAGGGGTAGGCCCTATCTCTACGGGCCTAAGCCGAACCCCTATAGGGCCAAAAGACAACCCTATAACTAAAGACCCTATGGGGCCTAGTGACTCTATAACCCCCCTATCTTTAGAAGGGGAAGAAAATCCTCTAGGTCTTAAAGACCTAAAAGGTCGAGACCTAGAAGGTCAGTACGAGAAAGATAGGTCACTTATAAAGTCACCTACAGACAGGCAGGAAGATTCGTCTCTTCTAGAGCCTAGGAGCCCTATAGGGTCGATATAGTGCCTATAAGGACTATAGGATCTGAAGTAGGACCTCGAGAGCCTAGAGACCTATTAATCCCTAGCCTAACGGGTCCTAACCCGGACCTAATAGGTGACCTATCGAGCCCTAATTCGGATCCAATAGATCTCGATATAGGCTACCTAATTAGGGGCCTATGCTATAGGGCAAAGGAGGACCTTTCGAAAGAACCTTCTTCGTGGAAAGAGGTCCTAAAAGACCCCTATAAGGATAAGTGGCTAAGAGCTATATTCGATGAATTCGAACAGCTTATCCTTTCTAATACCTTCTATTTTCTCCCTTTAAAGACTATTAAAGGAAGAAAGGTATTAAAGAGCCGCCTAGTCTTAAAGCTTAAGAGGGATTCGCAAAATAACCCTCTAAAATATAAGGCTAGGTTAGTAGCTAAGGGGTTTATGCAAATAGAAGGTCTAGACTACCTCGAGACCTTTGCCTCAACTAGTATACCCCCTACTTGGCGGGTTTTACTAGCCCTAGCGGCTTCCTATAATTGGGAAGTAGAGCAGGTCGATTTTATAGGGGCCTTCCTTAACGGGTCCCTAAAAGAGACTATTTACCTAGCTATTCCAGAAGGCTTTACTAGCTACATCGAAGCTAGACCTTCTATTAGGGCTAAGTTAGCCGAATTAGGCTATAGCCCCTCGACCCAGCAGGTAATTCAGCTTAAAAAGGCGCTATACGGCCTTAAACAAGGCCCTAGAGAATGGCAAGAGGCCCTTAGGGGCCTACTTAGCTCTCTAGGCTTCGAACCTCTAATCTCCGACCCAGCGATCTACTATAGCCCTATAAAGAAGACCTTTATAGTAACTTACGTCGACGATTGCCTACTTATAGGCCCTAACCTTAGCTATATCAATAAGCTAAAGAAGGACCTAAATAAGGGGTTCGCGCTAGAAGATAGAGGCCCTACTTCATTCTTCTTAGGGGTTCAAATTAGTAGGGATAGGCCTAATAGGGCTCTATTCCTATATTAGTCTCAGTATATTGAAAAGGCCCTACAGGCCTTCGACCTCCTCGACGCTAGGCCACTTTTAGTGCCTATTCAGCCTAGCCTTATTCGGCAAGCAGCTAAGGGCCTAGAAAAGGAAGACCTTTTAGACCCTTATTACAGGCAGCTATTTCAACGCCTTATAGGTACTATAATGTACCTTATGCTACTTACTAGGCCTAATATAGCCTTTGCAATACAGTAGCTTTCACAGTATATACAAAAGCCCTATAAGATACACCTTATAGCGGCTAAAGGGCTATTTAGGTATCTAAAAGGAACCCTTAGGCTTACTATAGCCTATAAGGGTCAAACCTCAATTCAGCCTATCGGGTACTGCGATAGCGATTTTACAGGGGATAAAAATTCCTCTAGATCGACCTTCGGCTATCTCTTTACCCTAGGAAAGGGGCCTATTAGTTAGAAAGCGAAAAAGGCTTCTACTATAGCCCTATCGACCCTAGAGGCTGAATCCGATAGCCTTACAGAGGCTATCCGAGAAGTCCAGTGGATTTAGGGCCTCTATAAAGAGCTACAGCAGCCTCTAGAGCTCCCTATAATAGTCTATTGCGACAACCAAGGCACTATTGCAAACGCCTATAACCCGACCCTACATTCTAGGACTAAGTACACCCTATTAAAATTTCACTATAATAGGGAAAAGGTCCTAAACGGGTTAGTTAAAGTATCCTATTTAGATACTAAGGCTATACTTGCCGACGGGCTTACTAAGCCCTTATAGGAATCCTTTTTCAAAGGTTCCTAGAGCTTATAGGGCTTATAGAGGCCTAGCCCTCTATAAATTCCCTATAGAGGTTTTACTTATAGGGTCTATTAGAACCTATAAGGTTTTTCCCTCGCCTATACGCTCCTTATTCCTCTTTATAGCTATATTACTAGCTTGAGAAGGGGTGTTAAGAAATAGGGTCTATAGAAAGTTCTTAAGACCTATTTCGACAATTAGTAATATACTTTCCTAAATAGGAATAGTGATTACTAATACTTATTAATCCTTAGTAATCTTCCTTAAGGATTAATAAGCTTGGATTAGTAATGATTTATAATCCTATTATTAATCTAGATTTATAATCTAATTAATAAGCGATTATAAATACAGAAAAAGGGGGCTACGGATAGCTATATATAGAGGGAGACTTCCCTCTCTTCCTATCTTTTATTCTCTAACTAGATTCAATCTTTACTATCCTATAGTACCTTATATTTTATTATATAAGCCTTCTAGTTCACCCCCTCTATCCTATAGCTCTCTATTAGAGCTATACGGACTCCTCGGTACTAGGGATCGCAGCTCAGTCAAAACTTCTACTGCGTAGGATAGGGCGTTATAGTAAGGCTCTAGTATCTCTACTAGTCCTTACCTTTATCCCTACCCTTATTGCAAACAATATCGTTCGCGTTAATCGGGATAAATAGAGTATAACCTTAATCTTCTTTACTTACTCTTATAAAGGAGACTCTATATTACCCTTAGGAATATCGTCTAATAGTATATCGGGACTTTATACTTAAGAAATATTCGTATTACCGACTTTGCCCTTAAATCGCTATTAAATCGATTTTATAGTATTATTACTACTCTCTTCCTCTTCCTTAAGTCCCTCTTCTACTTTTCCCTTCTTTTCTTCCTTAACCTTTTCTTCCTTAACCCTTTTCTTGCCCTTAACCTTAGCCTTCGCTTTTAGCTTATACTTAACTTTTCGAGGCATTAGAGTCGGTAACGAGTTATATAAAGCGTTAAGGTCATTACGCGACCTCTTTTTCGTATATAGAGCTAAAGGTAAATCGCTTCTAAGGGGTCGGTCCTTCTTATATAAAAGCTAGAAGAAGAGTTAAACCTTTTTTATCTCTATACGAAGGGTCATACCGATCTCATTAAAGAAGTTTACGAGCATAATAGTCTAATAGACTTTATCGTTAAAGAATACTAGCCCGACTAAAGCGCCCGAGGGCATAATAGACAAAACGAGAGTCCATAATATATCTATAAGCAATACCTTATATTACTTAATAATATACTTTACTATTTCGCCATACGTTATAAATTAATACCTCAATACGAGCTAAAATCTCCCTTTACTATAATATACGCACTTCGGTAGCTTTATATACTCTACGTACTTAGTCCTAATACTAAAATCTTCTATATATCCCTCCGTAACCTAAAAGCTTAATTAGATATTAATAAGGACGGGACCTTAGCGTTATTATAGATTAGTAAGGCTAGTCTAACGACTCGCTACTATAAAATTTATAGCATTTTCGTATATATCTAGCATTAATCGAGTACATTCCGATAGTATTATTATTACAAGTAGTACAAAACGGCTCGTAATAGCTATACGTAGCTCGTTCTTAATCGTAAGATAAGACGGAGGAGTATCGGGCTCGGCTATTAGGTCGATTAGCGTTTTACTAATAACTAGGCCACACTCAGGAAGGCGCTAGCGGTAATTTAGGCAGAAGGTTATAGTACGATATCATTCTCGAATATTCAAGTGCCGTTAGCCATCTATAGCACAGAATGGAGTCTATTCTACTAGTTCAAGCGATATATTAGAAGTTCGAGAATTATAGAGACTCGAAGTAGGTAGTAGTAAAATATAGAAATTAATTTTTAATCGTAATATTTATTGTATATAGTATATGCCCTCTATAATATAATATTAGATAATATACTATATATAATATTCTATTATTACGTATCACTAAGTATACATAGGCGTTAGCCTAGTGACCCAAAAAGGTAATTGTGCCCAAAAATTGTCAATTAAAACAAGCGTATCTATGGCCTTCCGTACATCCGCGGGTAACACGCCCGGCCGTGCGCCGTGGAGCTCGCGATCTCGGGCTTTGGTGAGGCGAAGAGAGCCCGTCGATCTCGAGAATCCTGCTGTCGCATCCGGCCGCAGCTTCTGCGTCCATGGATCCCCGAGAGGAAATCCATCGGTGATGCATCGGCAGTGCCACAGCTCCGGATGACTCTGTCGCATCGTCGGATATTCGCCGCTCCAATGGGAGGCTCTCCGTTCGTCAGCGTACAGCACGGAGCGAGGCGCGGTTTCGTCGCTTGATGGAACTTTGCCAGTGCCTCAGGGATCCTCCGGCCGGACCAGCAAGTCGTCCGCGTCACCCCCAACGGGCACGCCACCCAGGCCCGCGCCGAACCTCCCGCAAGCCCGTCCCCAGCGGCCGCCCATCCGCAGGAACTCCAACGGCGTCACGCCGCCACCTGGACAGCCCGTCCGCGCCGCCATCTCTGTCTCTCGCCGCCGCCGCCGCCCGTCTCGCGCACAAACGCGCCGATCCGCCGCGCCGCGCGGAAGCGCACGTTGGCGCGCCTTGCAGACGGGCCGGCAGCAGACCTTGGTCGTCTTGACGGCGTCGCCGCCCGCACCGCCTGCCAGCGGGAGTCGTCGTCGGCGAACAAGGAGGGCGCGGGCGCGCAGAACATGTCCTGGTGCTTGCCGTCCATTGCAGCGGCGGTGGCGGTCATGCCGCGGCTGGAATGTGCGTGGTGATGGATTGATTGAAGAGTCGCCATCAATGACGTCGAGCCGTCGACGTCAAGCACGGCGGAGAAGAAGGAAATTATGCGAAGCGTGCACAAACTCCAGCGCCACGAGGCGGAGCTGCCTCCTTATTATTGCCTGCTCAGCTCGTCAGGCTGAACCGTCGCACAGCTGCTCGCCGCCAGTTTCGCTGCGAGTAAGCAAGTATTAATACTCTGGGGCCCGAAACGGGGCCGCTTCGATGGCGATGCAGACACGTCATCAGTTGGCGGCGCGATCAACACGTACCCAAACTGCATCTCCCAACCCGCAGCGTCACCCGCCCAGCGCCGCCCCCCGGCTCAGAATCACATAGTCGGGCACCACCTCCCTGCCGCCCCGCAGGCGCCTCCCGCGCGGCGACGCGGCGTCGACGGCGAAGCCCAGCCGCTCGTAGAAGGCGCGCGCGCGGGCGTTGCGCGCGAAGCACGTCAGCATCACCTTGCCCACCGGGATGCGCGCCGCCGCCGCGCCCGCGTAGCCCAGCAGCCGCGCCCCGAGCCCGGCGCTGCGAGTCCCGTGTCAGCGTGCCCTCAGTCCGTGTCCGCGCGGCGACGCACCCCCGCAGGCCCGGCGCCAGGTGGATCTCGTAGCAGTACACCACCGCCTCGCCGCCCTCCAGCGTCGGCATCATCGACGTGAAGCCCCGGACCGCGCCCGCGCCGTCCTTGACCAGCACGTACCGCAGGCCGCGCGACCGCATCTCCCGCTTCTTCGCCGCCGGGTGCCACCCCGCCGACGAGCGGCGGTAGTCGTCGCCGCTGGTCTCCTCTACCAGCCGGAAGCAGGCGTCCAGCTCCTCGGCGCTGAGGTCGCCCGGCTGCGAGAGGCTCAAGGTGTACTTGGCGCCCGTCGTGGGGTGCGCCCATTCCGGCCAGCCGTCGCTGCTCGTCGCGTCGCGTCAGAGCGGGACGGATGCGTTGTTTCGCTGGCGTGAAAACCTCACCTTGGCCGAATGTAGTCCCTCAGAAACTCCTCGTTCGACGTCATATTAGCCGTCTCGATGGGGCTTGCAACCTTCCGCCGCTCCGAGGCGGGCTTTTGCTCCGCGTTCCGCGCCGCACCGGCCTCTTCTGGAGCTGAGCTGGCCATTGCCAAAAGCACCCGTAGAATTCTGAAGACGGAGACACAATATCGGCCGGAAAGACGGACAGTTGGCGGTGCGCGTCGGATCGAGGTCGAGGCGCGCCGTTACCCGAAGTTTCCCCGACCGAGGCCCGAGCCCCTCGAGATTTCGTCACCATCCGTCCAAAGCGCCCATGCTCCGAGTCCTTCGGTGTGCGAGGACAACCCCCCGATGAGGCGGCTCTCATGACACACGGAGCGCCCCTGGTGCGCATCCTCGCCCGTGGCCATGCCACAACCCGCCGTCTCGGAAGCGCACTGAGCCTCGATCACGTACGGCACAGGCACATCATGTCCCGCGGCTGCAACACCCATCGCTAACAGCCTGGCAGTTTCTACAGCGGGCGCGAGTCCTCTCCTTCTACCGCGCCATCCTACGCGGCACCAAGCGCATTGGCGATGCGCGCACCAAGGCCGAGACGCGCAAGCATGTGCGCGATGAGTTTGAGCGCCATCGCAACGTGAAGGACATTGTGCGCCCCGATCCAACCCAGACGCCAATGCGACGATTGGACGTGAATCCGCTGACTGCGTCGTACAAAGGCTCACATACGTTATCTCTTGTCGACGGGCAAGACCGAGTGGGAGAGCATGGAGAGGTATATCAGGGGTATGTAGTCCTGTAATTGTACATCCACGGGCGTCTTGCCGTGCGCTCTGCCACCAGCTGCCTCCGAATCCTGCGGCCTCCGTAGCCCTCTAAATGTAACCCATATCGAACTTCGATCCGCGAATCGCCCTCGTCTCATCTAATGCCTCGTTCCACCGCTCGCAGTTGCGCCAAATAGTGTACAGTCCCCAGCCCGGGTATTATCGTCTCTCGCCAAAGGACAAGCAAGGGGTTTATGACTGCCGCTGCTTGTGTCTCGGATTCGATTTGCATATGATGTACAAGTATCCGTTGTGTCGCTTGCCCGCTTTCCGTCGGACGACCTGTTTGTAGACTCGAGTTAACCATGCCCTTCTCCCTCCACAGCGAGCTGCCGCCGCTCCAGGCACACACTGACCTTGCAATGCTCACACCTCTTCTTGACCGAGCTGTGCACCTTCATGCCCCTCGTCTGCTGCATCAATCCCCCGCCAGTTGTCCTCGTCGCGGGCGCCAGCCAGCCGCTCGCGCTGGTGCCGAAGACTGATGGCACCCAGCTCGTCGCTGAGCAGGAGCTCATGCCCGCAAGCGCTCCAATGAATTGCCTGGAGCCGAGGATCCTCGCAGGGAGCGAGAATGTGCGTAATAGGGAGGCCATGGCGGGTGCTTGTTGTTGGCCTGGGTTGGGAAGGTCAAGGCTTCACCTGCGCACAGGCGATTTGCGAATGATCCCCTCTGCACGTCACGTGAACCCTCTAACCACCAAGAAGCCTACCTACCATCACTTTACATACCGTCACCCAAGGTCAAGACAATCCCGCAGCTTGTCGAAATCGGGTTTATTTTCCTAGGTCAAGTCTCTGGGGACTATCTCAGCATTCAGTCCAGCACCCATTTTTGTTTCACCTTGTCTGATCCAGGCGATCAAGCTCATCAGTCATCGCCCTCTCCACCATCCATTCTGATTTGCCATTCGCGTCCTTCATTCCTCAGTCGGTCAGAGCCAGTGGCCGCAGCCTGATAGGCGCCCCTTGTTGACGCACACGCCTCATAGCCGCCATTGGCCATTCCTTCAACCCAACACGCTCGTGAGATCACTTTCCTGACCAAGGCAAGTTGTTGCTTTCTCGCTTCGATATTCGTACACTCCATGTTTTTTTGTCAGATTTTTCGTCTTGTTTTCTTCCGCAAGAAATCCGCACGACATCGCCTGTCGTGACCGGGGCTTTTCTGCATCAAACCATATTGATGGCCCACCGTTGGAGCTGGCGGCTTCACAGCCAACCGTTTTTGTAAACAATGCATTCAAGTTCGACCACGTTCGAGAAGCTGCGACTCAGCCTATACTCCTGGAGCATCCTAGGAGGTTGTCGCTCCTCAACATGATCCGGCATGCCTCCATCGATTCGGGTGCTTTCAAAAGGTCGGCCATTGCCCCTGACATCCCGATTCTCCTCCCGAAGCCGTCGGACAAGTCGAGAGTGCATGTCTAAATTGTTGCTTTGATGATTCACGGTCCTCCAAAGCTTGGCAATTCCAGCGTTCCCAACGAGGTCGGCCAGCGATGGGAGATTTTGGAGAGAATCCAAGTGTATCTTGTTGTCGCGCACCAAAACATGTTCATATGGAGGCTGGTACACGTGGCCTTCGTCGTTCAGTGTCATTGCTGGAGGATCGGGGCGTACCGACACCGTCGACTTCAAGCTGATGATGCCGCGAGCCGCGGCGGCCAGTGGCGCATCGTGGTTGAAGAATTTCCCATTCCACTCGGGGAACAGAGTTGTCAGGGTCGCGGTCTTCTTTGTCTTGAGATGGTCCGTCTCTTCATCCAGCCTGAGTTGGAGCAAACAGCCAGCACACACCCGCGTATGAGGTCGCGATTCCCGAGCCATTGCGGTAAAGAACTCTTCAAGCATCTCATAACCGCACGATGAACAGAAAACGAGGTACTTTCCCATGATGTTGGTGTACCAGTGTGGCCAGTCACGGCTGATGTGCCTCTCGAGGTCGATCCGAACCGGCTTAAGGAGATCATAAGTCGCCTGTTTGTGCTCGTTGTCGGTGCCACTCTTCTTCTTGCGCTGCAAGTCCACCAACCGGTACATGGCGTCCAGGAACGAAGGGACCGCAAGCGAATAGTTGGGTACTTTGAAGAGAAAGTCGCAAAATGCGTTGCCTTTGGAGAAGAGTAGGTCCAGCTTCATGGCCTTGGCCTTCATGAAAGCCTTCAAGACGATGCAGAAGAACCCGCGCTGAACAATGTCCAGTTTCTGCGGCCCCCAAGTCAGCCCGTACGTCTCCGCCCAGGGGTGTTTGTAAGGCATCCCTTCGTGATACCGCGGGAAAAAGTCCAGTGCCTTGATCACTGGAAGCTTGTCCTCTCGTCTCTGCCTGTTGATTTCGTGGATGAGGTCCAGCAGGCATAGAACATCTCCAAAGTGGATCAAGGGACAATCGTAAATGCCAATCATCTCGACGTGTGGACAGGCCCGCAGGATAATGGCGAGAATACGGCGATCCAAGTGCGGCGTCTTCTGGAAGTATAGCACCTTGATCCCAGCTCGCTGTTCGAAAATCTTCTTCACTATGTTGATGTTAGCTTCCGCGGTGGGTTGACTGGTCAAGGGCTGGAACTTACTCATAAGCCGCAGACGAGTGACAGCGAAATACGCCGACGGATCGAATACCTGACTTGAAGGTCCGGACTTGAACTGGCTCGAGCCATGGATACTCTTGGCGTCTCCCAACTGTCGAGCATATGCAAGGAGCTCGTCGGTGACAGGAGCCAGTTTGGGCTGGAACCTGTGCGGTTTGCTGAGACGGCGATGCAGGGCATCAATCGAGACATAGATCTCGGTCTCTAGCTTCATTGCCTCCGAAAACCAACTTCCCAGGGGATTTTCGGGGTCGAGCCCACATGGATCGTAAGTCTCGGCGTGGTGGAACTCCCCGATCGTGTATTCCGGTGCCACAACGGCGAAGACGCGGCCGGGGCCTTCGGTGCAGAAGTCGCCGGCGAAAAAGTCCCAGATTTTCTGTTCCACTTGTCAATCCCCATGGATTGCGCAACAAAGGGAGGAGCAGCAACTTACAACGCTCTGCGCCAACGCGGACCACGATTGAGTCGATGTAAGCGCAGCGTTGTGGACCGCCTTGTATCCATCTGCAAAGATGCACTGGGCGATCTGCCCTCCAACGTCGACAGCATTGAGCATAAAAGCCAGCTTGTTCCCAGTAGCAGCACCCTGCCTATCTGTGTCGAAGCGGGCCCGGATTAAGCCGTCGCGGAAAACAAGCAATGCCTATGTGGTGTGAGCTTTGGTTGCCAGCAGCCCGAGAGGGACCACACATACTCTGGTCAAGTTCCGAGATTGCGAGACGACGACTCCTTGGAAGCCGCTGCCTCCATGGAGAAACATCTCGCGGGTCGGCCGGTTTGTGTACTTTTTGAAAGTGGCTGCCCAATCGGCCAGAACCTCGTCCCGCGTCTTGGTCGTGACGGCGGGGTGGAAGCCACGCTCCTCGAGGCGCTTCTTGGACAGTTCGATGTTGTACTTCTCTATCACTGGTGAAGGTCAGATGATGCGGTTGTTGCCAGCGGACAGCACTCACCCTGATCCCTGTCCCTGGCTTGCGTCTCGGCCGTCATCTTGGCGACCTCAGGCTCACGCTTCGGGCCTCCGGCCGGCTTGTTTCCGTTGCCCCTGTTCGGGTTTGAACTCGGTGTGCTTTGCCTCCCTGCGGCCTTGGGAGGAGGCGCAGTCTTTGGCGTGTTGCCGGGTCGCGAGCCTCCAGCAGAGGTCTTGGGAGGAAGCGCAGTCTTTGGCGTGTTGCCGGGTCGCGAGCCTCCAGCAGAGGTCTTGGGAGCTGGGGCATCAGCCTTTGCCTTCGGCTTGGACCACTTTCTCTTTGCCATGGCGATGGTTAAGGGGGCGGTGAGGTGGTGTGGTGTGGTGCGGTGTGATGTGGTGTGGTGCGGTGTGATGTGGTGCGGTGTGATATGGTGATGTGCTTGGCCAGCGTGGGCTCTCAAGGGTTCAAGGTGATGTGGGATGATGGATGTCGGATCTGTTGATGGAAGAGTCGAAGCGTAGGTAGGTAGACACAATGAGAATAGAAATAGCAGCGAAGGATAAGGGTACGCGCCCGAATAAATGAGTCACCACGCGTGGTCGGTGCCAGTAAGGTTCATACGAGGCAACAGCAGGCTCGTGGCTTCCGCAGCAGCAGCAACTCGAAAGTGAAATCTGGTACCAACCTGCAGAGGCGGGCTCAAAAGGCGCAAAGCCACAGCTGAAGTCTCTAATCGGTAAAACTAAAAGCTCCCAGCCTGATGTATTGATGTGTACCTGAGCAGGAGATCTGACATTGCAATGCTTTCCACTGGCCAGCTGCAACCCCAAATCCGTCTGC
This sequence comes from Tolypocladium guangdongense, assembly GCA_022114105.1. NCBI lineage: Eukaryota > Fungi > Ascomycota > Sordariomycetes > Hypocreales > Ophiocordycipitaceae > Tolypocladium > Tolypocladium guangdongense. The sequence continues at coordinate 6,423,280 of NRQP01000002.1, forward strand.
TCGATGCTGAGCTTGCTTCCCAAGATACCGCGAGAGTAGCTCTTCTCTCGTGGTATGTCTTGAAGCTTGTTGATCGGAGCCGCCTGCGGTTTGCGGTTCGATGGTGTCGCTGCGACGATACAAGTTGAGGTGTTGATCGAATCACAGGAGCTGGTAGGCTGGCGAGGCTCCCAATATGGAACTAACGGTCGGTGGCTTGAACTCTCGTTAGTAAGAGAAGAACGATTTAAGCTTTGCTTGCGGCGTCCCTAGTCAAAGTCTAAAAGGGTGGAGGAAACAGACAGTTCAAGGTCTCAAGTGCTCCAGCTCAGAGAGAAATGTTTGACGAATTGGATGTTCCCCACCTTCATCAAGGATCAAAGAAGGGGTGTTTTGTGAAGGTGTGTCAAGCAATTGGCATCGTGAGGTAGATGAACCTTGCTAGGTAGTGGTTCTCCGGAACAGATGGGAGGATGAAAGGAAGGTGTGAACGGTGTTTGTGCCAGAGCACAGATCTTAGGAATGCTCGGGCTTACCAGTGAGGCAGAGTGTAAGCACCGGTGAAGACAGATCGTGATGCACGAGATGTGGGAGCAGCGTGTGAGATGTTTTCTTTTGGAAACGCTTCGAAAACTCACGGGCGAGCAGCCTCAAGCTGTTCATTTCTTCTCGGCCGGGGATCACAAGTAGAGGAAGGGAAGGGAAGCAAAGGGAAGGGAAGCAAAGGGAAGGGAAGCAAAGGGAAGGGAAGCGAAGGCGCTCGTAGGCACCAGGCCGCCTTGGCAGAGTCAATGCTGCCACTTCTGTCTTGTAAATGAAGTTTGGGATAGAGTATAGAGGCGGTGCTCTCGGCGAGGGGCTACGGATTGGGCAGTGAAGATGTGCCTGAAGTCGGCACCTTCACCTCGAGGGAACGCGGCTCTGCATGTTCGTGAGCCATCACGGAACTAGAGGCGGCCAGCGGTCCGCAAGAAACCCGCAGCACAAATTAAACACATCCATTCAGCATTCCAGTACCAGATATCATTAGTTTCCTTGGTCTGTCGAGTGGTACACCCCCTCCTCCCCACCTTCAAGAACCACTACGGCTCTTAGCCTGCTCACAATACGCACAGCCTGTGCATCAAGTCGCCCCGCAAGATTTCTTCGATCTCTAAGATGGTGGGCCGAGATCTCTCGACTGGGATGACTCGTCTTTCCATCCCTCGCGGTACATTCTGTGTCTGAGCCCGACCAAGGTGACGCCAGGAGCTTGCTTCTCGTAGAGTCGCTCCTGTTTTGATGAGTCACAGAACGAGGAGCCGGCCACCCGGATGAGGCCAAACTGGTAGATTGATTGCTAAATCGGAGCTTATAAGTTGTAGAAAGAGTAGTGCAATGACTGGCGACAGACACTCAAACAAACCATGGTATCTCCGACGATGTTGAACGAAAGGAACCCTCGACAACCTAACCCTCAGTGCCACAGATTACTGGATAAAGCTTGCGCAGTACCGGGACGGAGGAAGAAGCTTCTCAGTCCTGCCACTACGGGAAGACGGACATCAATTGCTTCAGCACACAGGAAAATTTGGGACAGGATCCTTGTCTGGCCCCAACTGTGGACAGGCAAGAGTGCAACAAGGAGCAAACCAGGAAGCCGTGGCACGCACGCAAGGGCAGTGAGCCGCTTGGGGCAGTTTATGGCCGACGCGGTGGTGACATGCTGACAACCCTGTCTAGATCTCGATATTCGCCAAGAGGTTTATGGAGACTTTTCGTGCCGAGACAGCGCGGCGATGACAGGACCGCCAAACGCAAGGACGCCAAACGCAAGGACCTCGCCCTCAAATGAAGTCGTCGGAGACAAACGCCCGCACGGTCGTGCAACAGCCTTTGTGGTCGGCTGACACGTCATCTCAAACTTGGAGCTCCATCCCGCTCCGCCATTAATAGTGTTGCCATGTCGTGTCGAAGGAAGCGAGCAACATTCCGAGCTGCCAGGGGGGAGTGGCTGTTCCATTGCTCGGGCCATCGCCGTTCGGAGCTTCGTGGTGTGACAGGCTCACAAGGGAGCTGGGAGATCTCTAGCCATTCAAGCCATTGCAATGAGCGCAGGGACAAAGAGTAGGACAATACCGTCACGCTGACGCGAGGGCACGACGAGAAGTGTTGTGGTCGCCGTTGCCTCGCTTCCTCTGCATTGTGGGCATCATGAGGATGTCAGACGGGCGCGTGCTGCGGTAATTTTGCTATTGGTCGGGCCGAAATGAAAGAATGTGAAGAAAGGGGGAGTTACGAGGCCATGAGGGACTGTCGACCGAAGTCGTCCACGAAGTGGTAAGCTGGAGAGGGCTTGCGAGAGGAAGTCAGGCAGTCGCCACGTGACCGTGATTGGGGAGCAATGAGAAAACGGATGCGCCGACTGCAACACAAGCTTTACAGCAGTCCGTGCGGGCATCATGCATCTAGAGCTTGCGCTGGCTTGTCCTCGAACAACCTCCACGCTGCTCCAGCCACCGACGCCTCATTGCCCCGGCTCCTTCTCTCATGTACTTCGAGTCCATCAACATCAACAGAACATGCTTCTGTTCTGCATCGCCTCCCCATCTCCACGGCCTTGACGGGCCCTCGTCAAGCAAGCCTGGATATGCCTCGATGGCCGGCATGGCCAAAACAAGTTGCGTCAGAACCTGGAACTTCCCTCCCACCGCCTTTCGCGGCTGTCGATCCGTCCCATCAACCAAAATGCGGATCTGGGCAGACGGGCATCGTAATCTGACATCACCAATGGACCCTGTCCGATTCAATGCGACTGTATTCCCCGCTTGCTTGGAACCGACGTTGGCATCTGCCCCTACGGGACTTGGCGGGTATGCCTTATCGACGTGATGGTGTAACGACCGTCTGTGTTAAACAGCCACTGCGCGACCTGTTCATGTCTCTAGATGGACGCGGTGCTTGGGCCACCATTGTTCCTGGCTCGATCGTTGTCCAATATTGTGTGACATCGCCAGATCATGATCCCCTTGCTTTGTCAAGCATCCGGGCTCACACTGACCCCGAAAAATCCGAAGACGTTTCGACCATTGTTATTTCCAAGCTCAGGATTTGCTAGTCCTTGCAGTTCTCAACAACGCAGACGAAATTGACCAATGTTTCGCATTCGGACCGGCTTGCACTACTTGGCAGTAGCCTCTATGTGAGATGTTTCCACATAAATGGGACAAGCTGAGTCCAGCGCCGCCACGCCGTTGGTGCGAGTCGACTACCTGGCCGGCGAACGTTCGGAAGGGAACGTGTCGACAGATGGGTCGCGCCATCAGCAGAACTCGAGATATCGTCACGAACGCCACTAAGGCACGGCTCGTAGTCGATCCAGCACAGCCGAGCAAAACGCCTTCGGACTTGAACTGGGACTGCGAGAGTGCTATGACGGGATTGGTGGTGAGTCCGAGAAGCAAACCAGAATAACCCTCCCTGAGTGGCAGCCAATAGCAACTCTCGCTTCTGTCGATGGCGGCACGGAATACCATACAGCTGAGGCTGCAGCTTGGCATTCGGGGGGTAGGCATATGACGTTATGCCCGCCCCATGTTATCCATGAACGGTTGGGATGTAAGCCGTAGTTCTGCAGTGGAACCTCATTATGCCAAGAGCGCGTTTGGACTGAGTCTTGGTCGTCGTCGTTGCTGTCCACGCTGAGTTCTATAACGCCGACGCCGGTATGCAGGTATGATCCAGTAGCATCGAAAGAAATTGTTTTGGAAGCGGTGCCAATTTTGAGCGTTCGCTGGACCTTGACCGTGGCCGCGTCCCAGACCTTGATTGTGTTATCCGTTGATCCCGAAGCTACCGGTTTGCCGTCCGGCGAGAAGGCCACCGAGATAACCCTGTCGCTATTACGATCCGCGAGCGTTCGCTGGACCTTGCCCGTGGCCGCGTCCCAGACCTTGATGGTATTATCCGTTGATCCCGAAGCCACCAGTTTGCCGTCCGGCGAGAAGGCCACTGACCTAACTAAGCCGTCGTGGCCCGCGAGCGCCCCCTCCGCGGCGTCCGCCGCTATATCCCAGATCTTGATAGTGTTGTCCTCCGACCCCGATACTACCAATTTGCCATCCGGCGAGAAGGCCACAGACCAAACCGCGCCGCTATAGCCCGCGAGCGTCCTCTGTGCCTCACCAGTCGCTGAATCCCAGATCTTAATGGTCTGGGCCGACCCCGACGCCACTAGCTTTCCGTCCGGCGAGAAGGCCACCGAGGAAACATAGTGGCCATGACCCGCGAACGTCGCAATTGCTAAACCCCAGTTCTCCTCTACAGCTGGACGTCTCGAAATCCACTCTGGCTCTTCTCTGCTAAAGAGCCTACGGGTTAAGCTCTAACTCGGCGTGAAAGGAGCGCCGATATATAAGCCTGAAGCGGCGCACTTTGAACCGCCAATCCGTTGTGGAGAAGAAGCCGATGAGCATCTGCCACGAGGGAGAGCAAGCTAGAGCTGCCGGAAATAGTCTATAGTATGTGAGAAATTGTATAAAAAAGACGGGTATTCAGACGTACTTCCAGTAGCCCTTTTAGCTTCGCCAGCCCCAATATTGCATGAGGTATCGCATGGCATAGGCCCAATGCTTCAACCCAATACAAAAGGTAGCTCTGAAGAAATCTGTGAATCGGCCCGTCGTCAAATATATCATCTGGAGAGTTTGCTTCATAAAGGGTGGTCTATCCAGTGGACGGAGGAGTACCGAATGGGAGCCAATGGATCTGGGTCGGGTATTTCGAAGTCGTCTATGGAGAATCCGGGATGGCGCAGCTGGTACATGTCCCGCTTGAGCGTTCCTTGCATGGCCTGTAGCGAACGCCGCAACATACCACAATGGACTTCTGCGTAGCTGTTGGGAATATTGCTGCGTGTGCCCTACTGCTCAGGTAATCCTTTGCCGATTGGTGAATGAGGTACACAAAGTTGTTGCCCTGAATTGTAAGGAACGAACCACACAGACCTATGACTTCCCGGATGAACTCTATGTTGGCTGAGACGTAGTTGGGTAATCCAGATACGACGCCCAGTTCGGTGAGGTGGAGCGGACGATATGCCAGAATAGTTGTCGAAAGCACAAGTTGACATAGCTCCCAGTCCTCGTCTTGCTGTCGAACCTGAACCATCATGAGACCGTAGAGTTCGTCTAATCCGACAGGCACTTTTTCGATCACCTGCATCACGCCAAGGCTTTGCCTTTTCAAGCTCCTTGGCGACGAGAGCAACCCACAAAAACGTGCCATTTGCCCTTTCTCGCATGATATCCCGTACTCGACTCCTCAGGCCGGCATCGGTCTGCAACGATTGCAGTTCTGATGTTTTTAAGTCAAATATGGCTTGGTATCGGGGACAGATTCGCTTGATGTCTGCTGTCTTCGTCCTCTCCATTCCCAGTCGTCCATCATACCCTCCATATCGTAGTCAACGCTGCCATCCTCGCTAGACGATTCTATAAGGTCATCATCATCGTTCGTACTGCCTATTCCTGACTTCCTCTTCGATAACGGGGTTGCGGCTTTGGATCCACCACTACCGTAAGCATTCCTTAGTTGCAGCCCAGTGAGATACTCTGACTTGCGTATTATCTCGTTTTGGTCGTTTACATAGAGTCGGTTGACATGACGTGCAAAACCTTCGGTAACGAAACTCTTAACTTGAAACAGAATAGCCCAAGCAAAGCGGGCAAAAAGAAAGGAACGGGAACCCCCAGTGAGGTACTGGACAAGGGTATTGTGATATGTAGGCCAGAGTTCAGTTGCATCATTCGAAAGGATGTGTGTGACGTATCGAGGGGAAGAACCGGTTTCAGGAATCTTTGGGACAATAACAAGCCATCGCGCGTCGAAAGACTTATAGATATCAGCCTTAAGCGGAAGAAGATTGCCGATATTGTTGATATCGCCAAGATCGCGTCCATATCTCCTCATGTTATTTCTCTGATACCAGAGCGCTTCCTCCTTTGGTACGAGATGGGCTTCTTCGATGGCGAAAGAAAAATTGGTAATTGCGCATCGAGAGGAAGGAAGAAAGGCGGAAGCGTGAGGCCAGGAATCTGGGATGCGGCCATGAGGAAATTCCCAATCTTGAAAGCTGGGTACGACCGGATATTGATCTAGGGCAAAAATATTAGTAAAAGCCGGCGATGTCTGCCACGCGCTGACGATGAATACATACCAGGCCTATCACCAACAATGAAATAATATACCCCTTCCGTTAAGATGCCGTTTAATGGTGTGGTGACTAGCTCTTGGCCTCCTTTATCTAAGGTCAAACGGCCAGTATCAAAGGCGTTCCCAGCAATAATCTGACAGGCAAGAAGAGCCGTCGCATGGTGTACGCCAAAGGTAGTAGTCTCCGCTATACGATCAACGCGTGCAAGGCCCAGTAATATAGCGTAGTCTGGGTAGCCCGGGTGGAGGAATAGGATTTGGTCTCGAAAACCTAGTTCGGCGGATGGGATTGGGTGTGCTTGAAAATGCGGCGGAGCTGCTGTGGCCATTTTGAAGACGATAAGGTGGAAGATCGAAGATCTGAAATCGTGGTGGGTAAGAAGAAGTAGAAGAAGTAGAAGAGGGCAGGGCTATCCGGACCGACCCTACCTATATATAAGTGGGTCCCGTCACAGTGATATATAGTATTTTTGAAAATTCATACTAGTCTTAATAAACTCTACTCGAAGAGTCTCATCACTAGTAAAATACATAGTTCGAGTCTTCGTTAAAGAGGCTTGCTAAGGACCATCTAAATTTAATGAAAATGCCGCAAACTAGGGGCCAAAAGAAGGCAGCTGCCGTGCCGGACCGGCTAGCCCCACAGGCTTCGAATTCAACCCAGCCCTCTTCCACACGCCCTCGAACGCGCACACAAGCTGCCCTCGCAGCTGCCCAGGTGGTCAGGAAACGAGTTTGAAAGCCAATTAAGTCAACACACAGCAGTTGTATTATTAAGTATTACTAGCTCCTCCCCGGGTATCGAACAAACAGCCGATGCATTATACTAGCAACTAAGGATTGTTTCCTTGGGGTCATCCCCAGCCATTTTTTTGTGATTTTGTGTCGTTGTTTGCTGCTGGAATAACAAAGCAGTATGGAAATTGGTATCAGTGAAAGCAGTCTTGACAGGGTATCTTGGTATCTTGTGAAGAAATGCAGAACCTTCCTTCCATTCCCTACCCTCATGCGTGCGGTCTTTTGTGGTCGTTTTTCAAGTCGTAGCAACTTCACACGCCGCCGGCCCTCTAGGCGGCAGCAGTGACAACAGGAGCAGCAGAAGCGACGTTCTCGGGCTTGTTCTCCGCCTCGGGCTCGGCGGCCTTGGAAGCCTCAGCGACTGGGGCCTCCTCCCCGGCAACCTCCTCGGTAGCGGCGACATCCTTGGCGGGCTCCTGGGTGGCGGGCTCCGTCACGGTGCTCTCAGCGGGCTTGTCCTCGGACTTAGAGGCGGACCTGCCCTTGATCGTAGCACGGAGCTTAGAGAACGCACTCTTGCTGGACTTCTCCTCGCCATCAGCGGGGGCAGGAGACTTCTCGCGCTTGCCAAAGACGAAGGGCAGCGAGGACTTGCGCTTCTCCTTGGCATCCTTCTTGGCCTCGCCGTTGGTGGCGGGGGTCTCGGTCGTCTCAGTCGGGGCGGTGGCCGGGCTGGAGACGTCGACGGCAAGGGGGGTGGTGGACTCGACGGGAGGGATCACCGGAGCAGCAGCGTCGGTGGCGGCCTCACCCTCCTTGGGGGCCTCGGTAGCCTCGTCGGCAGGCTTGGCGACCTCAGGCTTCTTCTCCTTCTTGGAGAAGACATTGCCGAAGAAGCTGTTGCGCTTGACGGGCTTCTCCTTGGGGCTCTCAGCGGTGGCAGCCTCAGTCTCCGCAGCAGGCTCGGCGGGAGCCTCAACATCGGCGGCGGGGGTCTCCTCAGCTATGGCAGCCTCAGCCTCGGCAGCAGGCTCGGTGGCGGCACCCTCCTCAGTCTTGGCCTCCTCCTTCTTCTCCTCCTTCTTGCCGAAGCCAAAGAAGGAGCCACGCTTGCGGCTGGCAGAGCGGCGCTTGGCCTCCTCGGCCTTGGCCTCCTCCTTGGACTCCTCCTTGGCAGCCTCACCCTCCTGGGGTGCGTCTTCAGCCTTGGCCGACTCCTCGGTCTTGGTGGCATCCTCAGCAGGCTTGAAGCTCTCAACCGTGTTCTTGTAGGTCTCGGACTCGACAACGGTGGCGGCGAGCTCCTTGGCCTCGGCGATCTTGACCTTCAGCTGGGCAACCCAGCCGTCACGTTCGGAGGAGGTAGCAGCCTTGAAGCTATGCTTGTTGCCCTTGGAGGTGAAGTAGAACTTGTTGGGGCCGTCGATCTCGGGCTCGCTGGCATCAGCCTGTGGAATTTTGGGTTAGCATGCCGGCCGCCTTCACAGATGGCTGTGGACTTCGCTGCTTACGAGGTTGATGACACCGGTGGGGGTCTTCTTGTCGCCGACGAAGAGAAGACCCTTGCCAGTGTGGGAAGCCCAGGCGATGTTGCTGTGAGCGGTCTCGGTGGACTTCTCGCTCTTCTGGTAGTAGGCCAAAGACTTGGGCTCGACGGCGTCGGAGCCGAAGAAGAAGAACTCCTTGCTAGGGATCAGGTTCCTGTGGGCTTGCGGTCAGCACAGCTGCAGCTTGCCGGGTGAAACGGCGAGCTTCGCGTCGACGGTGGAACTCACTTGGGGAAACTGGCGCCCTGAGCCTTGTGGCCCAGGTGGCCCTCCTCAACGGGCTTGACCTCATCCTTGTCCTTGGCGGCGGCGTCTGCAGGCGCAGACTCGTCGGCGGGCTTGTCCTCGGCGACGGGAGCCGTATCGGTGGCGACAGCGTCGGCGACGGCAGGGGCGGGAGCGGTCTCCTCCTTGGGGAGCTCGGGGACCTCGACGGTCGGCTTCTGTTCCTCGGCCATTCTGGATATGAAAAGGGGTATCTCAAGTTGGGGTATCACAACAAACAAAGACGGGGTGGCATAAAAAGAAAAGGGGGGGAAGAGAGGATCCAGAAAATGGCGTGTGGATGCAACGAGCTTGGATGGGCAGAGGCCGAGCTTGGTGGTGAGGAAAGAAGAAGAAGAAGGAGGGCAGCTGGCAAAGGGACGCCGGGGTACTTATTCGCCTGGGCGGGAGGAGGAAGGAGGCGGCAGGGTTGCTGCGGCAGGGACAGAAGGGGGGCCCCCTCGCTGGCGCGACGGAGGGGGTGCGCCTGGGGCCCGCTGTGAGAGGCCGTGATTGACTGACTGACTGATTGACTGACTGATGGACACGAGCGAGTATTGCTCCGTACCCTGTACGGATACACGGTCGCCGACGCTGGACGGCAGGCACGCCGCTGGAAGGCGCTGCCCGGCGTGCACGGCGTGCGCCGCAGCAGCCTCTCAGCGCCCGCGTTGCCCTGCCCCTTCTGTTCCGATTCGATTCGCTGGGCCTGTTTCTCGTCACCCCACCCTAATAATGCGGCAGTGACACGGCACGTGCATGTGCGTCCCCGACACCGTGAACCGCAGCCTCGTCGGCAGCCAGCAGCAAACGCCGAGCAAGCGAGCGAGCCAGCCCGCATGTACTCGTCTGTACTTTGCAGCGGGTTCAGGAGGCCGCCATCGCTGCAACGGCACTGGATGCCATCTCTCGGCGCCTTGCGGTGTGCGTCCACACAGACACCCTCCCGCCACGGCGCACGCCCCTCCCACCCTTTCCTGTCTCCTCATCACCGTGGCCACCAACCAGCAGGGCCTCCAGGCCTCCCATCGAATCAACTGGATGTCCGCAGGGCGCTGCTGGCTTCGCATGTACTCGGACGAGCCAGCTCCGCGTACTTGCGCCGCCACCGCGCTGCTATGCCAAGCACCGGTATCTCGGGCGGCCTGAGTGACGTTGGGTTTGGCCCCATGCGTGGCCCGTGCAGGTAAGCGAAGTAGGACGAAATTGCAGACCCGCGACCGCCCTGCGCTAGCTGGCTGACAAAAATGCTCGAATGGACGGGTCGATGCCTCGCCACCAATGCCTCCGCCACCACCTGCGCAAGTTCTGAAACCCGTCCGCCAACTGTTATATTGCAGCTGCGAGATCACAGCACAGCGTTGGGCTGGGTTGGGTTGGCGAGGCCCTGGACGGCCGCATACAAATAGATCACACCCCCTTCGTTTGAAACACAACGGCCCTCGAAACGGCCCTCCTGACGATGCAGGCTGTCCAGGAACACACCCGACGCCTCAATGAGATTTGCAGCCAGCTAATTATCCTGCTGCACTCCCCGCAACGAAAGAGTCACGGCCGACGCAGCGGCGAACGCACATGCTCCGTCGTACGGGCCACGCCGTCCGCTGGAAGCTGTGCCCGTAATATTGTCTCCTCGACCCGCCGCGCGACCCTTGACGTGGGCGTGGGCTCGAGCGGGCGCCAGGGACCCCGGCTCGCAGTCCCGGCAACAGCCCGCAGAGAGTGGCCCATCGAATTTCAACCCGGCGCTTGCAGTGGATCGCCTATTTAAATGACCGTACTCGAATATTTTACCCTTCTCTTGTTTGCTCGGGTACGTACCCGTATCCTAATTCAAGGGGCTTCTCATCTGCCGTCTGTGTGAGGTCAGGCCGGCTGCATAGCTGAGGGCGGCACAGAGCCATCGTGCCACGGCAGCCGCTGCGCCTTCATGGCTGCGAACATCTGGTCGAGACGAGAGCCTCAGCCAGGCTTGGCTTTGACGTTTTCTTAGTACGAGTACGTCACGCGTCTCGTTGCAGCGGGAACGTCATACTTGCATCCAACACGAGATTGTGGTGGCGGCGGTCCCACACAAGCTTTGAAGCTGCTGGCCTGACTGGCGAGCTGACGCCCATTTGTGTATGTACATGCAATGTCCGACTGAGCTGATGCTTCTGCCACTCTCAAGCACGGATTGCTCCGTACCGACCTTGGCACTGGCCCTTATGTCCTGGCAGTCTGGCGGTACCTCAACAAGGGCGTCTCATCACACTTCGCGCGAAAAGTCGCAATAATTCTCATAAATGAGCACCTCCTGCCCTCTGCCCCTCACTTTTCCTGCCCTAAGATCCATCCACACCGCCATACATCACGGCCAGCGAGCTCCTGTTGCACTGCTGCCCCCCGCCGCCGCTTGGGGCGCTGGAGCTTGATTCACGGCGCCACGGCCTAGGCTCAATCACACCCACCCGAGCTGATTGCCTGACCCATGTGACTCTCACCGCTTTAGCGTCTTGCCCGTGTGGCGGATGGAAGGCTGATTGTGGCCTTTCGCGGCGTTCACAGATGCGCCTTGACGCGGAGCATGCTTGTTCAAGGATCCATGGACCTACTCGTACTTTCTCATCCGGCCGAGGCAGGTCGGGCCAACCCAAGAATGACGAGCCGCTGGCCTTGTAAGTGCAGTGATTGCCAGCCTCGCCATCTTCATCCATACCCGCAACTGCACGACAAGCAAAGGGCTGCTTCTGATTCGGCTCCAATTCTCCACTGAGGAGGCAAGCACATGACAAGCCGCCGCAGTCAACAGCCATTTCGGCGCGCCAAAGCGGTGGTCGTATCGCCGATGCTGGCCGTCCAGCTCGCGGTCCACAAGGCCGGTCCTTTGCCAAGCTGCGGCATGCGGATCCATACCCTGTACAGATGCCCTGTTGTATTTGTACTTGTAAACCGATGACTGAAGTGATCGGGCAACAGCGAGTCACGAGTTGGTTACCTACCCCGTGGGCGTAAGCAAAGCTGAAAGTGAGTTTCTTCGGCGGCGATACCTGCGAGCCTGCGTGCCTGCGATGCCTGCCGTGCCTGTGATGCCTGCGATGCCCGCCGTGCCTGCGATGTCCGCGATGCCTGCCGTGCCTGCGATACCAGCCGTGCCCGCGATGCCTGGGATATATGGATGGATGTATTGTTGACGATGCGTCGTTCGTTGGCTAGAGCTGACGGAAGGTATCAACAACACCAAAACGCCACGGCAGGCACTGCGATACATAATACATCACGGGTAACACTCGGCATAGCCACATTCAATTGCTCGACCAATGTACGAAGAGCGGATAGTCCCGCAACCTTATTGCCTCTGCTTAAAGAAGCAATGCTGGAAGCTGCTTGCTCGAGCACTTGCCGTATGCCCTCCGCATCGCAAAGCTTTCAGCTTTGCTTAATCAAGCATGGTGGGGCACTTGTGATGCCGCCAAATCAAGTGCTATCAACACCGACTCCGCGAAGAAGAGACACCCGAACCCGAACCTCTAGATGTACAAGAACTTTAGAGTAGATGGATGCGAGGAAGCGAATGCCGCCCGCTTCGCCCGAACCATTCGAGCAATTACGAGATTGATCTCACACGACTCTAGCGCCGATGGGTCGTTTTCTGCGAAGCGCTCGGTTGGCAAGACTGGAAAGCCGAGGCAAACAAGCTTTCCTATGCGAATAGAGGGCTTGGAGAAGCGTTCATGCTCTACCTCATGCGAAAGTCAAAGCGCAGGAAGAGAGGACGGTCCATTCGAGCTCAGAGCAGCATCCGAGTTCACGTGAAGCTGGTGGCATGTACGAAAAATACGCTGGCAGCCCAGATCTGTTCACCTACCACTTGCATTTTCTCTGGGTCCGAGATACATCAAATTTCCATATAGGACTCGACAGGATCGACGATGTGACCATACGTCATTTCTGCATGTGGACGGGCTGTCGAAAACATGAACTGGTATACAACAAACCCCGAGACTACGAGGCAATCCTGAAATAGTTCGACGACGAGTCAGATGCGTACACTGACATTGAAAGTGGCTTCGACGAATAGTTCGGACCGCAATTTCCACGTTGCTGGGTATGCGATGGCGTCGATGAACGAACGAATAACCCAGCCCTCCGTGTGCTCGGTTGGGAGGACATCAACCTGCGGATCCTACGCGACACCGACAACAGCGGAGGGCGCGACGTGCTTGCAATGCAAGTCCTTTTCCGGTGGCATAAAGGACACAACAAGAAGATTACACCAACTTGGTATATATTCGTCGAGGTGAGGAACCCTGCACTCTGTCCCATTCTTGCCAAAGCCTTAGTTGAGGGTGTTATTTTCAGTGAAGGCTACGAAACCAGGGCGGAGCCTTTCTTCCGCACGAGGCTCAATGAGAAGGCCTGCAAAATTCACTAGAAGAAAGAATGGAGGCGCAGGCCGGTATTTCGTCGGACCGCCAACTCGCTCGAAAAAAGTCCGATGAGCCTCAGACTGCAGCAACGTTCGACAGTCATTCAACCGGCTGAGTGTTGCGATGGGACTCTCCGAGAAGCTGTCACAATATAGCTACCACCGCGGGTACGCAGAGTGTGTGGATTGTGAGTTCGCTCACTCTTTCCCAGCAACCGCATCGCGGCCATCCTTGGCGACCGAGACGACGACCATCCCCAGGTAGACATTGTGAAGAGGAAGATTGAGGCCATTAGCGCCATGGTCGCCTGCGCGTGCGTATGCGAACCCGTTGTCCGGCCTTCGCGCAAAATCAGCTTCGGCGTTGACGGCCGACGCCATGGCGCCGAGTCATGGCCGACCCTCGCACCGAAGCCAACAGGAACAGGGACATCGGGACGGAAGGGTAGAGGGCCTGGCCGCTCGGTTCGACGTCACGAATTTGGAAGCCCCAGGTCCGGCCCGATAGACGGACTTCTGCCGGTTTGCCATGGATAACAGGCGCTTGGGTCTATTATACCATATGTAAGTACGAAGGTTGGGCCCAGAAGTATCCGGACCGGCCACTCTAATGTAGACCCTGTCACCGTGCGTATAAAAAGTGGGCCCTTTCCCCTTTGGGATATTTCCTAATAAGCTCGGCAAAAGTAAGATCATCTAATGACTCATCATTACTGCCTTCGCAGGCTGCTCGTGTGTGCGTGTGTGTGTGTTGTTGGAAGGTTGCGAGGCTGCCGTAGCGGCGGCGGCAGGCGGCTTCGAGTCTCGTGAATTCGTGTCTGTGCTTGACAGGTTCAAGATGAGTGCGCCTCATCCTACCCTGTACCTTTTAGTCACTCGGCGATCCTCCCACCCTCATGACGTGGCACCGTAAAAGATGGTGAGTGTATTGCCTTGCTGGTGGTGTAATTAGAACCTGCTGGTGCGAAGTATGGCTGCAGGGAGATGGCTGGGCTTGGCGCAGCACATCGCAAACACCACGTCAGCGCGAGACAAACCACACACAATGGCGACAAATCTTTGTCTTCAAGAACTGGGGACTACATCTCCCTCGACAGATCGTATATCGTATTCTCTACTCGACGAAGTCTCTACTCGACGAAGTCAACCAGCACATTCCTCTTTCATGCACCCCGCCGCCTTATATCATGGCCTCTAGCTTCGCAAACACGGCTCGTTTCCAAAACGCGCCAGGCCAAGGCAAGACGCATCCTAAAAAAAAAGGTGCAAGACCCTGCCCATTCCATTTTTGCTTTCCCCATGTTGCCGTGCCCGCCCACCGAACCCTTTTGTGTTTCTTCTCCAGCAGCCGCTCTTCAAAAACGCCCCATCCCAGTGTCTATCGTGTGCTGAACTGGTTCGAGCCCCAGGGGGGCAAAGGAAAAAAAAAAGGGGCGGGGGGGGAGAAGGTAGGTCTAGATGTTCTCGACTGCAAGGCTTGCAAATGCTCATGATGCCGAATATGATAGAGAAGCCCACCCAACGGCATGCGTAACGTGGCGGATGGAATCTCCGCTGCCTCATGCCTCGGCCGACACGGCCAAATTCTCGTACTTGCCTACCAATTCCTCAATCTTGGGAATCAACTCCGGTATGCGGAACGGCTTGGAAATGACATCGTCCTGTAGCGGTGTTAGAGAGCAATGCTGCAGCATTTGAACGGTAGGTAACTCACGATGCCCGCGGCCTTGGCGCTTTCAATCTGCTCGGGCCTCGCGTAAGCCGTCACCGCGATGATTGGAATGTGCTTCACAATGGTTCCCTCCCGCTCGAGCTCTCGGATTTTCCTTGCACAAGTCATGCCGTCCATGACGGGCATCTCAAGATCCATCAGGATGACAGAAATATCCACGCCCTCCTCCTCCTTGCCGGCCCAGAACCTCGACTTCTGGAGCGTCTGCAGCGCCTCGCGACCGTGATTGGCCACAAAGGTATTGTTCCCGCAGTTGCGCAGCTGCCGCTGCAGGACCTTTTGGTTGACAATATTGTCCTCTACGATGAGGACGTCGAAGAGTGGCTCGTCCTTGGGCGCGGCTGCACCGCGAGCACCATTCTGAGTGCCGCCCAGCTGTGGGGTCGTGGCCGGCGACGGTGCCGTCTGCGTCTTGCGCCCGATCTTGAAGGGCGAGATGCGCTCGTACAGTGCCGGAGGATTCGTGATTTTGCGGCTCTGGATGTAAAAGTTGAACTTGCTCCCTGATCCCCTCACGGACGTCACTCCGATCTGGCCACCCTGCATCTCCGTCAAGATTCTGGAGATGAAGAGGCCGAGGCCAGAGCCGCCATACTGCACGTGCGTGCGCGGCGATGCTTGCTGGAACCGCTGGAACAGGACCTTGAGCTCTTCCTCGGCCAGGCCCGGACCAGTGTCCGCGACCGAGCAGTGTATGTTGATCCTTTCGCCGTCACCCCATTCGTCGGCGTTGTCAATGTCCATGCATGCCGTCCGTTGGTTGTCGTTTCTGTCAAAATACATGACGCCCTTACTCGTGACCTCGCTTATGTCCTTCGACGCACTCAGAGAGACGACAATGGCTCGTTTCGCTCGGCCCTGGGTGAACTTGATGGCGTTGGTCATCAAGTTGATCAAGACCTGTCGCAGTCTCGACGGGTCTAGCTTGGCCCACTCAACGCCGTGTTTCTCGAAACTGTCATCAACACTGAACTCGAATTCGATCTCGTGAGCCATCAGCTCTGACTCAAACATCTTCAGCGCTCGTTGCACCACCTTGACCGGCTGTTCGTCGACGGGGGTGACGGCAAGCAAGTTGGAGTCGAGCTTGGATAGGGTCAAGATGTCGTCGACGATGCGCTTCTGGTGGCTCGCGCAGAGGTTGATGGTGCTGGCTGCGTCTAGACAGCTGTCGAGGAGGGTCTCGACCTGCTCCCCGTCCTCGTGGGCCGTGAACGCCGAGATGCTGTTTGCGATTTGGTCTGCGCACTGGAGAATGGCAGACAAGGGGTTTCGCATCTCGTGGCTAGTGATGTCGATGAAGTTTTCCTGCTGGCGCTTGAGCTCGACGGCCTCCTCGCGCCGTTCGCTCTGAACCTTTTCAGCCCATTTCTGGGAGGAAATGTCGGTAATGCAGCCGAAGATGGACTTGAGGTTTCCCTCGGGCGTCTTCTCGGGAAAGGCGCTCATGATGACCCAGGTGTCGATAGTGTTGTCGCCGTTTCGTTGGCTGTGCTTGAAGCGGAACTCGACGGAAATGGTAACGCGCTCTTCGAGTAGTCTCTTCCATGCAGCCTCCAACGCAGGCCTGTCCTCGTTCCTCACGCTGTTCATCCACGCGAGTTCCGTCTCATCAAAGCGCGAGTGTCCGGAGATTTGCCACCACATGTCGTTGCAATAGTCGATGTGGCCCTGCGCGTCAGCAATGAACATGCCGACAGGAGCAAACTCGGCCATGCGAGTGAATCTGAACTCGCTTTCATTGGCCTCTTGCGTTCGCAGCACGAGCTGCATGGAAAGCTCCTGGCGGTCCAGCGCGGCCAGCCGAGCGGCTCGCTGGCCGCGACGAATCTCCTCCTCAAACAACACGACGGACGCCATGGACGTCGCCAGCTGGCGGGAGATGAGATGGATGAAGAGCTTGTAGTTGTCGTCGTAGGGCCGCCTCGGGTTCACGCCCAGCACAATGAAGCCAGCGACGGCCTCTTTGGTGGTGGTGGGCACGACGGGAAAGACGACAACGGTGGTGCAGGGATCCCCAAAGCCTCTCCAGCTGAAGCCCTGGACCATGTCTTTTGGCAGCGTGCCCAGCTCCTCGGAGAGGACCACTGGCGCGCCGCCGCTCGCCATGCATTGCCTCATGTAGGGCGCGAATCCCTCGTCCGACGCTCTCAGGTCTATGGAGGAGGGCGCGGCAGGATGTCCGTCGGGAACGCCGGGAGATGCCTCAAGGATGAGCTGCGACGAGTGCATAAAGCTTCCCGAGTGCAACGAGGACACCTCGCTCTCCGTCTCCTCCTTGATCGAATAGATGAGGCTGAAGGGCACGTCGCAGTCATTGTACTCCAAGCCCTTTTGGACCTGGGGCCAGAATCCGCTCACCGTTGTCGCCGTGGCTGTGCGCTCGCCAATCTCTCGCAGGGTGAGCATTCGCCGGTCATTGATTGTCCGCAGGGTATTCTCGAATGATGGGTTGTACAGACCCACCACCTCGCCGTCGACGCCAACAAGCGGCACAATGGCCCAAGAAAAGAAGGTCTCTTCCAGGAAGCCGTCGCGCTTGATGAAGAGGCGGTTGTCATGCTTCATGGTGGCCTGGCCAAGCTCCAGAGCGCTCTTGAAGATGGGCTCGACCTCGGCCCATATCTCCGGCCAAGCCTCGGTGTACCTCATGCCCATGAGGGTCGGGTGTTTGCCGCCAGCCAAGTCGATGTAGGCGGCGTTGTACAAGCAAACCAAGTCTGGGCCCCAGTACATGCAGGCGGGATGGGGGCTGGCCATGACCAGGTTGGACATGGCTCGCAGGTCGTATGACCACTCGGCCATGGGCCCCAGAGACGTCGAGGCCCAGTCTATCGACTTGGCAAACTTGATGTGCTCCGGAAGGCTGTCCGTGATGGGTATTCTCGTCCAGTCAAAGACGGACTTTGTAGGCTGAAGCTGGAGCACCTGGTTGGTGAATTCATCGGGGTGACGGAGGCCGCCGGCGTCGTCGTCGAGCTTGCTCTTGATGGCGCCCAGGCTCGACGGCTCCCCGTCGGGATTGGATACGGCGTCGCCAAAGTAATCGGGGGGATCCACGGCGTCTCCCGTCGGGGTGGTTGGCATAGACGGAGGGAGGCAGTCGTTGTCGGTGGCCATGGCGTCGGGCTCGTCTGACAGAGGGAGAGGCGAGGCCGATCGAGCAGCAACAGGGGTGACGTTGCCGCTGACGAACCGGAAGCGCTGCCGCAAAGTCGTACACGTCCAGGCGATGCCGCCGTATTCGTGGTACGGCAGCGACTGTTCGAGGCCTCCCCCGCTGGTCCTGGAGGTGGCATAGGCCCACGTCCTGAAATAGTCGAAGCTCTCGGTGACGGCGGGGTCTCGGGGCTCAACATTGACTAGACTGTAAATCTCATGGCACGTCCGCAAAGAGCTGTTGTAATACAATATGTTAAGGCCGGGGCGGTTAACATTTGACGGGTTCGCCAGGTCGAGCAGAAAGGTCGGCCGCTCGTCGAGTTCCAAGAGCTCAATGGCACCGATGCCCTGCACCATCTGCAGGCTTGCGGGGAGGTTTCGAGCCTCCGGGCTTGTCGAAGGAAGCGACATGTCGACGGACGAGCCCAGGCTGCCGGGCGTGCTGCCCGACATGGCCGGGCTGGCAGAGCTGACGCTGGCGCGGGGCAGCTTTACGGTCGTGACGGCTTCAGACGGATTGCGTGCCAGCATGGTCGCCGCGATCTCGGAGGCAGTGGCGCTGGAAGGGCGGCCGAGGTGCCGCGAAGGGGCGTGCGAGAAGAAGAGTGGCGAGAAGGAGCCTTCGCGGGTTGACCGCGAGGTGGACGTTGACGACGGCGGAATGTCACACCTCCTGGGCGGCGACGCTCCCGTGCGAGCTTTCTTGATGGGCGTTTGGTCCATTGCGCCGTCTGCCGCCTTGGCCTGCCTCGAGGAGCGTTTCACAGACTTGTTGGTGCGCGACGGCCTGGGGGCGGAGGGCCGCGGTTGCTGCGGTTGCTGCGGTTGCTGCGGATGCTGCTGCTGCTGCTGCTGCTGCTGCTGGTAGTAAAGATTGTGGTAGTGTGAGGTGAGAGCGCCCCTGGGCGGCCACGAGGTGGCGCTCGCGCTCGAGGGATGCAGTGACGTCGTCGACGGACCCGGCTGGCCGCGACGGTTAGCAGCAGGTGCCCATTGCCCTAAAATGCCGCTCGAACGGCGTCTGGGGTGGTCTCGGCGGCCCTTCCGGCGCTCGGAAGCGGCTGCTGTCGCCTCGCGCGCCTCGGTCAAGCGTGAGGCTTCCTGGCCAGCGTCGCGAGAGGAGGCGATGGTGCCAGCGGCGGCCGCAGCAGAGGCGGAGCAAGGAGCAGGGCCGGCGCGGGACGCAGCGCTGCCATCTGGCTGCTGCATGAAGGCCCCGGGGGATTCGTCGGAAGCACGGCGACGGGGCAAAGGCAGATGCTCCGGAGACAGGGCCTGGCGACGCTGGTGGGTGTCGTGGGCGCTGGCAGATGGGGCCAGCAGGCTTGGACCAGTACCAGCCAGGCAGTGGAGGAGGTTGCGGCGACACGGCGGGTGTCGTCGCGGTGCAGAGCAGAGGACGCAGGCAGGGGAGAGGGAGCCGCAGACAGCGCTGCCAGGGTGGTGGCAGCTGGAGCGAGAAGGCCGCAGCAGGGAGAGGTGCAAGAGGAAGACTGCGGCGACTGCGGCGGCGATCCTCGGCAGCTTTACTCGAACTCCGTATTACCAGGTACCTACTTTGGCGATCGGTAGCAGCGAGTAGAGGCCGCGGACGAAGCCTAGTCGAGCACCAACAAGCCAGTGCCTAGCAAGGGTGTGTCTGCGAGGTGGTGCACCAAAAGGAAGAACGACGCGACGAATCCAGTCTGGAATCTCTGTATTACTCGTACTCGGCAGCAATCAATCGCCCCGTGGCCCGGTAGCTGCCGGCGAGCTCCCACAGGTCAGCTGTCGGAAAGTGAGAATCGACCCACGGCCAGCGCAAGGAATTAAGTGGACGCCGCTGACCAACGGCGGCCTGCAATTGACCGATGGCAACGGCCAGGGCGGGCCGCGCATCGTGAGCTTCCCTTGCGAGTAGCAGTCTAGGGCCCAGGCCACCACCCACGAGGACGCCCTAGTCGGCTGGTCTCCACATCCGGGGCGGTACGGAAGGATCTTGATGGATCACGTCTGGAGGCGTGCGACGTTGAGTCGTGGTCTGCAAAGGCCATGACGGGACAATGCTCGTGCTGGATACTTGTACTTGTCAGCGTAAGTGGTCCGTCAACTCGCATGGGCTCATGGAGTACTCGTCGGATATCACTTGCGTGCTCGACCACGGCGGCCGCTTCACAACAGAAACCTTCCGCATCGCCCTCCAACCCTGAACTGGCCAAACACGGCCCGTTTGCTGCCGCTGGCAGTGAGACGATCCTTGCCCCCCTCGCCAGCGTACGGCATTCGCACCGGCGCTTCGTCCACCTGATTGGCTGGCGCCCGCACCTCCGCCCTCGCGGGCGCTTAGCGATGCCCTCACCTACCGCCTCTCATTGGCCATTGTGTGGTGATGCCGCTGCATCGCTCTATCACGCATAGCCCCCAGTTCCATGGCCTTTAAACGCCCCTCGCCCCCGACCCTCCTCGAGATGGGCCGATGGCCAGTTCGAGCCGGTTCTTTGACGACGACGACGACGACGACGACGACGACGACAGAGCGAGCGAGAGAGGGACATAGACTACGCCCTGCGATGCGGTCGGCGACATTGCTGCTGAAGCCCTCGACGAATTGCCGCTGAAGCTCCTCGACGACAAACGCTGGACGACGCTTTGATGGCCGTCTGGTGACAGCTCATCCCGAGTCGATCCACAACCATCGTATCCCAACGACACCAGAAACCACGGTCAAGATGAAGCTCCTCCTCGGCAAGAACCGCACCTACCGGCTCATTCCTCGAGTGTGGACTCGGGTTGGCAGCAGGGCCGTCGGCTGGCTCATGCCCGTCGAGCTCGCCGTCCTCGTGCCCATCCTCGTCATCTTCGGCATCTCCCAGCCAGATCTGTATCGCTCCGACATGTGGCAGATCGGCTTCGACAACAAGCTCAACTCGAATCCCAACATGGTTCTCTACGCCTACGCCAACTACCGTCCCCTTCCCAATGTGCCCTTGATCTGGGCCTCGACGTGAGTTTCCGCGCGCGCTGAGTGCCAGCCGACAGCTCGCTGATGGTCGCTTCACGCAGCCTCACCAACTTCAACGTCGCCATCTCCATCATCTCCCTCTTCTTCCTCCTCGCCAAGCTCATCACATTCATCATGAAGGTTTACTTCCCCATCTTCGCCATCTTCATCAACGTGGCCCTGATCGCGCTGTACTCGGTCAGCGTGTACGGCCAGGTCGGGCCCGACTACGCCGACCCTCGGTATCCCGCCCCGGCCGCGTGGTACTTTCGACAGGGCTGCGGCCTCGCGCGAAAGTACGGCAAGTACCAGTCTTGCCAAATCGCGCAGGCCTCGCTCGGCATCACGCTGCTCATGCTGTGAGTCTTCGGACCCGCTGAAGCCAACTTGGCAAGCTTCGACTGACCGTGTGCTGCAGCGTCGTGTACCTGGTGAACCTGGGATTCGCCATTTACGCCTCGTGGCCCAACAAGGAAAATGACTTGGCCGACGAGGACGACGAGAACTCGACCACGTCGGACCCCAAGGAGAGGAATATGAGCATCTGGGAGATGCACAGCATGAAGTCTCCGGTCAGTGCCAGCCCGATGCCGTTTACGCCGAGGACGCAGGCGTTTCACACCCTGGACCGGCAACTGCCGCTGCGGCAACAGGCGCAGAGGTTTGGATGAGAGTCGAGGTGCTGGACAATGTATCATTCTGCGCATGGAGATGTGACCTGACCGCAGCGCGGTCCTGAAAACGAAAGCGCCTGGATATAAAGCTGTGTTGGTTTTTCCTTGACGCACGGC
This sequence comes from Tolypocladium guangdongense, assembly GCA_022114105.1. NCBI lineage: Eukaryota > Fungi > Ascomycota > Sordariomycetes > Hypocreales > Ophiocordycipitaceae > Tolypocladium > Tolypocladium guangdongense. The sequence continues at coordinate 6,445,073 of NRQP01000002.1, forward strand.
CTTGGGAAGAAATGCAGGACGTATGACGCTGTAATGGGGAGGCTACCCCGAGACTCGGGACAGTTGGCTGGATTCTATACAACACTGCGAGAGATGCTATCACGGAGAAATCGCACTACGTGTACGAAGTAGGAGCGGCAGAACTGAGTACAGATCGCAAACCTGCAGAGCAGGAACACGGCAGCCGTCCGTGTGTATCGCGAGTCACTCCACGCCAGCAGACTGCTTCGGGGATAGCTTCATGGTGGCGTTGAAGATTCATCTACTCGTATGCCCGTCTATGCCCCGTGCTCGTGCCAATGCCCAATTGCAGACGACGAGGCTCCGATAGTGCCTGGTCCCCGTACGTAACAGCATCTGGAGCTCCGCGCCTCCACCGGGGTCCGTGGACCGCGATGTGCTGCTCCGGTTTCGGGTAGACGTCATTTATGGTGCCTCCGATTCGGGCGTCCCCGCAGTTGCCGTCGACTTCATTTCTTCCCCTTTACACCATTTTCCATACTGCGAGACGAGGAACGGAGAACAAGGGAGCCTCTGGTATGTTTCACTGTCAGCGACGAATTCGTTGACGGCGCACGAGAACCGCGAGACTTCCATGTCGCTCCTGCAACGGGTGGGAGCTTCCTCGCTGCGCTTCTCCCCTCTGATGCTCGCGAGGAGCGCTTCGACCATGGCGCCCAAGGTGCGTGCTGCTGCTTACCCTGGAGCGAATGCCGGGAGACGAGGTCGTGAGCTGACTCGGACCGCAGCTCCAGGATCCGTCGCTGCTGAAGCGCGACGCCTGCTACATCAACGGCGAGTGGAAGCCCGCCAGGTCGGGCAAGACCTTCAAGGTCAATGGTCTGTCCCCAACGCACCACGCCTCCTCTACGCGAACAACGGCTCACGGAGACGGCGCGCAGACCCCTCCACCGGAGACCTCATCGGCACCTGCGCCGAGTGCGACGCCGAAGACACCAGGTCGGCCATCCGCGCCGCCGCCGACGCCTTCACCAGCTTCCGCGCCACGACCGGCCGCGAGCGCGCCAAGCTGCTGCGCAAGTGGCACGACCTCGTGGTCGAAAACTCCGAGGACATTGCCAAGCTCATCACCTGGGAGAACGGCAAGCCCTTTGCCGACGCAAAGGGCGAGGCCGCCTACGCCGCCAACTTCTTCGAGTGGTTCAGCGAGGAGGCGCCGCGCAGCTACGGCGACACCATCCCCGCCACGGTGCCCGGCAACAGGGTGTGGACCATCAAGGAGCCCGTCGGAGTCTGCGGGCTGATTACGCCGTGAGCCTCCTGCTGCTTCGTGCACGAGGGGCGCTGTACTGACATGCGCAAGATGGAACTTCCCTGCCGCCATGATCACGCGCAAGGTCGGCCCAGCGCTGGCTGCCGGCTGCACCGTCGTCTGCAAGGCCCCCGGCGAGACGCCCTACACGGCGCTCGCCCTCGCCGAGCTCGCCCACCGCGCCGGCATCCCCAGGGGCGTCGTCAACATGGTCACCGCCCTGGCCAACACCGCTGAGGTCGGCGAGGTGCTCACCGCCGACCCCGCCGTCAAGAAGATCTCCTTCACCGGCTCCACGGGCGTCGGCAAGCTCCTCATGAGGCAGTCCTCGGGCACCCTCAAGAAGCTGTCCCTGGAGCTCGGCGGCAACGCCCCCTTCATCGTCTTCGACGACGCCGACGTCGACCTCGCCGTCGCCGGCGCCATCGCCTCCAAGTTCCGCTCCTCGGGCCAGACCTGCGTCTGCGCCAACCGCATCTACGTCCAGGCCGGCATCTACGACGAGTTTGTCCGCAGCTTCGCCGAAAAGGTCACGGCCTTCAAGGTCGGCCACGGCTTCGCCGAAGGCACCACCCACGGCCCGCTCATCCACGACCGCGCCGTGTCCAAGGTCGAGGCCCACGTCAAGGACGCCCAGGGCAAGGGCGCCAAGCTGCTGGTCGGCGGCCAGAGGATGCCCGAGCTGGGCGCCAACTTTTTCCAGCCGACCGTCATCCACGACGCCACGCCCGAGATGGCCATTGCCACCGAGGAGACGTTTGGCCCCGTCGCTGCGCTCTTCCCTTTCAAGACAGAGAAGGAGGTCGTCGACATGGCGAACCGCGCCGAGGTCGGCCTGGCGGGGTACTTCTTCTCGCGCGATATCCAGCGCGTGCACCGCGTCGCCGAGGCCCTCGAGGTGGGCATGGTGGGCGTCAACACGGGCATCATCTCCGACCCGGCCGCGCCGTTTGGCGGTGTCAAGGAGAGCGGCTTCGGTCGCGAGGGGTCCAAGTACGGCATTGCGGAGTACCAGATCACCAAGATGATTACCTATGGCGGCATGGGCCAGCCGCTGCAGGGCTGAGGGAGCAAGAGCGAACATGGGATGGAAGACACAATAATAGGCGTCGAGTAAGAGACGAGGAAATAGCTCTCTTTTACAACTGTGAACTGATTAACTTGTCACTGCATTCTTGTTTGGACGTACCCGGGAAAGAAGCATGTTGACTGTCCGACCCCTCAACTGTAGAGCTATGGCTGAGGCGGTCACTACGTCGTACGCCGCTGCGCTTTCAACGACTGTAGTAAACAGACTGAGCCCCTTCCCTACGTATCTCAAAGAGCCACGTCACCTTATGAAAACCGCATTTAGCAGCCGAAAGCATTTTTTTACCGAAACGCACGGGTTGTCGTTGCGTCCAGGCGCACAGCTCTATATAGTGAAATAAAAGAATTTCTATTATTAGAATGGTCGTTTAGCTCAGGGGTCCTAGAGCGTATGTCTTACATAGGCGTTGCTTATGAGAACACATAAGGTCGCAGGTTCGATCCCTGCAACGATCAAGTTCTTTTTTGCATTTATTTTTGGCTGGCTGGAATCTCTGTCTTTAGAGATGAAGGTGCCGAGCTCGGGTCTGATTTAACGGGCACAGAGGCTCTGCAACCTTAACGCGGGACGGACTGGATAAGAGCATGATGGATGAGAGCGCCAACTTCCGGAACACACGCCTGGCTCTGACCAACTGTCTAGGGAACCCCGAGCCTTGTGGCGACGCCATGGCGGATGGATTGCTCATGCGATGCGCGCCTCGGCATGGCCTTGGGATTGACCGATTGACCCTGTACGAAGTACCGTTTTGCCATAATACACAGGCGCCCCATTGAAAACCGCCAGCAGAATGCTCGAACTCGAACTGCCATTCCCCTCTTGTTGAAGCTTCAGTGCTCCCTCCCACCTGCAGTGACCACCTAACTCGGTCGCCTAAATGGAAGAGTGCTTTCCGCTTCCTTGTCCAAGGCTCTAACAACGGGCAACGGAACCGCGACCCAGGAACGCAGCCCAGGAACGCAATGGCAGGATGGCGATGCCTCCTCCGGCGCCATCTTCGCACCCGTAAGACTCGACAGTGTCGCCCTGGGCTCTCGAAGAATGGGGGCCGAACACGCGGATGGAACCCGTAGTCGAGGCTCGCAAAAGCGAAGCAGGAGAGGAACCTGCCTTTGCGTGCGAGTTGCCTCATGTTCTGGCGGCATCGTGAGGCCCTTATCTTATCGGTGCTAAAAACGTCGTGCGTCCCCAGACTTGCGATGCCAACTTGGCTCCAACTTGCCGAGCCATTCGACGAGACGACAAGCTGCAACCATGGCGCTTTTTCGTGCGGCCGGCCTGGCGAGGCGAGGTCTTTGCCTCTTGAGCTCTACAGAAGGGTATGTCGCCCTCTGCTCACTGCCTGGCTCCGGGAAGCTAACTTCCTCACCACAGAGCCTACCTCCAAGCCTCACAACGACAATCCCTCCTCACCTCGCAAACCCCCATCATCTCGAGAACCGCCGGCGCCTCACCCATACGGACGTTTAGATCCTCCGCCCCTCTCCTCAAGAAGCGCAAAATCGCCGCCGCATCCAACAGTCCGCCGCGCTCCTCCCCCGACCATGTCGCATCCTCCTCGTCAGCACCCAGCCCCGACGACCCCCTCGACCTCTCCTCCCTGACCGCCGCCTACGCGCCCATCGACGCGCACTTCAAGTCGCAGCTGCAATCCGTCCTCCACGGCGGGCGCTTCAACCCGTCCGCCCTCGGCGCCCTCCCCGTGTCCGTCAAGCCCGACCCCGGCGCCGGCGCCGCCCCCGAGTCCTTCCCCCTCCGCGAGCTCGCCCAGGTCGTCCCCCGCTCCGGCCGCACCATCTCCCTCCTCGTCAACGACCGCGCCTACGTCAAGCCCATCATGTCCGCCGTCCAGGCCTCGCGCGAGTTCAACCAGCAGCCCCAGCGCGCCGACGACAACGACCTCGAGCTGCTGCTGCGCGTCGAGCTCGAGCGCAAGGACGAGCTCGTGCGCCGCGTCAAGGAGGCGACGCAGTCGTGGCGCGAGCGCGTGCGCCAGGCCCGCGCCAAGCACGACAAGATGCTCAAGGACGGGAAGAAGTCGGGCGCCGTGCTGCCCGACGTGGTCAAGCGCGCCGAGAAGGAGCTGCAGAAGATGCAGGACAAGAAGATGAAGGAGATTGACGGCGAGGAGGCGCAGACGATTAAGCAGCTGGAGCGCAGCTAGGCCCGCCACTGCGGACATGGACTGGTGGAGAGTTGGAGCCTGTGATATTGACCACAGAACTTGTACAATGTACTATATTACACGTCATGGACACGAGCATACAGACCCTCCCAATGCCGCACCCCAGATCGTACACGTGCCTTAAGCAATTGCCTGCGCCTTGCCCTTCTTCGCCGCCTTTGCGCCCTCCATCAGCGACTTGAGCTTCTTCTCAAAGCTCTCCACGTCCCGTTGCGCGTACGTCTCGGCCCGCAGATGCCACGACCGCGCCACGCCGACCGGGTCCGCCGCAAACTGGGGTTTCTCGTGCTGGCCCGCGACGGCCTTGTCGATGATGACCTTTCTAATCGCCTCCTCGGCGTCGTTGATGATGCGCTCGGTGCTGGGCGCGGCCTCCTCCCCCTCCTTGCTCGCGGCTTCGTCCTGGCGCTTCTGCTGCAGGTACGCCTCCGCCGCGTCCTTGGCCCGGGCGTCCGCGAAGAAGCGAATGCCCTCGTCCTCGAGGTCCTGCGCGTAGCTTCTCGCCTGCAGGGCCTGTGGTGCCCCGACGGGGTCGGCCGTGCCAAGGATGCTCAGGTTCTGCACCACCGTGGCGGATCGTCCGGCGGGCGTGGATGTGTTCGCGGGCATGAACGCCGACAGCGATTCGACGGTCAAGGAGGGCTTGTACGGCGTCCTGACACCGAACCGCATCGCGTCGTCGAATTCCTGCTCCGCCGGGTCCATCGTCTCGTAAGGGTCCTGCCTCCGCCCCCTCTTCCCGTCTTTGTCTGCGTCGTCCTTGTCGGTGCGCGGCTTGCCGCCTCGGGCAGCGCCTCGCCCGCCTCGCCCGCCTCGTCCACCCCGTCCGCCGCGTGCCCCACGGACAGCAGACCCTCGGCCTGGTCTCGAGAAGCGGTTTGCGCCAGGCGGCGAAGGCGCTGGGGAAGGAGTCTGCGCCTGTCCGCCTGTGAAGCCTCCTCTTCCTCGCAGACCGCCGCGTCCGCGCAGCCCTCCCCTTGGAAGGCTCCTCACGTCAATGACCTTTGGTTGGCTGCCCGACGCCCCAAAGGGAGCATTCTGGGTTCGCTGCCCCGTCGCAGAAGCTCCTAGATTCTTCACCAGGGAGTTGATTTGGCTCGTAGCCGCACGCGTCCGTTGACGAACCGACGGCTTAGGACCGCCCGGCGGTGCTTCGGCGTCTGCGCCGAGCCATTGAGTCGTTGAAAAGTAGTTTCTCAGCGCAGGGCCGGTCTGTTCGAGCTCCGGCCTCGCCCGGCTGCATACCGAGCGAAAGGCCTGCCGATTCATGGTTGCCTGGTGTCGTTTGCGAACGTCGATGTCCGTGGGAAATGGTGACGCTCAACGCCCAAGGGGACTATTTTTCTAGAGCTTGTGGAGATGACTCAGCATATCGATCCACGCATCATCACCCGCAAGGCCGGTCACTGAGTCACTGTACTATGCAGTTGAGGAAGCGAGGGACGAAATGCATAGCAGGATATGACATTGTATGAACAATATAGACCTCTTTACTCCAAACTCCCCAGTGGCAGGCGATTCGTGCATCGGCTGCACGGGTCAAGAACCTTCCACCGCAACCCTCGGGCACGCCAGATTCAGACGAACCACTCGGCAACCAGGCATTAATGTACAACAAAGTCCTGTAATGTCGTTCCTCAGTCCCCTCAACCAAAACATACATCTAGTGCCTCACGTCGTCGTAGAACCCTCTCTATTACTCGCGTGATTCCCCGTGCCCGCCGCACTCTTCAAAGCCGGCCCATCACCACACGACGGGAGCGTGGTTAACCGGGTGCCGAGACCTTCCGATTGAGCAACGTGCTGTACCGAGATTGGCCATTTCAGGCCTCGGTGTAGACTGTCACATCCCACCGTCGCCACTCGGGTGGTGCAAGACCGTTGTGCGCCGCCAACACGGATATTACCCCGTTGAACTGATGGCCACAAGCTCTAGCCGATTCGTTCTTGCTCCGGTGCCGTTCCTGCTGCGATACGCTGCGAGGCATATCGGGTCCTTGATGCTGGGTATCGCGGTCGTGGTCGCGGCCGGGTCGCGGTTGTGCCTTGTTCTGATTGCCCCCGAAAACGCCCCGTACATTCCTTAACAAGTTCCTCGGGAAACTTTTAACGTCTCGTTTGCTCCGCCTCCCACCAACTCCTGCCAAGACTAGACGCTTTGAGGCTGCACGCTTGCCGGCTGTGGCTGTGTTAGTGCTGCGGACCGGGTCACACGATGAGACCAACTTACAGGGCTGTTGAGCATCTGCTGCCGCTTGTTGCGCCCCTTCTTGATGTGGCTTTTCAGAGCGCTAGAGTCGAGGGGCTTGAGCAGTTCAAAGCTGCACAAGAGCTCGTTCGATACAGACATGACGGCCCCCCAGTTGTCGAATTCGCCACAGTACTTTCCCAGCGTCAAAACTACTGGCCCATTTCACGAGGGACGGGGGAGTGCGGAAACTTACATTTGGAGCGCTGAAGACCGTCACCAGAACTCGGTCATTGAAAAATTCGTAGCCGTCTTCGACGACCATGTGCGCCCGACAGATGAGGTCAAAGTCGTGGACGGCCAAAAAGTCGGTAATGACGCGCTTGCCGAAGCAGTAGCTCACTCCTCTCTCGTTGGCCTCCCAGTCTTGTTCCATGTCCGCGGGATCCGACCAGAGAAGGTCGTTGAGTAACCCATAGTCGGGAACGTCGGTCGGGCGGGCAATGTTTCGAATGTCGTCCATGTGGCTCAGGGCCGGCGACAGGCCGCCGTGGACGCAGAAAATCTTGCCGGCGACGATGGCGGCAATGGGCAACGTATTGAAGCAGTCGATGAACGTCTTCCAAATCTTGACATTGCACCTCCGCTTGCACTCGTCGTAGAAGCCGTAGACTCGGGTCACGTTGGCGCATTCGTGGTTACCCCGAAGCAGGAAAAAGTTCTCGGGGAACTTGAGCTTGTAGCAGAGGAGGAGGAGAATCGTCTCGAGCGATTGCTTCCCACGGTCGACGTAGTCTCCTAGGAAGAGATAGTTGGACATGGGGGGGAACCCGCACATCTCAAACATTCGGATCAGGTCAGTGTACTGCCCGTGGACGTCGCCAACAATCTTGACAGGCGCATCCAGCTCCAACAAAGCCGGCTGCGAAAGCAAAACCTCGCGGGCGCGCTGGCAGATGGCCACAATCTCCGCATTCTTGAGGCACACGCCCTTGGTTACCTTGCCAGCGTAGCCCGCATCGAGCAGGCGCTTGATGTAGTCGTCGAGATCCATGTCCTTGATGTCGGCCATGGCAACGTTCCCACTCGAGTCGGCCCTGCTCCCAGCGTCCGTCGAATCCGGCTTATAAACTGCGTTGGGTTGACCATCTCGCTTGACCAGGATCGGCGTGCCGGGAGCCAGCATGTGGGTATTGATGCTGGCGTTGGCTGACGGTGGCTGGTCGGACACGTGGTCTACCTCGCCAGAGGCCTGCGCAGCGCTCACATCGTGGTTGCCGCCGCGGAGAGCGCTGGCTGACACCGGAGAGGGCGGGGGTTGTTGGTCCTCGAAAATGGCGGAGTCGCTGTTGGACAGGTCTGTAGAGCCGTGCCTGAGCGCGGGCAGATCGCTGCGGCTGGTGCGAGAGGCGCTCGAGCGACCGCTTCGTCCAGACCGCACAGAGGCGGCGTCAGTTGCCTTGCTATTGCCGCCGCCGCTGTTATTGTTGTCGCCCGCAGAGTCACCGTTGGACAGGATTGCCGAGCTCCTGGGGCTGTCCATCTTGCCGCTGCCCCCGGGGATCTTGGAGCGCAGCGAGCGGAAGGATCGCGATGACTCTTTTGTGTCCGACCTGGTAAAGGACGGATACGACTGGAGAGACGATTCGCCCGATGCCGCCGAGCCGGAGCCCTTGGCCGAGGAGCCACCTCCCTCCTTGGAGGCCTGGTTGCCCATCGCAGGTTTGGAGGAGGCCCGGGGAGGGCTCGTTCACGCACGCTGCGGGCGGTGTCTCAAACGTCGCGTGGATGGCGTGGGGGGTGGGGGAAGCTCGTTCCGGTGTTCGCCTGGGCTTGGCCGACCGTCGGCGGTTTGGCAGTCCAGTCTGCGCCAGGCTTGGCCGTTGGTGAGCCGGGATTGGGGAGGGAGGAGGGAGGGATGATATGGTGAGCACCCAAGGCAGCCCTACGGAGGATGGAACAGGCGACCGAGGACGGCAAAGAAAGAGGAGCGCTGACGCCTTAAAACGTCCGTCGTGCCTGTTTTAGGCGAGCGCCCGGGATGGTAGGACAGAAGGGCAGAGAAGACTGCTGGCGGTGATGACGTCGCGGCCTCGCGGCGCTTTGGTAGCGGTGGAAGCTGCGGCCAGACGGGCGAGGGTCGGCGATACGGATAAAATCGAGAGCGCTCGACGTTGGTTGCTGTGGCTGTGCTGGAGGCGATCCTCGCATTAGACACAGCAGCAAGCAGGCCAGACGGGGGGGCAGCTGCGACGCGAGGGCGATGAGACAGGCAAGACGCAGGATTGGTGGTGAAGGGGAAAAGGCGAAGAGAAAGTAGAACGGCAGGTCTGGAACGAATGCAGACCAGCAGACGATGGGAGGAGGTACCTGCAGATCCGGAGACGGCAAGGCAAGGCAAGGCAGGGCAGGGCAGGGCAAGGTTTGCAGCGCGGCCGCCAAGATGTCCGGGGCTGTTGGTCGCTTGTTGCAGCAACCAGGATAAATATTAGATAGCCGGTACTGCGTCGTGCGTCGTGCGTGCCTCGAGTGGTGATGTGTTTGATAACGGCCTTGCGGCGGCGGCGTGAGGGGCGGCGGATCCTCGAGCTCCGCGTGACTGCAGATGGCGAGGCCCTGTGCAAAATCGAGGCTAAAGCTATCACTTATCGCGGCACCTCGCTAGCGCTGCTCGAGGTCCGCGGCGGCGTGCCAATCAGCGCTGGGGTGCGCTGCGCGTGCGGGGGCTGAGCAGGCGGGCGAGGAGGAAAAAGAAAGACGAGAGGGGGCCAGAGGGAAAACACAGAAGTGACGGCGAGCGCAGAATGTGCAGAGGAGAAGCTCCCATGGGCGGCGGAAATGGTGGTGGTGGTGGTGGTGGTGGTGGTGATGACCGGAGTTCCACTGCAAAACGGGACCGACGGAGATGGGCGCTGAGAACGGCGGATGGGTCTGGGCAGTTTCCAGTGAGCTTCTAGTGGAGGCGGCCTTATAATAATACCTGTCCAGTGTGGCAGCCCGACATCTAGGGCCGTCGCCACCGCTGGGCTGGCTGGGCCGGGGCTGGCCCGATGCGGGCGCCAGTGCCAGCGCGCCGCCAGGCTAACAGTGCAATTAAGGTTTCACTGGCAGCGCTGCACCTCCACACGTCCAGGAATCGACGGTCCGCTAGGAGTTGGCGGCCGCTGCAACCTGCATGCCGTCGGCTTTGGATGCTGCGATCGGCACCCGAATGGCACGCCAGAGACCACGAGACGTACGGACTAGGCACCATCAAAGAGGCAGTTCGTCTCGGAAGCCGCCACTTACCTGGCCGCGGGCACGCGAGCAGACAGGGTGGCATTGGGCCGCAAACAGATGGGGCATTGGGCCCGGGGCTGAGAGAGGATGGCCGCAATGGACACGATGCGTCCTATCCAGACGGGCTTCAATACCGGAGGCAGAGTATGCGTCTGATGTGACTGGACGGACGAGCGCCCTCGAGCGGCTCTGACAAGGGCCGCGCCAGGGCATGACAGTTGCACCGAGACGGTTTTGCAGACCGAGCCTCCTGCGTCGCCCCACAGGTTCCTGCGAACGCGCACCACTGCGCCAATCAAGGTTCTGGCGGTCGTTGCTCCATGATGCTTGCTACGAGGCCGCGGAGCAATTGTGGTCGCAGCGGCTGCGGCTGCGGCCAGCTCGCCCTCACGCCCGAACCGTTGGAGCGCCTACGAGTATTAGTGACGGGTGTCAGTGCCCCGCATCCCGCCGGCTTGTCGGCACGCATCAAAGACAGTATGAGGTAACAGGTTTCGCAGCAGAGACATGGAAGGGGGCCGCGCAGCTTGATGATGGTCCTTGCTATTCTCCCCGCCAAGGCGACGCAGGAGACAGACAAGTCGTGGCTTCTGCACGGCTCTTCTCCTCGGCAATAAGCAGGGCAGCGCAGGAGACGAGCTTTGAAACAGGTACCTAATTGAAGGGTGTGCGGCTCTTGACCTTGCAGGCATGCCGATGCCCAGATCTGGCCCGGACGCATGCTGGGCACTTGCAAGAGCTTACGCTCCTCATCGTCCCATGAGTACAGCATGCCGTGTATCATGCCGCCGTCGACCACGATGTCGAGTACCACTCCGTACCTCACCTGTCTCGGGCCACGTGGACCGCAACGGCGTTCTACAGCGCTTCAGGTGCAATGGGCCGATAACGGGCCTTGGCAGACCGTGGGTCGTGCTTCCAGGCCTATTTTGAGCTTCTTCCAAAGGGCCAAACCCGCTCCGGGTAGTCTGTACAATGCAACAGTTGGGACTTGCCGGTCGCTCCCGTCCACGTTGTGTTGGTGGTGTCGGTGGTGGCAAGGGCTTCTAATTTTAGAATCTGCCCAACCGTCTCGCTAGCTACCTGGCCAACCACGAGTGGCGCAGAGAGGCGGAGCGGGAGACCGGAGGCTTTATTCTGGGGGCCATGAGGAAACGACGCTCGACGGCGTCGGGAATTCTCACAGCCGACTCCAAGGCTCCTCGCTTCATCGTGGAAGGCATCTTTGTTGGCACGTGCATCGAATGAGTCGCACTGGAGACGATTCACGCAGAATCAACCGGCGTCAACGACTCCCGTTGCCGTCCCAGGGGAAGAATCCGCCGGTGCGAGATATTTTGCGGATTAGGCTGATCTGTGCAAACCTCTTCGCGCACCCTTTTCAAGGCGTCGTCATCAGCCGCGCTTCCGGTTCCTCTCGTGCGCATGCCGCGAGAAGACGGCGCGCCCAAAGGATGCGGCCGAACAGCTGCAAACTCCAGCCGCAGCTTGGTCCAGCGTGCGCAGTGCTTGTGATTCCGCGTCCCCTCTTCGGCGAGCAAACAGACCGCAACAAGGCCAAGCCCCAGATAATTGGACGTTCCCTTGGATGATCCTGGCCGCATGTGTCCGCCAGCCGTGGCACCAGGCCCGCATCAGCCAACCAGCCACTGAGGACCCCTGCGGGGGCCGCTGCGCCCAACGGCGTCCACGCCACAGTGCTCGCTGCGCCACTCTGCGAGAAACACGCACACGCAGCCGTTGATCAGCTCCCCGGCTCCGCCTCGCCTCTGCATAAAACAGCGCGATCCCGACGCCAGATTTCTCTCGTCCTCACCATCATCCGTATCCGCGTCACTTTCGAGCTCCACTGTCGTTTGCAGCCCGTCGTCGCCGTCTGCCTGCCCGCAGCAGACTGTAAACACCGACGACGTCATCTTCGCTCGCACACGGACCCTCTCGCCCGTCCGCGATCTAGGTATATTTCCACCTCCAGCAACACCACAGCCGCAGCCATGGGCGTCGGCCGCTTCGTCTGTGTCGCGCTCCCCCTCCTCCTCACCATCGCCTCCATCGTCGCCCTCCTCGTCGCCACCCTCTCCGGCGTCACCAACAACAGCCTCTTCCTGTTCCGCGTCAACGTCACCGACCTCTCCATCAACCCTGCCAACGTTGGCAACATCGCCAACAAGCTCGGAGTCGGCCACAAGATCCGCGCCGACAATGTCCAGACCAGCAACATCACCGCCGGAGACCTCGGTCTCTACAATGTCTACGACGTGAACCTCTGGGGCTACTGCAGCACCGACAAGGCGGGCAAGCAGCAATGCACCAAGGCCCAGTTCGACTGGGCTTCGAGCAAGCTCAACACGACGTGGATCGAGAACTTTGGCTCCGCCGCCGGCGTCAAGATTAGCCTGCCCAAGGAGGTCAAGGATGCCCTCAACGTCTTCCGCACCGTGACCAAGTGGACCGAAGTCGCCTTCATCATCGCCCTCGTCGCGCTGGGCATCGAGCTCTTCGTCGGCATCTTCGCCAGCTGCTCGCGCGTCGCCTCCTGCCTGACCTGGCTCGTTGCGTCCCTTACCGCCGTGCTCGTCGGCGGCGCCGCCGGTCTGGCCACTGCCATGGCCACCATCGTCATCGGCACCGTCGAGGGCACCGCCAAGTACTACGGCGTCAGGGGCAGCCTCGATACCAGGTTCCTCGCCGCCGTCTGGATCGCCACGGCGTTCGCCATCGGCGCCGCCTTCTTCTGGCTCTTCACCATCTGCTGCTGCAAGCCCGAGCACCGCAGCCGCAACGCCTTCGGCCGCAACAAGCACCAGAGCACCGACGGCGAGAAGCAAAAAGCATTCGAAGGTGGACCAGATCGCAGTCCCACAGTAGAGGATCCCATGAGGGCTCCTCTAGGTCAAACTGCATCGTTATCATACCACGAGGTATCCTGAGGCTCGTAAGCAGCTGGGCGTCTGGAGGGTGCAAGCTCACTCACAAGGCGGGTTGGATGCGGTTGAGGTCTACAGCCATAATCTCAGGGATGAGTTCCAAACTGGGTCACGTCAGCCTCGAGTTGCGTGCGGGTGGTTTGCGGCAGGAGGGTATTACTTGTCGCAAACGTTGATAGCCCAGATTCCCGTCCCCGTCCCCAAGTCCAAAATCCTGGCGGGCCGATCGAAATTCAAAGGCCGCGTGCAGAGGCCCTCGCCGCGAGCGATGAGGAAGAACTTGTGGAATATATCAAGCCTATTCAGCTCTTCCTGATAGTCGCAATGTCAAAATCGGGTTCACGCCACGAGGGAGCAGAGGTACTTACAGCATCGATTGGAAAGAGATACTTTCGTGGTCTCCAAGCTCCATAGAATCGATCATGTATCCAGAAGCCCTGCAGCATTGGCGGCTCCTGCGCTTGCTGCGCTTGCTGCGGCTGCCGTTGTGGGTAGTTCGGTAGACTGTCCACAGGTTAGCAGCCTGTTCTACCAGCGCAAACCGGAGCTCGTTCAGGAGGTAGCACGCACGGAGTCCGAGACATGGTGGCCGCAGAGAAACAACGTCGCCGCCCAGCGAAATGTACAGAATACCGCAAGAGAACTTGGCTAGAGCCTGCGGACGCCCAATCGAGGCAATCCGACACTGGTCGTCGGCGGTCTTGTATCAAGGAACAACACAGGGACCCGGGCTCATGCGCAATGTCACCTGCAACACACATTAGCGTCCTGTAGGAGTCTTTGCAAGGGAGATGGAAATAGGAGGTTCGAGTTTGCGTCAGAAATGTGAACTGAACAAGGCGCACATGGGCGAGGTAGCACGCACACCGTTTGATGGGCGTAGGTAGGGCGTGCGAGGTGAACGAGAGATTCTGAGTACCCACAACCCAATCACCTGTTGTGGAGGAGTGCCCGACTTGACCCAAGTTGCACGAAGCAGACAAAGCCGTGCGTGACATTGAGCAGGTACAGCCGGGGCAGGGGGAGGAAACCGGGCACAGTGAGGGTGGATGGACTGGTGCTAGGCGTGCTCTGCACCCAACTCGTACGACTATGACCCTGATGCACCGGGGACACTGGCCCAGACCAGATGGCGCCCTGGTATTGGAGACCGAGCTGAAACATGCATCATCCAGCACCACGGTCCCGGTAGTTCAACGGCAAGGGGCGGCACTCTGCATATCAGACTTCGGAGCTGTGCAGATGGTAGGCGGTGGGACGAGAAGTCGTGACATTGAAGAGAAATTGAGGAGAAATCGAGGTACGAAAAGAGACAGGCAAGAGGTCAAGTTGGGAAGATAATGGACAACTTACAAGAGCCTTATGACAAGAGGCCTCTTGACCCCGAGAGCTTTGTTGACCGATGCCCAGCTCGGGGTGGCACGGGGCTTCGTGGTGGAGGAGCACCTTGTCTCAGTTTCGACAAGTCAAGGATGTAGACGGGAGCGCGTTCAGGGTCGATTTTGCGTGTTGCTTTTGCTGGCCAGACACACGACGGTCCCTCTCTCAACCTTGCTGGCTGGCTGCCAGTCTGCTCGATACTGGCGAAGAGAGCCAGGCCCGGGCAGATGCTCAGAAGCAGCGGTGCATTGGACGGGCCAGGACGGTGAATTGGGGCCTATACAAGTGCTGAGAAGAGATTTGAGCGTGAGTGAGGCACACACGGGGCGATGTGAAGAGCCCAAGACTGAAGCAAAAGTTTTTTGAGCGCGAGACAGATATGGAGAAGAGTGCAAGCCGGACGCGAGAGGGAGACGAGAAAGAGGTTGGAGAAGGGGTTTCGAGAAGGGGGAATGGCGGCTCTTAATATTGCCAAATATTGGGCAGGAGGGTGTTGTGTCTGTGTGGTGTGCGTGTGGTGTCGTCCTCACCTAGGGAGAGCGGGAGTGACCTGCGTGGAGCGAGCGAGCGAGCAGGCACAAGCGCAAGCGCCGAGAGGCGCCGCAATGAAGAAGGCGTATTACTCGGCACCCCGGCAAGCAATGGGAGCGACCTGGGAGGGTGCCAGTGAGCCCAGGTCGAGGTGCAATCCAATGCCGTTGGGCCTAGCGGAAGCTGGTGGTCGCTGGCGGTGCCGCTGCTGCCATGAGGTCGCGGGGCCTGGGCGGGCGCGGGTCCTGGACGGGGTGGCCTGTGGTGAGGTCGGTCGAGTCTGCAGCTTACCTACCTACCTAAGGTAGGTACTCGTAGGTTCCCTCAACGCTCGAGAACGTTCAGTTGGAGCAGTGGTGGTGGTCGTGGCGGACTGGATGGAGGTGGACTGGAGACGGCCACGGGGACGGTGGTGGGCGTGGGCGTGGCGAGGCGAGGGAGTGTGGGTAAAGCCATCATAGCACAGTATGTACCCGTACAGAGCTGCGCGGCTAACATGGAGGCAGCCGCGGGACTTTTTTTTCTGGCAGGCGCTGGGCTGCCCGTTAACGCTGCTGAAGACGGGAGGCCACGCTGCTGCAGGTTGCGGCCTCGCACCCCTAGCCCGCGGTCGTGCTTGAATTGGCTGCCGTCCACCGCAGCGAACAGGTGCCCGGGAGGAAGCCTCCAGGCGCGGTGCTCCGCTCAGTGCCGTTCGCGTCCAGGCGCTATCCCTGCAAGCAATCAATCAAACTTCCGCGCAGCATGGGACATGGAGGCAGAGCGAGCGAGCTGCCTTGCGCCCTCGTCTCCCTCCGCCGTGATGCTCCCACGCACGCCGTTTGGCCCGTCTGCGTACCTGCACGCCCCTCCCCTGGCGAGCGCTTCCAGGGACGGCTACGGCAGCAGAGCCAACAGCATCCCCCAGCGGGTCTCGGCGGCCGCTCCGGCGCGCCGCCCAATCCCCAGGCGACGGCTTCTCTAGTGCCCGTTGTCGAAGCGTCGCTCCAGCAGGTCCACGGGCTGTTGGCTGCTCAGCGCGGCCTCCATCCATGATCCAGGTGGGGCGTGGCAGCCCTGCCAGCGGGCTCGGGGCTGGCGTGGCGCGCCGTGGCAGAGCGGCCTCCGTGCGCTCAGTGGCTTCCATCCGTCGCTGCCGGTCCAACGCTGCCGCTGACGCCGTTTTGCACCTGCCAGGGACTGCACTGTGCGTCTTAGGGAGACGCCCCCATTGACTGAGCCTGGCGGGTGCATCGGCGCTGTACCCTCCAAGTACCGTCTCAGTCGTCAGAGTCTTCTAGAAGAGAGAAAGATGCCATCGCCGGCGTGTGAAGGCCCAGCCCTTTTATGCTGCCGCAATCTCCAAGCTACCGGGGTCTGCCGCACATGGCTTCACAATAATGAAAGGCTCACCTCGGGCAGCCATTTCACGGCCTCGGCGGTGGCGTGCGGTAGGGCGGCGCGATGCGCTCGGTAGGTACCCAGGCATCCATAGCCCTCGTATCCGTACGAGTATCCGTACTCCGTTCTGGGCTGCGCGCCATTCTCGCGGCCACTTGTGCACGCCATTGGCATTGCTGGCCGCCATTGGCCGTTCGGGGCCCGCCCTGAGACGATCAGCGGTGCCATGTGAGCCCCGGTGGCAGGCCCTGTCCGTCTAATGTCGTGTCTCGTCGGTGAGGCCAGGCCACCTGCCTGGCTAAGGTACCTAAGTTTAGGCCACAGCGCTGGAGGAAGGCAAGATCCGTCGTGGGGGCGATAGTCTATGACGGGAAGGGATGCTGGTGTCGGCCGGTTTGCCCCTCCGCTGGGCGCACGTCGACTGCAACCTTCCATTACCCGTGCGCGTATGAGAGTCTCATGCGAGGCTTTTGTACCTCGAGGTAGCTGCCGTCCTTGTAAGTGGCCTCTTCCAGTCTCATCACGCGCAACGTCGCCCAACTGCAGATACAGACAAGACAAAACAAAACAAAACAAACAGGCAGCAGCCCCGGTCACACTGACGCTGTCGCACTGGTTGGGTTGCGGTGCGTCCTGCGCGTTGCTGTACCTCGCGTACCTTGCGTACGTAGTGGCACTTTGGCGGCATGTACGAGGCAAGCCCGCGGCGGGTCTATCTGGGGCGCATGACAGCAGAGGCACACTCTGCATGCCAGCTAACAGCAGCATTGCATCACTCATCCGTCGTACAAGCCTTCGCGCCAGCATTGACCCGAGAATTGTACACTAAATTTATGCAGGGCCTCCGAGGAGTGCCTGTTATGGCTTCAGGTGGCTGGCGCAGAGGGACCCCTGTGCCCGTAAAGCCGCCCAAGACGGATCATCTGATTCCATAGAGCCTTGGAGCTTGGAGACGCTGTCAGTCACTTTAGGCACGGAACTTCGGACTTCGTACGAGTAGGTTGGTGAAGCAATACGCCCAACGGCTAGGCGCAAAGTCTACAGCCACCACCTGTCTCTGTTCAAGGTATACGCCAGCGAAGGATTTCGACGTCGTGAGCGTGGTTTGCTGTCGTCCCAATCTGCGGCCGCACGCCCGCGCCCCCGCGGAGCTTTGCAATCGCGCGCGGCTTTGTCCCTGGTCGGTGCCAAGCTGCTTTATTCCGTCGCAGTATTGCCCATTATTACTCGCACTACTCAGTGTGGTTCCGCGTTTGTCTCGCGAGTACAGCGCCAGTGGCCGCGTTTGATGGTGTGGACTCTGGAGTTTGACTGAGCAGACGAGTACACAGTACGCTGTGGCGTCGCAACCCCCAACCACGGATGCCACGGCATTCAGGAAGAACGGACGACGTCTCGAGTAAGGTATGGATGGGTGCCACATTTCATGTCGAACTTCTACATCTTACCTAATACTTTGTGCTGTACATGTAATCGACCCGTACCTGAGATGGGCCTGGGCAAGCGCTGCTCCTACGGCAAGCACCAGCTGAATTTTCTCCCCACTCCTGTCTCCCCGACCCCCAAGAAGACTTGTCGTCTCGTCTGGGGCTACCGCGTCTAATAATAAGTCATCCTGGTCTCTCGTGACCAGGCCAAGCTCTCCTCGACAGTTTCAAATTAGCCTGGCACCTCTCGTCCTCTCCTCGTTCGATCCACGGTCTCTGTCGCGGCCATTCTCAGCCGCACTGCATCTGCAGTGCAACGCTTCCAAGGTTCCCTCCGCGATCTACCCGTTTCAAACCCCCGAAAACGAGTGCCCAAGATGTGGCTGCAGATGGCCTCTGGATCCGCAGGCCCAAAGCCGTGCCGTCCCACCGCATCCCTCCCGCATCCCTCCCGCATCCCAGCACCAACAACGCGGCCTTGCTGCCTCGTTTTGCGCCCGGCTGCGGCCGGCTTGACTGCCTCGACCAACGACAACAAACCCATGCAGCAGCAACCAGCACCCCAGATACGCGGCAGGATTCGCGCCGCCGAGGCACCGTCACACGCCACTAGACATCACCAGGGTCGACTTGGTCCCCGCGAATCGCCGACGTCTCTGGTGGATGTTCACCGTGGCCGAGCAGCCGCAGCGCCTAGTCTACATGTGATTCGTTTCCAACATCTCGGGCTCGTGTAAGACAAGGCTAGGTATCGGACCAGCGCAGCACACCTCTCCGAATGGTCCAAGAAGCTACGCCGCCATCTCGCACCTCGGCCAGCTCAGCTGGGGTCATGCCCCCCCCAAAGACTCTTCTGCCCTGGTAATAAGGCAATGGTTAATGTAGCTGGTCTCACGCTCAAGGGTGCGGTGGTGCCGCGACCCGTGGCCACGTTCCTCGTGAGAACGAACAGTACTACGCCGTCGCAACGATAAGCCTGGCCACTGAACTTTTGGAATTCCGAGAACCTCTGTTCACGTTTGAACGGGCCATATTGTCGCTGTAGTTCAGCGCCACTGTCCTGGTGGCTTTGCGTGACACAGCTGTTGGCCGAAGCAGACAGCAGGGCCTTGATGTAGGCAGCCAACGCAGTGCGCTGTTCTGCTGCTTCGATCGGTTCTCCAGCCAGGGAGGGCACTGGCCCGTTTCTGGCCTGTTCCGACTGTACGAGCGCCATTGGCGAGACAATCGTCCTTCGGCAGACGCATCGCTGTCACACCGATGCTCCAGTTCTTCTGGGTCCTGGAACACCGCAATCAATTGCAGGCATGACAATGCGCCCCCTCCTTTCTCACGCTTTCCCTTGTCGTCTAGCCAGGCCCGGCCGCCAGACAGACCCAGGCCGGCCGATAGAGCTCATACCGGCGGCCGACAGCGGCCAGGGAAGGGATGTCTATCCGCGGCATCTCCTGAGTCCTGGTGACACGACCACTCGCGACGTCACACGTTGGCGTGACTGGCCGGCGGCAGTCACCGTTTCCCGCGGACGGGCCGCTTCGATATCTGTCGAGCATGGGACCACTTTGCCCCTGGCCTTGGGCGGCCCGCTACCTCGCACGAAGTACCCCAGAACCAACACATTTGACTTTCACCAGCTCTTTCAGTAGCATTCTAGCTGCCTTCGAGGGGTTCAAGTGGTTCCCAGGCCCACGCTGGTATTGGAAGCCTGGCAGGTCGTTCATTGACCGCGAGTTTACATCTAAATGGCACAAACTCTGATGCTACGTGCCCCGTACGAGTACGAAGTACGAATACCTCTGGCTGTGTCCTCCAACGGGGCAGGTTGTGTGTGACCCAACCCTCTAGCTGGAACACGTCTAGAAGCGCGTACCCCTGAACCCTGTACTGGGTTCCAGCCCAATCCGACTGCTTGGGTCGGCAGGACAGTCGGGTCGGTCCATCGATGTGCCGATCGGATTCGCAAAGATACCGGCTGTCGACTGAGAGGCTCTCCAAGCGTCTTCAAGTATGCCTCAATGACCGCAAGCCATCAGATGACTTTCTGGTGGCATAGGCTTGAAGGCAGTGCCAAGCCATGCCGTGGAAACCAGGCCTGGTCGACACACACCACTGCTACCCAGTGGCGGGAGACCACGGACAATGCCGGCAGCGCTGAGCAAGCCGAAAGCGTCGGAACGTGCATGACTTGGGGTAAGGCATGGTCCAAGGACACGGGAAGAGCTACCCCCCAGTGTCCAACAAGCAGAATGCGTCTGGCTATGATTGGGCAACTCCGCAGGCAAGAGAAAGAGGGTCGATGAGCTTATTTCCCACTCTCGGGGCGACGTTGGACAGCGAAGGTTACTCACCGCCCTGCTTCTGCACACCCTGTAAGTTGGCAGCAATCGATATGGAATCAGTCTTTTGCCCTTTACTACGGCGAGGCGCTCGTTTACCATCTGCAGCTTTTTCCGACGACCTAGGTCCTAGGCGGCAGTTCCCTCACAAGAAGACCGGCACTACCGTGGTGGTACTTACGATCCCCATGGGACGTGGTGCCGCCAGGTGGCGCGAGCATATGAGCTGACGAGAGAGCCCAGGCTTGAAAAAAAGCGATGAGAGACACCACTTGGCTGTGGGATGACCCGCCGGCTGATGCCAGTTTGAGTAGGTGGCACATGATCACAATCTGCCAGCTGCGTTCTGGCCGAGAGCACACCGAATCCAGGTTGACTTGCTGACCTGGCCCCAAAGCTAGAGGGCGAGACACGAAGCCTCACCGCCAATTGCCATGATAGGTCAAGCACACGAAGGTAGAGGAATCTGACCAGTTCTAGGCAGGATGCCCAAATCCACAAGACTGGCTCCAACCCGGAACCGACAGCAAGCCCCCACCCGCCGGGGGGCATCCGTCGCTCCACACGCCATTTTCGCAGCCTCCGCTTCTGCACGCCCCGTCGGGGATGCTTGTCTGGACGACAGCGATGTTTCATGTCGTGCCGCCGGCAGGGCAACAACCGTAGCAAACAATCAAGGCAACTCCGAGCTCTCCCGGCAGGGCTGCAGGGTGCTTTCTTGCCACTCAGGTCGCCTTGCGCAAGCCCGTTGCTGCCCGCCGTCTCTCGTGCTGGTTGTCACGATGGATCTGATGGCTCAGACAGGTCCGGGCGACGGCGGACGTGTCGCTGCTTCGCACGCCCCCGTAAGCTCTGCACCCAGGTTCAGCGCGCCCGTGCGCCCGCCGCCGGGAAAGCGCTGCGGACACGGACAAGGAGTCGCAGCAGCAAACCGTCGTGTCGCAAAGAAAATCTCCGATGCCTCATGCCTCAGGACGTTGGGCACTCCCGAGCACCCCTGTCACCTGCGCCCCACCCACGCCATTGGGTGAACCAGACTGTCGGGTCGAGGTGCGGGGGCGTTTGAAATTGCGAGCGCAGGGCAGGCGCTTTAGTCACCGGGCGGTACTCCGTGCTCGCACTGGGACGTTTTGCCACGACGCCCCGTTGCCCGGAAGCGCTTCTAAGCAGCGCCGACGGGGCTCCGCCTCACGAGAACGAGTATTGGGTTTTGATCTCGCCATCTTTTGGTTTCGGCCCGTTCCCTATAGTACAAGCGCAGTACGCAAACGTAATACACAAACACCCACTCCCCACCGGAAAAGCAACCAAGTCATTTCTTTCCTCGTGACAAACCGTCAGAGGGGAAGAGGCCCCTCGTTTCATCCTGGTTCATTCTGATGCCTGTTTTTGACCTTTTCATCATGCGACCACGCGCGGCTTGTCGTAATAGTATGCAGTATGTGAGACTCGCGACCAACTCAACTACCCAGCCTCTCACCCCCACGCGCATACACTGTCGGGCGTCTGCGCTCGCCATCGCCCGACGGCCACAATCTACCACTCGTACTCGCCAGTGGCCTTGTGAAAGACGTACTCCTTTCCATTAACGGTGAGCACGCCGTCCTTCAGCGTGCATTTCCTGCAGGGACGACTGGGTTAGCTGTTGGCTCATAAATAGGGGGTCAAAGACGGGGAGTGTGAAAGAGGGGAGGGCGCGCGCGCGCGCGCTGTGGTTAAGGATTCACAGCGTACCACTTGTTCTTGACGCGCTGGACCTTGTCGTACATGCACAGCATGATGTGACCCAGGCCCTCATCATCGACCTCGTCGTCGTCGCGATCCTCCTCGGGATCGTCGAGGTCCGAGTTGATGGCGTCTTCATCATCAATGTCATCGTCGTCTTCGTTTCCGCCGTCAAATGCGGCTACGCCCTTGCCCTTGCCTCGCTTGGCGGGCGCGGTGCGGTGCTTGGTAGCCTCCTTCAGCGGCAACATCAGGCCGCCGCCCTCCATGGCCTTGGCCTTGGCGGCGATTTGCTCATGCAGCATGCGGTCGATTTCAACCCTTCCCAGCTCGTGGACGTTTCCTGTGGCGCCACGCTGGAGAAGGACGCCTTCAAAGTCGTCCTCGCCGTCGCCGGCTCCGTCAGTCTGCCCGTTGCTGGTGTGGTTGGCCGCGTGCGCGCCAGCAGAAGGCTGCTGCTGCTGGGCCGTGGCGTTGGCCGTTGGCTCGCCTTGATTCCCAGCCTGTCCCGGTTGCTGCTGGCCCATGCGGTCCTGGATGGCATTGATGGAGCCGGCGGCCCTCACCCCGTATTGGAGCTGGAGTTGCTGCGCAGCTCTATTTGCCGCGACACTGGTTTTGTTTTCGGCACCATTGAAGTTGGGAAACGGAGCCATGGCATTGGTCAGCGAACCTGGCTCCGGCTTGATGTTTTCCTGCTTCACGAAGCCGGGCTCTTGCTTGGTGCCATTCTGCGCCGGTGCGTCGCCAACATTCGGAAGGGACAGCTGCGGCGAGAAACGGGCCTGAGTATGAGTCTGGCTCGCAGGTCCTGGTGCCGCCGGAGCAGCCTGGGCAGGTGGCGGGGGGTCAGGCTTGGGATCCCAAGGGAAGCGAGCCACATCGAGCTGAGAGAGCTTTTGCTGCCATCCCTACGAAGGTTGCGTTAGCCAGCCAGTCGGGTGACGGGTTCGAGTAAGTCGAGGCGACGACACTGGTGAAAGGGGATGGAAAGGGGGGGCCAGCTGTATGGGCAACACGTGACCCAAGGCAGCCGTGCCAATCAGACGCCGAGGCTGCCCGGAGCAAGGCAGTGCAGCGCAGGGGGCTCGGACATAAAAAGGCCCAGATAAACGCCCGCCCTCGCTGCGCCAGACCGACGCTCTCCACCTCCAGCAACGCCGCCTCCTCCCCATCATCACCGCAGGGAGCGCTTGCGCCTCGCCCAGGCGCCAGCATTCGGCCATGTCGTAAAGGTGCTCGCCGTCTCGACTCTAGCCAAGTGCAACAGAGCGCTGGGCAGCCAGGCGGCCAACCAGAGCGCTGGGGACAGCGATTGCTCTCGCGCGCTCGACACGGTGGTTGCGTGCCTCGGGTGGTGGTGGTAGCGACCGACAGAGGGGACCTACCTGTCGCAGCTCCTCCAGCACAGACTCTTCCACGCCGCTCTCCTCGAAATCGACTCGCGAGCTATTAATCACCTCCTCGATGATGGACTGGTAGACGTTGCCCACGGCCTGGTTCGACATGATGGCGAGCCGCTCCGCGCACGTCTCGGCTCAATCGGTCGTCGTCGGGCTGCCCACAGCTCGTCGCCTCACGCCCGCTCGTGCTTGTCGCGCCGCAGCCAATGTGCCCTCGCTGCCCCCCCGAAAATCCCCTTGGTTGCCTTGGCCGGCGTGGATACACGGTCCAGTGCCCGCGCAGTCTCGCAGAGGCGGCCGCGGATGACGTTTGCAGGGCCGCTGACGCTGTCGAGTCGTACACACAAGCCTGCCTGTCTGGCGGCTCGGAGCGCGGCGCGGCGGAACGAGGTGCCCGCACGTAAACCAGCTCTTGGTGAAGCTATTCGTTATGCTAGCGATATTCTCTCGCGTTCCCAGGGCGACCGTTTCGTGCAGCCAGTCTCGTCGTGGGTTGGCTTCGTGATGTGCAGTGGTGAGAGTTGCCTGCGCTAAGTGGATTTCGCCTTGTAAATCACCGCCGCCCGGTGCTCTCGCTTAGTAATAATCCTCGAGCGGTCCTCTGCCAGGCTGCCGCCAACTGTAAATCGCCAGTGTTACAATGATGCTTCGTCACTCTTCGTATATGCCGGCGGCATTTCATCAATGGTCAGCGAATTGCGAATCGACTTTCCCATCACAGTGGGTTGTCCGGGGCTATTTAATCCTCGAGGAGAAGCTTTGTTAGGCCACTAGCGTGTCCACGACGAGGCTACCAAGTACACACGCACCCCCTCCGTCTTGTCTGGGTAACGCGACATCTGACATCAACAAAGCAGCGCTCACATGTCAGCATGGCAAGCATCACTGCAACAGAGTTCGCGCTTGGTTAAAATAACCGCGCGCCCATTATTTCATATGGCACCTTACTCCTTCAAGTACTATGGACTATCCATTCCCCCTACTCTGTATAACATATTTCCTAGCCGACCAAAGGGTCCCCGTGTCGTGCCGTCGTGGCCTCTGTTCAGACTGTCCCATTTTGTTCGTTCAGCGTGGAGAAGCACTTTCGTACCACGTGCGAAAAAGAGTACGCATAAACTCCCAAGCGCCGTGCTCAGAATTCACCGCTCCGTGAGATCGAGGTGCAAATGAAACGGTCCATACCTACCGTTGACGAGTTGGTACGACACACGTCTATCGGATGGTCATCTGCTTGACCATGTCGGCCTTGCCAGAAGCCCCGGCACCGATGATGCCACCGGCCGCTCCAGCCTTCTTCTCGAAGACCTTCCAGAACTTCAAGCTCTCATCAGCAGCTGCAAGCTTTGTTAGTGTCTAGTAATCTGACGCTGAACAGTAGTAACCCACCAGCTGTAGCCAGCATCTGGCCGTCGGGGCTAAGGCAGCTGTGCAGCACTCGGCTCTCGTGGGCCGGTATCTCAACGTTGCGGACGAGGGTCGGGTAGCTCCAGATGCTGAGCGCGTTGTCGGGGAAGCCGCTCGAGCTGACAATCTCGCGGTAGTGGGGGCTCCAGCGAAGGGAAGTAACCTGCGAGCCAGTGTCGATGCTGTTGACGCGGGCACCAGAGGTGGAGTTCCAGAAGTGGATGTGGCGGTCATAAGAGCCACCCCCAGTCGCCAGCAGGTTCATGTTCCAGGGGCACCAGGCGAGAGCCTTGACAGCGGCCTTGTGGTTCGTCTTGGTGAACTTGGGAACCGACAGGGAGCGGGCGTCCCAGATGGAGACCAGGTTGTCGTTGCCGCCAGTAGCAAGCTGCGCACCGTCTGATCGCCACTCCAGGCCGCAGACCTCGGAGGTGTGGGAAACGAGCTCGGCGACCTTGTGCTCAGCGACGCGGACGTCATGGTTGAAGACGAGGCCGCTCCGGGCGCCAGTGGACAGCAGGTGCTTGTTCCAGCCCATGACACCGACACGGGTATCGTGGCCAAACATGCTGCGGATCTTCTGGCCCTCGGCAACGTCCCAGATCTGAACCTCACCGGTGCCCATACCAACGCCGACGTAAGCTCCGTCATTCGACCACTTGACGCTGCTGACGTAGGTATCCGCGGGGCTCTCAAGCAAGCAACTGACGCTGCCCTCGTCCGCAGACCAGACGTAGACGCTGCGCTCCAGACCGATAGCAACCTGGTTGCCGGAGCTCCAGTCGAGCAGGTTGAGGTAGTAGTCGTCGATGAGGCCTGGAGCATCAAGGACACGCTCGGGGGCGGTGGCGATGCGCCGACGCAGCTGAGCAGAGCTGGTGCTGACGGACTTGAGCGGTCTGTTGTACTGCTGGCGAAGATCAATGGGCTTGGACGACTCGGGGGCCGCAGGCTTGAACTCGAGAATCCGCGTGTTCAGTTTGACGCCGCAGGCGTTGGCCAGAGAGTCCTGGTAGGCAACCGTGTTGGGGGATGGCCGGGAGTAGTTGTCAGCCTCGTCGTCGTCGTCGTTGATGTTCAGGCTCTCGAGCGCTGCAGCGGCATCATCGGCCGCAGACGACAGCACCGATGAGCTCTCGGTGTTGCTGCTCCTAGGTCGTTGCCGGTCATTGGAGCTCAGCTTGCTTGAGCCAGCGTTGGAGATGGCGGAGCTGGCACCGCGGTTGGGGATGAAACGGTCGCCGCCGTAGTTGACCGTAGTCTTGGTCGACTTTTGTCGGAGCGGCGCCTTCTTGGACTTGGAGCTAGCGGGGGTCTTGCCGGTCCCAACGAGGGTGAAGTCGGACACGCCCAACTCGAGAGCCTTGCGGGGCGTCTGGACGCCACGGGCGATGTTGGACTTGGGCGACTCACGGTGGGAGGGCTTGGAGGCAGATCGGGAGAGATGTGCCATGAGGTTTCCACCGTATGTGGACTTGGAGGATGCGCGGCGGTCATTGCTGGAACGTCCCTCGGGGGTACAGGGAGACGAGTTCAGGTTGACAGGGACGGTGGTGGTTGAAGCCTGCCGGGGCGAAGGGGTGAGAGGCATCCGTCCGCCGGCGGTACGAGAGGAGAACAAGCCCTTGTGGGACTTGAGGGGGGTTGATACTGATGCCGTGGCCATGATGACTGACTCTGATGTGTATCAACTATGTGGGGATCTCCAACGAGAAGCAACTGAATGCGTCGACAGAGGATCGAAGCTTCAATGGTTATCGAACGAGTTCCAAGACACTCTAGCTAAAGGTTCCTGGTGGTTAGTATATCCGTATTTGTGCGCAGTGTTCGATAAGTCGAAGGTGCCTTCACGTAGACGGCGAAGTCGGAGGGGCGATCAGATGGCTGCGAGGAGCGATGAGATCTTGTGGACTTGTAGGTTGGTCTTGTGAAGGCGCTTGGGAGAGTTTGGCAAAGCGTGAGCTCTGCGAGTGCGGGAGCAAGATGGAGAGGGAGGGGAGCGGGTCGAAGAAAGTGGTTTATGGGGGAGAGAACGAGAGGAAGACGATGCTCATTCACGGTTTCCTTTTATTTATTTTCGGCCCCACCAAGCTTCTGACTAGGCAACGGCTTTTGGTGGGGACGAATCCGGAAAATATAGACGCCGACTCCGTGCAGCGGCCGCGGCGCTAATCCCATTACGGGCACTGCCCCCTGCATTGGCCCCAGAAAAGTCTGCAGGGGGCGAGCAATTTGCCCGGACCAGCCCCAGATTAAACGGCGTTTGTCGACATCAGCCAAGTCGTTTCCATCCGCCTCCAGAGACCCATTGCCGTCGCCCGCAGCGCAGCTGCTGCCTCTCTCTGCCCCTCGCTCCCAACGATCTCGGTCGCCTCATCGCCAGCCGGCTCCGTCCATCAGCGCCTCGGAGACATGACCTCGTAGCGTCTCTTCGGTCACCATGGCGCAGCCTTCGACTCCCAGCCAACAGCTGCCAGCGCCGTCGGCGAGTACAAGCATCTTTGGCGGCCCGGCGACCCATGTCGCGACCCCGGCCCAGCTGCAATCGGGTTCCGGCCTCACGAGCCAGACTTCATCCAGCTCTGTCAGCAACGTGGTTCCAACCCCGACCTCAGCCGCTTCGTCGTCCAACACTTACATCATGCCCAACTCCCCCACCAAGACTCGTCCAGTGGCAGACGGCTATCGCCCCAAGATCACCCGCACCTTGGGCCAGCGGCCGGCATGTCTGGTGAACGCCTCGGTGACTTATTGCGGCAACAACCAGATATTCGCCTTTGGGGGGTTCGACCAATACACCGACGAGGTTTACAACCACGTCTTGCGGCTCGACCTCGCTAGCCATCAGTGGAGCTTGGTGGACAACTATGGAGACATACCGGGCGTACGAATGGGTACGGCATGGACGCGGCTGCTACGGCATCATCGTTGCTGACTTGGACGCAGGCCACACGGCTACTCTATACCACGGAGACAAGCTGTTGGTGTTTGGGGGCGAAAACGAGCACCGCACGTACCTCTCCGACCTCATTGTCTTTGACCTCAAGACCGCGCACTGGACCCAGCCGCAGGTCTCCGGTCCGATTCCGAAAGGTCGAGCCCGACACGCTGCTGTCCTGCACGAAGACAAGCTGTTCATCATCGGGGGGATAACCGGCCAGAACAATTATGTGTTGGACGACATATGCTACCTCGACCTGCGGACCTTCACCTGGTCCAAGGCTTGGCGCTTTGTCGGCCGGTTTGACCACTCGGCATATATCTGGGGCGACCGAGTATGGGTGTTTGGCGGCCTCAGTGAGGACATGGACAAGATCAGCGATATGTGGTGGCTAGACCTGAAGGGCAGTCCCGAGTTCGACTCTCGCCCGCACTTTGGTGTCTTCGACCGCCACTCTGTCACCAGCAGGGCTAGCGGCTCGCCTCGACCTCCATATACCATGGCTCCCGCTCCGGCCGTGGGGGCCTCTGGATATGCTGCGAATTCCCGGACTGCGCAGGTGAACCCCCCTTCATTTCAGCTCAAGACTTACGCCCCGATGGCGCCTGGGTCCATCTCTTCCTTGAAGTTCATATCTGGAGCCACGACCCCATCCCAAGGCTCCGGCATCCACTATCACGCATACTCGTCGGGTACACTGCTCGACTTTGTGACCCCTGCAGCGACCATCTCGCCGAGGGAATGCTCCCTCTCCGCACTGGACTTGGGAACACTCCGTTGGCAGAAGCTGGCCGAGGGCCGTGAGATTTTCAAGACAGGTTACAGATGGCATTACTGCACCATGAATGAGGACGGCACCAAGGCATGGCTCCTTGGCTGCCCAACTGATCCGGCTGCGACCGACCTCGGCCCCAACGGTTATGAGGAGTATCTCAGGTAAGGCAGGGAGACGCCGTCGTCTGCATACTTGCCAGTGCTAAATGAACTGTGCAGCGACATCATGGAGATTGACCTTAGACGATACGGATTTCTCGGCAACAACATGGCGCCGGAGCCGCGCATCGAATCGAGGCCCTCTTCCACTGCCCGGGTGGTGGATTCTCCATCCAAAGGCCTCGGAGCCGATCTTGCCAAGCTCTTCAACCAGCCTCCGGAGGCTGGCAGCGGCACAGACTTTGTCATCACTGCGCTGGCTGAGGACTACGAAGAGGATGATGCCCTTAGCTCGGGCTTGATTCGAGCTGGCGAGATGGCCCGCGGCCAGACGTGGCTTGCTGCTGACGCTCCCACCTCACAGCCGATACACGTGCACAAACTCATCCTCCAGGCTCGATGGCCGCACTTTGCCCGTCTGTACAACTCCCAGATGGTAGAGTTCCAGACCAAGAAGATGCACATCCCAGAGCCGTATTCCGTGGTCAAGGCGTTCCTGCTGTACCTGTACACGGATAGCATCCGCGGGACCGTCGAGCCCGACAGCGATGCGACCACGGACCTGTCGGACGTGGCGGGCCTGCTCGTCATGTCCAACATCTACAACATCCCCCACCTGCGCCTCCTGTGCGTGAACCGGCTGGCTAAGGAGCTCGACGTCGACCACGCTTGCGTCATCTGGTACTGCGCCGGCCTCGCCAGCGAGGAGTGGCTCCGCAAGCGCGCGGCCACGTTCTGCATGACCCACTGGGGCCGCATCGTCCGCACGCAGGGCTTCCTCCGCCTGCCGCGCAGCGCCCTCGTCGAGCTCTCGCAGGAGATTGACATGGAGGGCCGCGTCGTTGCCGGCGAGGAGCTCGAGTGGGGTGGCATGTCGGGACGGTATGGCGACATGGGCCACAGCGCGAGGAAGGAGAGTATCAGCAGCAATCAGACTCAGATACTCGACTCCGAGGCTGACGACGACGACGGGATGGAGCTGAACTGATGTCCCCTTTTGATGTCCCCTTTGATGACGCACTACGAATCATGAATACGTACCCCGGCAGGGGCTGGGCGGTGGGCTGGCTTCCTTGGGCTTTTGTTTTGCTGCCTCCATCCGTTCGCTTGCTGCATCGCACGGCGTTGGCTGGCCCCGTGTTGTCATCTATTTCTTGCATCGAGTCACCATACGGCGTTGTAGCTACGTCGAGCTCCAATAGACGGATAGCTGGTCCTCCGTCTCCGCCTCGCGAAACAAGCATCAGCCGTGCCGTGCCGACGCCCGCCGACGTCACTGACGCGATCGGCAGTCCTGTGAACCGCTCCGGTGATGGCAAAGACACGGGATCCACACGACCAAGCACACAGAGTAGGCAGGTGGTTTGGGACTGAAAGGCAGGTGGTTTGGGACTGAAAGCCAGGGCGAAGCCGGTGACAGCATCCATTCTATTAATCGACGCGGGAAAAAGCAGCAAGCCCTTCCCTTTCTCTATGGCCATGAACTTTTCGAAAACAAAATACCAACGTAAATCGCGTCCCGCTCATCCCATTCCATTCTGCCCAACACGTATATCAAAGTGGCCAAAACGTGACTGGGGCTTCCTCGAGTTAGAAAGCCAGCCAGGAAACGCAAAAGGATACCAGACATGGGGTAGGTAGGGCAAGAAAAGCAACGAGGACAAGGGCGGGACATATGCCAGCAGCACATGCGCAAACCCACTCGAAAGAGTCATGAAAAACCAAAACGTTTTCCCCTATACTGCCTTTTCTCCAAAACTCATACAATCAAAAGCCAAAACAGTTGCAAGCGCGAGGCGGCGACGTCTAGTTGCCGTCCATGCATGAGCCTTGCTGCTCAGACACACAAAAGATTGCCCCCTTGGCCGGCCATTGGCCGTCTTGAGGTTCTGCGCCGTTGCGAGAAGAGATCATCGCTGCCGGTCGCTCTCCGGAGTAAGAAGGGGGGGGGTGGGACGCAAAACCACTCCGCAAACACGCCATCAACAGGTTCGACGACGGTCCGCCAGGCTTGTCTGCCAACAATGCGGGGAAGGACCGACGAATCATCGACAATTGCGTGGTGTCGGAGGCATCTATTCCAGGCGACGCGGGGGTATATGTAGAGCGGCGACGCGAGAGGGGGGTGATGGGCACCAAAGTTTCAAATATGAGAGAAGTGGGCCATGCTGGGCCATGTCGATCAAGGGCCATTCTTTTCCAGAAAATCCGAAGCAAAAACGCCGTCGCGATGCGCCAGGGGCCAAGAGGCCACCGAAGGACAAGATGGGACTGTTGGAAGGGAAGGAGACAGCAGGTAACACAGAATCGAAACGGTGTATCGGTGTTTGGCTTGGGACCCAGATGCCAGCAAATCGTTGCCAGAAACTCGGTCGGCATATCGAATTGGCCCAAGACGTCAACAGTCGTTTGGAGTACGGTTGACCAACAGAGAGTGGTTGGCACGCGGCCAACTCGACTTCTTATTGCTGCTGCATCCCTTGATCCTCGGTCACTCCGGGCAAGCTCAAGCCAGCCGCTAGAGCCTGCATCTTGAACTCCTGGTTGCACGGCAGAGAGTGTGACTTATGCTGCAAATGCCGATTAGGCGCCGCATCTCGACTCAAATGGGGGCGAGCATCGACTTACGTATTTGAG
Organism: Tolypocladium guangdongense; assembly: GCA_022114105.1. Taxonomy (NCBI): domain Eukaryota; kingdom Fungi; phylum Ascomycota; class Sordariomycetes; order Hypocreales; family Ophiocordycipitaceae; genus Tolypocladium; species Tolypocladium guangdongense. Next base: position 6,476,115 of record NRQP01000002.1, read on the forward strand.
GCCGTTCAGGTTCTTGTAACGTTTGCCGCACGTGTCGCAGTTGAAGGGCTTCTCCTTTTCCATACCTAGAGTGCCGGGGTAAGGAGCACTGGTCTCTGGGTTCACAATGGAAAATGTTCCGTCGCCGTTCTCATGAAGTTGCTGCGTCTGGTGGCCATGTGCCTTGTGGTATCTAAGCTGCGTCAGCATGTGTCCAGACGAAGAGTTGGTCCATGCCGGCGGATCTTACTTCAGGCCATTCTGGTTCTTGTAAGCCTTCTCACACCCAATTACGGGGCACTTGAACGGTTTGTGCTCTTCGGGCATCATCATCGTGTGGAGGCGTTGCAGGAGCGCCTTGTTAGCCTCGGTATTGGCAAACTGGCCATGTTGCAGGCCAAGCGACGCAAGCTGTTGTTGGATCGTTCGGTTGCCGGGAGGGAACGCGCCGTTGGGGCTGAACAAGTGCTTTCCAGGGTCATCAATGCAGAAGTTGGATTCGCTGTTCCCGTTTGCAAAGTTGCCGCCGCCGATATCCGTCGTGTTGGCGCCTCCCATTGGCATACCCGGCAGGTCCTCGTCCATACCGCCCATTGTGACGGCCTGCTGGCTCTGCTGCGGCAGCTGCTGTTGAGTCGCAAGCGTCGGGGTGTTGACGGATGAGACGGTGGGGTTGTGCTGAAGTCCAAAGCTGGCTGCTGCCGGCGTAGGCGGCTGTGAGGTACGAAGGCCCTGTGTGAGACCCGAGGTGTTCATGTTGAGTTGGGGCCGCTGTTGCTGGCCGAACATCTGCCTAGTCTGGTGCATCTTGTTGCTGTCATCGAGCTCCATCGTGCCGATGGCATCATCCATCTCCATCTCCCCGACGGTTTCCATGTCGTCGTTCATGTTGGTCGCCAGCACGGGGTTCATCTGGCCGCCGTTACCGACGGTGTTCTGCGCACCGGCCATCTGGAAGCCCGAACTTGGCGAACGTTGCTGGCCGGACGGCTGCGTGTCGATCTGCCCGGGAGTCGGGGTGGTCCGCGAGCTGGACATGGTGGGTGCGCCTTGCATCCCGACCTGGCCGAACTGGGAGAAGGCATTATTCCGCGAGTTGTTCGGGCTCGGCTGCGTATGCGCTTCTTCGTAGTGCTGGAGCAGGTCATGCAGGTTGGGAAGAATCTTGCCGCAGCATGTGAAGTCTCGCATGAAGTTGGCCTCAAGCTTGGGCAGATACGAGGACGAGTGGAAAGACGACGACTGAGGGGCGCCGAAGGGGGAAGGCGAGGTGCCTTGCATCATGATACTGCGACGCGGAAGAGTCAGTATGACGGGGAATTACCCATAAGCGGGCTTGTCGCATCGTGTCGCGTCACATCGCAATCGCGACGGTGATAAGACAATGATGGAAGGGAGATGAGGGGAGCGCGCGGGGCGGCATCTTGAAATGTCTCGCCCGATGTAGAAGCGAGGGGACGACAGAGGCACTGCCGAGGACGCGCGCAGGGCATCAGGAGAGAGGGCTAGGGGCCCGAAATGGCCGCGGCCGACTTACTCGTCTCTAACGAAGCTGCCAAAGGACATGCCTCCCCAGCTCACGCCGCCCATGAGGCTTCCGGCCAGCGACTCTCTTCGGTTGCGGTTGACATTTTCGCGGTTCTGGTTGTTCATGGAGATGGGCTTGGGTCCGGCGCTCACAAACGAGTCGTGCCGGCTGCGGCCCATGCCGTTGACGTCGAGAGCGCCGGTGGTCATGCCGGCGATGTCGCAGTCGGCGAGGTCGACGTCGGAGAAGGCAAAGGGATTGCTGGCGTTGAGCGACGACGAGCGGGCTTCGTCGCGCGGCGGTGTGGCGATGGAAATGGGCCTGGACGGGCGGATGGCGGTCGCAGGAGCCGTGGCAGTGGTGCTCGCGCTCTTGGAGGATCGCGGGAAGAAGAGATCAGGGGGCGTAGCCGGCTGCGGCGACGGCGAGTGTGTCAGCGACGCAGTTGAGTTGATGAGCGAGGCAGGAGAGTCGGATGCGGGAGCAGAGGCAGCGGCAGAGGCGGCGGAGGAACAGGCAGCGATGGCGGCGGCGCTGGCGCTTTTGGTGGTGCTGGCCCAGGCGGTGGCGCTGGAGCTGGCGTGGTTCGCGCTGGGGCCCAGCTTATTGGCGCTGGCGCTGGGGCCGGTGGCGGCGGTGCTGCTCCAGCGCTGGTGGTGCTCCTGTTCGCTGTGCTCAGCGCTCTGAAACCACTTGAGCGCGCTCCGCATCCTCAGAACTGACGTGGTTCACGGGCTGCAGCTGCAGATGCGGGCAGAACGCCTGGGGACGAAACGACTGTTTGGCGACGGCGCGGCGGCCTGGCCCTAGAGCCGACGGCTTCTGGTTTCGCCTGTTCGTCTCCCGTCTGGCTGCTGTCGGAAAGGGGCGCTGTCGCGGGGAGACGCGACAGACTGTGCGCGGTGCTGCTGCGTGTAAGGATGAAGACGGCCAGCGGGCAGAACGAGGGGAACGAGATGATAGTCGCAGTACCCAAAAGACGAGAGCCGAGCAGCCTGCCTTTATGAATGCTGATAAGGCTGCAAGGCGCTCCCACAGACTAAGGGTGTGCTATGCTCAACGCAGGCCGTCCGTACGGACTTACTGTCTGCCCTTCAATAAGGTTCTCACGTCCAACGTGTCGTCCAGGTGGCGCCGTCGGCAGGCAGTCGAGTGACGCGCCGTGTGAGTCTTGTCGTCGGAGCTGGCTGCAGATGGACGTCGCTAGTCGATGAGGCGGCAGGCGTCGGGGGCGACGGTGTAAGTCGGTTGGGCGTCGCTCTTTGGATCGGGTGCCACGCAGATGCACAGGCACATGCGCAAGTGTGGGCAGAGCTAGCTCGTAAGTGTGCGGCGGACACACTGCTGAGCGACGGGCCAGTGGGCTCTCGATGGCGGGCACACGGGAGCGAGCGAGCGAGTCAGGGTGGGTCGTCGAGCCTCGAAGGCAGCCGGGAGGTGAGTGCCGTGTGTATCGTCGAGCGACGCACATGTGACGAAGGCCTTCGTATCCGGAGACGGGGAACAGGCGAGGCGTCCGGCGCATCAACCCCAGCCGGTGCAGGATGAGGGTGAGGGTGACTGGCGGCCAAAGCTCGCCTGTCAGCGATGGATGCTGAGATGCCAGAAAGCCAAGGCCGGGATGTCGGACGCACGGATTGGGAATGCCACCCCAGTCGCGAAGAAGCCCGCCACAGGCCGTCGAATGATATGCGCGAAATGACGGACTGAGTGGTGAGCTCGGGCTTCCGTTTGCTGGCATGTACCTGGTGGCGAAGCTCCTGGAGATGAGTCCGGGGAACAATGACGTGCCGCTCTGCGCGGTTCGCAGCTCTTCGTCCCTTGACAGATGAGAGTTCAAACTGTCTGGCCCAAGGTTTACTAGTACCGCGCGCGTCTTCACGTGGCTCAGAGCCGTGGCAGCCTTGGAACTCGGGCAGGAACTCGGGCATCGTGGTGCGCAGCTGGCGTCATTTTGACCTTCACCCCCACGCCGCACTATTGACTGCGCATCGAGTATGGATCTGCCCTTCACCAGCACATCTCCTCTTATCACCCGTCGACGCCCTCATCGCGATCCGGGCACCACCAGATCCGTCCCAAAATCTACAAGTGGTCACGCTAGAGCACCGAGCGGCTGCCAAAGCCCTTGCTGACCGCCGCATTGACTCATGGAATGACGGCCCGAACGCTAGTAATCCGATGGCCACCGCCAGATCTGTGAAGCGGACAGCAGTATTCCGGTCCATCAGGTTAATGGAAGACGACCAGTTGCTAGGACTACAGGGGCGGCTAGCTTACAGATCATTGGCCGCTGTCACGTCGCGGCAACGCGACACAGCCACAGGGCGGCTGGCTCTGCACTGTCGCGATGGGGTTGCATCCTTGCTGTTTGACATTGTTCGGAGAGCATGTCGCCAGGGCCCTGAGGCATATTCCGCTGCTGTTCCGTCTTACGGGCATTATACGCATTATACTTGTACGAACGCTTTGGCATCCCTGTAAAGGATCTCCTGCCAGGCTGTCGCTTTTCATGGCCAGTCACATAGTGGACCCCTATCCCCTAGTATGAGCTAGTGCGGCCCCTCTGCCTCCCTTTCGTCGAAGCCTTGCAGCAATTGGCTGTCTGAGTCATACCCCTACACTGGTTCCAGAGCGCCAGAACGACCAACCTGGACTCTCTCAAGCCTTGCTTGGTAGGCAACAGGGACGGTGTTTCCTGCGCTCCGTGCCACCGTCGACTCCACCCGAGGCATTGTGATCGGATGCGCCGACAATGCACTTCAGGGGCCATAGGTTCCGGAGCTGGAGACGCTTGGTCCTGCGAGCGCATGCCGGTCGGGTTCCTCCAGCCGCGCTCCCTGCACCATGGCCGTCTCCGGTCTGAGCCGAGCCGATGACGGCTTCATCTTCTCCTTCGACCGTCCCTGCGCATAGTAGTTGGTATTACCCGGGTTCTATGACTGCCAAAGAGGATATGACAGACGGCGTTGTCTGTTTCCAGTACAGCAAGCAAAGACATGCTCCAAGCCCGGCGCCAAAAACGCCACGCCCCCGTCATGGCCTCGCTCGCTCCCAGCAGGAATAGTCGTTTGATTTGCCTCCTTGGACGGCAAGTGGGCTGTTCTGGCGGACCCTTTCACGTGGAGTCCTCATGGAACGAATGGATGCGTTCCACGGCTTCGCTGACAGGGCCGCCACGCCACCTGGATTGGCGCTGAGTGGGCTTCATGTCGTAATATCTGGCCCGACAGGAGATACTCGAGGCTGTCGCGTGGACACTGCTTGATTCCACCGGGCGCCCCAGGCTCATGGCTTCCATGGCTGCTCTCCTAGATGCCCATGTCGGCATCGCAGCGACAACTGCCGGCTTGAGGCACACCAACGGCGCAGCGCCTTGAGTGGGCAACTGGACATGGTATCGCTTCCCGAACGCAGTAACACACAAAGGCGCACAAAAGTGCCGCCAGCTCCTGCCAGACTCGTTTGCCCGCGGCTACGTATTCGCATTTTGGATGCAAGACACAAAGCTGCCCACTCGACTTCGGGTTGTCAAGGCCGATCGGCGTCGCCTGTTTCAAGCGCCGCACGCGACGCCTGAGCTGTATTGCATGCCTGCCACGTTGCACTCGTCATAAACGGCTTGGCCACGGCTTGGCCGAACGATATTTTTAGAAGCAGCTTGGGCCCTGTGCCGGCCAACAAGTGGCGGCTCCCAGAGACGGCCAACAATAACGACGCATTGTCGCCTGGATAATCACGGGCCGCATGCTGTCTCCTTGATCGCAGCCTGCCGGGCTTTTATTACCGCTCACAGCCAAAGGGACGGGAACTAACTGCACGCAATCAACAGTTCAATGCGGGGACAGCCATGCTTGTCACATGTATGTGATTTGAGGCACATGGAGAGATCCTCCTCGAGATTGCCTTCAGATCTGCAAATGGAGTTTCTGCAACGAGAGCGACATGCGAAGCGGTGTAGGGTAGCCTCCCTGTTGGAGCAGATATTATGCCACCTAGCCCCGTCAGCTCGGCTGGCCCGTCAGGGCCGGACTCGTACGAAGCACCCCTGAGTCGAGCCAACAGGCGGCCCGCGAGCGTCCGGCCGAGGTTCCGGCTCTGCATACGGGGCTGGTGACGATGGATCCCGCCAGTGTTATGTAGGACGGACGCGCCCTTTGCGAACTCCCATGCGCCGAGGAGCTCCAGGCGCTTCTTTGTGCCCAGCATTGCGCAGCCGAGCGCAGCAGGAACCTCGCTGTCGACTTGTGCTCGGGGAGCTGCGTATTGTTCGGCGCATGGCGTTTGGATGGAGAATGCTCGGGGCAGCCGCCAGCGGGGGCGATTCGGCCATGGCGTGGCCGGGGATTTCTCGGCTTTCGTCATGTGCGGAACGCCCCGGAGCCGGAAATGGCCCGACGTTTGACATCCATCACATTTCGTTGCGCGGAGCTGCAGTCGTGAGTTTATTATAACGCGCGGCGAGGTTGATCTTTGGCGCACGCTGCAGCATCTCATCCATTGCATCCGCTCCATTGACGAAACCGTATTGTTGAAGCTCCAGACGCCGGCTATTACCGCCCGCTGTCCCGTGACCGCGGCCACTCACCAGTGTCACCACAGTCGAGTGAGCTTCCTTGACCCGCACATCGCGACATCATCTCATCCATCCATCGGGCAGCACAAGCCGCACCTCGAATCGAGCCGACCCATCCAGAAGCGCCGTCGCCACCATGAAGATCCTCAGCAAGGAAGAGGAGGCGGCGCACTACAAGGTCGTCGTCAAGGGCGGCCTCATCGGTGGCACTGCCGGCCTGGCCCTCGGCCTCGGCGGCGTCCTCCTCGCCTCGCGCCGCTACCCGGCCTTCCGCAGCCTCACGCTGCCCTTCCGGACCTTCCTCGTCACCTCGACGGGCACCTTTGGCGCCATCGTCAACGCCGACCGCTACAGCACCCAGCTGCAGCGCTCGCACGACCCCATGTACGACTACCAGGACGCCAGCGCGCGTGCCGCCCAGATCATCCGCGACAACGAGAGCGCCTACCAGCGCTTCCTGGACTGGGGCCGCGAGAACCGCTACAGCATCGTCTTCGCCTCGTGGGTCGCCAGCATGGGCATCGCGCTCGCGATTGTCGGCCGCGCGCCCATGAGCACCTCGCAGAAGGTCGTCCAGGCCCGTGTCTACGCACAGGCCCTGACGCTCGCCGTGCTCGTCGTCTCGGCTGCCTTTGAGATGAACGACGCCAAGAAGGGCAGCGGCCGCTGGGAGACGGTCATGGTGCTGGACCCGAACGATCCCGAGCACAAGCACCTGATTGAGAAGAAGATTCACAAGGAGGAGTACGAGGGCCAGGACCTGTGGAAGGGTAAGTTTCGAGCGCCCCATGACACGGCAACGAGTTGGACCGTCAGGTGCTGACATTTCCTGCGTAGATATGGTCGAGGCCGAGGAGCGGCGGATGGCCGCCAGAAAGGCCAACGCCAACAAGGGTTAGATTCGGCCCCATAGAGTATCATGATGCGTCTCGCCATAAGCATCCGCGACACCCATCACATTAAAGCCAACCACACATCTCCTCTTTACCCATCCCAAAGGCATATCACACAGAGCTCTGGCGTTAGGGATCACTGTTTGGGAATGTACAAAAGCGGGCACGAATATTGTCACGCAGAGCTGTAGATCTTGTATGTATTACCACGCGACTTAAAATCATTAATCAAGTCGCTCGGTCCCGGGCTGCATAAAATGGGGCGTCTCTTTCCAAGGCTCATTCATCTCGTCATGCGTCAGACTCACGCGTCGGGTGGCAGCCCTCATACTTCAATAGTGAAGTGGCTGATTTGCGAGTAGTAGGCATGAACGGCCAGCTCCAAGATCAGCACGTCGCCAAATACCTCGCTCCCGTCGAAACCGCCCACCACCAACAGCCTGCTGTCATGTAGCACGGTGCCGTGATAGCCTCGTCCACTAGGGGCCTTGCCGTACACGTTGCGCTTATCCCACGCCATCGTCACCAGGTTGAGTAGGAGGACGTCGTTGCAGTACTCGCTGCCGTCGTGTCCACCGATGACGAAGAGATAGGACCCGACAATGGTGGCCGTGTGGGACAGGCGACGGAAGGTGACGGGGATGTTGACGGCCTTCCAGATGTGGGTATCGACGTCGTAGACCCAGACGTCGTCGAAGCATTCGCCGCCGTCGGAGCCCCCGAATATGATGAGCTTGCTGCCGACCATGTTGGCCGTGTGATAGCCTCGCGCCCTCGGCTTGGTTTCCTTGCCGCCCGGCGGCGTCTTCTCGGGCCTTGATACCAGCTTCCACGACATCTTGGTGGGATCGCTGACGTCGAGCCTCCAGATGTCGTTCAAGGCCCTCACCCCGTCGCCGCCTCCAAACACGTATATGCCGTTTTTGTAGAGGCAGGCCGTGTGCGCCCTGCGCTTGGACGGCACTTTGTCTCCCACGATGCGAGGCTTCGTCCACCGGAAGTTGACCGTGTCCAAGACATAGACGTCGTTGTAGTATGCCGGGCCATCACCACCGCCAAAGACGACGAGCTTCTTGCCCACCGCCGTGCAAGTCATGGCCCTCAGAGGCAGCGGTATCTCGCCGACCATGTGCGGCACCGACCAGTAGAAGGAGTCGGCGTCGAGAACGTACATGCTGTTGAAGCAGGCCCGCGAATCGCAGCCGCCAAACACGTAGACGTTGGAGCCAATGAGTGTCGTCGTGTGGGCTCGCAAGTTGGAATGCGGCGAGCCAGACACGAAGGCCTTCGACCAGTACATGCCCGACGCCGGCGCGGGCTCGACGTCCGGTGCATCTTTGGGGTCTTGAAGCGGGGGAAAGGGTATATGTTGGCCTCGCGGCGGACGCGTGACCTTGTTAGTCGTCTGCCGCGACGTTGCCGAGGCAGACAAGGTCCCGCGGTTGGCTACCGCCGAGGCCGATGGGGTAGACAGTCCCTGTTTCTGTTCCTTGTCATTTTCGTCGCGGGGGCCATCAGTAGCACCGCCGGAAGCCAGAGGCGGTTTTGGTGCCTGTCCGCATGCGGTAGAGGGTCTCGAGATCGAGGAGACATGCGACGCCGACTGGGATCGTTGGCGGATGGAGAGATCGGAAGGTTTGCGCCGCCGATCGTTTATGCTCTTGCTAGCCAGATGGCCCGGGGTATGGCTTCGAGGCAGCGGCTGGGGCTCGTCATCGGATTCGTCAGAGTCGTCGGGGCGGTCCGGCCTTTCGTCGGGGGCGTTTGGTGCTATCTTTTGCGACCGCACCGTCTTGATCTTGCCCGTCCTCGGCGACGACGACTTGGCCGATCTGTCGGCAGATTTGCCCGAGTCCGCCATGGTCTCACACGGCGCGATTCATTGCCTTTGCACGGGCGACGGACGAGGTTGTGACGCTATCTCGCGCTGCGGCGCGAGCAGGTAGAGAAGACGAGAGGAGAGGAGGTGTTGTCGGAGGCTCGAGGCATCTCGAGAGACCATCGCGATCCTAATGTATCGGGCGTTTGGACGTCTGGTGAGGGGGCCACTGGCTCCCCCGCAACCCCGCTACGGTATAGTTTTGGACCAAGCCGAAGGCTTCAGGTGGTCAGCTCAGTGCACGGGAACTATAGAACAGTTGCTGCGAGTCAATGCGCAGCTCAAGTCTCTGCAGAATGCGGCATCCAAGGGGCTATTTATTGATTGCGGCTTGTAATCGACCTGATCAGTTCAATTTGTCCCCTGGCACGGTGCAAAGACGTCACGTGCTCTTTCCAGACACAACACGCCCTGCCAACTAATAACTGTTCACGACCTGTAGTGCTGCCAGCAGGCTCCTTTCATAAACCACAGCTGTTGAAATTTCTGCCTCCACAGCGACCTTCGCCTCAACTCTTTCACATCAAGCCACGCGGTCAGGAAGTCTTTGTCTAGTCCTGTTGCAAGATGGTCTGAAGCATATTCCGTCTTCAGTTTCTATTGTAGCCGCCATCCGAGGCAGGCGGCGATATTCGAAGGGTTTCCTAATAGATCGACTTACCTCACGCGAGGCACGCCTCTCACTCGCTTTTCACACGAAGCCGCCAACACTCAGCCTCATCAAACGAACCAGAATACGTGGTGTCCTCCATCCACCATGGCCGAGAAATCTGACGCCAACATGACTGACGACCCCTCCGAGCAGGAGCGTGCTGTGCTCGCAAACGATGCTAACAACGTAGCCATTGCACCAGACTGCGAAGAACGAGCTGCGAAACGACTTAAGGTGGACGGTCCAGCCAAGTTCGAAGAGAGCAATGCCGTTGAAAAAATGGTGGACAGCCCGGCTAAGCCCGAAGAGAGCAATGCCGTTGAGAAAACGGTGCCCGCTGAGGTTCTTGACGACGCGCCAGCCAAGGGAGATGATGCGAAGAAGCCGGGCGTCATTGACAGCCGCGATCGTCGTAACGGGAATGCCCCCATCAAGAAAGAGTTAGATGGTCTCCCGAGCTTCCCGATAGCCCTTGACTGACCTTTCGCAAGATATCTCATCGAAGTTTCCGCATCGAAGAACTCATCCGAAGCTGTGGACGACGACGAAGCCGAAGGCAGAGGCGGCAACGCCAACGGTGAACCGCGGCGAGATGACAGAGACGCCGGTGGGAAGGGCAAGGGAAAGAAGGACAAGAAGAAGAAGGGCCAAAACACCGAACGCACCTTTGGCAAGTTCGACGATGCGCTTCCCCTCTGCAACAGCAGAGCCTTCTACCCCGAGTTTTCGCCCCGTGAATGCAGGTACGGCGACCGCTGCAAACTGTGCCACGACCTTCGCAAGTATCTCGGAGAGGGACGCCGGGACGATGTTGAGACCTTTGGAGGGAAATGCCCCGTTTTCGAGCAGTACGGCTCGTGTCCCTCAGGCTGGAAATGCCGCTTCGTTAAGAGCCACATGCAGGAAGTCGAGCGTGAGGATGGACGCAAGGAGCTTGTCTTGACGGACAACAACGACAGGCCCGCCGAGAAGGCCAAGGCGGACGGCACTGCAGAGGAGAACGGCGAGAACGGAGAGCAAAAGCGTGAGCCTGGCAACGACGAGCCCGAAGAGCGCCGTCTCGGAGTCTTCAACGTCGTCCCCATGGCGCACAAAATCGAGCTCAACCGCAAGCGCACCGACTTCACCAAGGCTGACCAGTACATCAAGTGGACCAACCAAGAGGCTGAGCTTGGCAACGAATTTCACCACCGCAAGAAGGCCCAGTCTACCGAGGGCATCGATGATCTCCGCGCACGCTTCGCCGACCCGCCGTTCAAGCCGTCGGAGAAGCGACGCCTCTATTTCGGCCCAGAGACGCCGACCCTTGCGCCTCTGACGACGCAGGGCAACCTGCCCTTCCGCCGGCTGTGCGTCGAGCTGGGCTGCCAGGCCACCTATTCGGAGATGGCGATGGGCATGCAGCTCCTGCAAGGTTCCAAGGCCGACTGGACGCTCATGAAGGCGCACGAGTCGGAGGTTTCGCCCCCAAGGTTCAGCCCCGGAAAGACGTTTGTGTTCGACAACTACGACAACGCCAAAGACCTCAAGTTTGGCGCCCAAGTCTCGGGCAACCAGCCGTGGATGGTGACCAAGGCAGCCGACGTGCTGAACCGGTTCTGCCCGCACCTCCGCCTCATCGACCTCAACTGCGGCTGCCCCATCGACATGGTGTTCAAGTCCGGCGGCGGCTCCGCGCTGCTCGAGTCGCAGGCCAAGATGGAGCGCATGATCCGGGGCATGAACGTCATGTCGGGGGAGATTCCCATTACCGCCAAGATACGGACTGGGGTGAAGAGCAACCGACCGACGGCGACGCAGCTCCTCGGACGACTGGCCTTTGGGGCCCGCGAGCACCGCGAACGTCTCGGCGCGCCCGGATGCGCGGCCGTGACGCTCCACGGGCGCAGCCGGGAGCAGCGGTACACCAAAAAGGCCGACTGGGGCTACATTGGCGAGTGCGCGGCCTTGATCAAGTCGTACAACGCCCAGAAGGACGCCCTGACGGACACGGTGGCGGAGCCGGACGCGAGCACGCTCCCCAACGCCAAGGACGGCCGCATGTACTTCCTCGGCAACGGCGACTGCTACTCGCACGTCGACTACTTCGACAGCATGGACAAGGCGCACGTCGACAGCGTCATGATTGGCCGCGGCGCGCTCATCAAGCCCTGGATCTTCGAGGAGATTGAAAAGGGCCAGTACCTGGACAAGTCGTCGAGCGAGCGCCTGGGCTACATCGAGAAGTTTGTGCGCTACGGCCTCGAGGCCTGGGGCTCGGACGAGCTGGGCATCGGCTTCACGAGGCGCTTCCTGCTCGAGTGGCTGAGCTTCGCGCACCGCTACGTGCCCATCGGCCTGCTCGAGTACCTGCCGCCCAGCCTGAACGACCGGCCGCCGGCGTACAAGGGCCGCGACGAGCTGGAGACGCTGATGGCGTCGACCAACTACAGGGACTGGATCAAGATTACGTACGTGAAAGCCCTTCCCTTTTCCTCCCCATGATTCCACGTGCTCTGATACTAACTGCGATAGCGAGATGTTCCTCGGGCCTGTCCACCCCGGGTTCCAGTTCATGCCCAAGCACAAGTCCAACTCCTACGAGGCCGAGGGCTGAGCGCGGGCGACGCCGAGGACTGGGGAGTAGAAACGGCGGAGGGGTTGGGGGTATTTGCTGGCGCGGACGGAGTTGCTATATGCTATGCACTATAGATCGGTGTATCCGGCGGTGTCTGGCAGAGGGCCTAGACGGAAAGTGTACTTGCGGGTTTATGCGCATAAGCTCAAGACACAGTGACACATGCAACAGGAGCATCGGCCGAGCGTGATTGACGTGAATTGTCTTTGGATGGATAGGAAAAAAGCTACACGGAACGCTCGCACGCGCCCGGGGTGGGATATATGTCGTGACCACTTTTTCAAACTCCCTGGCTGTCCCGTCCCATTACACCAGCCGCTGCATAGTGCAGACACTCGTCGCCCCATCACGAGTAAAAGTGACTCCGCTGCATGCCCCCCGCCGTGGCATACTCCTTCCTGCCCTCCTCGGGCTGCTGGCCGGCGCTGGTCATGGAGTTGGCCCTGCTGCTGTCGCTCGCGGGCGTGGCCTTGATCTGCTTGACGTCGGGGCCGCCGGGCCGCTTGAGGACCTCGAGGTACGTGGAGGGGAGGTAGCCCTGGCGGCCGTCGCGCGAGCGGCACTGCCACCACTCGCTGGGGTTGCCGGCGGGGTCGTTCTTGGAGAGGACGGCGACGAGGTCGCCCTTGCGGGCCTCGAGCTCCATGCCCGAGCTGCCGGCGGCGGCGTGGGGGAGGAAGTCGAAGAGCAGGCGGCAGAACTCGAGCTTGGAGGGGTCGACGGGCTGCTGGGCGTCGAGGGCGGCCTGCTGGAGGCGCCTCTCCTCCTCCTCGTGCGAGGCGCTGAGGGTGCGGATCATCTTGGACATGAGGTAGGGGAGGCCGAAGGCGGCGACGAGGAAGAAGAGGAGGGGTTTGCGGCTGGCGCGGGGACGGGCGGGGGCGCCGTCGGGGCCTAGAGTGCGGCCCTCGAAGCGGGCAAAGGCGGCGGGCGTGAGGGCCACGGCGTCGGCCGGGGGAGGGCGGCCGGTGAGCTTGGCGAGGAGGGTGCGGATCCAGCGCATGAGGGTGAAGATGCCGAGGATGGAGCCCAGCGCGTCGCGCAGGTTGCCGAACTGCTCTGCGACGGAGACCATGGCTGTGGTGTCGTCAGTTGGTACATGTGCCTCTTGACTTGCCGTGTCAACGTACCAAAGAAGCTGGAGTGCGTCGCCATGTACGTGCTCTCCAGCATCTGCGCGAAGCCGCCAAACGCCGTGACGATGCCCTCGAGCATCTGGAACGTGGCGGCCGTGCTGTTGCTGAAGCTGTTGGTCAGGCTGTTGGGGTCGTTGCCGGGCATGCCGGGCATGCCGCCGTACATGCTGCCGTACATGCCGCCGCCGAAGCCGCCGTAGCCGCCGCCGTACATGCCGCCGAAGCGCGAGTAGGGGCTCGAGTAGGGCGACGAGTAGGGCGACGAGTACGCGCCGCCGTAGGCGCCGTAGGGCGAGGCGCCGACGCCGACGCCGCCCATGGCACCGGTGCGGCTGTAGGCGGCGGCGTTCTGGTTGACGGCGGAGGTGAGCGATGACGGGCGGTCGGGGATGGGCGGGGCGGCGGACGCTGGTGATGTTGACGTCGGGGCTGCGGCTGTGACTGAAGGGACCCCTATCGAGGCTGCACGGCGATGCTGCTCGTCAGCATGTGAAGGCCACGGGGCGGAGGTCGAGGGCAGTGCAACGCACCCGAGGGCGCCGCGGGAATGCCGGGCCTCTCCCAGGGCTTAGGCGGCGAGGCCATGGTCGCGGGCAGCGCGAGGGCAGGAGGGTATCGCGGCGCTGCCTCTGCTCAGACGTCGAGCGTCGACCGGGGCTGGTGCCACGGATGCGGGTGACGTCGGTCCGAGGCCGGCGACCCGACGCAGGACAATCGCAGGGCGGCACGGGGCGGAGACCGGGTCGACAGCGACGGGCTCCTCGGCGCGCGGAGCGGCTCAGGCGTGTTCGATGGGAAGGGCACGGAGACGGCAGTTTGGATGATGTGAGGAAGCGTCGGTCTGGAGGCGAGGTTGACGAGTTCCGGTGTGTAGTTGGGTCCATGTGGGGACGAGCCGACGGTTGGGCGGGCCTGGGGAATTTTCCCATGTGCCTCGGCAGTGGCACCACTTTGGGGGCTCGAGCCGACTGGCGCGATCGTGCGAGCAAACGAACAAACACTGGGGTGGGGGGATGAACCGCATCGTGTACCCACTTGTACATACCCCGTGTACGCGACGACGTTGAACGTTGGCCTCCGAGGCGGCCTGAAGCATCAACATCGGCTCGCCATCAGAGTAAAACACGCCGTTTTAACAACATTCATGCAGTCTTGTGCGTAGAGACGAGCCCAGCATGGCTCCGGCGGCTCCGAAGGACCTCTAGTCTGCGACCGACACGCCAGCCAGCCACGACACCATGCCCTCTCACGGCAGCAAACGCCCCCCCAGCCCAGCCCTCATCCCCAATCCCCTCGTCAAGAAGCGCAACCTCCAATGGACCCTCCTCTCCCCGTCCTCGCCCGCCTCGCCCGCCCCCGAAGCCGACCCCGAGGACGCGCAGCCCGCCTCCGCCGCCATCGAGTCCGGCGCCGCGCGCATCACCAACCACCTCGCCCATTTCGCCGCGCACCTCTCCTCGCGCGTCGCCCCTTCGCCCGCGCCGCTCCTCTCCATCCCGTCCTACGCCTCGCTGTACAGGTCCAGCGCTGACACGCTTCATGGCGCGCACTTTGTCGTCCACCAGCACGACCACCCCGTCGCTGGCACGCACTACGACCTGCGCCTGCAGATCAACGGCGCGAGCAGCGCTAGCTGGGCCGTCATGTACGGCCTGCCGGGGGACCCGAACAGCAAGAGGCTGAACCGGAACGCGACGGAGACGCGGGTCCATTCGCTGTGGGTGAGTTGTCCCGCAAGTTTGGACCGGGTCGTACGCGGCTATAGGTGGCTGACGCCGGGACTCGCATACAGAACCATCTCATCGAGACGGCTTCACCACACACAGGCTCTCTCCTCATCTGGGACACGGGCACATACTCCATCCTCCCCCGCCGCAGCAAACACGCCCCCCGCGAAGACCCCTCCTCGCCAGGGAGCTCGCCCCCTTCCCACGGCACCACCGCCGCGTCCACGCAGCAAGCCCTCCTGGAAGCTGCCTTCCACAGCCGCAAGATCCGCCTCCGCCTGCACGGCGCCCGGCTTCCCGACCCCTACGTCCTCAACCTGCGCCTCACCAAGTCCGAGGACGCCTCCGGCCGGGCCAAGACCCTCCGTACTCCGAGAGCCCGGCGGCTACGGAGGAGGGCCGCCAAGCCCGCAGCGCCTGAAACTAGTGGCTCCGAAGACGACGACGAGGCGCAGGGCGTAGACGACGACGATGAACACGTCGTCCCGGCGGAAGAAGAGGCCGATCCAACAGCCGACGTCTCCGCCCTGGAGCGCGAGCTGCGAGAACTAGAAGACGAGCAAGTCCGCCGCACAAACGCCTACCCCGGCGCCTCAAACTCCATCGGCAGCGTCCACCAGCGGCGGTGGTACCTCTCCCTCGACCGGCCCGCGTGCGGCTTCGTGGAGAAGAAGCGTGGCGGGCGGACGGTCTGGGAGATGCCCGGCTCGGACAAAGGCAACGTTGACGGACCGCGCTCGGATAAGCCTGCGCAAGGGGCCGATGAGGCTGCTCGGTTCAAGTTTCCATTCTACGTGCGTGGCCCGGAGTATGAACGCAGCGTTGTCACCGGACGGCGAGGGGAGGACATTTTGCGCGACGAGGGGGTTACCGGCTTCGTCCCGAGGATGGGCTGGGCCCCGGTTCTAAACTAAGGTAGGCATAGGTATAATAGCCTCTTACCTCCACAGGTACGAGTACACAAGGGACAGGCTGTGCGCGAGGAATGTCGAGCGATTGCCAAGATGGGTGAATTGCCCGCGAGCCCCTGCCCGATTATCAAACCGGTCCCCTGTCCCTGTCCCTGTGGAAACATGTACGGCACACCCAGCCAGTTAAAAAACAAAACACCCGTCCAGTGGTGCTGCCGGCCATCCGTGTCGAGTGCAATGAACCCAGCCGTTCCATGCCAAACTCGCAAACGCCAATCCATGCTTGTTACAGTGTGGTCCTGCTATCCTTGGAGAGCAAGCCGCCATCTCGCCCCATCCCAATATGCCCGATTGGCATTCGATTCCATCACCGCGACGATCGCAGTGTCGCTCGAGGAGCCATGCTACGCCGGCTTTGACTCGACGGGCGTCGGCGCGATCCGCCTCTTCTTTGGCTCCTTTGCTTCTTCCCTCTCACTCTCGCTTGCATCCCTCTTCGTGCCCGCAACGCTGCCGGCCGCGCTGCGAGGCGTCTCTGGTGGTGTTGTCATGGGCACCCCGACAGCCTTGCCGCTGTTGGCCGCTGTGAGGGTCGGTACATTGCCCGAGATGAGATGCGGGTTGCTCACAACGCCAGTGGGCACCGACGAAGACTGCGTCGCCACCGAGGATGTCGAATTGGATCTGGTTGGCGACGAGGGGCGCTGCGACGCGGCTGGTGCCGAAGCCGGAGGCGACGGAGCCGTGAATGAGCTGGTCGAATTGCGGTGCTGGTGATGCCCACCGCTGGGGAAAGGAGATGGGGGTGCGAAGCTGGTGGTTGGAGTTGGCGTAGGAGTATTCTGATTCGACGTGGTGGATGTCATGCCCGCTGAGACCTGGGCCTTTGGTGGCCCAACTTCTCCTTTGTACACCTCGCCCAACTCGCCCGGCGCGAATGCTAGGCTGGAGCAGAAGCCGTCCGAGGAAGAGATGATCAACGTGAGCCCGTCGCTCGACCTGTCATGTCGTTAGACCTCGATTCCAGACAGAAAACATGCAACATCTCAAGGCATACCAGGCAAGGTCCGTAAATGTGGCGCAATGCAGATTGCTCACGATGCAGATTGGAGTCTTTTGCTGCGTGTCGTACAAGAGTACAGCATCTTGCGTAGCAACAGCATAGACCATCCGATAGCCCAACAAGAACGCCGGTTTGGGGCCAGAGGTGGATGCGTCAGTCTCCACGTTGAGAGGTTTTGACGAGGCCGCGGCATGGTCGGATGTTGTGCTCGACGGTGGCGGAGGAGGATCCATCACCGAGGTTGCTGGGGATGGCTTCGAGACGGGGTCTGGGAGAGAAGGCACGGGCTCTTCGGCTGACGAAGTGTCGATGGTAATATGCCTGGTAGAAGGCGGGGACTGGCGGAGGGTATAAAAGATGGGTGAGCATTTGACCACCACGGACGGCTTCTTGTGGCCTGGCAAATGAGCGATGGGAGGCTTGTTGATGCCGCCGCGGGTGTAAATGTACACGGTGTTGATGACTTCGTACGTCGGCTTCGCATCCTTTTCTGCTTGGTGCTGGGTCTGGTACTGGCCCGAGGGCGTCAAGAGCAGGCTGCCATCCGGGGTAAACGTGAGGCGTCGGAAGAAGGAGGTGAGCGTCTCGTTGGCATACAGACTACTGTTCTTGACGCCTAGGCCTATGCTCGTAGCCACAGAGTGGGGTTTCGGCGACGCCTCCATGGGCATGACGGCAGGAAGCGGCATGGACGGAGCGGGTGAGACAGAACGTCGGGAGGAGAAAGAGGACCGGCGGCTGTGGCTGACGACGCTAGGGGGGTTCATGGGGAGGGCGAACGAGGTTGGGGTGCCCGGTGCCGAGGCAGCAGGAGATCCGACAGAGGTATTTGAATCCACAACAGACAGCTGAGCCCGGTGGCCAAAGTCTGGGGGGGCCGGGCTGCTCGACGAGATGCGCCGGGGAGGGAGGTCTGCCTTGATGTGGCTGGCCAGCCTCGGAGGCTTGTCGTCTTGGCTGAGCGTGTACTGGCCATCTTTGGTCTTGAGGGAGTAGATGTGGACGGACCGATCGGAGGACTGGGTCGCAATGTACTCGTTCAAAGGATCCCAGGTGACGCCTTGGACGTAGTGGCTATGTTCGGCAATCTGTCGAACGAGGGTACCTGATGCAGACATGCTGTGTCAGTCTTGGGGAAGAAGTGGGATGACGGGTCGTGGGTTGCCGACCAGTGTTTGCATTGTAAATTCGGGCAATATTGTCCATGCTGCCAATGATGAAGTGCACGGCGTCGGGAGACCAAGCCAAGTCGTAGATCTCGGCTCCGCTTGAGCGACACATGTGCTTGGCTCTCCACGACTCCTTGTCGTCTTGGGCGTCGGCGCCGAAGTTGGACGGGGTGAGCTCGCTGGGCACCCAGAGGATAACGTTGCCGTCGTCGCCGGCGGAGGCGAGCACCTCGCCTGCAGCAATCAGCATGCGGGAAGGGAAAAGGGGTCGTGGCAAGCCTACCCTTGGGCGCCCATCGAACGACGTTGACGGCCTGGTTGTGCTTGGACAGCGTCGAGAGGTAGTCGACCTTGCGTTCGGGGCCCTCAGACTCGACTTTCCAGATGCGGACGTAGTTGTCACCACCAGCCGTGGCTAGACGGCCTCTGCCGCCGGGCTCGAAGTGCGCAGAGTAGACGGGGGCGTTTTGGTCATGCCAATTGATGATGAGCGGCGTGGCCTTCATCGTGACGAAGGCTCTGGCTAGGGCGGCCGTCTATCGAGCTGCATGTGGAGTGCAAGGTGGGATGATTGCAGGCGGGACGGGGGCAATCGCCTGCTGCGGCGGGCTGTCAAAGAGGGCGATGGGATGGGACGGGGATTGAGGACGAGGTTGCGGGTTGGTGGTCGAGGGCGAGGAAGGGTTGAGATCGTGGTGCCGGCGGCGGCGGTGGTCTGAGTGGTGGCCGTGGCGCTGAGGCCAATGCTTACAGCACGCGAGGCTCGGCCGTGACCCAGACACGGGTCTCTCTGCAATAAATCGACGCGCGACGGGCTCTGCTGGGTGGAGGCGGACGCAATGCGCTGCAATGCCACCAACAGGAGGGATGTGGGTGAGAGCGCGAGCAAGGGGTGGCGGTGGAGAGCTGGTGTGGATCTGGGCGCTGGCGTTGTCACGTTGACACTCTCCATGCTCTCGGCGGGGCTGGAAACTATGGGGGCACTGGCGAGTTCCGCGGAAGGCATGAATGAGGTGGCGATGATGGCGTGTCCAGGAGGCCGGAAACAATTCCTTCGCGTGCGAGAAGCCGCCAACAATCGCAATAATCTTAAGAGGGCCGCATCAATGCCTGCGGTCGGTCTCTTTGCAAGAGTGAGGCTGGCGATGGCCCACCAGCAAAGGGCCTAGTTTCTCATGCATCCGCCATCCGACGGTGACAGGCGACTCGCGGAGCCGCTGAAGGCCTGCCGCATCGTGCTCCGTATGCATGCGTGTAATCGTCGATTTGTGCGCCGCGCCCGCGACGGGACGCCTTGGCCGTCTCATCTCCACACCTGTCTCACTCCTTGCTTCTCCTAGCAATGGTGTCGTCCGCCGAAGGCATGCGATTCGGCCCTCCTCGCACCGCTACTGTGCCTCATATGCTGTGACACGGGCCGAAGATGCATCTTGAATGGCTGGTTTCCCTTCCAGCTCGAGGATCTCGCATCGCCAGCCGCAATCGCCAGCATAACATCTCGTTTGCAGGCGCAGGGCTCTGATCGTATGCTTTGCAACGGGACAGATGGATGGCCCCGGCGGCGACAGCGGCAGCAACAGAGTTGTTTGTCGCCGCAACATGGGTGCATCGACTGGGAAGGATTAATAAACGGTGGCTTTACGATCTGGTGTGCGAAGGCTCCTTGCAGTTCTTCCTGCGTTCCTCTCTATTACTTCGGGTTACACCAAGATTCTACGAGTGCAAAGTATTCAGGGTACCTCTCAGAACTCAATTTCCAGTTGACTATCCTGCAACGTATAACTGGAGCCCTCGCACACCAGAAGAGTTCGCTGTCGGATACTATCTCATACTCACCGTCGTTCCGAACCGTTTCTCACTCCAATATGCGCAGTGACCACTCTACCCTGCACCAGAGGTATCGGCTCTGGACGGCTCAATCCGCGCAGGGATCCAAAAACACTTACTGTATTTCGTGGAGTCGCTCCTTTGATCAACTCGCAATAGTCGCAAGGCAGACTGGCGTCCCCGAAATGAGACGTCCTGAGTGAGTAACAGTCGGACACGGCAAGGACACGATTTCCGTAATGTACGCTTCGGCAGGTTGTGCGGTTGCCCAAATATTTGCCGGCTGTGTTGCCCATTGCATACAGACACAGTCCATCGCGGGAGTTAACCAATCCTCACTTCTCACGGCGATACATGGGCATGCCATTCATGTGTGATTTTGCCTCACAGTCAACCGTGGCCGGTTCGCACACAGACCAGAACATTGATGACTCTGCGATTGAAAGACCCACGCAAGTGCTGCCCCGTACCGCGTCGTATCTCTCGCGATCGGCCACAGAACGCCCGCCGCCCGCCCGCATAACGGCGGTCAGCCCGTGTCATGATCTGCCCCTCGGGCTGACTCACGTCGGCTCGCAGATCCGACAAGCGCCTGGGTTGCTGACGGGTGATTTGTAGTAGTACTCGGTACAGATGAGCCCGAGCCAAAACCGACACGACCGACGTCGTGGACAGAAACAACCCGCGGTTTATTAGGTTAGTGTTGAAAAAAATTGATGCCTTGCGCAGGCAGCAAGGTGACGACGATCAAGCTGAGGCAGCAATTTTGACACCGCTTCCTGGCGAAAGAGCGACCAACAATGAACGCGTCTTTAAAGTGTTGCCTGAGTTGCCCGAGCAAGACGATGTCACGATGCGAACGACGTCCGATCTGGCACTGCGTTCAGTGGCACAGAAGGCTGCAACTGGACTTTGCTTTGTCCCAGCACATGAGCGTGGTTGGCGCGTGTCGTTGTCGGGGTTATCTGCCCAACTGGTCTTTCGTGACATGCCTTTGTGCACTCGACTTGCAGAATGCATAAGAAGCACGCTAGATTAGTGCCTCGAAACTAGAGCAACCCGGGCAGGTAAAAGTGCAAGGCATCCAACGTCAAGCTGTCTTGGCTAGACAAAACTCGATGCGGCGGTTGACGATGCTTTCGGTTCGGCTGGTGCAGGTAAGCCGGATGTCACAGGTACCCGTGCCAGTCACGGCTGCAGGCCGCTAGGATGCCAATCTCCTGCCTAAAGCGGGCCCCACATGGAGACTCTTATCCATTGTATTCTGTACTTGCTTGTACGAACTCGCAGGCGTCTCGATTCACAGCTTAGACCAAGCTCAAGTCGGCAGCCTGGCGAGCAAGGCAGAGACGGATCGGGGACGCGTTCGACGCTTGTGCTACGTGCCGTGCATAGATGGGCCCGTCGCATGTCGGTGGCTGCGGGCGTGGCTGGTTGTTATCGTGTGCTAGCCGTCAGGGGATTGCACGTCGCGCAGGACCCTAGAAAGCTAGTCACCGGCCAGCAGGGGTGCCCCCGATGACTCCTCATAAGCACATCTGCAAGGCTGGCCGTCAGCAGCAGCGGGACGCCAATTGACGAAACGCACCGAATACATATGGGTCTTCGCGTCCTGTGGTCGCCTGGAGACCTTGGCGGTGGTACCTCGCCGTATTGCTTGCTTCTCCGTGCACCAACGTGCCTGGATATTTTGCCTCTGGTCCTCGGTGATATCGCCACGGACCGACCTGGCCGCTGTCCGCAACGGTTTCTGTTGACCAGCACCCTACCCGCATATCGGTCAACGAGAAGAAACAAAGGCCTGTGCAACCGCGACAGCTTCAAGTCCTAGCCCGCCGAGGCGAGCTCTTCGTAGGGTCCGCTGCCTCCTGTCCCAGCCTGCCTCTCAATTGCAGCCGGTCGACATCAGCATCGGCATCATGAGCGAAGACATGCTTCTCCCGCTCTCGGCGGCTGCTCTCGGCATTGCCGGCCTCGCCACCATCCCAGGCGTCTTTGCCATCCTCAGCCAGATCCGCAGTCGCACGCCCAAGGACAACTTTTACGAGGATGAGGACGGCAAGAGCACACCTGAGGCCATGGCAGCCTTCTCCAACAAGGCCCCCAAGACTGCCATCGTCCTCTTGTCGATGCTGGGCTTCGCCTCGACTGCGGTTGTGTCTGTCCTGACCACGCTCAACCCGGCTCGCCATGGCCTGTTCCTCGAGACCTGGCTGATGACGGCGTCCTGGGTAAGGTTGCCCACCTCATCGGCTGCCTCATGCCATGCACGAATCGTCGCCTAACCTGCTGTACTCTTCATAGGCCGCCATCTTGCTGCAGGCCGTCTTCCTCGCAGCGCACCACTCTCCCGTCCAGACGCATGACCTTGGGCTCTGGGCTTTCCTGTCCAGCCTCGTCACCGCCATAGCCGCCTCCTTCCAGCTTCTCAGCATCGGCCAACACGCGCACGTCCGTGAGGATGCTGCCCTCATTCTCCGCATCGCCAACGTCTGTACCATCGTTATCCTCCTCTTTGCCTGCGTGTCGATCCCTCGTCGGCCGCACGTCTTCTACAAGGGCCACCAGGTCGACCCGGAATGGACCGTCAGCGCCATCAACAGGTACACGTGGACCTGGGCCAGTGCGCTGCTGGCGCTGGCCCGTAAGAAGGGCGACCTCGATGAGAAGGACATCCCTAGGCCAGACCATTACATCCGAGCCGAGAACCTGGTCTCGGAATGGTCCAAGGCAAACTACCAAGGCGGCCTTTTGCGCTCTCTCCTTCGCGCCTATGGTAGCCGCCTCGTCCTTCAATGGTTCATCACGGCTGGGCGTTGCGTCCTGGGCATTGGCCCATTCTGGACCATGCTGCGACTTGTACAAAAACTCGAGAAGAAAGATACGGATGACTCGCCCAAGTCGGAGCTCTGGGTTCTCATCTTTTGCATGGCCGTATTCACCTTGGCTGAACAGGCAAGAATTCCGCTCCTCCCTTTACTCTGGTTACCCGTGGCCTTGTGGCTAACACGAACCTGCAGTGGATCGATGGCTGGGTTATTTGGTACTCGATAACCAGGCTGTCCATGCCCATTCGAGGCCAGCTCTCGGCACTTGTCTTCGAGAAGTCGTTGAGAAGGAAGAATGTCAAGTCTGTCGACAAGACGAAAGAAGACGACAAGTCGTCCGACGACGCAAAGAAGGACGACGACAAGGACAAGGGCAAAGACAGCGAGGATTCCGGCGACGAGGCGAGTGTTTTGAAGTCGCGCCAGGCCATTGTGAACCTCGTGGGTGTCGACGCGAGGCACATTGCCGACTTCACAGTGATGCAGTTCTTCATCGTCAACAGCCTGGGCAAGCTCATCATCTTCTCGGGTTTCCTCATCCAGTTGATCGGCTGGGTGCCCTTCGGCGCCGGCATTCTTGCATGGGCCCTGGTTCTCCCTCTCAACGCATGGGTTTCCAGGCTTTACATGAAGGCTGAAGACACCCTCATGAAGAACCGAGACAGCAAATTGGCCGTGGTCAACGAGGCCCTGCTCGGCATGCGCCAAATCAAATTTTCTGCACTGGAGAGCCAGTGGGAAAAGAAGATTATGGAGAAGCGAGAAATTGAACTCCGGACCATCAGGAGAGTCTTTACCTGTGATACCTTCTTGTTCTTCTGCTGGGTCGCCAGCCCGATTCTTCTGGCTGCGGCGTCGCTCTCTGTCTATGCCGCCGTTCATGGCGCCCTCTCCCCCTCCGTTGCATTCGTCAGCGTTGGCATTTTCAAGAGCCTAGAGATTTCGCTTTCGGCTCTCCCCGAGCTCCTCGCTGGCGCAATGGACACGCTGGTTTCGATCAAGCGTATCGAGACGTATCTCAACGGCCCCGAGATGGAGAAGACCCTGTCCGAGGGTCACGATGTGGCCTTTGACAATGCTACAATCGCCTGGCCCGCAGACGGTGAGGTGGCGGACGAGGATCGCTTTATTCTCAACAACATCAACCTGTCCTTCCCTGGAGGAGAGCTGTCCGTCATTTCGGGCAAGACGGGGACTGGAAAGAGTCTTCTCCTGAGCGCACTCCTGGGAGAAGCCGATCTGTTGGCGGGATCTATCTTTGTGCCCCCGACTGCACCGCCCCTGGAGCGAAATGATGGCAAGGCGCATCCCGGCAACTGGATCCTCCCCGGTGCCGTTGCTTACGTTGGGCAAACTCCCTGGCTTGAAAGTGCCTCCTTCCGTGATAATATCCTGTTCGGGCTTCCCTTCTTGGAGGATCGGTATGACAAGGTTCTCGAGGTCTGCGCCCTGAAGAAGGATATCGAGATCTTGACGGATGGCGACAAGACTGAGCTGGGTGCCAATGGAATCAACCTCAGCGGCGGCCAGAAGTGGCGTGTTACTCTTGCACGCGCCATCTATTCCAGGGCGGAGATTCTCGTATTGGACGACATCTTCAGCGCCGTCGATGCTCACGTTGGCCGCCAAATCTTCGAAAAGTGCATCGCGGGCGACATTTGCAAGGGCAGGACAAGGATTCTCGTCACTCACCACGTTGCCCTTGTCCAGTCCAAGACCAAGTACCTCGTTGAGCTTGGAGAAGGAACGGTCATGCACTGCGGTTTGACGTCTGACCTTGCCGAGGATGGTACTCTTCAGAAGATCAAGAGCCACGAGCAAACAGAGGCAGATATCCAAGCCGATGAGAACCCCGATGGCGCGACGGCGGTGAATTCCGAAGAAACGTCAGTCCTGGAACCCGCCGATGGTGAAGAAAACGGCAATACGCTGCACAAGGTGGCGTCTAAGGGCGGCAAGCAGTTCATCGAAGAGGAGACTCGCCAGAAGGGAATGGTCAAGAGGCGTGTCTACGCCACGTACATGAAGAGCAGCGGCGGCTGGTTCTTCTGGATTGTCTGCGCCGCCTTCTATGTCGCATTTGAAGCTGGTAACTTGGGTAAGATGTATCACTACAACCTAAATTAGAAACCTCTGCTGACTCTCACTAGGACGCAACTGGTGGCTCCGTATCTGGACAGACGATCCCCAGGAGCAAGCCTCTGTCTCTGCGGCGAGCGCCGCCCACGAACACGGCATGGCGTACGGCTTGACGCTCCAACACAGCACGATGCACCCCGCCTCGCACGCACAGGTCGCCGACAATGGCCACAAGCCTCTGTCCTTTTACCTCACCATCTACATTGCACTGGCGACCGCCAGCGGAATCATCGGCACCATACGCTTCTTGTGGACGTTTGTCATGAGCATCAAGGCCAGCAGAACGCTCTTTGAGAAGATTCTCTTCACCGTCCTGCGAACTAAGCTCCGATGGCTTGACACCGTACCGGTCGGGCGTATCCTTAACCGTCTTACGGCCGACTTTGACATCATCGACAACCGCATCACCATGGACATGGGCTTCATGTTCTGGCGCCTGTTGGGTCTGCTGGGCGTCTGCGTCGCCGCCATCCTGGTCTCGGCGTACATCTTGCCTCTGGCCGCCGTTCTCGTGTTCATTGCTGGCATCGTTGGTAAGGTTTTCTTGGATGGAGCGAGGCCAGTCAAGCGTATCGAAAGCAACGCCAAGTCGCCCGTGTTCGAGATCTTCAACGCGGCGCTCGCCGGCGTGTCGACGCTCAGAGCGTTCCAAAAGACGCAGGTTTACATCGACCGCATGTACGGCTTCCTCGACATCTGGGACAATCTCAGCGTGTACATCTGGACCCTGAACCGATGGTTGGGGTTCCGCATGGCGCTGATCGGCACCATCTTCACCACCATTGTCGGCGTCATCGTGGTGGGATCCTCCTTTGTGGATGCCGCCATGGCCGGTTTCACCCTGTCGTTTGCTCTGGATTTCTCAGGCAACATGATCATGGCCATCCGCGGCTATGCGTCCTTGGAGCTGGACATGAATGCGGCCGAGCGTGTGATTGAGTACACGGAATTAGACACTGAGGACTTGGGCGGCGAGGAACCTCCTGCTGCCTGGCCGAGGTCGGGCGATATGGAAGTCAAGGATCTTGTGGCCGGTTACGCCGAGGATCATCCTCCCGTCCTGAAGGGTGTTTCCTTCAAGGTTTCCAACAACGAGAGAGTCGGTGTCATTGGACGCACGGGTGCCGGCAAGTCGTCTCTCACGCTGGCACTCTTCCGATTCCTGGAGGCCCGATCGGGCACGGTCTACATTGACGGGCTCGACATCTCCAAGGTTAACCTTCACTGTCTGCGATCGCGCCTCGCCATCATTCCTCAGGTAAGCCGAAAGCACTCCCCCTGACTGCTGCCTGTTACTGTCACTAACAACACATGTCCAGGATCCTGTACTCTTCTCCGGCACTGTCCGGAGCAACTTGGATCCCTTCAATGACCACACTGATGAGGAACTGCGCGACTGCCTTTCCCGAGTCCACCTTGTCGACTCCGAGCCCGCCACCCCTGCCAACGAGCCCTCTTCCACTACCGACTCGACCCCTGGTTCGACCCTTGCTCCCAAGAATGCCAACATCTTCCGCGATCTCTCCAGCGGCATCTCCGAGTCGGGTGGCAACTTGTCCCAGGGGCAGCGCCAGCTCCTCTGCATTGCCCGCGCCATCGTGTCGCGTCCCAAGATCATGGTCCTCGATGAGGCTACGTCGGCGGTCGACATGTCGACGGACGCGCTTATCCAGCGCAGCATCCGCGAGGAATTCACCGACAGCACCCTCATTGTCATCGCGCATCGTCTCAGCACGATTGCCGACTTTGACCGCATCCTGGTCCTCAGTGAAGGCAGCGTCGTCGAGTACGGCACGCCGCGCGAGCTGTGGGACAAGGAGGGCGGCATGTTTAGGGATATGTGCGAGCACAGCGGCGAGAAGGACAAGTTGAGAGAGGTCGTCCTCGGCAAGTCAAGTTGAAGGGTGGACTGTCGAGAAGAGGGAGAAAAGTATTGCTAATGATTTGATTTCTGAATCTTCGTGTGTGAACTTTCTGTATTTTGTTTTGCGGTTCTGGGCAGTTACTTATAAACGGCGACGGCTTGCGTCTGCAGAGCCTGGATGTGAGCGAGCGATCGAGATACAGTTGCGCCACGAAGCGAAATGTGACTCGTTTTGTTCTCTCGGAGATGGGATCTACGATGAATGCGCGCTATGTCGGGCTACAACCAGAGGTCGCCGGAATTAGGACGCTAGAAAGCATAATACATTCACCTCTTGTGGGGGAGGTCCTCATTGCTTGATAGTGACATTATGGCCCGCCATTTCGTGCACTGTACGGCACTGTTGGCCGCGCTTCTGTATAACAATCACAAAGAGCCACGCCGACGATTGTCTATAGCACCCAACGCCTGCTGTTTGTCACAATCCCATCGCAGTTGAGCCTGCACGGTATATACGCCATGTCCTCCCTTAGGAGCTGGAGCTGGCGTTCCTCGCGCTCGAGC
Source organism: Tolypocladium guangdongense (assembly GCA_022114105.1). Lineage (NCBI taxonomy): Eukaryota > Fungi > Ascomycota > Sordariomycetes > Hypocreales > Ophiocordycipitaceae > Tolypocladium > Tolypocladium guangdongense. Next base: position 6,503,467 of record NRQP01000002.1, read on the forward strand.
TCACATTGCTGGCGTGAGCCAGCAGGAACTTGCAGCACGTCAGCGTCAGCTTGCACGCCTTTGTCCACCCGTCGTCCTGCGCGATGCCCAGCTTGATGCTCGTGTCGCCAATCTTGTCGCCCTCGATGCGGTACGGCAGGCTGAGCATGTTGCCGCTGGGCTCCGTCTGGCGCTGCACAAAGACGCCGAGCTGGCGCACGAGCTCGAGGAAGGCGACCATGGCGTTGTCGAACTTGCGGTGCATGAAAGTCAGGCCGAGCGGCATGTCGCCGGAGCTGTAGAGCTCGAGCACGTGCTTCTTGGGCGGCGGCTGCATGGCGCGCGACCCGAGGCGGCTGGACGCCGGGCTGGAGGCGTCGTAGCGGACGATCTTGGACGTGCTTCCCATGGGCTGCGGGTCGTAGCCCTGGAACTTGTAGTCGAGCCTGTCGGCGACGGTGACCAGCAGCAGCAGCGCGTGTCCCCAGGCGGCGTTGATCTCTGACCAGTCCACCGGCTTGTTCGAGAGCCTCCCCAGCCGCAGCCCGTTTATTGTCGCGAAGCTGCCGTCGTGGCTGATGCAGAAGGTGTCGTTGTAGACGTTGGACCGCTGCAGCTTATCGAGCAGCTGCGAGTCGTTGCTGTACTTGGCGTTGACGCTGTCCCTCTCCGACTGGAACTCGGCCATCTTGGTGGCGAACGCATTGCGCTCTCTCCAGAACGCCTCCTCTTCGCCGTCGAGCTGCTTGGACTCCTCCTCCAGGGCCACAATCTCCTCGTCCAGCGCATCCTTTTCTCTCTCGAGCTTTTTGAGCTCCTCCATGGCGGCTGCCCTGTCCTTCTCGGCCTTTTTGAGCGCCTCTTGCCGTGACTTGATGTCTGCCTGGCTGGGCTGCTCGGCCTGCACTTGGCGCAGGTGCTTCACGTATGCGTCTCTCTCGCGAGAGGAGGCGTCCAGCTTCCTCTGGAGCCCGTCGACGAGCAACTCGGTGCACTCCACGCAGACAGGGTGATCGATGTCTGACCTCGCGGACAAGATCTCGAAAAGCCTGTTGATCCGCTCCATCTCGTCGGCCTTGGGCGATTCTTGCCCTGCGCTCGGATCCTTGCTTGAGCTCCCGCGCCGAAGCTGTGTAGGTGTCGACGGCCGGTCCTTGAGGTGCGGCTGCGCGTGCGGCTGCGGATGGCCGACCTGGGATTCGGTGAGGTATATGAACGACATGGCCGAGTCGCGCGGATGGCCGCCATGGTGTCGCTTGAATGTCGGCGGGCCTGCGTTCTGGGAGACCTTGTCGTACAGAACCTTTCTGGCCGGCTCTTGCGACTGCGCGGCTGGTGATCGAGGCTGGAGCAGTTTCTTCGATGTCTGCGGCGACGACGCTGCTGCAGACGAGCGTTAGGCGGAGTGCCTACAGGGTTGGCAGGCGAGGTTTACTCACAGATCAACAGGTCGTACGCCGCCGGATTCAGGTCCTCCAGAGATCCGTCGAGCCTCAGCGGCTGGCGACACTTCTGGCAGTACATGTCGGCGCTATGGCGAGATCCCCATGGCAAGTCGCGTTGAAGACGTGGAGGAGGAGTCAGCGACTGCACATGGCGCAATTCGAGACTGGGAGGAGCCGATTCAGAGGTAGACGGAGGTTGAGATGGATGCATAGGCAGGCAGGTGACGTCCTTGTAGTTAGGTACGTACCTGCCTCCGAAGTTAGCGGCTCACCAATGCAGGGATCGGCGCCAAAGCCAGAACCACTTTACGCGCCAACTGTACGAATTACACTAACGAAGTACACTCACGAATTACTTGCGAAGTACAATCACGAATTACACCAACCAACAGCCCACGATAATCGCCATCACTGCCACTGCGGATTGCGCGCTTGCGACGACGCCGCGACTCGCAACGACTCAGAGAGCCTCTGTCCCGCCGCTTCCGCATCGCACCTCATCGAATCGCATCCCATGCGCCTCGACGCGGCCTCCATCCGCCGCAATGGAACCCCCGGCCAAGCGGCGGCGACAGGGCAGGTCGCCGCTTGACCGGGCCGATCAGGACGACGACGAGCTCTCTTTCGAACCGCACGAGGTCCTCGCGAAGCGGGATCCCGGATACAAGCTTTCCCTCGAGCGGGCCTACGCCGACAATCGATTCCAGGCGACCATGGCGCACATCTTTGAAAAGTACGGCCGGGATTTCGACGGCATTGGCGATGAGATTGACGTGATGACGGGCGAGATTGTGGTCAACAACGGCCATGTTCAGAACATGCGCAACGAGGTGGATGTCGGAGTTCCGGGCGTTGGGGAGGAAGAGGACGAGGACGAGGACGACGAGGAAGAGGGCATCTTGCTGGAGGACCTCACTGCCGACGAAGACGGCCAAGCCTCGCGCCCGGACGGTCAACTCGAGGAAGCAGGCGGGGAGGACAAAGACGAAGAGGATGAGGAGGACCGAATCATACACGGCCGAGAACCACAGCAATCGACATCTCTGATACCCGTTTCCAGACCACGGGCTGGACCACAAACCAACAGGCTTCCTAGTCTGCTCTCCGGGCTCTACGGCGGTGGCCACTTGTGCTACGTGCCGCCGCCAGCATTTGGTGCATCCCCCTTCAGCTTTGGTGCCTCGCCCTTTGCCATGGATCCCTGGAGACTTCCGAGTAGCTTCTCTGATCCTTCTTGGGAGCCCCTGGATATCCTCCCCAGACAGCCGAGACTACTGCCTTCGCCGGGTGACAGATATGAATTCCCCGTCCAAGACGGTGGCAGCTCCATCTGGGCGCCAAACTATCGTTTCAAAGACAATGAGCCAGATCGGCGGATGGATCCGACGAAATTTGGACCAACACCACCACCCGCGAGGACAAGGACAAGGCCCATGAAGTATATCTTGCCCGCCTCGGCTCAGAAGCAACGTGATGACGAGGCTGATGAAGACGCTATCCTTACGGGGAAGAGAAATGGGAAAAATCAGGCAGCGGGAGGTGATGAGGCGGTAAAGATTAATGAAACACACAAGAGCGACGACGACGACGATGATGTGCTGATCTCTGGAACTACGCCATCGAGAGGGCCGGTCCGCACAGCCATAAAGTCGGCTCCACCATCAGTCGCGAACAGGACGGCAACACCTCAAACTGGCTCAGAAAGGACTGAAAAGCGGGCCACGGAAACACCGACATCGAAGAAGCAGAGGAAACAAGAGCCTTGTTCTATATCGGTCGAACCCGAGCCGCACGTTCACTTGGAATCCGAGCCTGAGCCATCAGATGATGACCAGGTCGTTCTCGCACAGAGCGCAACCGAACCTCCAAGCGAAGAACAAGACTCTACGTCGTGGAGACGCTCAGGACGCGCGCGCAAGCAAGTCGAGTTTATGGGCAAAATATCTTGGACCCAGGCACGGGAGGAGAGGCGGCCGCAGCAGAACTTGACGGTTCAGTTGCCCTCGGTAGACCTGCTGAGTCGTGATGATTACGAGACGGTCGATGATGCGGTTGACGAGGACGCTGATTCGGCAGATGAGGCGTCTTGTGCCTCGGAACCTCCTGAACGGGCTGAAAACATGGCCACGGAGAAGTCAGCTGCGGAAATTGTTGTGCCGGATTCCCAAGACACCGCCACGCCGCAAAGCAGCGGCAACCTGCGCAAGACGACATCTAATCTGAATCCGGGAGGGCCTGGAAAGGCCAAGCAACATGCCATCGACGCCATCTACTCGCTCTCGGACGACGAGATGCCCATATGGCCCAAGCAGAAACCGCCAAAGGGGACAAAGAGCCCGAAGGAGCTTGCGACGCGAACGGGCTCGCCCGCACCTCCTGACTCGGGGATTGGGGACTCGGTGGCTACGCTGAGCTCGACAGAGGACGCGGAGCAGCAAAACACGACAAACGCAATGCCGTCAGGCTTACAGCCCGCTTCCGTGCAACTCAGGAAGCGCGGCAGGCCGAGGAAGTCGGAGGGAGCACTTGATCATACGGGGTCGGAGCAGCCGTCTGCCCTGGTGCCGTCGGTAGATGACAAGGCTCCACGACTCACGAGAGAACTTCGATGGTTGAGGAGGCCCAATATGGACATGGCGCACACGGAAAATACGCTTCTAAAAGAGGCTCATCCGAAGCACCTGAGGTCCGCTGGATCAAGAGACGGGCTCAAGGCCACGAACCCGCCGTCCGCCAAAGCCCCAGCGGCAGCCGAAGAGCTTGAACCACACGAGACACCACCTGTTGCTGCCATGAAGGACGACCCTCCCGTCACCGCTTCAGACGCCGCCAACTCACCCCCCTCCAACCCCCAAACCCTCTCCGCCAAGCCACCATCAACGACGCCCCGGAAACAAACGCCCCCGCCCTCCAAGCCCCAAACCCCCAGGCACGCCTCCATCCCCACGCGCGCCCCCTCCTCGCGGCGCTCCATCCTCTCCCTCCTCGCCGACGACGCCAATGACGACGACGACGACGAAAAGGACCTCGACGAACTGAGCCGCAGCCTCGCCACGGCCGCCCCCTTCCTCAGCGCCGGGGCCGCCAGTCGCAAGATCTGGAAGTCGAGCGCGCGCACGACCGAGGTGTACCACACGCCCGTCAAGCGGCGACCCGCCGACGTGGTCAGCCCGGGCAGTGTCATCGAGACGCCCGGCGGGACGGCGAGGGCGTGTGGGCTGGATGGGTATAGGTGTGGGCGCGACTTTTGCTTCACCTGCCTGTGAGGACTGGGTGCGAGCGTCTCAGAAAGGGTTTATAACGACATCACTTCGCGCATAATCAATACCGACAGCAACGTAAACTCCAAAGGAATTGTTCTCCGAGTATCTTGTGTTTATTAAAGCGCTGTCTCAGAAGAAATAAACACCACAAACGTCCCGGTCTGGAGAATACGGAAAACGTGAGAAGCACAAAAAGATGCCAGTTGCGTACAAGGGAATTCGTCTCCCTCCCGCTCGCCAGTTCATTTCCTCATTCCTGGAACGCCGCTGACCGTTGCTCCCTGTCGCAGATTTTCGGATCCCTAAGCCAGAATGAATCCAGGGGCCAGTGCTCGAATCAGTTGACAAAATTGGTCCGACCACTCGCATCACGCTCAATCCTTGGTCCCCAGACGCCGCCGTTAGACGGCCATCACCTGCAGAAAAGTCTGTCTTCCCATGTCCAAAGTCACTTCGTCATCATGCCACGCATCTCCACCGGCAAACCCGGCCATTGATTCTGTCCCCTAGCACATGTATCCTAACAAGGGGGAGAAGGAGCGGCCGGCAAGGCAGTACAGCTGGTCCAGGGTATCATGAGAATTTGGAAGGGCATGCTGTAGGCTGGGGTCCGTTTGGTCATCGTAGTCACATGAGCTTCGGGGGTCTTTCAAGACTTGTAGGCCGTTCCGCTGGGGTTGGCGAGGTTTTGCTTGAACACTTCCGGGTCGCGCACAGGGTCGAAGTATTGGTGACCCTGGGCCTCCTTCGCTGTGAGGCGCTCCTATAGACCATGTTAGAACGGACAGACTAGACTTCAGTGACGGGCCACGAACCTGATGGTCGTATCGCAACAGCTTGTCCAGAAAGTCGATGGCTTCATTAGAGACAAAACGCTGGTTCTCCGACGTGACAAAGCTGTGCCAGGGCTTCTTCTGAAAACGACCCAAGATGTCGTCGTACTGGGCGTCCAGCTCGATCTCGTACTTGTCCAGATAGTCAAACAGGTCGTCGGTGCCCAGGACCTTTGCAATCTTGACGAGCTGGTCGGAGTTGCTGTTTCCGTGGAAGAAGGGCTCTTTACGGAAGATCATGGAGGCAAACATGGCGCCCAAGCTCCACATGTCGAGACTGTAGTCGTACTCCTGGAAGTCGACGAGCAATTCGGGGCCCTTAAAATACCGCGACGCCACGCGAACATTATACTCTGTGCCGGGATGGAAGAACTCGGCCAGACCCCAGTCAATGAGACGCAACTGCACGACGTCAGCGATGTATCCAATAAGCGCATCTGGCCTCACGTAGAAGGGGCATACCTTTCGGTTCTCATGATCGATCATAACGTTATGAGGCTTGACGTCGCGGTGCATGATGCCCTTGCTGTGGCAGAAATCCAGGGCTTTGAGCAGCTCGTGGATGTAGAACCGCACATCGAGGTCGTTGAACTTGGGATAGAGGCTGCGGAAGTCGGTGTTGTTGACATACTCGAAGATGAGAGACGGCGTTTTACTCTGGGGATTCGGTCAGTACGGGGCGGCCATGCGAAGATGAAGAGAAGGGCCGCCAGCAGGGAGGTCCACCTGGGAGTCTCGAACGACGTCGAGCAGGGCCACGACGTTGGGCCCGCCGGCGAGATTCTGCAGGATCTTGATCTCGCGCTTGATCTTCTTCTTCTTTACGGGCTTGAGGACCTTGATGACGCATTTCTGGTAGTTGACGACGTTGATGCCCTCGAACACCTCCGAGTACTTGCCGCGACCTGCGGGCTCACGTGGTTAATCACGCAAAGGTGCGACGCCACGGCGGACAGGGTGGCACGTACCGATCTTCCTCACCACCTCGTAGTTCTCGAGGACGCCCCAGCCTGCTCTTCGGGTCAGCCGTTGCGCAGAAGGCGGCGCTGGAGGCGCACAGGGTCGACCCACTGATGTTAACGCTGTCGTAGTCCCAGTAGCTGCGGGGCATGCTCTGGTTGACGTCGGCGTAGACGCGGGCCATGCTGGGCCGGCGAGGGACGTGTCACGCGGCTGCGACACGGCTGATGATGCTGAGGGGAGCGCGCAGTCGCGTGCGCGTCGGTGCAGCGGGCGGTTCCTGGGTCGCGGCTCGATGTGAGGATGCCAGAGCCAAATCGAGGCCAGAATCCCCGCGGTGGTGTTGGGTGCGCTTGCAGGACCCGCCCTAGCGCAAGGCAGAGCGCTGCGATTGGCCGTGGCGCCTATCGCCAACAGGCGCCTAGCCGGGTGCGGCGAGGACTCGCGTGGTCGCGTGAGGCCTCGTACCAAGAGGCAGTCATTGTTATATTTTTAAGCAAAGCTGAAAGCTTTGCGATGCGGAGGTATACTGGCAAGTGCCCGAGCAAGCAGCTTCCAGCATTGCTTCTTTAAGCAGAGGCGATAAGGTTTCGCTTCTACCCGCTCTTCGTATATTAGTCGATCAATTGAACCCGCATCGTTCATTAGAAGTTGCTATGCCGAATGTTAGCCGCGATATATCATATATCGCCGTGCCTGCCGTGGTTTTGGTGTTATTTATGCCTACCTTCCGTCAGCTCTAGCCAACTAACGACGCATCGTCAATAATACATCCATTCCAGGCATCACGGGCTCGCAGGCACCACGGGCTCATAGGCTTACAGGTACGCACGCATCGCATACACGTAGGCGTTATAGGCTCGCAGGCTTACGGGTACGCAGGGCAACGCGGGCAACGCAGGCAACGCGGGCAACGCAGGCAACGCCGCCGAAGACACTCACTTTCAGCTTTGCTTACGCCTATGACAGCAGTCTTCTGTTGGCATCGGGTATTTTATATTGCGACAACGAGGTGATGAATTTACTTTGCTCAAGCTTCACGGCCTGCACATCTGCAGCCCTCCAGCGCATGTCCCGAGTGCCCCGCCTCCACGCCCTCGATTCCCAGCTCAAGGTGTCCATCTTGGATGCACCAAAATCAGCCATGGAGTATACAACGCCTGCCCCAGGCTGCTCCATCTTTTCCCTTGCACCTCTCGGTGGAAAGTTAGCAGAGCACTCCGAATTGTGCGAGAGCATTGACGCAAGGGGAGTATGTGTCTTGTGGTTCAGAGAGAAGATTAATCACTCGTCACATCGTGGTTCCGAGGCATCCCCGTCGGGCGAACCGATAGATCCTCCGCCTCGAACCTCGATCAGACTAAGGATGACGATACAAAGGTTTTCATCATGACATGGGGGGTCCAAACACCGTGGGCCAACTCACCATTCTTGCGTGTGTCCGTACCTCTGACCTGGAGTTAGGCCCGGGTCAATTGGCGGTGATTTCTGAGAGGGACCCGTCGTCTTAGAGGCGATACATCTGCCGCATTTGGGGATGTGATGTTGGTTCGACATCCAACAGCCTAGTCTTCTAAGCCGCCTCGCTCTCAGTCGTAGTCGAGTGTGTCCAAGCCCTGCTCGACCACATCCCACGTTCGCTTTCGGAGATCCGGCTTCGGTTCGTATCGGGCGTTCTTGGCACCCTTCTTCTTCGTGGTACCTCGAGTCGACCATGGCAGATTTGCATTTGGTTCCCGTCGTTGCGGCCGGGACTGTTTACCGTCATTGGCTGACCCTGCCTGGGGAGTCGCAGACTGAGGCGTCAACCCCTTCGCTCGCAGTCGGCGCAGCTCCCTCAGTTCCGACTGCCGGAACATCTCAATTTGCTCATCCGTGAGGGTGCGCTTCACACCGTCCTCGTAGTAGCCAAGATCGTCCTCTGCCCAGTCATTGTACTCGGGCTGTTGATACGTTTGCTGGAAAGAAGCCGGCTGGAACATTTGCCCAAAATTGGCGACGGCCTCGGAGGAGAAGTGGGTGTTAGCGAATGCGGCCCAATCTTCCTGGTGCGCGTTAGCCATGCCTGCAATGCAAGGAAGGGATGGTGCTGGGGTTGGAGAGTACAGAAGATATTGGAGGTCCTCCCGGCGGCATTTCCCATTTCGCCGCCGCCATGCTTGTGATGGTACATGGACGAGGCAGCGTGTATGAATAAGATTGCTTGCGTCGCGTGAAAACTGAAGTGGGTGCGTGGAGGTCCCGCGCTGTCACGTGCCACATTGAGCAGCGACTTGTCTGCACGCACCAGAAGGTACAGCGACAGGCCAGCCAGTTGCAGCAGGGATTGTTCTTGAAAATTGCCGTTTCATTCGAGTACCTTGCGCAGACAGAGTATTCCATTTGGCATGATGCGTCCTAGAAAGGCGTAACAAAATACGGGAGGGCTCGGGTTCATGCACAGCCAAAACCTCACTTTGCCTGAAGCAGGGCCAAGGCACTCTCAAACGCTCGAACCACCTCCTCGTCTTTGAAATGAAATCAGCGCCGCCCTATGTGGCAAAGAGCGCGGAATACTCACAGTGTTGCTGCTTCTGCGCTGCTTTCTCCTCCGACAGGTTGACGAAGCGCTGCCGTGTCCGCAGCCGCTTCACTGCTCGCTCATCGTCATGAGCTGAAGCAGCAGAAGCCCATGCCTGGAAGTACTGCCCACACGTTAGTCCAGACGCATCGAAAATGCACGGACAGTGACTACCTTGGAAAGGCCTTCGGCTTCCTTGAGAATCTCCCTCTCGTGCTCGTCTGCCTCGCGCAGGGCCTTTTCATATCTGGCTTCAAAATCATCCCAGTCAAACGGCGCAAGATGCCCAGGGGTGCTGGGAGTATCCGAGTCGGCGCTCTGCTGGTCGACTTGCGGCTCAGGGGTCGTCGTCGCCGCCTGTGGACGCTTCTTATGGTCCGAGAGTGCGGCGTCGCCCTGGGATGGCTTTTCGCCTTCGTGGCTGGCGCCGAGCTCGCCAGCTTGAGACCCGGTCGGAGATGCCATGATGGAGGGTGATGATGCTGGCGCCGGACTCGCTCGTGCCGCAGCAGTGAGAGCAAGGGTGGGCTCAGAGATTTTCTGTCGCAGAAGGAACCTCCTGCTAGTCCCTCAAATCGTCGTCCTGAGGCACACACGTCAAGCGGCTTGGGGCAGCAGAGCGACCACAAAGTTCACGTCATGGCGCACAGCAGCTCTCTCACAGGCGGCTCGGCGTCGCGCCAGGCCGCTCCAACCTGTGATGATGTTGAATCTGAAGGTCACAACACCCTGCAGCCTCAGTGGGTCCCGCTGGTGGTGGCAGTTTGTCAGCGGGCTGGTTGCCCTGGAACCACAGTGACTCCAAGCGCCAGCGCTGGTGCCTGTCACTCGGCAACTTGCGCTCACCCCCGACCTCATCCCGTGACCAGAACTCGACATCCAAAGTCATCTGCCTAGCGCAGTGATCGAGATACGAAAAGTACATGAGCCGTTCCGTCGCCTCTCGTCCCTGTCCTCATAGTCTCCCTCAAATGCCGCTCTCTTCGTCCTCTCTGTAGCGTGTCTCGACCGGAGCTCTCCGTCCCACGCAGCAACGCAGTGACGACACCGGCCGTCGAGCTCTCATCCACTGCACCGTCATGGACTGCGACATCTGCCATCGCGGGCACGACGCCCAGCGCCTGCCCTTCCTCTGCGCCGTGGATGCCCGGAACCAGGTCTACGAAGGACGCATGAAGAATTTGCGGCTCTTCCTGGAGAACGAGAAGCTTCAGGGGGATATCAATGACCTCGCCGCCGACCCCGCCAGCAAGGATGCCATGGACCTGGCCCTCGCGCAGCAGCGCCTCGCAGAGGACCGGACAGACCAGGTCCTGGCCGCAGCGGCCAGGCTACGGGAAGAGATCCAGGCTGCCAGAGATGAGGTCAAGGCCAGGAAGGCCGCGCTGGCTCGCCGCAAGTCGGATCTGGCCTCGGCCGCCGACGGGCTCCAGGAGCGGCGGGCCAGACAGCAACACGAGCTGGACAAGTCGACGCGGATGCTCCGGTTCCGGTGGTCTCGGTGCGCCGAGGACATGGCCAGGACCCGCTCCTTTCTGTGCACGGAGGCCATCCGGCTCTACGGTCTGAAGCGCACCAGGAAGGGAGCCACAGGGCGCTACGAGTATCACCTCGGCAAGATCCCGGTGGTGGACTTGACGAGCATGGACTGTACGTGGCTTTCATCCCCGACTCTTCCCCCCCTGCCACCGCAGTCGCTGACCCCTCTCCAGCCCTGACTCCCGAAGTCATTTCGACCTCCCTGGCCCATGTCGCCCACATCCTCATGCTGGTCTCCCATTATCTCGCCATCCGGCTCCCCGCTGAAATCACCCTCCCCCACCGCGATTATCCCCGGCCAACCATCTTCAACCTCTCCAGCTCGTATCAACACGGCCCCGTCCCGTTTCCCTCTGGCCCTGCATCCACGACTTCCTCGTCTCAACCTCGCGATTCCGACTCCCACCATGTCCCCCGTCCCCGCCCCTCTTCGTCGACAAGCCCCTCCCACAATTATCCAAAGAAGATCCTCCCACGTATTCCTTTTTCCTCGAAGGCGTGACGTTGTTGGCGTATGATATCGCCTGGCTCTGCAGTTGCCAGGGCGTGTCGATTGGTGATACGGGCTCGTTCGAAGACATGTGCCACATGGGTCGAAACCTGTACACTTTCCTCCTCGGGGCTCAACTGCAAGGTTACGTGAGTCTTGCCGCCAAGACCGCCGCAGGCAAGGGCGGCGATGTCGAAGGCGAAGGCGCCGACTTCCAGGCGAATTGGATTGGTCGGTACTCGCATGGCACGACATACTATTTCCTCGGTGGTGTCGAAGGCACCGACTTCGTCCGGACATTCAAGCTGCCAAGCCCCATGAAGCTTGCCGACAGGCTGAAGAAGAAGTTGCTGGGCGATGCTCCCGCTGCTGACTGGGAGGTGCTGGATGATGAGGCATGGAAGGTTGAAGGTCCGAACGAGGTGCAAGGTGTCTCGGGTGTCCATCAGGCACAGGATCCGGAGGGCAAGGCGTCACCCCGGACAGGTTCAAATGGCTGGACAAAGGTAAAGCATAGGTCGTGAGGTAAATGAGGCGGTGCTGAATAAGAAGATCGAATACCCGGTCGTTTGTCGTAAATGAGATTGTGGTGTCGTGTGTGCAATGTTGGGCCGTACCGTCGTGTCAGATCGCTTTTCTTTTGGCACTGGCATTCTTTTGGGCATTGCTCAGTGTTCAGTCTTTGCTGAATCTGATTCTTTGCGTCCTAGTCAGTTGCTTTTGGAGTTCGCATTTATGCCTTCTGACCTCGTGCTGAACATCCAGCTCTTCGCCTTCTTCGACGCTGGATGAGGTTGGAGCCTGCAGAGTTTTTGCTTCTAGACATCTTCGATTGAGTTTGTAGATGAAGAGTACGGCTTGAAGGACAATTGCGACAGGCTGCCGTGGAAGCTCGAAGTTTGAGGTTGTTTGTCTGCCCTAAGAGACCGCAGCTTCGTGTCGTGCGGTCTCTCTTTGAAAACCAAGAACAGAAACGGAAATCCCCTCCCCTCGCACCAATGTATGCCGTCTTCCAGTCAAAATCTCCCCTTTTCTATCTGTCCCCATCTCATACACACCATCTCCATCCTTGGATTTGACCAATGGCTCTTCTCGAGTATTGGCGAAAGTAGTGGCAGTTGTCCAGGTTTTGGAGTGTTGGAGGACTTGCCATTGGCTTGCGGACGTCAGTCGAGTCAGAAGACGTGCCGTTTTAAGCGAGCAAAGCGATATACCTTGCGGCAGGACATCCGTAGATGCGGCGATTATTGCAAAGAGAGCCGTGCTGCGAGCGCATTGCACATCGACAGTAGGGGCCGTGATGAGTGACCTGGAGACGAGACGACAAATACACGGATGTATACACTCCTACCGACCCAGGTATTTCTTCCCCGGGCCAGAAGACGCCAAGCTTGTGACCTAGCTGGCGGGCCTTTTCCGACATACCCAAGGTCATATCGGTCGTCTAGTTTGTCTCGCTGGAGAGAACAGACGACCGCGATGCCGACTTTCGGGACTTGCGCCGCTCCTTTCTCGACATTGGGCGTGGGCGTGGGCCGGGGCATCTCCTCCAAGAACCAGGGCGCCAATGCACCCTCGCCATCACCGTTACAATGCTACATCCGTGGGCAACATATGGGCGTATGATGGCACTCTGACGATGGAATCGGAACTTGGAAGCCAAGGTGCGAGCAAACGGTTCAATTCAATCCCGTCCCTAGTCCTCCTCCTCCTTCTTGACCATCTCGGACTGCATCTCGGGCTGCATTTCGGACTTCATTTCGGACTGCATTTCGGGCTGCATCTCGGACTGCATCTCGGGCTGCATTTCGGACTTCATTTCTGCATTTCGGACTGCATTTCGGACTGCATTTCGGGCTGCATTTCGGACTTCATTTCTGCATTTCGGACTGCATTTCGGACTGCATTTCGGACTGCATTTCGGACTGCATTTCGGACTGCATTTCGGACTGCATTTCGGACTGCATTTCGGACTGCATTTCGGACTGCATTTCGGACTGCATTTCGGACTGCATTTCGGACTGCATTTCGGACTGCATTTCGGACTGCATTTCGGACTGCATTTCGGACTGCACTTCGGGCTGTGTTTCGGACTGCGCTTCGGGCCGCTTTCTGCGCTTTGCTCGCCGAGAACGACAGTCTCGGGCCTTATGGCCCTTTTGGTGACACTATTATATATCAGCGTAGTTCGAGAGCATAGGTAGGCAGGTGGTGAAGGAAATACTTACGACCCAGCAAATGGGCCCGTGGGGCTTCTTGCCGCCGCCGCCCTTGCCGCCGGGGCCCCAAACCAACGAGACGCACTGTTGGATCTCGGCCGCAGAGAGTGGCATCTAGATAGGTCATCAGCATAATATGGCGAGAGGCACGGTGGAATCATAGTGATTTAGAAGATGCCAGATTGCGTGCAGCCGATGGCGATGATTGAGACGGAAAGACGGGATGTGAAGAAAGAGACAAGCTGGTAGAGCAGCTCGGTAAACTTACCTTCGGATCCTGGAACGGAAAAGGTCCTGGGCAGAGTTCTTCGAAGCGTGTTCGGGTGATCGAAGTGTAAAATCAATGCCCTCGAACAGAGAGTCAATCTCAATCGAGGTCTGGGCAGAGGAAGACGGGTGCGCGGAGAGAAAAGAAGTCTGAGAAGAGTCGCGGTCTTGCGAACTTCATCAAGTGTGCCCTCGCTTCGCCCCGCATATGGACAGGAAGGAACGGCTGGCTCGAGCGTGGACTGATTGAAAGGTGCGCCTACCTTACCTGGGTACCTGATATCAGACGATCTGACTTGCATCAGATGATCAGATGCCGACTTGCCCATTTGGCCTGTGGATTACGCGGCCCCTGGCCTGAGACTTGAAGTTCATTTGGGGCATCTCCTTGCCCGTGACGCTTGTTGAAGCGCTTGAGGAAGTCAGCCTGGACCTGGCCTGCATGTGTCACATGAGGGACGCCGGCGGTGCGGTGCGAACCAGAAAGGGGTGGCCAATGGCATTCCCTTATAACAATGCTCAGCACGTGGCATCGACATCCCACTTGCCGCGGATATATCAGGATTGGCAGACCACAGTGTATCCAGAGTCCAGGACACGCCGCCTCAGCCATCATGGCAGAGAGCGCTACGGCTGGTTTAGCCGGCCTTGACGGCTCCATCGTCTCGGCCCAGGGATGCCGTGGTCTAGCGGCGATTGATGGAGGGATATCGGTGGTTCTGGGCTCTTGGTGTTGGTGAGTTGTTGGTGAGTTGCCGACTTCTGGGGGCCATCAATCCACCGTCTGCTGCCAAGTGCAACGGGAGCGACCACACCACGCTCTTCCCAACATGCAATTGTCACCTGGCCGAATGGGCCGCTCCGCAAGATCGGAGCTGCCTGTCGCATTTCTATCTCGAGGGCGTCCTCGCAGAAACCTCCCAGCCAGTCAGACCGCCTCACTCGAGGAACCCTGGTGGCCCTGTCGCCTCGGTCTGATAACGCTTCGAGCAATTACATGGTGGCAACTATCGCCTTTCAGAACGTCGAGGGCGATTCTCCGCCGGTGGTTGAGTTACTTTAGGCCAATGAGGGCGATGCGATCATCGACCTGACGCTTAGTTGGTCGTGTTGGAATCCAGGCGGAGAAGGGGACGAGGAAGGGGACGGGATCACGGGAGAAAGTGAGGAGGCAGAAAGCCGGGAGAAGCTCACCGATCACCTACTACCGCCATCCCTGCGATGAACCAGACGACACAGGCCTCCCCTACAAACACCACGCACCCGTTCTGTAGAGAATATATTGGGAACTGCTCTTGCCTTTGATCCCATTCTACAACCCTGCCCAACACGTGAGCAACTTAGTTTTGACGACGCCACTGGCTGTGGTGAAAACAAGAATCGCATAAACCAGTCTTCTGTTGGGCGTCGGGTATTTTACCTTTCTTCCTTGGCTTGAAGCTCTACTTCTGATAAAGGATATAAGGTGGCAGGGAGATGACGCCTTCGTAGAACCCAGTGTGGAGCAGACTGCCGCATCAGGAAGTAGAATCACATGCCTATTTATTAGTAGATCGACGAGCAAAAGATTGAGAGAGCAAGCTTTAGTCCTTATGCAATCGCAGTTCTTATTTTACTCCTACCTAATCGTCTTAACTCTATCGTAAACCTCGTCGTATTGCACGGCGTTATAGCGTATAGAAGCGGCTGAGTGGGCAATAATATTTATTCTAGGCTTAACTTTATTCTAGCCCCAACTTTATTTAGGCTTAACCTTCGTAATACGTGCCAGTAGAAAGGAGGCACGATGGCGACGCTCCCTTCGGACTAAAGGGATGAGTCACGGCGCATTCTAATATTTTCAAACCTTATCGACTTCCGAGCTCTCCGCACAACCTTTCCACCCTTTCTATCGCGCACATTTAAAACCGCGTCGACTTCCCAGCTTTCCGCACAATCTTTCCACCCTTTCCATCACGCACCTTTATCTACTTCTTTCTATCATTCACTATTCGTTATGGCTTATAAGACTGATGCGGCGCCGATGCCTTTCTCCCGTAACAGGCCCTATAGCGAATGGACACGAGAAGAAATACTATGGGAACTACGTACGGATTTAGAGGGAGATCATCGACATACTCTTAATTTCTTTTTGATGGATTACGCGCCATCGGTCCGAGATATTAACCGCCTACCTGAGATGACAATATCGAATTTCCTCGAAATATGCAATAAGTCGGTACCCGTTTATATCCCACCATGGGATCGATCGTATCTACTTAAAGTAGTACTACAAAACTACATCTACCGCCGGTGGTTCCGCCCATATCGGAGCGAGATCGAGCGCCGGCGCTTCATTTGCAAATTTATTGGACCGAAGGATCTACCTGACGCGGGCTCGCCATCACAGTCAACTGTCGACAGCTTGGTCTCCCTAAATAGAGCCATCTGCGCCGAGGTCGAGGCGCAACGTCTCATATACGAAGAGACATTTGCTTCAGGCGACGAAAAAGCGGCGGAAAAGTTAGAGCGAGTCAAGGACCACAGATTTCACATTCTCCAGCCGCTATTCAGAGCACTTCTCATCCTCGTTTGTGTCGAAAGCTACCGCAACGAGGACTCTTAAGACCGTCGGCAGGCTTCCTGTCTTCCTAATACGCACAGGCGTAGAAGATGGCCTAAGTGCGCCTATCTCATTTGAAGCTATCGCCAATAAGATCGATGGCTACGCAGGAGAGGCTGTAAGGACTACACTCGAGACGGCTATCGATTTCGTTATGGACTTGGAGGCCCGGGAAGCTGCTATATTTGGTCTCCAGCCTAATCCGACTACTTCATTGTTGCCCGAGTATATGCTGAGGTCCTGGAAGGCAAGACGGGGGGATGAGCCGTTAATTGGTCCAAGCTCTAAGTTTGTCGATACTGAGAAATATCCATCGTGGGCCGGGGGGGGTGAGAGATAGGAATCTTGGATTATGCCTCAACACGAGCGTCGGCTACTTCGGCGGGAAACCGCAAGACAAGTTAACCCACCAGACCAACGGAAGTCAACAGCATGACCAGAATGCTCGCACGACGTTGTGGCACGGCAGCACAAACACTCCAGTCAGAGCCATACGACCCGCCTTTCCAGTCGAAGTCGCGCAGCCTTTCGTTACACGCCGAGCTTGGTGCATGGAATATCGACCCTTGGAATTTCAGCAAGAGCGCTGGCTTCTTACGACTTCAGCCGTTGCATCGCACGGCATGCTATGGCATTGAGGCTCACCCAATATTTGTGCGTCGAATGTACAGCCGCCTGCGGAGGAGATATTTGGGCATTGCAGGGGTAGCCCCCCTGACGGAACAGGGCTCGAGTGTCAAATGCCTCCCAAGCTTTGCGCGTCGCAAGGGATCTGGGATCGATTGATATCATACCAACAGAAGATCGAATGCGCAAAGGACCGGCCGGGCACGCTCGTTCAAGAAGACAAGGCTCCAGCACACAGTCATTATATGCAGCAACAAGTCTACGACTTTCATATCCGGCGATTCCTGGTGCGGTAATCGAGCTTGAGGGAGGAAACAAGTATGAGTACCCCTGAAAATTTGAGTGGTGGCGTTCCCGATGTAGCTTAGCGGTAGTTTTAGCGTTGGCCCGAATTTGAAGGCGACTTACTCGTACGAAGCAGCATCAGCAATCAGGAAATGCCAAGCAGTACGGAGGAAGATTAAGTAAGTTACGTCTGGCATAAAGGTTAACGCTAAGCTATATTAGGAACTCACATGCCTAATTAGGTAGGTACGTTCCCAAAATAGCTTAGCATCTATTTTAGAATAAGACGTAACTTACTTAATCTTCCTCCGTAACCGTCATGGTGATGTCGGATTGGGAACCGAGGTCCAGCCGGTTGCTGGGGCGACGGCTGGCGCGCCGTTGACCAATGCACCCTTCGCCGCGCTATTTCTCGAACCCGTGACCTAGACTTAGGCTTGCAGGGGCACCTCCCCACCACGCGGATTGTGCAACGGCAGCCCAACGGCGCATCCTCCTCCAGCCTTCATTACCGGTGGCGGCCTTCATCATCTGCATTCTCTACCCCTCGGGCCCGCCGCCGTCGCTGGTCAAGCTGGCGTTCCGACGACAAACGCGCTCCGACCGGGAGCTGAGCCGGTCGACAATGGGCTCCAGCGTGCGACCGGGCGTCTCCAGCCGCGCCGGCACGCGGCCGGGCGGCACCAGGGCATCGACGGCGAGGCACGCGTCGGTCCTGGGCGCGTCTAGGGGACCGGCTGCCGACCGCGCGGGTGCCGCGTCGCCGGCCGACTCCGCCTCGACCTCGGGCACGAAGCGCAAGGAGCGGGATTTCGACTCGGAAGCGGGCGGCGAGGAGACCAACATCAACGTCGTGGTGCGCTGCAGGGGGCGCAGCGAGCGCGAGGTCAAGGAGAACAGCGCCGTGGTGGTGAGGACCGACGGCGTCAAGGGCAAGCTCGTGGAGCTGTTGATGGGCGCGAATTCGCTGAGCAACAAGACGTACAACTTTGATCGCGTCTTCCCGCAGGCGGCGGACCAGAACATGGTGTTTGACGACACGGTCAAGCCCATCCTGGAGGAGGTTCGTCACACGCACAGGGCGGCGAGAGCTCTCGGCGGCTAACCCCTGGCCAGATGCTTGCGGGCTACAACTGTACCATCTTCGCGTACGGCCAGACCGGCACCGGAAAGACGTACACCATGTCTGGAGATATGACTGAGACACTGGGCATGCTTTCCGACGAGGCCGGCATCATCCCGCGCGTGCTGCAGCAGCTGTTCAACAAGCTCGACGTCGACGACGCGGAGAACTGCGTCAAGTGCTCCTTCATCGAGCTGTACAACGAGGAGCTCCGCGACCTGCTATCGGTCGAGGAGAACGCCAAGCTGAAAATCTTTGACGACGTGTCGAGGAAAGGGCATGCGGGCACCATCATCCAAGGCATGGAGGAGAAGCATATCAAAAACGCCTCCGAGGGTATCAAGGTGCTTCAGGATGGCAGCTTGAAACGCCAGGTTGCGGCGACAAAGTGCAACGATCTGAGTTCGCGAAGCCATACCGTCTTTACGATTACCGCGTACGTCAAGAGGACCAACGAGCACGGCGTCGACGACTTTGTCAGTGCCGGCAAGCTCAACCTCGTGGATCTGGCCGGCAGCGAGAACATCCAACGATCTGGCGCGGAGAACAAGCGCGCTGCCGAGGCTGGCTTGATCAACAAGTCCCTGCTCACCCTCGGCCGAGTCATCAATGCCCTGGTCGACCGCAGCGCGCACATCCCCTATCGAGAGTCCAAGCTGACGCGACTGTTGCAAGACTCCCTCGGTGGGCGCACCAAGACGTGCATTATCGCGACGATATCGCCGGCCAAGAGCAACCTCGAAGAGACGATTTCCACGCTCGACTATGCGTTCCGCGCAAAGAATATTCGCAACAAGCCGCAACTCAATCCGATGCTGAACAAGAAGATGCTTCTAAAGGATTTTGCGAGCGAGATTGAGAAGCTCAAGAGTGAGCTGATTGCTACCCGACAAAGGAACGGCGTCTACCTGTCGAACGATTCATACGAAGAGATAACTGCCCAAAGCGAATCTCGAAGAATCGTGATGGAGGAGCAGGCCGCCAAGATAGAGACGCTAGAGACGAATCTACGGAATAAACTCCAGCAGCTATATTCCCTCACGACGTCGTTTACGGGACTGAAGAAGGACTACGACGGAACCAAGGCTCAGCTAGACGACGCAAAGGGCGTTCTCGACCAAACCGAAATCGTCCTTGCCGCGACGCGCAAGACATTGGCAGAGGAGACGCACCTAAGGAGAGCGCACGAGGAGACGGAAGACAAGCTCACGGAGATTGGCGGCCAGCTCATCAACAAGCTGAACAAGACGGTGCATGACGTCGGCGGCCTTCACGCGAAGAATAAGCGCAAATCGGACCTGCAGTGCCTGAACCGGGCAGTTTGGGGCACGTCGAAAGGCCAAGTCGCCGACGTTACGTCCATGGTCGAGCGGCGAGTGCTAGAGTTCCAGGACGAACAGCTCGAGCACATCTCCAGCGTCGAGAAGCGGATGGGGGACTTTGTCGGACAAGAGCTTCGAAAGCTGTCGGCGACGCAAGCGCTCCTGGACGAGCATCTCGATGTGTTTGTGGATTCGAAGAAGCAGATGCTGGAGCAGAAGCAACGGTCGAAGGAGAACGTAGACGACGTGCTAGAGGAGATCAAGTTGATCCGTGACAGCGTCAAGGAAAAGGTGGGCGAGAGCCTGCACAGCATTTCCCAGGCTGCCGAGAAGATCTCGGCGGATGTTTTGGGTGAAATGAACAACCTTCACGACACGGTAAGTCTTGGTTTGTCGAAACCCACCAGTCGAGCAACGGCTAACGATTTGAAGCTACACAACTCCTATAGCTCTCTGGGCAAGGACTTCAAGTCAATATTCGAAGACCTTGTCAGACACATTACCGCTCAGCGTAGCGAGACGGACAACCTCCGCCTGCAGCTGCAGAGCGCCATGAACACAGTCGTCCTACAAAACGCCGGCATTTCCACACGGATCCAGGAGGCCTTGGACGAGGAGCGTCGGCAGGCCACCGAAGATCGCCAGAAATTGACGGCACAGTTCGCCGCCCTCGTGAATGGGCAGGCAGAGTCGCAAGAGGCGCGCCTAGCCGACAGAGCCTCACAGATGCAAAAGTCTGTGGCCGATTCCAACACGTCGATCGAGGCGGCGGTGTCGCAATACGCGCAAGGCATGGAGGCCTGGGACGAAAAGGAGGGCCAACTACTGGAGGATATCAAGAAGTCGCGTGAGCAGCTGAAGAACAGGCTGAAGGACGATTGGACGGCGGCCAGCGGGCAGAGCGCGGCCATCCGGAACACGGCCAAGTCGGTCCACGCCGAGACGGTGCGTGCGGTGGACGAGCAAATGGAGCATCTGGATGCCCAGATGGAGGCGCTCGACGACTTTGTCACCAGGGCGAAATCGGAGAACGCCAGCCACCACGACACTCACTCCCAAGCCGTCCAGGCGCTGTCGAACACGGTGGAACAGTCGTTTGGTAACATCTCGGCCCACTTCAAGACGACGTTTGACCGAGTCAAGAACCTTGGCGACGAGATGGAGCTGGACGCCAACGACTTGCGGGACGCACTGGAGCCGCTGGAGACGCAGCTGTGCCTGCCCCTGGCCAACCTGCGCGAGGGCATCGCTTCCACCTCGCTGCAGGAGTACCAGCCGACGGGCGAGACGCCCCAGAAGGTCATGTACACCTATCCGACGAAGCTGCCGCGGACCGAGCCGTACGACGTTCTCCTCCCCCGGGCCGACGCGGCGTCTCCGGCGGCGCAGGACGAGGACGGCATGGAGCGCGACGAGAGCGTCGTCTTCTCGGACCCGGACGCCAACGCGTGGGGCACGAGCTCGCCGCTGACGCAGCTGCATCGGCGCCGGCCCTCGAGCGCCAGCAGCCTGGACAGGAACCCGCTGAGCATGAGCCTGCGCGAGGTCAGCCCCAACGTGGCGACTACCGGGGCCGTCAGCTTCGACCCCCGCGTGAGCGCCACGTCCACGCCCGCGGACCACGCCGTGCCGATCCTGAAGAGGAGCGCCCGCGCGAGGAAGGGGTCCGTGGCGGCGGAGGGGAGGGAGAACCTCGTCCCGCTGGCGACGGAGGTGTTTTCGCAGAGCATGTCGCGGCGGAAGAGCCCGAGGCTGAACTAGGGTTGCCTGGAGCGCTTTTGGAGGGAGCTGGAGGGAGCTTGCGGATAGAAGACAGCGTGTTTCGGTGCTCGCTCTCGTTTCAAGGCGGCGCTGTGCTTGTTCGAGCACTAGATACCCTTTGGCTTTTGGACATTGTTGGAGAGAGTATGTACATTTTGTGTTTGATTGACACGGCCCGTGCCAGCGCGGCGCATGCCAACTCCTTTAGATACAAGCGCCCATGAATACAGAGTACGCATACCCAACGTTGGAAGCACCACAACTCAGGACGACTCATCCCCTGCCTCCTCGTCATCCCCATCGCCCTCGCTCTGCGCCCCACTCCTCGAGGTAACCGGCCTGCCGCTCCAGAAGCGCTTCCTGCGGCGCTCGGCGGCGTCCTCGCCCCGCCAGCCGCGGCCCACGTGTATGGGGCGCAGGAAGCCGTCGACGTGCACGGCGCCGACAGCCTCCTCGCCGCTGTCGTCCTCGTGGCCTGGGTGGCCGGGGTGCACGCGCTGCATGTGGCGGCGCAGGTTGAAGCTGCGGGAGAAGCCCGTAGCGGCGCGGCCGCAGGTGGCGACGGGGCAGAAGAGCGGGCCCGCGGAGGAGCGCGAGCGAGAGGGCGAGAGGGACGGCGAGGCTGTGGAGGGACGGCCGCGGGGGCAGGCGCTCGGGGGGGGCGGCGTTGGGGGAGGGTCGGTGCGTCGTCGTGGCCCGGGTGCACGAGCTTCATGTGGCGGCGCAGGTTGAAGAGGCGGGAGAAGCCCGTGGCGGCGCGGTCGCAGGCGGCGACGGGGCAGAAGAGGCCTGCGGAAAAGCGCGGGCGGGAGGGCGAGACGGAGGGCGAGGCTGTGGAGGGACGGCGGCGGGGGGAGGCGCTCGCGGCGAGGCGGCGTTGGGGGACGGTGCGTGCATCGTCGTCGTCGTCGTCGGAGCTGGAGGGCAGTGAGGACGAGGGAGCGAGGCGGATGCGCTCGGGCTGGTAGTCCATCGTGTGGAAGCCCGCGCCGCGGGACGCGGGCACCTCGTCGAGCCGGCGGATGACCATGCCCTGGCCGAAGAGGTCGGCGCAGCGCCTCGTCGTCCTCTTGATGACGTCCTCCGAGAAGCCCGCCAGGGCCGCCGCGCCGACCACGTCGCTCCAGTCCCGGATGCCCAATCGGCGCAGCTTCTTCTCGGCGCCGCTTCCACCAGCCTCGCCATCGGTACCGGCGTCATCCCCCGTGGACATCTCTCTCGTCAGCGGCCCCTCGCGCCCGCGCTGCTCGGCCCCGGCGTCCCCCCGGCGCAGCCACTCCTCAAACGCCGCGTCCTTGTCCGCCTGCGCCGGCGGCAGCCGCCTGTGGCCCTCGCGCGCGACGCGCAGCCTCATGTCCGCCTCCGTCTCGCCGTCGCGCGGGACGTGCACCCTCCGCGGGCGTCCGCGCCTGCCGACCGAGGACAAGCGGCAGGCCTCGTCATCGGCATCGGCGACGTCGCCTGGCTGGGGCGTGCCGCGGGGGCGGCCGCGGGGGCGCTTGCGCGGCGGCTGCGGCTGCGCGTCCGAGACGGATTCGGAGGACGACTCGGATAGGTGGTTCAGGCCGGCGACGCGCGCGTTGTGCAGGATGGAGAGGGTCGTGTCGAGCTGGGAGAGGATGTGTCGGACGGGCAGGCGGAGGAGGGCGTAGGAGAGGTCGTCGTTTGTCGACACCACGGGCTCGTACGTCTTTGCACGTCTGGGCCGAGCCTCGTGCTGGCTGGTTGCGTCGCTGTCAATCTGCATCTTCCCGCTGTCCTCGTCCGATTCCTCGTCCGATTCCTCGCCCGACTCCTCGCCCGACTCCTCGCCCGATTCTGCAGACACTGGCGGCGACGACGGCGGCGGCGACTCATGGCCAGACTCGGCAGCAGCAGACTCTATCGATGCGTGCACAGGCCGTGCCCTCGTCCTCTTCCGAAACCGCTCCTTTGCGAGCCGTAGAATCGTCGCGCCGAGCTCGTCCTGCAGTTCCGCGCTCGGCATCTTCTTCTCCTCCTTTCGAAACGTAAACTTGTCATCCTCGTCGCCCTGCGTCTTGATGAGGTCCTCCCGCGGCACGTGCCTCTCATTCAGCGGCCATGCCGTCCAGAGCTTTGGCGGCGCCCAGATCGTGTCCTGCCCGTTTTCCTGCACCAGTCGCGGTCAGCAAGACCTCTACAACGATGGAAGAGAATTCAAATCTTGCCGTCTTGACCGTCAGCCCCCTCGCCGTCTCCGCACGCCCCCCGGCCCTCCTCAGCGCAAACGCATCGTACAGATGCACCGCCAGGTCCTGGTCCTCGAGCTGCCGCATCGACTGCCACAGCAGCCGCTCCTCCTGCGTCAGCGTGCGCCATGACGACTTGGGCCCCGTCCAGCGGTTCGGCCGGTTGCTGTGCAGGTCCTCGGACGTGACGGAGGCGATCTCATTGCTGTCAAGGTCCCAGTTTGTCGTGGGCGCGTTGCGTGGCATGGTGCTGCTGCCTGTTGCGCGCAGCCATGGGGCGAAATTCTCAGCGCGCCGTGAGTCGGTTCATGAATACAGTAAAATAAAGTACGAGAGTGTGTTATAAAATCCGAGCTCGCGGCATATCCATCAGGAGCGAGGTGGAATTTTCATGAGATATGGTTGTGAGGTGTAGGTTAGATCCGAGTCTCCGCGGCAGAATTTCCAAGTTTCTACGGTCTAGGAAGCTGGTCGAGGCTCAGGCAACCAAAACGCCACCAGCACAACACAATACGGCAGGCGCTTTCATCACATTGAACATTGAATCCACGTAATGGTATTTCACAAAACAAACGAATAAATCAGACCCAAGATTTACGCCTTTCCCTTGCCCTTTTCCTTTTCCAGCTTTCTCCGCTTCGCCCGCAGCTTCTGGTCCTCGGCGCTCTTCTTGTTATTAGTGTACATCATCTGCTCAAACAGCTTCCGCTTCTTCTTGCTCAGCATGCCCTTGGCTCGCTCCAGATCCTCCGCCTCCTCGCGCGACTTCTTGGACAGTGCCTTCTTGGCGTCCTCCTTGGCCTTGGCCTTGGAACTGACGGCCTTGGACTTGACCGGAGCGCCCGTCAATTCCGCCTCCAGCTCCTGCTGACGCAGAGCGGCGTCGTCTTCCTCGTCTTCCTCTTCGGCGGCGCCTTCGCCGTCCGAAAACCCTCCAAACTCGGCATCTTCCTCATCACCGTTCTCATCGTCCCCATGCTCCGACTCGGCGACATCCATGCCGTCCGCGGCTGCCTCAGCGCCCTCCTCGACGTTCTCGTCGTCAGCGGCCTCCAGAGCCTCAGCCTCAGGCTCTTGCTCCTCAAGCGGGATCGTCGGGTCATAGGCACCCTGCACGTTCTTGACAAACGGACTCAGATGCGGCGGCAGGGAGGCTCCGGGTGCGTATAGGTGAGGCTCCTTCAGCTCTTCGTCGTTGACGCTGTCCCATACCCACTGAGGCTGGACGTATGTCCGTCCAGGCACTCGCTGGTTCGCTGCCAGCTTCTGTGACGTCTGGTTGTCCTCGCCATCCCCGTTCTCCTCCATGGCGGCCTGTATCAAAGGTCGGTCGACGATTTGGTGTGTGATTGAGGGGTCCAGCTCGTCCGTCGTGAATGCGCCATCGCCGAGAACGGCATCCCATCCAACGCGCTTGCAGCCAAACGCCTTCAAGAGGAACTCGAGCGGTTGCCGGGGAGTCTCACGCGAGAGATAGAATGTGCAGTTGGAGAAGAGGGATCCCTGGCCGCCTCCACTGCATGATGGCTGAGGCAAAACGTCGCCGCCTGCTGCCGTCGGCTCGAACTTGTCGATGGCGCCGCTCGCCTCTGGCTCCGCCTCATCCGCATTGCCATTCGTTTCCTCGGCCGTCTCGTTGTCGCCACTCTTGATCGTCTTCAGGACCTCGTTCACGGCAGCCTGGACCCTGGGATCGGGCTTGTGCGGGGCGTCCTCGAGCAGCTGCTTTGGCTCTTTGGCCCCCACCAGAGCCTTGCCCTCGAGTGTGAATGCGCCCAACTCTGCGGCATTTTCGTCCTTGACCACGTCAAACTTGGGAGGGTACTTGAGGCCAATGGACGTGTAGAGACGGAAGTTGACAAAGCCGAGCAAGGTCATGTAAAACTCGACAAAGGTTCCCATGATCCTAAAGTCGACGTCGCCAACGATCCTCTGGTTGAACTTGTACGGCACCAGCCACAGAATGTCCTCGCCCTGGATGTTGGCCTGGTAGTAGATGCCCTTGATCGACAGGAAGGATTTGGTCACGGCATTTGAGGCAATGAGGTAGTGCTGGAACTCGAGGCACAGCCTCTCACATCGCGCTATCATCTTGGCCGGGACGCTGGACGTGGACGGCAGGTTTGCGAAGAGGAACAGCATGGAGAGGCAGTCGTCCAGATCCCTCAGAGAGTCAATGAACGTCGGGTAGCGCTCGCGAATGACGTGGTCGAGCGTATACCGCGGCTTTCCGGTCTTCTCGGGCCGGGCGGCGTTGCTCTCGAGGCGCTTCGCATCCGTCACATCGCCGCGTCCCAGTGCCCTCGAAATCTTCTTCTCGAGAGCTTTTTGGTCGCGGAACTTCTGCAGCAGCGGCTCGTGGAGGAGATACTGGATGTCCTTTGCGAAGTAGAACGTCGTCGAGCTCGTTGCGGTCTTCGAGACCTTCTTCTTGCTCCGGGGCTCGCGCGGGTAGATGCCCTTCCAGATGCAGAGCTTGCGGAAGTCGGGCAGGCTGAGCTGCAGCTTCCGAATGGCCTGGTTTCGGGTGACGTAGTTCTTGGCCGCGCCGGCCTGGCCCTTCTTCTTTATGCGTGGCATCGCTGCGTTGTACGTCGGATTGGAATCGCCGTACTTGGTGTGTGCCGGATACAGGCAGCGGGGCAGTTTGCAGATATTCCAACTTTTTGGAAATTTTAATGCCACAGGCCACCGCCCTGGCCTGCATCCGTTCGTGGTTAGCGGCCAGCTCTTTACTCGTAGCGGCAACTGCTGCTCACCGCCCGGAGGCCGAGGATCCACTGAAGACGACCCCACAGCGCCGGAGAGCGCGCTGAGAGTCCAGCGCGTCACCGCAACCGCAGCCCACCTCTCCGATCTGCCAAGTGGCCTCCGTCACGCATCCCCGTCACGCCGCATCGCCAAACCTCGCAATGGCCTGAGAGATGCCATGGCCGCTACCTCCCCCACCATGACCCTGCGAGGCAGGGCTGGCGTCTACGCCGGCGCGGCGCTGCTGCGACTCGTCCTTGCCCTTGCCTTCCCTGGCCTGCCCGACCTGCTGACGGGCCGCGTCGAGATCTCGACCCCTGTCACGAGCTTCAAGCGATGTAAGCCCGCGACCCAATGGCATGGCAGGCGTAAATACACTGACGCATCGGTGCAAAACGCAGTGCAGGAAGGCTTGTTTCTGTACAATCACAACGTCTGGCCGTACGATGGCGGCGTCTACCACCAGGCGCCGCTGCTCCTCCCCCTCTTCTCGCTGCTCCCCGACGTGAGGGCATGGCCGATCTTCACCTCCCTCCTCTATATCTTGGTCGACCTGCTCAGCGCAGATGCATTGGCGAGGATCGCGGATTCTGGAGAGGCCGGCCAGTCGAGGCTGTTTGCGTCCCCGCGACGAGCTAAGCGCGCGTCCGGGCTGCTCGTGGCCGCGGCGTAAGATGATCGTTGCCGCCATTTATCGGACCGAGGCTGACGATGCTAGGTTCCTCTTCAACCCGTTCACGATCGCGACTTGCATAGGGCGCTCGACCAGCGTCTTCACGTCCTGCGCCATCCTCCACGCCATCTCCAGGGCCATCTACGGCTCTCCCTTCAACGCCATGGTCTCCCTCTCCTTCGCCTCCTACCTGTCCATGTACCCGCTGCTCCTCCTCCCGCCACTCGTCCTCCTCGCCTTCGACCGACAGCCCGAGGAGCGCCGCGAAAGCTGCATCGTCAGGTTCGCCGTCAAGTGCGCCGTCATTGCGGCGGGGTGTCTCGCCGTGCTGCTGGGGATGAGCTTCGTGCTGACGGGCAACTCGTGGGAGTTCCTCGCCCGCACGTACGGCATCCAGCTCACGCTCTCCGACCTGGCCCCCAACGTCGGCCTGTGGTGGTACTTTTTCATCGAAATGTTCGACTCCTTCCGCGCCTTCTTCCTCGCCGTCTTCTGGCTGCACCTGTCGGCCTACGTCAGCGGCCTCTCCATCCGCCTGCGCTCACAACCCTTGGTGGTCCTCACCCTCCTTCTCGGCATCTTCTCCATCTTCAAGCCCTACCCGTCCATGTCCGACACGAGCCTGTTCCTCGCCATGCTGCCACTTTACCGGCACCTGCTCCCCCTTATGCGCTATACCTACGTCGCGTCCGCCACCATGCTGTACGCCACGTTCCTCGGCCCGGCCTTTTACCACCTCTGGATCTACGCGGGCAGCGGCAACGCCAACTTCTTCTACGCGATTACCTTGGTGTGGAGCCTGGGGCAGAGCTTGCTGGTGTCGGACCTTACCTTTGCGGTGCTGCGGGACGAGTGGGAAGTGGAGAGGCCTGACATGGTTGGAAAGGAGGTCAAGCAGATATGAAGTCAGCGTAGCACGTCATAGAGGGCTCCAAGATGAGATGATCTCTGTAGAATATGTAGACTGGAAGGCGCCATAGACGGGATCAAAGAACCTACAATGCGACAAAGTTTCAGATATGACCATTCTGGTTCTCGAAGAAGGGAGGGGGTATCATTTTGCAAGGTATCAAAGGCTGTGGTCCTCTAATCCACCTCGGAATCAACCTCTACGAGGCGGCCATGGCCGGCAGACATGTTGCCCACGACGCCTCCGGAAGGCACCGGCTGGGGCGCATAGGTCCCAATGGCGCTACTCAGCATCGACCCGAGTTGTCCAAACTGGCTCAACTTGGGCCCTCCTCGCTGCGCCCTCCAGAACTGCGTCCTAGCTCCAAACGGCTGCAGCGACTTGTACATGTGCAGGCCGTAGCCGACAGCTGCGCCGGTGACCACGAGGCTCATGGCCAGCATCAGGGCCCTTTGGTCTAGGCCCTTGACCCCGTCTTCGGCACGCCGCCGCATTTCGTTTGCGTAATGAGCGCCCAAGCTGGGGGCGTTGCGGATGACCGAGTCGGCTACCCGGGCACTGAAGCCGATTACAGTCGTCTGCTCTGGTGTTGCCCATGGCAGAGTCCCGGGTGTCATGCCGTCCACAAAATTCGATAACCGCGGCGTCTCCGTCTGCAGCCAGTCTCGGAGGAATGGCCGCGGCACTGGGGGCTTGAGCATGAGGGCGAGATACCCGTACGCCAGGCAGTCAAGGGAGGACACCGACGAGCTCGCAAAGAATCGCGACTGCTCCTCGTCACTCCTTCCTTCGCCCGTCAGAGCATCCAGCACGGACAGGCAGTCCTCCGCCAGGCCAAACAGCCTGATGGCAACCGCCTGCTCAGGGGTCATCTCGTCGCGGACCGTCTTCTTCGTCCGGGCGGCGGGGAGGTGCCTCCGGAAGGTCTCCGGCAACGCATCCCGCCCGGCCGACAAATGCAGCCCCCCGTTGGGATCGAAGTCGGTGTCCAGCTCCGCGAGGCCCAGGTGCTCTGCGCGCTTGATGGCCTCGGCGCGTATCAACGGCGGCACCGTCCACGTCATCGGAAAGGCCAGCAGCGAGCTATACGCCGGCCGCGTCGTGGCCGCCCAGTTCGCGGCTGACACGTAGAGGGAGAGGTCAATCAGGGGCGCCGCATGCGCGGAGAGGTAGGCGCCGTAGGCGACGCTGTCGGCCTGCTGGCCGGCATCCAGCCCGGCATCCAGGTTCCTGCAGATGGACTTGGAGGTCAGGTAGCCGACTATCTGCTGATAGCCGCTCGTCCAGACACCGTCATGGTGCAACGCGGGGAGGAGATCTGCGGTGGCGGTTAGCAAGGGGCCGGCCACACGGCACAGCCAAGGCTGCGTGGGGGAGGCGGCAGCGGAGTAGGAGCACGTACGCGATGGACTGATGGACGGGTCATTGCTCGGGATGAGGCGCCAAGCGGAGCTCGGGGCGGCGTGGTGGAGGAATGTGATGATGGCGAGGCACTCTGGGTCGATGGAGGGCAGGCCAAACGCCGCGCCCCAGACGTGGACGTCCAACATGTGACGGCAGTACGCAGCTCACAGTCTGCGCCTGGGTAGATCGTAGGTATCTTGCGGCACGCAGCCGCGCGGGATATCAATGCGACCTGGGGCGGCAGTCTCTGCGACGCAAAGTCTCCGAGCGTTGCAAGGCTGGCGTTGCGCGCGGTCCCTGCAAGCCACAGCGCGTAAAGAGCACGTGACGGGCTCTGGAAAGGAGGCGGCTCCTCCGAAATTTCGGGGATTGGCCTTTCCAGGCTGCATAGGTAGGTACCTAGGTAGGTAACGGTGCAGTTGCTGCAAGGAAAACCCACTGTGGCAATACATGCACGGCCGTTCCCCTGACGATCGCCAGCAAGGTCCTACCAACGCAGGCACTTGGTGCGCAGAACAAGAGGACCCTGATTCATCTGCAGCTGGATCTTTTCTTACGAGTGGATCCACCGCTTGTTTCAAGCCGGAAGCCCTTCGGCCGGGCGGCGTCTCCGTTTCGCAGTTAATTATAACCTCGTCGTAATACTCGTAGTGCGACTGTAATTTCACACGCCAGCTTGGATTAAATGCGCCCACGGGCCGCCTATGCTGTAGGCACAGCTAGGGCCTCCTTTTTTAAAGCATGAAGGACTGAATGTCGCTAATGAGTACCTCCGTAGGCTACTTCGTACGAAGTACCTTGGTGCGGTCTGGCCAAATTTCGCACAGTGTTCTCCACCTTCCCCCTTCGTCCTCCAGGGGCCGTGGCGATTGGGCAACACCGGCTCGCTTAAATGGAGGCTGTGTGGTGGTATTGCGACTTTGCAGCCAAGGCGACAACAGACGACAGAGGACAAGTATCGAAAGGTTTGTCAGGAGATGAGACGGTGGTTTCTGGGCGTTGCTCCTTCAGTGGAAAGCGATGTGATGTGTGTGTATGTGAACGTATACACCGAGCGATCAGTGGACGGGTTGTAGACTTCTATTACGAAGTTGCCAGTATTCTATGATTCCCAAGAGCCGCGTTCATCATTACTCTCCTTCTTCGTGTCCCAGGCAGCTGCCGCCGTGGCTTGAGGGTATCAACCGGCGCAGCGCGTAATAGGAAACCCTCTCCTCTATAAGTACAGATTCCGATATACCCGAGTCCCAGAGCAGTCCGTAAAAAGCATACGTAACAGCCTCCCAATGATGAGACGATTAAAGGTGTAATGGTACAAGGGGGGGGAGCGTGAGATTGCGTCTCAGGCGCAATCAGGCAAGAGAATGGCAGAAAACATCGCATTCCGCTCGTGCCAGCGAAGACGGTGGATATCGACGGCCCGTTATGCGGCCGCGCACGGCGGGGGCAGCAGCGCGCGCGGGCAGGCGTTGTGGCGTCGTAGATAATGTTCATCGAGCGCAGCGTGGTGCAAGATCCGGTGAGAGCAAGGCAGTTGATTCGACGTCTGGTAACGCGAGTGGAGCGCAGCATCGTGGGGGCCGTAGAGGCGGATGACCACGGCGCGCAGAGGCCAGCTCGGGCAGTCCCAAGATGGAGATGCATGTTTCGACCCCGCCATGGCCATGGTAGGGTTGCAAATGAGACGGCTGACGTGTAGATTCACGTTGCATGGTTCGAGGCGCATGGCATGATGCGGCTCTTGTGTGCAGGCGTGAGCAGATGGTGGTGTGTTGTGCGGTGGTGTTGCGCCCCTTGCCAGAGGCTAACCAGTGGACCGTGACGGGAGGATGACGATGACCCGAGTTGTTGACGTGCCGTCGAGACGAGAACCAGCTAGCCCCGGTTGGGCAGAGGAGGAAGAGGCCGGCTGGGAGGGGGCCCAGGGCAGGGAGGAAGATGAGAAGGTCGCTGAGCAGGCATGCTGGCTGTGGTGCGTGGCTGAAGAGTCGTCGTGATGTTCGAGTGTGGTTGCTGGCGGCAGGGCAGTGTGCAGTGTTCCGTTCAGGTCAGCGTTGTCCTCCAGAGGTCGGCAGTCGAGGCGAAGCTTGTTCGAGTCTTGGAGTCTGGCTGATTGTGATGAAATGTGATCGAGGTCGTTGCCCGGCGGGGACGATGAGGGCAGACCCCGTGCCTTATGTATCCCGAGACTGACGCCGGAGCTGGGACTCACACGGAGAACCTGGAAAGGCAATCTGAGAAGGGTGGGCGATGGACAGGGGCCCGCATCGCGAGGGACCTTGGTACGTCAGCTCAGTACTTGCGCCGGAAGTACCTGAATCAGAGCATCAGTCAGCGCCCAGCACCAGCCCCCCCCCTGCAAGCCTTTCCCGTGTCACGGCGGTGACGCTCGCCCAGCCCAGGCGAGCGGGGCGCCCCCTTGAGAATGGAAATTGAAACAGGCGCTCGAGTCTCGAGGCGGCCCTGGCGCCCCTGTCAGCCGAACATGTGGCTGCCCCCGTCGGGAAGCTCCAGGCTGCTCTGCGCCGCGGCCTGCCCGCTGGCCTCGCCGCGGCCAGCATTTGGAAGCGCCTGCAGCTGAACCACGACGGCGAGATTGCGCCTGATGCGGCCGTCACTCCACCGTGCCGTCTCGCCATCTTCGCGTGGTGATGACGGCCACGCCAGCCGCCCTTTTGCGCTTGCTTCTACTCGTACGAGTAAGCGTCCATCCATCCCACCATCCGCCGTCCACCATCTCACATCGAAACTGATTCCCGCCCGTCCCGTCCAGCCCGCTCGACCGCCCGCTGGCTGGCTGTGTGGCCATTCCGGGAGGGGTGGTGGTGCACACCATCAGCATCACCACCACCACCACCACCATGGCCGGACGGTGCCTCGGGCAGCCCACCGATTGCGTGTGGTATTACAACGTGACCAGCTGAGCTGGCGGCCCGCGGCCATGGACGGCCTAGGCACTGGCCAACCCGACATGCCAGCGCCCACCGCCGCTTCCGCGAGACCGCGACGGCGTGCCTCGGCCCTCCGGAGTCGAGCGCTCCACCGCCTCTCCCACCGCCTCTCCTCCCCCCACCGCATGGAAGCCTCGTCGAAGTCTCCGAGCGCAAATTGACTCCCGCTCCCTCTCAATTTCGCGGTAATCACGAGTGCCCGCCATGTCACGGGTCCCCAGCAAGGCAGGGGATCCAGGTCAAGAAAAAATTGTTGATGAGAGTGGGGGGATCCGTACTCTACGGCGAGCCACTGTGGAAATTGAATGTCCCGTATTAATAGAAACATCCAAGATCAGCGCAAACACACGATCAGGTACGTAGTGCGTATGCAATGCGACGACTGCTTGGGAAATGCGCAGCTCTCAGGCATGCGGGTGGCTCGGGAACGTTCAGGAAAGTGGTCAGCTGGTCGTCCTCAAGAGGCACCCCTGCCGCTCGGCGGTTGTGGCCTGACACCGGACCGCCCGCCTTCCAGCCGGAAACCGCTGAAAAGCGCCCGTTTGTGCTGACCGCCGCCCTGTGGATGGCACAGGGGCGCGCCGGGTTTCGCTTGTTGATCGGCAGGGCTGTGGCATGACAACTGAGAGCAGATCCCGATTGCGGGGGGCTGTTGTCAAGCACGCCGTTGGGTCTCCCGTCGTCTGGTGTTTTGCGTGCGTGCGTGCGGAGCGTCATGCCGTCGAGCAATGATGAAGGTGCCCTTGCGTCGGTGCCGTGGCCTTTGCGCACAGTGGTCGCATCAGGACGCGTTGCTTGCGTGCCTCATCACCTTGCAAATGCTCCGATGCTGTAGGCCGCGTGTAAGTGCGGCTAGGATTGCGCTGACCGGACCGCGACGAACGAGGCAGCCGGTCGCTCTGCACGCCCGTTGCCTTGCTGGGTGCTCGTAGGGCGCGGTCCGCAGGTTCTCGGTACGCCCGCACACCCCTGTCCCAGCCTTCAAGCCTCACGGCACTCTTCCACTGCTGACTGGTACCTGGACGGCGATGACAGGCCGTCGGCCGGCTTGTACCTACCTGTGATCCCGGCGCATCACGCGCTCGCCCATCCTGCAGCCTTATAATACCGTGTTCCCAGGGGCTGGGTTTGTGGATGGGCTGCCGCCTTGAGTGGTTGGCCGGCAACAGAGAGCAGCCAGCAACACCCTGCCCGTGATAAGCCAAGGCCGCCCAAGTCGCCCATGACTCATCATTGCGATTCCATTGCTGAGGGCCGAAGGAAAAGGATCCCACGCCAAGGACAAGGCGTCAAGCCTGTAGAGATATTGCACTGAAATTTTCGTCTGGAGACTAGCCGAAGCGGGTCATTCAGAGCCGTCATGAAATATAAGGGTCTTCTTGAGCAGGGCCCATTTATCGTTGACCAGTGGCCACTGGCTTAGCTGACGTTGCTTGCCGTCGGTCCGAGCAAGTCCACCTACCTACCTAATGTGACTGCGCCTCTTTGACGTTCGCCAGGTTGCCATGAGCCAGCCAGACGACGCCTGGACCCTGCAGAGCAGCGTCGAGCTTCGCAACAGCCTTGCGTTCGGCATCCGGCCGTCTCACGCCTGCCACGTTGGCACATTATCGGCCAACCGGATCTCGACGACTTCGCGGATAGGACTCGAAGGATGGCGTCCCCTCCCGCCGCAGCAAGAATCAGGGTCGGCGGTCTGGCCCAAGCATGTGATGTGATTGGTTGTCCGACCACATTTCATTTGACAGGTCAACAAACAGCGCAACCCGAAAAGCGTTACGGTGTAAGGTAGGTAATATTGTGCTCGTAAACCACCTTGCAAGCTTGCTCTTCCTATTTGCGCTGCGCCGCCGGGAGATCGTCCTCGATTTGGGACGGCCAAAAGGCTAATCACACCGCCGTTTACGATGCCCTTCCCGTTGAGGGACGGTGCAGATCCCCGTTGAGAGTTGTTGCTCTTCATTTCTGTTTGTCTGGCCATTCGAGCCCCTTCAAGCCCCTAGGTAGGGAGCGTGGCTTGTTCCGCAATGGCATGCGCAAACGCGGTCAGCGCCGCATCGGGACAGGATCGGCCGGCAATCAGCCTATGCAGCTAAATTGTGGCAGCGGCATGTTGAGATGAACACTGCGCCACAGAGGCTCGTGCGGCTGCTCCTGGGACGTCAACTGCTTGCCCAAACGTTGCTTTGCGAGGTACGTCTTCCAGTACTTTCCGTCCCCTGCCCTCTACTTTCCGTCCCCTGCCCTCTACTTCGCCAGAGGTACATGCTTGCGCCGGCCTGGGCTTGAAGCCATCATCTCAGCTTCACTCCGGCATACCGACTTACGCCAGGCCGAGGCCCTTCTCGAAGACGCACTTCGCGGGCACCACTTCGCAATGCATCCTTCTTCCGAGACTCGTCTAAGCCGGTCAATGGGGCCAGTTGGCAGCTCCTCCCAGGCCAACCTACGAGCACGCGTAGGCCCCCATCGCCCACTTGCCCGCCTCCGTGCTCGGGTACCGCGCAGCTGGGACGTCCACATCTGTCCCGGAGACGCTGTGCAGTCAGCGCCGCTCTCCGCATTCTCCAATGCCCTGTGGATTTCCACGGCGTGCTCGGCGACGGCCGTGTGGCACGAGTCCCGCATCTCACTGTCTCGGCTAAGTTGCCTCATCCTTCAGGCGAGGGCGCGAACGCTCGATAGCGCCCGGCCGTCGTGCAACACGGCGACGCATTGCTTCATTCGTGAATCCGGCTGCGCTGCTTCGTGTGTGACGGGAGCGTCTGCATTTAGAAACAAGGCCATTTGTGATTTGTCGTACTCCGCAACAAGGAGTCCTCTGCAAGGCTGCCCCAGCCTGGCAGCATCCCCACGGCGCCAATTTCCCTTGCGTAATAATTCGCTCGTAGGACCCCTTGTTGGGCGGGCTCTGTTCAACTGATGAAATCGCCCTGGGACCGCCCCTGTCAAGCGGGCGTCTGCCCTCGGCAATTTTCTCCGAAAGCGTTGCCCGTCCTGCGCTCCGCTCTGTTGGGACGCGACCGCTCTTCCCCTCGCTGTCACCAACAGAGACACTAAGCACCACTTAGCGGCGAGCACGACGGGAGTCTCAGCCGCGTTTTGGGGGATATCAGGCTCTGCCAGCGTTGAACAAGTCTGGCGTGGCGTCAGCGTCAGCCTCAACTTGTCAGATTCATTCAGCCAAGATGGGCCTGGGACAGAACGTGTCGCGTCTCATTCCTAAGCATGCCGTGAAAACGGGGAGTGTGACCAGAAACAGTCGAGTGAGCCGTGGTAGTATTCGCGCATAGCCTGTCGATAGTTTCACGTGTTTCGTGCTTTCCACGCCAAGCCAACAAAGAAACGAGCGAAGTGCTGTCGGCGCTGCTGTGGTACCTACCTGATGAGCGGCGTGCCGATACGCTTGAGCCAGGTCGTCTGACTGTCGTACTCGTACGTCAGGCCGGTACTCGACGCGCAGCGACGGCGGGGGCCAGAAAATTAGCCTCGTACTGTCAATGATGCATCGCAGCGCAAATTGAGTCGTATCCTGCGGAATATGATGCAACCCTTCGTAGGGCTCGGCGAGACACGGGGCCGAGTCGATGGTGCCACAAGCAAAGGCACCTCGCTGAGTCAAGCCACCAATCCCGCCAACATGCCACGTGGAAACAAGGTACCGCACCCCTGGCGATCGCCCCATGGTACGAGTACTTCCTGTGAGGTACTGCCAATTGCCACTGGCGCCCTGTCGATGGGCGCCCGGAGCAGAGGCTCACGCAAGCGTGCATGCATGCATGCACGCTGTAGCAACGCTTTGGTGATGGGTGAGCGAGGCGCCGCCCCGGCTGGCTGACCATGTGAAGATGGTCCAGATCGGGCAGGCAGGCAGGAAGGCGCGCAAGAATGGGGAGACTCTTGTCTCGTGGGACGGCTAGTGATGCGATCATGCCATGGTGGGAGTGAGATGTTTTTGGCTCACGATCACTTCTCCGTTCATTTCCCACCGGAGACAAACCGCCCAGCCACCAGTTCGCATGCCATGGCACTAGACTTCAACGCTTGGCATGGCTCTCCCCGTCAGCACGACGGGAGACATGAAACGCCTCGACGAGGCAGCTCGAGGCTTGGGGCTTGTTTTCGGCCTCGGTCCTCCCTGATGGTTGGTTGGCTAGGAAATGAAACGGAACGTGTACCGTACTGTAGGCAGCCAGCCGGTAGCACATCCTGCGCAGCCACGAGGCGACGGTTTCGGGCGAGGAAACAAGGGCGTGCCTCGTGCGGATAACATCGGCAAGATGGCGCAGCAGCAACGGACGGCACGGAACGGCCAACGTGCGTGATGCGATGGCCAAGTCCTGACCGCCGTCGACACATTGGCCCGAGCAACATGCCATGCCGCGCTAGATCTGGCTTTCCAGGGCCGCTGCGATGCTCTCGCCGTCTCGGGACCGTCGGCAGCCCCTCAATTCAACTACTGCGGCAACTGCGGCAACTGGGGCCCGGGTGGGTTGATGATGTATCCTCAATTTACGAGCCCGTGATATCGTGATCGGCCTGCGGGCTGACCCGTCTGGGGGCGGACCCGTTTGGGGCGGACCGTCTGGGGCGGCACGGGTAGTGCTCGTATCGATTCAGACTGTCGCACTCGACCAACGCTGGTGCAGCGGTGACATTCCCCAGCACCTGGCGCGCTCCGAGTGCGGACTGCAGAGATACGCATTATTGACCGACTGCATGACCTGTCTCTCTAGACCAAGACAGCATTTCGGTGGCGCAACGGATGAGCTGTTGATCGTCTGCCGCATCCACCCGAAGTTGCGGTGACGCTTGACGCCGGAGCCGCGACGTCTCGCAGCCATCGTGATTGAAACACGCCCACATACGCCCACATACGCCCACATGATCCCTTCCGACCGTCGCCGAGTGACCTGCCAGCTGTCCAGGCAACGCCTCATCAAGCCTGAATGTCCCACGGGCAATCAGCTCACCCAATCAGGCGGCGCACAGCCCCGTGTGCGTCGCAAAGTGATGAGTCCCCCGATCGCCCACCCAACGACATGCCAAAGTGGCCGCTGGACGCGGCGTTGGGGTCGCGTCTTGTCAGAGTCGGCCTGTTGGGTCGTGACTCGCGCCGGCGCATGAGTGCATGAACATTGTGCGGGCGAGCACAGGTCCATGGGTGGCCTGTGGACGCTATTCCGAGCTTCATTGTACCTACATACATGAAATGACATCCCATCCACAGGCACCTGACAACTGGCATGTCGTTGCCGCGCCGTGATCCATCCTTGGACCCCGGCCCCGGGAACCATGGGCGGATCTGCCGCGAAACTCCCGCCCGCATACTCCGTGCATGTAAGTATCACGCCATGCCAGTTGGCCTCTCATTTCCCGGCGGTGGGCAAATCTGGGACTCAGAGCGACCGACGTGTCAGTGATGCTGGCGGCAGATCACGGCACGTCCTCGCCCACGGGTATTTGCGTCGATGTGATCCAGTTCTCCATCCTGGCCTGCCCTTGCCCGGCAGCCTTGTCGCCTCTTGCGTCTGTCCTCGCCTGCTGCGCCTTGTTGCCGCCTCGCTTCTTGACGACCAAACAGAGGACGCGGCCGTAGATGGCGAATCCTTCGTACGATACATCCATGGCGAGCTTCTTCTCGTCGTCGGCCTCGTCGTCGTCTGGGTCCTTGGAATCCAGCCCAACGCCGCCCCGTTGGCGCTTCGCCGCGGGTTCGTCGGCATCAGAGTCCATCTCAACTGCCGAGACTGCGCCAACGTCATCCGATGCCTCGTCGTCTGCGGCCACGCCCAGGTCGCCTCTCTGCCGCTTCGTCCGAGTCCGTCGTTCGGCGACGGGAATGTCGGTGAGACGGACACCCTCCTCGTCGCTGTCTTGCTCAAGCAGGATAGGCGGGGCGTCTGCTGCGTCGACGTCGATGGGGGTGTCCTTGGATTCGCTGATGAGCTTCGTCGAGTTCGACTGCATCATGGGCGGTGCCTTTTCGCGAAAGTGTTTCTTCTTCGAGAGCAGGGAATGCCGAGTGTTCGTCTCGGTCAAGAACACGGACACCTCAAAGTCGTCTGCCCGCGTTCAGCCGCATGCTCATTGAGGCTTCGTGCACGAGACCGTACCTTGAACAACGACGTCCTTGATTCCCTTCTTTTTGGAGCTCTTCTTCTTGCTCCTATCCTTCTCTTCACGTAGTTTTGGTAGCACGAGCGGACGGATGCTGTCGATGACTCGAGGCAGAACCGGGTCGCGCGGGTTCAGCAGCCATGATTGCGCCAAGGACGGGTTATCCAGGTAGATGCGACACTCCAAAACGGAGTACTTGGTGATTCTCAAGTATCGGCGTACCGGCGCCATGTCTACAACTTGCCCGACGAGGGCATTGTGCGCCGTGAAGTTTGGCGAGTTCCATGTGCAAGGTCGAGGTCCATTCACGCTGTAGGTTATCATGTCGCGCCCCACGAACACGCTAAAGCGGCCCCCAGCTTTCAGCCTTGCAGGCCGTTTACGTAGCTCCTGTCGGAGCACTGATAATTTTCTCGACGTCCACGACTCCAACCCATCTCGTCCTGCCTCGCGAGGCGCCAGCTCAGCCAGCCTCTCGGCATGGTTCCAGCTCCAACATGTCCAAGTCTTGGAAGGCAACGCTGAAGCTGCCCCGCTCAAGCTTCCCGTAAGCTCCCTAACGCGTAGCTCAACGGCGCGCATGCTAACTCCGACCTAGAGCTCGTCCGAACCCCAAACTGCAACGACAGTACCTGCGCGAATGCACCGACGACCTATACCAGTGGCAGGCGGCTCACAGACCTCAGGATGACCCGTTTATACTCCATGATGGCCCTCCGTACGCCAATGGCCCGCTGCACATTGGCCACGCGATCAACAAGATCCTCAAGGACATGACCGTCCGGGCTCAGGTTCAAAATGGAAAGCGGGTCGTCTACAGGCCCAGCTGGGACTGCCATGGCCTTCCCATAGAGATGAAGGCTCTGAGGGCGAATACTGCAAAGGGACTGAGCCCGGTCAAGGTCCGAGAATCGGCAAGGCGACTGGCGAGCAAGACAGTCTCGGAGCAGATGAAGGGGTTCCAGTCGTTCGGCATCATGGCGGATTGGGACAACAAGTGGACTACCATGGATCGCGAGTTTGAGATCAGGCAACTGCGCGTGTTTCAGAAGATGGTCCGCAGCGGGCTCATCTACCGCAAGCACAAGCCGGTCTACTGGTCGATTTCGTCGCGGACGGCGCTGGCCGAGGCCGAGCTCGAGTACAGGGATGACCACGTATCCCACGCAGCATACGTCAAGTTTCCAATTGTTTCCGACTACAGCGCCATTCCTAGACTCGCCGGCTTCAACGGCCCTCTATTCGCCGCCATATGGACCACGACCCCGTGGACCCTTCCTGCGAACAGGGCCATTGCTGTTCACGACGACCTCCCCTATTCCGTTTTACGCGTCGGCGACTATGGCCTGCTGGTTGCGGAGAGCCGAGTCGAGGCCATGAGAGAGTTCCTCCCCGAATTTAAAGTAGTAGTCGAATCTATTCCTGGCGCACATCTTGCGAGCCTCAAGTATCGGAACAAGCTACGTGGAAGGGATGCGCCACAGCAGCCCATCGTCCATGCTGGCTTCGTGTCGGCAGACTCGGGTACCGGCCTGGTTCATATGGCCCCCGGACACGGCCAAGATGATTACGAGGCCTGTTCGAAACTGGGCATTGAGGCGTTCGCCCCCATCAACGACGAGGGGCGCTTTACACAGGAGGCCTATCCTGACCAACCTGAAGCCCTCACATCCGCCCCCTCCATCTTGGAGGGAGGGAGCAAGGCGGTTCTGCAGCTGGTTGGAGAGGATGTTTTGGGAACGCATGAGCTGGTTCACAAGTATCCCTACGACTGGCGGACAAAACAACCAGTTGTTGTGAGAGCCACTGCGCAATGGTTCGCCGACGTGGGCAGCATCAAAGAAGGATCTCTCAAGGCATTGAGTCACGTTCGTTTCGTGCCGGCGTCTGGCAGGGCCCGCCTCGAAAGCTTTGTCAAGGGGCGCAGCGAGTGGTGCATATCTCGTCAACGCCCATGGGGCGTCCCGATTCCCGCGCTCTATGACACAAATGGAACTTCCGTAATGACGGAGGAATCTATTGAGCACATCATCTCGGTTATCAGAGAGCGCACGTCGGAAGCGTGGTTCTCTAACGATGCAGAGGAGCCTGCGTGGATCGCCCGGTCACTCAAGGGAAGCTTCCGCCGGGGGACAGACACAATGGACGTTTGGTTCGACAGCGGAAGCAGTTGGACGGAAATCAACCGCCCGGTGGATGTGTATCTTGAGGGGTCAGATCAACATCGAGGCTGGTTCCAGTCGAGTCTGCTGACATATGTGGCCGCCCAAAAGTCGGATGGAAAGACAGACGACGAGGTTGCCGCGCCTTTCAAGACTCTCATAACACACGGCTTTACGCTCGATGCCCAGGGCAAGAAGATGTCCAAGTCGCTGGGCAACACGATTGCACCCGACGAGGTCATGGACGGCCGGTTGCTGCCTCTCGTGAAGGGAAAGGGGAAAGGAAACGACGGACCCAGGTTTGACGCACTGGGGCCGGACGCCCTGCGGTTGTGGGCAGCCAGCAGCGACTTCACATCCGACATCTTGATCGGGCCATCCATCCTGCAGCCGGTACACAACGCGCTGATCAAGTACCGAACGATTCTGAAAATGATTCTTGGGTCACTGCACCAGTCTAGCCGCCAGGCCCCGCTGACGAAGCTCGACCAGGTTGCCCTCTTGCAGCTGTCCGATACTATGAAGCAGGTCTGGGACGCGGTCAACAACTACGAATTCCACCGGGCCACAGCCCTAATCAACCGGTGGGTTGCGGCTGATCTGTCTGCCTTTTACCTGGAGGCTCTCAAGGACCGGCTCTACTGCGGCGACGGTGGCGGTGCTCTTGAGCCAATCTTTGTCGGGCTCCTGCGCATGCTGGGGCCGATTACTCCAGTTATGGTCGAGGAGGCATGGTCTCACCGGCCGTCGTGGATGGTTGAGGACAGGTACGTTTGACGATGGGATTCTGGCGGTCCTTGACTGACACGTCCCGCAGTTCGCTGCAGCATCCTGCCCGGCAGCTGTACGACTCTACCTTGGTTGATCTGACTCGTTTGACCATCGACCAGAGCAAAATACGGCGAGATCTACCCACCTTGACTTCCGTGCATGACGCAGTCAAGGCCGGACTGGAACAGGCGCGGGAGGCCAAAGCCCTTGGCAGCTCGCTACAGTGCTCTGTCACCATCACTACCGAGGACAGCGAAGCAGCGTCTGTCCTAGAGGATTACCTCGATGAACTGGACGCCATGTTTGTGGTGTCACATGTGGGACTCAACAATCCGATTCCCGACGGGCCAAGTTGGCGCTGCACTAAGGGGTTTGAGTTGCAAGGCACCGCAAAGGGAACAGTGCACGTGCTCCCTCCCAAGGAGGAAAAGTGTTCCAGGTGCTGGCGATATGTGGCAGAGGAAGAGGAGGGGCTTTGTGGTAGATGCGAGGAGGTTGTGGGCGCGACAGCTGGCGCCGTGTAATACCAAGAGCGCACGGCGTGCTGTTGCCCTGGTCTCCAAATATCCCCGGCACCGGAGACGTCTATTATAATACTAGATGATCTGCGCGGATGATAGATGTACATTAAAGGAGGCGCTGCGGTTAGACACGGCAAAAAGACAGCTCAATAAATTCGCTAGAGTGGTTTCGCTCTCACCTTTACATTTGCCCTACCGATATCTGTGCATGTACGGAGCGTACTAGGCAGTGCGAGCGCGCACCTCGGAAGCGGCTGACAGGTCGGGCGTGGTGCAGGAAGAGGCTTGCGTCTCGGGCCATGGCGACATCGTGATGGCATCCGGTATGCGGGAGAGCGAGGAGAGGAGTGTGGCGGAGGGGAAGATGGCGCGGGAGTAGAACGGGAGGAAGGAAGGCGTTTGTATTCGAGAGATTTCGTTTGAGAGCTTTGGTACATCCAGCGATGGCTTGTAGAGCATAAAAGCTGCTGTTGAACCTCAGTTCATGTTGATACTACATCTCGCCGTTGCGTGTTGTGAGCTGGAGTGTATCCGGCCACGGTAAAGGGAAATTAAATACAGCCCCGTCGCTGGGACTACCGGCATTCCAGAGAGCTTCAAATAACTTTTTAGCAAAGTATCGGTAATAAGCCAAAGGCCACGAGGTAGGCGACTGGAGGGAACTTTCAGGGTTACGCTTCAGGGTGACTTACAACGTACAAGCCCACGTCACTACAGTTTCCTCTTGCGCTGGGCCCATCACCAATCGCCCCAGCTGCTTCATGCCAGGCGATGGCTTGCCGTACCGAGTCCGCGGCCGGCTCTTTGTGCTTCTAACGCTCGTCCAGGCTCCGGTACAAAATCGGCGCTGTACGCAAATGTATGGCCTCCACCAGCTCCACGCGGCCCTCCGCGGTGGACGGGGGCCAACCGTGCGTTGTCCGCCGGATCGTGTCATACGCTGTGCCTCGTGTCCCGCTGGCTCGAGCGGCAGACGTCCCTCCTGAAGCTTCCAGCTAAACTTTAAACTGGCAATGGTGGCTTGGGCCTGCGACGCTTCGGCACAGCGAGCCGTTGCCGTGTTCCGTGCATTACTAATACCCTGTACCACGGCGCTGCTGGGCCAGTGGCGTGCCTCCTTTTTATTGGCACATGTCAGTGCTGAGCACCCCCGTCACGACGCCCAATTCCCGACTCCGGCATATCCAA
Source organism: Tolypocladium guangdongense (assembly GCA_022114105.1). Classification (NCBI taxonomy): domain Eukaryota; kingdom Fungi; phylum Ascomycota; class Sordariomycetes; order Hypocreales; family Ophiocordycipitaceae; genus Tolypocladium; species Tolypocladium guangdongense. Next base: position 6,546,403 of record NRQP01000002.1, read on the forward strand.
CTTCCAGTCCACCTTCAATGCCGAGACCCGCTCGCCCCGTCATCCATATCAAACATCCCAACGCCGTCGCCGAGCTCTTGCGCCTGCGAACCAACACGATGCTGCGCTGCCGGATGCGCCACTGAGACCGATCGCGTGCGGAGCCTGCTTGCAGCATGCATCGACGCCGGCACCATGGCACACCACAATGCCGCGCGGCCGCAGGGGCACGGCGAGGCGCTGCACGCCCTGGCGGCGACGCCAGAGAACCGCTCCAGGACGAGCTATGAGACGGGCGAGTCGAGCACCACTGGCAGCCTGCTGGATGCGACGCCGCCTGTCGACGACTCCCTCGGCGTGCCGCTGAACTCGAGCCCTGGCGCTGTGCAGCCGGCCAGCGCAATTCCGGCACCGACGCGTCAGGGGGGGAGCACGCGGAGGAGGCTTCGACACCGGCCCGGCGCAGGCTTCTTGTTGCAGGACAAGGCCGCTGGAGACCGAGGCCTCAGCCATCGACGCTCCGTTCGAGATGCCAGCCGCCCCAAGGCTGGGGCGTCGCCTGCGCCTCGGACCCCCGAGCCCTCTCGGTTGAGCGCGGCGCGGGACAGCAAGCTTGAACTGCCCTCGGATGCGGCCTCTTCGCGACGGAACACAGCCTCTCCGCAAAGTCCGCGAAGCAAGGCCTTCAGCGCGTCCAAGCACGACGCCCCCGGGCTCGACGTCGATTCGGCACAGATTGTGAACATGGCCTTGAGCCTCGGCGAGTCCCGGCGAATCGCATCCCGACGAAACGTCTCCCGAGGCACGCCGCCGCGACTCGCCCCCGTTCCGGACGGGAGCTCGGGGAGCAACCTGCGGCAGCACCTGCAACAGCAACGCAGGTCCTCTCGTAACGTGAGCCCAATCCCCAACCAGGCTCCGTCACCCAGGCTATCGTCCGGCGCGAGGCTCAACAGCCTTGACCCTGGGCACGACGGGCAATATCGATACCACTTCTCTGCCTCGACATTGTCGAGAGCACAAAAGGCGAAAGAGCACCTGGAGCTCATGGCCCAATACAGGCGGCTGCTGGACACGCTGCCCCCCCTCAAACCAGGCTTCGAGCGGCGCCGGACTGCTAGTCCCCCAAGCTCCCCGATTGGCAGCAACCGGACCATCCGGTTTGGCTCCCAAAACAACGCCGCACCCGCCGTGGGCCGTCAGTACAACCCTCTGCAGTACATTCGAAACCGCAAGGTTCGGGCCAGGGAGCGCAAGGTCATTGACGGGGAGCGGCAAGGTTTCGGGGACGTCGAGGGCGTCAGGCTGTGGGTCGATGATATTTGCTCGCGATCATCCTCCCTCAACGTATGCTCGGATGAGGCCGAGCCCGCCGTGCCGGCATTCCCAGGCGCCGATGAGCCAGAAGGCCCGACGTCACCGGATGCTGCCTCGAGAGCCGCCGCTCGGGTAAGACGCCCGCGAGTCGACTGGTTCATAGAACCTTGCGACCTGGTTGCGGATGCGTATTGGCTGGAACAGGAACAACACAAACACCTCATCGAAGACCGCCAGTGGCGCAAGATCTTCCCGCCTACGGCAAGCATCTACAGGCCCATGTCCGGCGAAACGGACGATCCGAGCAATGCAATTCCGCCCATCTCGCTCCAGACAGAAAACCCGCCAGATGTCAGATCTTCTGGAATCACCAAGGTAGAGTCTGACCTTTCACACAGCAGTACGAGAGGCCGGGCCAAGCAGAAGCTGCAAAACATAAGGGCGTTTCCGCACCGCCACAGCGGTCCATTGCACGGTCATCACCACGACATTATGCGACTCAGGATAGACTCTGCCTCGGATCTCTCTGGCAGTGACGGCGAGGGCAGGAGTGACGTCAATCGAACGATGCGGCCTGGGCGGAGTGGCACAATATCGAGCAACACGAACGACCTGCTCGAGAAGCAGATGCGAGAGATGGTCGCGAAAGAGGCCCGTGAGAGAGAACTGGCAGAAGAGGCGTTGGACAACGAAGCTACCTGCTCTCCGCCTACCATGGCGTCTGAGCGGAACCCATTGTCACAGCCGTCAAGTCGCCTCCATAGCAGGAAAGGATCCATGGTGGATATTGGCGACTCGGATCGCAATGCTGTTCCCGACAGATCATGGCTGGGGCCGCCGCCTCGATACAAGCTCGGCCAACAAGGTGTAGACCTTGCCGATCAGCCATCGAGACGGATCGAGAAATTTTCGTCGCTGCCAACCTCACCGGAGCTACGGGCTGCGAGAGACGGCGCGGAGCCGGGTGCCATCGGCACCCAGCTCCCCCCTTCTTGGAGTCGCGCCGGGTCTCCAACGAGGAATCCTCTCAGCAAGATTAAGCATATCATGCGAGACAGGAACGTTGATTCAGGAAATGGCCCTGACTTGACGGAGCCGGAGCAGGAGGCAGAACGTCGAACAACTGCACAAGACTCAGTCTTGCCAGCGGACAAAACGCCGCCACCGAACACGCGCCAATCAAGCCCTACTAAGAAAACTCTGCCTGAGCGACAGTCGGAGCCCTGGAAAATGCATCGAAGCTCCGGGAGCCTCCGCCAGCGGCCAGAAGATCAAGGCGTTGGGCTGCGTGGGATATTCAAGGGGCCTCGGCTTGATACGGTCATCCGAGGTGGTGTATCCAAGCTCGGCGATATGCTGTGGAGGAAGGACGGATCTATCGAGTCGACGCCGGAGCCTGAATCGACGGATGAATCAGAAAGCGAGAGAACAAGAGGACGGCAGAGGCTGTCGTCGTCGCTTTCACGCAAGCCGTCGAAACGGACGCAAGACGATGGTCGGCACGCGAAACATTTCCTCGATTCAATGCCCGAGTTCCACCATAGCCACAATATACACCACACACACAGCGCCGGTGACAGCTACAGAGAGGCGACACCGTCTGAGTCGGCGAGTCGTACCCGCCAATCGTCACGATTCGACCTCCTCAGGCCCCCGCGAAGCGATGCTCGGAACTCGTCTTCATCCGCCTCTCCTCCAGGCTATAGGAAAGCTCGTCTGGGCGACTCGGACGCTTCGGAGACGGAATCGTGGCAGGGCAGCGTCCTCGAGGGCGTTCGAGACGCGGACAAGCGTCTCACTTATGCATCGGGGCCTCCGGGCTCTGACGAAATCGGCCGGAAGCAGAGCCGGCACTGGTCGATTGCGGACAAGGACTGTGGCACGCAACAGGCGCGGCTTTCGAGGCGCGAGATTGCGCGCATGCGGGCTTTGATTCTCAGCTCTGGCATCAAGGCCATGGAGATCAACAGGCGGGCGGGCGAGCTGCACAAGCCCTTTGCCAACGAGACCCTCGCGATGAAGCGCATGCTCTTGGGGACGAGCGGTGCCGGCGTTGGGTGGGCAGACATCGCCAAGCTCTGCCCGGACAGGACGCAGCTGTGTGCCCAGCAAGTCACATACTGCGAGCTCTATCCTCTCGCCGCCAGCGCCCTCGGCGGCGCCATCCAGGCCTCGGGCCAGCGGTGGCAAGTCTCGGCCGACCGCTTCGCCAACAAGACGAGCCCCGAGCTCGAGCGGCGCATCGGGGCCGTCCGCTCGCGCCTCGTGGACGGCCTCTCGGAGATGACGCGCAGCGCCGCCGACGAGGCGGACGAGACGAGCAGGGACCTCGCGCTCGGCCAGACCCTCAAGGTCAAGCACGTGGTGGACATCATCGAGAAGATGCTCCGCAGGCGCCGCCGCCGGCTCAGGTGGGTGAGGAGGGCGCTGTGGCTCACGGTCGAGTGGCTGCTCGTCGGCTTCATGTGGTACGTCTGGTTCGTGGTCATGATCCTGCGCGTCTTCCTCGGCGTGGGCAGAGGGGTCTGGGGGGGCGTCAGGTGGCTGCTCTGGATGTAGTTCTGCTCTGCCTCCTGCCCCTCTGCATCGTTCTGGCCTGGCTCGGTGCGAGCGAGGAACCTGTTCTGCGAGGTTGGCGATACTTGGATGGCCAGTATACGATACTTGTTTTCACAATTGGATCACGGTTTGATACCCACGCCTCATTATATTTTCTCTTTCTCTCTCCGTGTACGAAGTAGCTCGCTGTAGGTGTAGTTTTCCCGTTGGTGCTGCATAGCCTTGGAGTGGTTGCGTCGGTTGAGAGGTGCTCTTCCTCTCTTGACTTGTTTTCTTTTATCGTGTAGTCTCTGTGCGACTAGATGAAGAGTTGCAATTCAGGATCCCGAAAGATGTCTGTAAATCAGAAGTAGTGCCTTGTAGTGTCAATGTAGCCAAGGAGCATGCTGTTTGAAGACGCAACGTTGAATTCAAAGACTAACCCACGCCAACTGGGGTCTAAGCCACACGCCAGCCGCGTCTACCCGTACTCGAAAGTTCTAATCTGAAAGGTGAGGAACAACTACAAAATGCCTAGCAAATGCACCCTTGAGCCGGGAACAAGAATCTATTCAATCCTCTTCTTGCCCTCCTCCGCATTAAGATAGCGCGCCGTGCTGAGCCCCCTCTCGTGCCGCACGACAAAGGGCCCGATGACGGCGTCCTTGCGCGCCTTAGAGTAGTGCTCGCCGTAGCCGTCGACGGCAAACGGCCGGGGGTTGAGGCGCGGCCAGTTGACCTGAGGCGCGATGTCAGCCTCGAAGATGTACGTGGATTGGAGGATGGGCAGAGAAGCACAAGGTGTGAAAGAGACTTACGTAGAGCATGCCATGGGTCCAGATGAAATGGAAGCAGTACGCCGCGACGGCACTCCAGAAGAGCATTAAAATTCGCATGGGGAGGACCCTGGCGTCGGGGTCACGCTTGGTGAGGAGGCCGACGAGGATGACGAAGACGCTAAACGCCAGGAGGTACGGGATCGACTGGATGAGGAGCGGGCGCCGGTCCACGAAGACGAGGCTGGTGCCGATGTTGGCCTGGCCGGGCTGGTATGCGCCCAGGAACAGGTCAAACGAGTCTTGACGGGGCCCGTCCCTGAAGTTGTTGAGATAGTACCGCGTGATGCCAACGCGAGCATCCTGCAAGGCGCCCATCTTGGTGCGCTTGCCCGTCCGGGTCACGTCCGTCTTCATGGCACCGGTTCCGGAGTAGGACGACGAGACCACGTCGGCGTTGTCGGCCCACATGTTGCGGAAGATGGACTCGAACGCCGGGTCCTCGTCGCGGAAGGTGGCGCCACGCGCCATGAGGCCCAGGTCCTCGAAGATGCGGTCCAGCGTGTATCGCGCAAACATGCTCTGGACGACGTTGGTGCGGTCGAGGCAGTCCATGCAGTTGGTCCGCATGACGCTGGTCTGGAGGCTGCGGGCGTCCGTCCGGCCGTCGACGTTTGCGGGCGTGTCGACGCCGCGGAAGTAGCCCTGAGCGGCGAGCGCCTCGTGAAGCCTCTCCACGAGCGCGTACGCCTTGTGCATCTTCATGCCCTTGGTTTCGGAGTGATAGTCAAAGTAGACGTAGTGCAGGCGGTCAAACTCCCGGCGCTTCGACCCGGGCTGGATGGTCGTGAACTTCTCCTCGCTGAGCCCATCGGCCTCGCGGTGCTCCTCGGGTCCTGAGACAAGCGACCGAACCACTTGCTCGTACGACTCCTTGATCCTGCACTCTCGCCCCTTCTGGTTGACCAGGTTGATGAGGTAGTTGTCGCCGTAGAGCCGAATCTGCTCGTCAAAGTGCTTCTGCGCGGCCGCGACGCCCGCTTCCGTGCTGCGGACCTGGAGTTTGGGGACGTAGCGCAGACTGTTGATCTCGGACCAGTAGGTCGGGACGCTTCCTCGGGTCTGGACGTAGGACGCGATCTGCATCTCCTGGCCCGTTGAAGTGCCAAACTTGCCGCTCTGCATATCGGAGCTGCCAGCGTAGCCGCCCAGACCACTGCTGCTGTCATTGAGGACAATGACCTGCTCCGTCTCGTTGTAGTTTGCCACATGGCCGTCCTCGTCCACGCCGCGAGTAAAGTATCTCGTGCCACCGCGGTACCGCGATCTCCGCGAGATCAATATCAAGGTGAGGGAGGTTTTCTTGAACGTGGTCGGCTTGATCTCCAGCATGCCAAACATGCAGGGCAGAATGTATGGGTCGACCCCATGCTGCGGGCCGGGTTGGTTCCTCGAACCTCGTCTGCGGAAATCGATCAGGTCGGACTGCAGGTGCTTGTTGAAGAAGAAGCGGTCGTCGGCCCTCATCCACAGCGGGCTGGAGGGGTCGGCCTGCGCTTGGCGTTGGAAAGAGTTTGTGAGATCGATTGAGTACGAAAAGTACATGGGACCTCGGTGGAGGAAGGTCTTGAGGAGGCTTATGAAGGTGTCCTCGTCCGGGTCGTGGATCTGGCGCTCGCGCATGGGCAGAATCTCGGTTGCGATGACCTTGTAGACCATATGGCCCTTGAGGCGCCCCATTGGCTGCGCCTTGCTGATGACGACGACATACTTGTCTGCAGACGTTTAGCATAGGGTCCTCGTCGGAGGAACTGGCCAAAGCTGACCTAGCCGCAGCTGGATGACGCCCAAGATGCCCGCGATGCTCGAGACGCGGGTGGCGCGCTTCCCGGCATGCAGGGCGCCATCGGCCAGGCGAACATCACCGGTGGGACGATCGATGAGCAGCGCCGGCGCATCCGGAGACGAGGGCGAGGTGAAGGTATAGGCATCGTTGGTGACCTTGACGTTGATGTCGCGATAGGGGAGCCTCGCCGCGGCCACGGGCGCCATGCTGATGAGTCGCGCGCAGGCGATGCTGCCGTTGAACAAGAGAGCGTCCTCGGCCGTCCTCGGCCTCGTCACGGTCGCGACCTGCGTGTGGCTTGTTGCGATGTGAGGCCCGCTGTCGCAACCATCAAGTGGTGTTGATGGAGCTTCTGCATCAGGTGCGATGATGCCAGCGAAGCTCCAGCGCGACACAGCCCCTGCGAACGTTGGAGCACCTCAATGTCGCTGCGGCGGACCCTGTCAGGTACGTGGGCTCCACGTTCCTGGGCTCGGCTCTGGCTTGAGGACTCTAGCGCACTGGCGACGAGCAGTGGGATGCCTCAGTGACCTCAGCAGGCTCCAACAAAGGGCAGTGCTTACCTAATGAAGGCCCGTCTGCTGACCACCAGCGGGCCATCCACCTGCAGCAGCTCTGCAAGCACTGCCATCACCTCCCGACAGCCTGACGTGTGCCTCATACGTACCTACTCGTCCGTCCAACCGCATCGATCCCATCTGCTCGTCGCCGTCGTCAGCGCCAGGCAGAACGACTCCCACCTCGGCTCCTTAGCGCCGCTGTCCGTTATCGACCGTATACGCTGCCCTCGTCTCCCGCGATCCTCAGCGTACCGAAGTTGGGACAGTTGAGCCCAGCACTCCGATTGTTGAGCCGCAAACCGCTCGCGGCCGTCTCTCACCCGCAACCGACACCCCCATACGTCGCCCCTACGACCTCATCATGGCAGCCCGAGGACCTGCCGGCGGTCGCGGCATGAACAGCCGCTTCGCGCAGTTCAAGCTCGTTCTTCTTGGTACGCTCCCGGTGCTCCGAGCGTCTCTTCGGCCCAGTGCTCTTCGTGCTAACACTGCGTAGGAGAATCTGCCGTTGGAAAGGTGAATGGAAATGACCGACTCGAGCTCGCGATCGACTGGCTAACCGTGTCCACAGAGCTCAATAGTCCTGCGCTTTGTCAAGGTGGGTCGCGATGGGTGTTGAGAGAGTTGGTGGTGATCGGGGCTGACTGGCTCCCAGGATCAATTCGACTCTTTTAGAGAATCTACCATCGGCGCGGCCTTCCTCACCCAGACCATCTCTCTCGACGAGAACACTACAGTCAAGTTCGAGATTTGGGATACCGCCGGTCAAGAGCGATACAAGTCCCTGGCACCCATGTACTACCGAAACGCCAACTGCGCCGTAGTCGTATACGATATAACGCAATCTGTACGTCCACACTTGTCGCAGTCGCGCAACAACAGTACTGACCGGCCCCCTATAGTCATCCTTGGACAAGGCCAAGGCCTGGGTCAAGGAGCTTCAGCGCCAAGCCAACGAGAACATCATCATCGCGCTCGCCGGCAACAAGCTTGACTTGGTCACCGAGCAACCCGACAAGCGAGCGATCCCCACCGCCGACGCCGAAGCCTACGCGCGGGAAGCCGGGCTTTTGTTCTTCGAGACGTCTGCCAAGACCGCCGAGAACATTCGGGAACTCTTCACTGCTATTGCGAAGAAGCTACCGCTGGATCAGGTCGGACCCCGGCATGCCCGTCCAGGCCAGCGACCCGGCGTCAGCCTGACACCCGAGAACGCCAACACCAATGCCAGCGGGCCTTGCAGCTGCTAAACTCGCTGCTCCAACGCCCCCGACAGATGGTGCCGGCAGTGCACCGTTCACGCATCTATGGAAACGATCAGGTTAAGCTGGGATAGACTGACAGCAGTGACCGAAGACTGGCTTGCGCCCGCGGGTCCAAGTGCGTCGTATGTTTCTCGGAGTCTTGGGTTGGAGGGTTCACTGGCAGACACATTTCTATTGAGTTTGGTTCCTTTCTTAATATTAAATTCCATACTATCAGCTGTTTCGCGGGGAGCTGCTTTAGTCTGGACTATCGAGAGGGATGCTCGGGCGGGCAGTGTCTGAAGAGGTTGGGAGCATCACACGGTGGATTCATCAGGACTGTAGTGGTTGAACCTGTGTCAGCATCTAATAGATACTTTTCAGCAGACCGAGGCTCGAAGCCGACTCGGCTCGGCCGATGCTTGCTTCAGCTCGCAGAGCGCGTACCATACAATCCCACATACTAAATCCTCGCTGACGCAGTCGCCTCTTGTCCTCGAAGTGATATTCTTTCAATTTTCGACTTGACTGTCCTGCATGCTGGCCTGCAAGTGCTTGTGAGTGGTTGTCCCGGTTCCTACCGCTCGGCATCACGTACCGAGGATCCGCAGCTGGCTTTAGCCGAACTTTTGCCCTGAGCGTTTTGTCTTGCCACCGTCGACGCGGCGACCAGCTCCCAACTCCAAACCACACGTGCCCTGCTGGCCACTGAATCCCCCATGTTGCGATCATCGCTTCGGTCAGCGAGGCGGCTAGGCGGCACGCCCATTGTGGCTGCTGCTGGGCGCCAATGGCCCATTGCGGCGTCGCGACGAGCCGGCTCGCTGGGTATCGTAAGTTCCCTGCAGAAGCACCTCATTGCCGGATAGCCACTGACAGTTGTGTTATAGAGATCCTTTGCCGATCAGAAAAAGCCCGGCGAAGACGCGTCGAAACCCCCCATCCTGCCTGCTTCCGAGACCCTGAGCTCCGAGCGAAGCCCGCCGCCAGCTGACCTGGGCGAGACGAAGCCCGCGGTTGTCAAGGACGTTCCGTTGACGCCGCCCACCCCTGAGGAAGCCGCCAGCGGACGGTCCAAGCCGACGACGACCATTGGCGATGACGGCGAGTCCGCAGTTCTGCAGAGCAAGGTCACTACGCCGCCGAGAAAGGGCTTCTTCCGCAGACTGAGGAACCTTGTCCTCGGCGTGATCCTGCTCGGTGCCGTCGGCTTCGGCGGAGGTGTCTGGTACTCGCGCATCAACGACAACTTCCACGACTTCTTCACCGAGTACGTCCCCTTCGGAGAGCAGGCCGTCCTGTACCTGGAGGAGCTGGAGTTCCGCAAGAGGTTCCCCGACGCCATTGGACGCGAGTCGAAGCCCCGCGACGCCGAGCAGCAGGTCAGAATCCCTGCGCAGAGTGGTGCCTCGTGGAGAGTAGCGGACAGTGGCGAGCCTGCTGGACGCCGCTCAAGCGCCTCCCCCGCGTCCAAAAAGCTGCCGAGCAAGCAGTCGAAGCCCCAGGACGAGCCCGACAAGACTCCGTCACCGAAGCCCCCTTCATTGGAGTCTGAGTCTACGCCTACCAAGTCTTCTGAGAAGGTCGCACCTGTCGCCGAGAGTCCTACCAAGATTTCTTCCGAATCTTTCAAGGCACCCGAGGTCAATGAGCCGTCCAAGTTTCCGCCTCTGAAGCCGATCGATCTTATGGCGCTCCCTGACGCCAAGGAGCCCGTTGTCCGCGATCTCGTGCACATGCTCAACGATCTGATCCTGGTCATCAACGCCGATGGAGCTCACGGAAAGTATGGCACGACCATCGACAAGGCCAAGAACAAGATCGCCCGCGTTGGCAGCAAGCTAAAGGCCATGAAGAGCTCCGTCGAGAAGAAGGCTGCGGGCGAGGTCAAGTCTTCGATTGAGGAGTTTGACAAGGCCGCTACCGAGCTAATCAAGCGAGTCGAGAACACAATGCTGGCGCAGGAGATCGACTGGCGGCGGGAGTTTGAGCAGGAAATGAAGACGGTCCGCGAGAGCTACGATGAACGAGTCAACCTTCTGATGGAGCGCGAGAAGAAGCTCAACGAGGAGAAGCTCCACAACCAGCTCCTGGAGCAAGCCTTGGCGCTCAAGAAGGAGTTTGTTCACGACGTCAAGGATCGCGTCGAGCAGGAGCGCGAAGGCCGCCTGGGCAAGCTGACCGAGCTGTCCTCGACCGTGTCGGATCTGGAGAAGCTGACGGCTGGATGGAACGACGTCGTCGACTCCAACCTCAAGACTCAGCAGCTGCATGTGGCGGTTGAAGCCGTCCGCGCCAGTCTCGAAGACTCCCAGCACCCGCGACCCTTTATCCGCGAGCTTGTTGCCCTGAAAGAGATTGCCAGCGACGATGCCGTCGTGGACGCAGCCATCGCCTCGGTCAACCCTGCTGCCTATCAGCGAGGCATTTCCACCCCGCCTCAGCTGATCGACAGGTTCCGCCGGGTCGCCGGTGAGGTCCGGAAAGCCTCGCTGTTGCCCGACGACGCCGGCGTTGCCAGCCACGCCTCCAGCTGGGTCCTCAGCCACGTCATGTTCAAGAAGGCGGGTCTTGCAGAGGGAGGCGACGTGGAGAGCATCCTGACGCGCACCCAGACCTACCTCGAGGAGGGCGACCTGGATTCCGCGGCGAGAGAGATGAATGGCCTGCAAGGGTGGGCGAAGACGCTCAGCAAGGACTGGATGGGCGAGGTCCGCAAGGTGCTGGAGGTCCGGCAGGCGCTTGACGTGAGTACCAGCTCCATTTCTTGGAGGCACGTGATGCTAACGGCTGTTTCAGGTCATTGCCACGGAGGCACGGCTACAAAGCCTGAGGGTAGATTAAGAATATCTTCTTTGTCCTGTATATTGGGGGGGAATGGATGTGCCTAGAAGGGCCGCTGCCCGTGTACTAGATATGAATAGACGCTGAAGCGCACGTTGCACAGCATTCACATGAGTCTGGTCTTTGAATTGTACGGTGCTGTTTCTACGCCATTGACTTTGTGTCGGTTGTTGGCGATGTTGGTGGTTGTCGCATGGCTAAGCTGCCAATCGGTCGGGCAATCACACCCACCAAATGATTCTCCCTAGAGGCACCCCAGTCTTGCACCTACGCCAGTCGGTTGACATGATTAAACGCCAAACTCTTCCACCATTGGCTTCTTCAAGGCAGCCGTTACTCGCTGCAGGCGTCGACAATTATTCCGCGCGACTTTGCTCCTGCCCCACAAGATGGCCATGAAAATGCCCCCCAAGATGGCCATCGAGGCTTCATCTTTCAACTCATGTTGGGCACCGCGCCGGGCAAATCTCGACTCCAGAAGATCAACCCGCCGGAGCCGGTTCTTCAGCATGGCGACCCGTGGATATCCCGAGGCTCTCGAGAAGCTGTACCAGCTACAATCCAATCGCACGACGACTCTGCTCTTCGACAAAAAGGCCACTCCCCAAGAACTGAACGCGGCTGCCATCCCAGAGATGCTGGGCTGGCTACGCCGCGCAGGGTACTCGCCCCAGGACCTTGCGCGCATGCGGCACATCCACGTCGCCGGCACCAAGGGCAAGGGATCCGTGTGCGCCTACGCGACGGCCATGTTGAGCAAGTACGGCGCCGTGGGCACGTACACCAGCCCGCACCTGGTGAGCCCGCGGGAGCGTATCGCGGTCAACGGCGAGCCGGTTGGCCAGGAAGAGTTCGCCAGGGGGTTCTTTGAGGTGTGGGACAGGTTCACGGAGGCGGCGCGCGAGGAGGGCAAGAGTGCGGTGCAGGCGGAGGGCCCGGAGTCGAAGCCGTTCTTTTTCCGCTTCCTGACGATCCTCGCGTGGCATATCTTCCTGAGCAAGGGGATCAAGAGCGTCGTCATGGAGTGTGGCATTGGGGGCGAGCATGACGCGACCAATGTGCTGCCGCCGAAGGCAGTATCTGCCGCTGTGATATCACAGCTGGGGATTGACCACGTTGCCATGCTCGGAGACACGGTGGAACAGATTGCATGGCACAAAGCTGGTATCTTGAAGCGCGGAGTGAAGGGATTTACCAGGAGATTGGACCGGCAGCCGAGCGTCATGGAAGTTCTCAGGGCGAGGGCGTCTGGGAAGGGCGCCGACCTGGTCGAAGTGGACGATGCACAGGTGGATCAATGGGGCGGCGTGGAGGGCATTCTGAAAGGCGAATTTCAGAAGAACAATCAGGCGCTTGCGGTCATGGCGGTGCGAGAGCATCTGGCCGTGGGCAGCGACCCGGCCGCGGCTCTGCGAGATATCCCCCGAGAGATGGTCGAGGGCCTGCGCGAGGCACAACTGCGCGGCCGGTGCGAGGTCGTCGAGCAAGGGGATGTCGCATGGCTCCTGGACGGCGCGCACACGAGGGAGAGCTTGGAAGAGGTTGCCAGGTGGCTCTCCCAGTCGCTGGGGAAGCACGAGTCGATCATCTTGATCTTCAACCAGCAGGAGAGGGACGCAACACGGCTGCTCGTTGGGTTGCTCGACGCCGTCAACCGAGAGACGCGCCGCGAAGATGTCTTCCGCCACGCCCTCTTTACACGCAACGACCAGACACGGCCGTCCCGCGAGGAGCCGGCTGATGTGAGCGTGCAGGAGGCGGCGGCGGCGTTGATGAGCGAGACGGTCCCCGGCTGCTCCAGCAGCGCGTTTGATAACATCGAGGACACCGTCGCGGAGGCGAGGAGGATCGCTGGGCAGCGGATCGCGGGAGGGAAGCTCAAGGTGCTCGTGACGGGGAGCCTGCATCTCGTGGGGGGTGTCTTGCGGGCCCTGGAACCCGACAGTCTATTGTAGATGTCTGCATGCTTCTATACTCAAATATTCAAGGACCTGTTCCATCGGCATCCTACAGCGCATCCGCCTGCTCCAGTATCCCCAGCGCGCCGCCTACCAGGTGCAAGCTCCCCGTCACATACGCCTGCACCCGCTCCCCCTCGGCAAGCCCCTGGCCGAGATGCCGCGCATAGTCGAGCGCCTCCTCGATAGTCGGCAGAACGACCACCTCTGCCGCGGGGTCCAGCTCCGACCACCTGTCGGCGAAGCGCCGCTGCACCGTCATGTTCTCAATGTCCTTGGGATCGACCTGGTGGTTGACGAAGTCGCGCTTGTAGCCCGTGGCGGCGTAGGTGACGTTGGTGCAGAAGACGACGTGGTCAAAGGAGGGCGCGTTTGCGTTGGTGGCGCGCGCGGTGGTGCTGTGGACGGAGGCGAGGAAGTCTACGGCTTCGGAGCGGCCCTGCTGGTTGAAGATCATGACTCTTGGCCCGGGGCTGGTTTGTGTTAGGGCAGCAAGCGACGGATGTATGGGATGGACCTCACCGATCGGCCGTCTCGTCTGCAAACCACCGTGAAGACATCTTTAGGCTGTCTGCCGTGTGCGCGCCGTCGACGTACCACGCCACCTTGTCCTCGACTTTGACCTCGCAGCGACCCCTGAAGACGGCCTGTTCGAGCCCATCCACAAACTCCTTTGGCAGTGCCGACCCCTCCGTCTCGGCAGCAATGCCCAGCTTCCGCAGGGCCGCTTCTGCGAGCGCAATCGCCAGCGTGGCGTTCTTCTTCTGGAACTGCGCATCGGGCCTGATGTTGACGCCGCTCAGCCTCGGGTCGACGCCCAGAACCCTGAGCTCGACGTCCTTCTCTCGAGCCCGCTCCCGCAGGACGGCTGCCGCGCCGGGAGCTTGCTCGACGGCGAATGCCGGGCTGCCCCTCTTCATGATGCCGGCCTTGTGCCACGCGATCTTCTCGACCGTGTCGCCCAGGACGAAGACGTGGTCGATGCCGAGCGTGCTGATGCCAGCCGCGACGGGCCGCTCGACAAGGTTCGTCGCATCGTACTCGCCCCCGATGCCCGTCTCGTAGACGGCCACGTCGACGCCCTCCTGCAGGAACGCATGCCAGCTCATGAGCGTGAGGTAGCGCCCGTACAGCGGCCGCGTCCCGAGCGGCACGCCGTCATCCGCCGCGGCGGTCGAGGACCCGAGGCGGTCCCACACCTCGAAGAAGTACCGGGCGAACAGCTCCTCGGACATGGGCGCCGAGTTGATGCGGATGCGCTCGCGCACGGCGATGAGATGGGGCGAGATGAAGAGGCCGCTCTTGCGGGGGGCGCGGCGCGTGCGCCGGTACTGCGAGAGGATGGAGTCGACGAAGGCGCAGGTGCTGCCTTTGCCCTTGGTGCCGGCGACGTGGACGATGTTTAAGCGGTCCAGGGCCGCGGGCTCGAGGATGTCAGCTCCCAGATGTGATGTGAGATGTGAGGGTGGGCGCCCACGGTGTAGCCGATCCGGGTCAGATATGCCCTCATCTCCTTCATCGACGCCGCGTCCGGCCGTACGCCCGCCTTGCGCTTCGCCTCGATCACCGCATGGGGCGTCTGCAGCGAGTTGAGCGCATCGATGGCATCCTGCAGAGGGCCCGACATCAGCACGCGCATGTCGGATGTGAAGCAGCCGTTGCGAGTTCACTCACGTTGTAAGACCGGGCGGCGGACACCATGGTGCGCAGCGCGCTCTTTGTGGGTGAGAGCAAAGGGCCGCCACGATACATTCGGCAGCGTGTTTGCTCAGGCCCAGCGAGTCGGGGTGGGATTTTGAGTTGAGTGCAGGTGTTCGTACGGTAAGCCGTGGCGCCAGCTGCTGGTACGAGTAGATCGAGGCCACCTCAACGAGTGAGCTGCATAGGTAGGTGCGTCGGGCACCCCGCATCTCGGCCTACAATACGGAGTACTCCGTAGAAATCAACGCATTATATTGAGACCGCTTTTTTTTGCGCAATTCCACCGTTCTTCCCCGAATATAAAAGACCCCTAGTAAGCCGTAGCTACTATAAAACCACATCTTATGTAACGCGGCGACGGACATCCGCCGCACGGGCCCGCATCACGTGATGCGAGGCGCGCCATGAAGCTTGAGTCCCTTAAGCTTCTTGCTTGTAATACAGACCTAACTGCAGGCCCACCTCCGTTACATAGGTAGAGATATAAGGCGCCCGTAGGCTATTAATACCGTAGGAGCGTGCCCACTTTACTTAACAGTGGGAGAGAGACTTCCCTTATATATATGTTGGCGAGGAAGACAAACACACCCACGATAGGGGCAGTGCCAGGGGGGCATAGGAGCTTATGTGTATATAAGGGAAGCCTCTCTCCCACTATAAAGTAAAGAGGGCACGCTCCTACGGAATCAACAGCCCACGGGCGCCTTGTGTCCCAAGTTGCGTCAGAACCTGAGAGTGAAATGTAAGTGAGACCACTCGGTCAACCCCTGTAAGTAAAAATAAAGTGAGCGAACCACCACCGGCACGCGGCCACGGGCTACTGCGAAAGTTGCCTGCCCTTATGTTTAGATGGTCTAAGTAGTAAAATCCCCATTGCGATTGAATGATTGACACCCAAGAGACTTGCGAGTTATTTGGCACATAGCGCAAGCAGTGTCCTCTCAGACCGCGATCTGCTCCATTAAACTACCGGCAAGCCTAAATCTTGCATCGTTCATACGAAGTGTTGCTGCTCCTACCTGACTGTCCAAAGTCCTCCTGCCTTATCCTTACGTCCGTGATTGTCCACGGCATCACACTCTCGGCCACTGCTGCCTCGATCTCCTTCGACGGACCCACAGTATCTTTCGGTCGCTTAATTTCGGATACTGGCATAGTCGTTTCTCTATGCGGTCAGCACGTTCTACTTCAAAAGGACCAGCACGGGTCACGAGAAGTTGATTACTCTCGCGATACCTGGATTGTGTGGGGAATTGACACGTGCGGCCCCAAACTACGAAGAGTGCACGTGATGCATCCATCCTTGTCGAAAAGCCGCGTTTAAAACCCTTGGCTGTTCCGACATCTCAAACAAAGCTATCGCCTCACTAAGTGCTCCCGATGAATAAAGTCACGCCGTTGCGACAGATGGATAGAAATTACAAGGTGAATCAGACTTTGTTGCATCTAATCTGACTATCTAACGCTGCCCAGAGCGCCATCGACATCCTTAACAGCCGACGCCGCCCGAACAGACCGAGCATAGAAGCAGGAACCAATCTACCAGGCTTTAGTCCTGTTCTTGATGCGAAAGGAAAATCCGACTTGAAGGGGACCCCAAGCATAGTTGGAATGAAGCAATGGCTTCACCAGATCGGTCACTCGGTGTGTGTCTCGTTGAGCAATCTTGACGATTTTACTGACGGAGAAGACTGCCGAGATCGATAAGCTCAACATTATCCACGTTGCAGGGACTAAGGGCAAAGGAAGCACATGTGCATTCATTGAGTCCTTTCTCAGAGCTTTCGGGAAAAGGACCGGCTTCCCACGGAAGACAGGCCTCTACACCTCGCCACATCTCATCTACCCTGAAGAGAGGATTCGCCTTGATTTCCAGCCTATCTCTAGAGACCTTTTCGCAAAATATTTCTTCGAAGTGTGGGATGCCATATCAAGAGATGACAACAGTCCACGGGCTTTGCCTCGATATCTTCAGCTAATTGCTCTAGTGTCGTTTCATGCCTTCATCAAAGAAGGTGTAGAAGCAGCCATCTTCGAGACTCATCACGGAGGGGAATATGACGCCACTAACGTAATCGAATATCCTGTCGCAACTGTCATCACTCCACTTGGGATGGATCATATCAAGCAGCTGGGGCCCAGCATTGAAAATATTGCCTGGCACAAAGCAGGAATTTTCAAGCGTGGGTCCCCTGCACTTTCATCTCCTCAAGAGGCCTCCGCTGCTGAGATTCTTCGAAGTCGCGCATCTGACAAAGGCGTCAGCGTTCAATTCGTCGAGAATGATCCGTCTCTACCATCAGATGCACTACAGTTGAAACCGGATGTCCAGCGTATGAATTGTTCTGTTGCACTTGCTGCAGTTCGCCGCTTTCTCCATGAAAAGGCCCCAAAAGACGCCGCCACATTATCATCCTTGGATATCTTGCAGGGCATAGGCCAGTTCTCTTGGCCAGGACGGTTTCAACTTCTTGTTGAGGGGCAGTTCAACTGGTTCCTGGACGGTGCACACAATGAGATGAGCGTTAGCAAGGCTGCAGAATGGTTCATTGAGAGCTCACAGGGGCAGAGGTGCTGAGTCTTCGAGGTCACATGTCACTGCCTATTACTAACATATATATAGCGCGCCTCCCGCACGGATCTTGATCTTCAGTCAAGTTTCGCACCAGAGGGATGCGGCAATCGTGCTCGAACGCTTGGCCACTGCCCTCAGTACTGTCCACATTCATCATGTCATTTTCACTCTGTACGATCCAAAGCAGGATTTCGATTCTACAACAGGTGAAGGTAAACCTCATTTTTGCGACTTCATCCGCTAACTGCAATGTAGCTATGGTTGCAAAATCAGAGGCCACGTCGCAAAAAGCATTTGGTGAGATATGGAAGAGTTTTCACCCAAATTCTCGTATTCTCTACGAGCCAAACATCCAACAAGCCTTGGATTCTGCGAGGAAAATAGGAACAGAGGCTGGAGGCATGCAGACACTTATTACGGGTAGTCAACATCTGGTCGGTGGCGCGCTCTTTTCCTTGAACTCTTACGCGTCTGTCCGGGAATTGCATTAAAAAGGCCGCATTCTCGTCGGCGAGACTCTTTTCGACGTCACGAAAAGTCTTGAAGTTGCGCTTATTCATTTGACGCCAGAAGATGAGCCTCTGACACTCTGGGTCGACGCTCTTTGTATTGATCAGGACGATGAAACGGAGAAGACTGAGCAAGTGCAACAAATGCGGCAAATTTACTCGCAGGCGACATCTGCGATAACTTGGCTAGGTCCGCCTGCAGAAAATAGCGATGCCGCCATGCTCTGGATCCAGCGTTATGAGTCCCTTGCTCATAGCTTCGGCATTGGAACGAAGCCGGAATTGCGACTTCGCCCACTCCTACAAACATTCGAGTCCGACCCCGACAAACTACCTCACCAAGGCCTTGAAGCATTCCTTCGGGACATCTCTACGCAGTTGTCGGGAACTTGTGCCAGTGACAGCGTCGTGGCCTTGTCTACACTCTTCACACGGGCCTATTGGAGCCGGGTTTGGGTGGTCCAAGAATTAGTTCACGGGAAATGGTGCCGGTGCTGAGACATGGCAGGAGTGGACTATTCACGTCGCTGGTCGTTCCCTTATCCTACTCGCCTACAAACACGAGGCACGGCAAGATATTAATTAGTAATAATTGCTTATCCAGCCGATCGTCGTTGAAGGGCTTCGGAACGTCACGGCGGACGGCCTTCAATTAGCCGATGTTCAGCCTGCGGGCACCACGGTATGAGCTTCCTACCACAATTTTCTCATGCGACACCACTGAAGATCCGTCAGCGAACAGCCTTGGTCGACATGCCTGGCGTCAAAGACAGCTTCCTCGACCTTGAGAGGCACCGGCTGCAGCTCGAGGAAAACGTCAAGCAGCTGCGCAAGGCGCTGCAGCACTGGCAGACCTGGGACGCCGAGTATGAGGCTCTCAAGGAGGAGGTCGAGGCCGCTCCCGACAGCTCCAGCCCCGAGGAGCTGCACCGTATCCACGATGAGTTTGAGGGCGAGCTGCTGCACGGCAAGGAGGTCGACGACGTTTTCGGGCTGCAAGAGCTGCGGCCAAAGGGTCAGATCATAAACCTCCTGCAACGGCGCATAGACTACGTGACCAAGAACATCGACAGCCTGCAGAAGCAGCTGGAAACGGCAGAGAACAAACATGCCGCGGCCGCAGTCATCAGCCAGCCAGACGCAACCGATGAGGACGGCCAACCAATCACCGAAATCATCGAGGAGTTGGACGCCGACGACAATGTGCTGTCGTATCGCCTGAACCGTTCCGGCGATTCGGTGCCTCACATCAGAGACGCCCTGGAGAAGGCGGGCGTAAAAGATCTGCCGGATGGCGAGCCTCAGCCGAAGCAACAGGGCTCGCAATCTCTGCCCGCGCATAGACAGCCAAAACCTACAAGCCGGTCAGAAAAGGCTCCGCCACAGCCTACCGCAGCGCCGAAGAAGACCGTGTCATTCTCAGACGATGCGATGTCGGAAGACGCGCCCACGTCTGCTGCCGCGGCTGAGATGTCGCGAAGAGCAAAGCGCGTCGAGCAGATCATGAAGACTGCCAAAGAACAGGAAACCATCAGCAATGAGAAGCCGGTGATACCAGAGGACGAAGACCCCGACGACGCCGATCTGCGGCAGCAGATGCTCCAGTACAGCATGGGCGAAGTCGGCGCCGTCGTTGCTGAGCTACAACTGGAAGAGGGCGACACAGGCGATGAGGATGGCTTCGATTACGGCGACGACGATTTTGACGACGATTACGACGAGGACAGGTTCGGGCGATCAACGGGCTGTGTGGTTACCGACGTCTATCGCCAACGCATGCTCGAGCTGGAAAAGAGTCTGGGCATCAAGTCGCGCTTCACGGCTGCTGAGGATGAAGACGAGGACTCTGGGGTCGACGGCGATGAAGGCATCGGCCGCATAGTCGTCAAGCACGGTAGCGAAATGCCGCCCTCCGCGTCCAAGCCCGCGCCATCAAAGTCGACCATCAAGGACAAGCAGGGCAATGGGGAAGGGAAGAAGGGTGTCCGCTTCGCTCAGAGTCTAGATATCGCTCCAGTCGATGCGCCTGTCCCGGTTGTCGAGGAACGAGAACAGCCTGTCGTTGAGCCACTCAGCGACATAGTCGAGCGATCTGGCCCGTCGAAGCCGGCCGAGCCCGACGCGCCTCGGACCCAGTCTCGCTTCAAGAAAGCGAGAGGCAGGCCTTTCAGTGGAGGCATCCCAAAGGGTCCCTTCGATGTTCCCTCCAAGCTTATGGATCAAGAACAGCATGAGATACCCACGGGACCCGACGGGGCTACACTTGCGGACCAATTGGTCGAGCGGGAGCCGACGTCCAATGCCGCGCCGCCTGGCGAGTTTGATGACTCCATGGACCACAACGCGGTCGCCGATGAATACCAGCGCATGCGAAAGAAGTTCATCCAGCGCCAAGGCGGATTCCTGAAAGAAGACGAGTCGCCCGTCCAGGAGCTCGATGAGGCCGAAGGCGGACCGGTACGCATGAGTCGTTTCAAGGCCGCACGGCTTTCCCGCCAGTAGCGGTTGTCGAATCAAACAAGAAGCAAAGAGTTTACGTCTCGCGACATTTGGAGAGTGGTCGATACACGAATCGATTGGTCTCGCCACAGGGTCGCTTGCATGATGACATGTGTGGTCGGACTGGTCTCATGCCCCGACCACTGCCGACGTTTTGTGTTGCTAATCACAGGCTCTGCAGAGGAGGTTTCTCGCCATCGGAACGCGCATTTTCTGACAATTGGTGGCTGCAGCCTCTCCCTCTGCTTCCATTACTGCGCAGTTCCAAGATCAATCTTTATGAGAACAGGGCTCTCTGACGCCATCATCCTTGGCTTTCTGCCTCTGTAGTTTTGGCGATTCGTTTCACCCTTGACATTTTATCCTTCGTAGGCTGATAGTAAAAGTGCCTCCAAATCGGAGACGTGATCCTCCATTCTGGCGGACAACGAGCCACCTACCTTTGGAAGTGGACATATTCGTATCCGTACTTGCATTTTGGGCCTAACCTTTGTCGCCCGTGGTACTCCGTAGTCCGTACGCCTTGCGTTCCGACGGGGGTCTAATAATCTCGTGCTGAATTGGCGTGCATGAGTCCAATCGCTCGTCGCGCCACCTCAAGCAGCAATTACCGGAGCTGTATGTACTCCGTACTGCTCCGTACTCCGTATGAATACGCAGTAGCCTACTTGCTTTGAGGAACTCGTCCGCCTCGCCGGAATCCGAACCGGCGACTGGCTTCGAGCCGCCTCACCAACCCCGTTTGCAATCCCACCTTGATCATGCCCTCGGGGGCCATGCATGCATACCGTTACGCCTACAGGCATTCTGACTAATGGTGTTTGGGCTGCTGCCTGAAGCCGGTGAGCCGCTTGGGCACCAATTTATCAAGTCAGCATCAGCATGGCTGGGAAAATGCTGCATTGAGAGCTCTCGGTGGACTGAACAACACTCGCATCCTCAATTTTGGCGCCCAACATCGTCGACGATATCTACCCCCACAATGGGTAAACGAAGTCGTTTCTTGTCGAAGGTTTTTGGGAGGCAGGCCAAGACTCCGTCGGAAACGGGAAGCGATCACTTCGAGACACAACGCCGTGTGCCATCTTCCAGGATCTCTCCGCCAGTCCCCCTCTCGGATGGAGCTGAGGTGTCGCATGCCTGCGACGACGTCACCATCCACGGCTTGACCGGTAATCGGGACAGCAACCGGACCACGCGTGTGCAGTCCCAAGCAGAGCAGCAACCTTCTCCTCGACCTGACACCCCAGCAGGCCCAACAACCGAAAACCCACTGCAGCTCGTCATAGGAACCCTTTGGGAAAAGGCAGCAGACGGCCTGGATCCAGAAGATCGGAAGAAGCTCGACTATCTCATCAAATGCAAACGAGAAGACCCCGCGGCAGGCCCGACCGGAAGTTCAACCACTGAGGATCAATGGGGATCCCGAGCCACCGACGATGTCAATCATATTCTCTCCAGGGCGAAGAGGCTCGATGAGGAAGACAAGGAGGCGACCTGCAGGCCCGTGAGCTCAACTCGTCCTAGAATCCCCATGAATAATTGCTTAATAACAGTCCCAGGTCGTGAGAAAGATCATCAATGGAGCCCTGAGATTCAAGTCCCTCGGCGACGCTGCGGTGAAGTTTGACAAGTCAGGCTACGCAGCCATAGGCTGGTCGGTCGTGTCTTTCGGTCTCCAGGTCGCTGCAAACGCGGAAGAGGCTCGCAGTTTCGTCTTCGACAGTTCAGAGGTCGTGACCCGGTACATGACAAGATACGCAGAGTATGAAAAAGTGTTTAGAGGACCGCAAGCTGGCGAAGAGTTTGACCGTTGCCTGACGGAGGTTTACAAGGCCATTTTGCTCTACGTGGTGGCCCTGGACAGCTACTTGCAGAAATGCAACGCAGGTTCGTTCTCAGACGTACGAATGTCTAGTTTCGGTGGTTCTAATTTCTCTTCAACAGAGCACCTTGCAGGTGCAGTTTTCGACCTTCGTGACCGCTCTATTGTCCACAAGAAGGATGCGATTGACGCAGCGGATAAAGAAGTCAAAGACTGGGTGAGTTGTCAAAGCAGTGAAAGGACATCACAATCCGAGTTCGCCTGGGAGCCAACTGACCGTTGCCAGCTCCCGATTATCAAGACCAACGCCGACAACGAGAAATTTTCCCAGGTGCTTCAGCGCCTTCCCGAACCCTCAAGGCAGTTAAAAGATTGCTTACAGTCGCTGGCCTTTCTTGAAATGGAGCATAGATCCCACGGTATCGACTCTGCCGTCGAGGGAACGTGCAAGTGGCTGCTTCGGCACGAAACATATAAGAGCTGGGCCGCTGATGACACAGGCTTGCTCTGGATTAAAGGCAAGCCTGGCTCCGGGAAGTCGACATTGCTGCGATACGCTCTCGACAATGCCGGGGCCGTGACCGACATCAGGGGCGATACCCTCATTCTCTCCTTCTTCTTCCATGGTCGTGGTGCTGAACTCCAAAAAACGCCGCTTGGGTTCGTTCGGTCGCTTCTCCACCAGATTCTCATCCGGGCTCCTGGAACACTGCCGAATCTCACAGACACTTTTCAACAGCGTTGCGACACTTTCGGCAAGCCGGGCAAAAAGTGGCAGTGGCACCCGCGCGAGTTGCTGCGGCTCTTCAAGCAGGCGCTGCCGAAAATCTTGGAGAACCACTCAATTTTGTTATTTGTCGACGCGTTGGACGAGTGCGGCGAGGAGAATGCGGTCTTCTTAGCCGAGGAGTTCAAGTCCTTGCTTCAGGAGCTCCCACCCACCGGTTCACAGTTTCGCATCTGCTTCAGTTGTCGTCACTACCCGATCCTGGGCTTAGATTACGGGTTTGAAATATGCCCTGAGAGTGAAAACGCAGAGGATATTTCGACATACGTACAAGCCCAGCTTTCTACGATTCCGGCTACGATACAGACGGCAGTCAAAACTGGCGCCTCGGGCGTTTTCATGTGGGCTCGTCTCGTAATAGAGCGCGTTCTCCTCCTTCAGCGCCGAGGGGTTGGTTGGAAGAAGATTGAAGCGGAAATCCATGCTATTCCTCCAGAGCTCGATACGCTATACCAGGAGCTTGTCCGTGACATGGACGAGAAACCAGCGTCTTTGAGACTGATCCAATGGATCTGCTTTGCCACCAGGTCCCTATCCCTAGACGAACTGCGATGGGCCATGGTTGTCGATGCGAACTGTCCCCACAAGTCATTACAACAATGCCAGGATGCAGATGATTACATTTGGGACGGCGATATGGAGAGAAGACTTAAAACGCTCAGTCGCGGTCTTGCCGAGTCTGTGCCGTCATCTGACATGCGGGTCGTGCAGTTTATCCATCAGTCCGTCAAGGACTTTTTTCTCGACAAGGGCCTAATGGCTTTGAGCTGCAACCAGAATTCGACAGGGACCGATGTCTGTGAGGCTGATTTGGTGGTCGGAAACGCACACTACCGGCTGTCGAGGGCCTGCATACGCTACTTGGCAATGGAAGAGATCGCTGGGTCAACAACCTGCGATAAGGATGAATTGGTGGCGAACTTCCCTCTGTTGCATTACGCCACGATATCGTGGGTATCGCACGTGAAAAAAAGTGAGGAGGGAAAGGTCCCTCAAGACGATCTTTTCGTCTGGCCGTCAGAAGCTGTTTTACAGTCATGGATACGGATTTACCGGAAAATAAGCCGATTCTCAGACTGCTGCCCTATACAAGGGACCAGCATGGTACACATAGCATCGCGATATCAGATGACAGGGACGTTGCAAGCGATTCTACACCGGGCGGATCTGGCCAACGTTGATATCGACGCGAAAGATAGCGGTGGTCGGACGCCGTTCTTATGGGCTGCTACGTATGGGCATATAGCCGTCGTCGAGCTACTTCTCTATACAGGCAAAGTCGATATCGACGCGAAAGACAGAGGTGGTCGGACGCCGTTCTTATGGGCTGCTACGTATGGGCATATAGCCGTCGTCGAACTACTTCTCTGTACAGGCAAAGTCGATATCGATGCGAAAGACAGAGATGGTCGGACGCCGTTCTTATGGGCCGCTAGGAGTGGGCATATGGCCGTCGTCGAGCTACTTCTCGATACGGGTAAAGTCGATATCGACGCGAAAGATAGAAATGGTCGGACGCCGTTCTTATGGGCTGCTGCGTATGGGCGTATAGCCGTCGTCGAGCTGCTTCTCTATACGGGTAAAGTCGATATCGACGCGAAAGACGGAGATGGTCGGACGCCGTTCTCATATGCTGCCGAGGAAGGGCATACGGCTGTCGTCGAGCTGCTTCTCAATAGTGGAGCCGATCCTAATGCGAAGGATATAAGCGGTCGTACGCCATTATCAGTAGCTGCAGGCCTCGGACGCGAGTCAGTTGTGATCCGGCTGCTTTCGGCAACTGGCATAGATCTTAATTCGGAGGACGAACGATACCGAACACCGCTAAATTGGGCGGTAAGAGGTAGGTGCGAGTCGACTGTAAAGCTTCTGCTTTCCGCAACGGCTAGCACGGCTTCCGGAGATTCCTACGGCCGAACGCCGTTAGTGCTGGCTGCAGAGAATGGATATGACGGGATTGTCAAACTGTTGCTTGAGCATGGCGCAGATGTAGAAGGCGGCAATGGATGGACAGCCCTGCAGCGAGCGGCATGGAATGCGCACGAAGAAGTGGAATCGCTGCTACTCTCTAGAGGAGCGCTTGTGGCCCCGGATTTCTTTGGCATTGAGGCTCTCTTCTCAGAGTGAATCTAGTCAAGGCTTTGAACAGGTAGATAGCTCGTCATGTTCTGAATTGGGTTGCAGAAGGATTCCGGGTCAACTTCAATATGAGTAATACCGTTATTCTCAACAAACCTCTTCTCTCGCTCCTAATGTCCCATTTCGTCATCTTCGCTACCTAAGAAGGCCCCGTCGGGTCATGGTACTAGCCACATGGTGGCCTTTTCTCATATCTCTTACGCAGATGGCTTCTCAGCTTATTCCGTGCCCGATCTTCTCATACGAATTCGGAACTAGGCACCAAAACCCATAATTTCCTCACCCAGTATTCTCAACTAACTTACAGCTGCATGATACTGTAATTCGCTTTAGCCTACGTTTTATGCTGTCGTCTATGGAGTCGGCAATTCATTACTGCAGTTCATTAAGTAATATCTGCACCATCCATCTCGCGTGAGATTGTCGAGGAGACCTGCGAGGTCGGCCAACAAGGTGACGAACGACAACCATGAATCTTCCGAACGGCGACCCTATTGTGTGCATTCGTCAACAGGACTTGACGTTATTCAACGTGTTGTGCATGCCTGGAAACCAGGATTTCTGAAATGTCTTGCATTACACGAGAGGACGTCATTACCGTCACGAAGCATCACGTCCGTGTCGGCCTTCTTGATACCGCCACGTCCGCCGCAATGGATGACTGGCGGGTTCAATGTCGGCATATCCATTCAGTCAGGTTCAACGAGAGACTCTTCGTGAAATATATGCAGAATCATCCTAGTTTGGAGAACTTGCGTGGGAAGTCGGCGTGTATGCATGGCACAGGGAAACTGCCCCGACATCTACACCCTCGGCTTTGCGGATTTGGGTTCTTCTAGTGTATGCATTTGTCGAATGTTGGGCCGCGCTGACTGTTGGACATCCAGCTCACAAACGATTTCCGCTCGGTATCTACGTACGACTTTGGCGAGGTCCGCCCGCTGTTATCGAATTCTTCAACACTTTGACTCACTCACATCGAATCTCTTGAGACAGGCCTGCCGACTGCGTATATGATCATGAGCGCGGACGGTGTCCGCCAAAAGCAGACCCATCCTAGGATCAGCAGTACAGGATCCAACACGTCTTGAGACACTGTCGAAGTCTGGCACGTATCATGGTTTTTCCCCCGAGTGCCCCTGCCAAAAGTCGCCTTCCATAAGCTGCCCGAATCGAGCCCAGCCAAGCCAGGAACTGTAAGGATTAGCCTTGGGGCTGACGTGAGAATGTGGCAGTAGCTGTGGTGCAACTCTGCCTGACGCCACATGTCTCTCCCATTCCAAGCTCATTGGTTTCGTGTTGAGCCCGCCCAGGCCATCGAACTGCACGGACAACCCTTTGACGGACAGATCCGACCAAATTCGAATCCAAGTTGTTCTCTCGAAGGCCTTACGCCCTGACCTGCCTCCCTGGGCGACAGGAGCTTATTCCCCCACTGCTTCAGAATCCCGCAATCAATACGTCAACCTGTCGACCAATTATGCGTCTTCTTAAGACGGACAAATTTGAGATCGAGCAATTCGCGTATGGCCAAATCCCGAAGTACGCTATCCTTTCACATACCTGGGGTGAGGATGAATACACCTTTCGGGATGTGGAAGGGACCGTGGACGGAACAAGAAAGGCTTCAAGAAAGTCGAGCAATGTTGCTCCAGAGCCAAGGCCGACGGGTTCGAATACGTCTGGATCGACAAATGCTGCATTGACAAGACAAGCAGTGCGGAGCTGTCAGAGGCAATCAATTCTATGTGTATTGTGAAGCCGAGAGATGCTATGCCTATCTCGCCGACGTGCAGTCGAAATCTACCGTCACGGAAAGCCGGTGGTTCCAGAGAGGATGGACACTACAAGAGCTGATCGCACCTTCGGAAGTCCACTTTCTTGATAAAGATTGGAAGGACCTGGGGACCAAAAGAGTCTGCAACAAGTCATATCCCGTTGCACCGGTATACCTGTTGATATCCTCTCCGGTGATGACAACATTGAACGTTGAAACGGCTAGCATCGCGCAACGAATGTCATGGGCTGTGAAGAGAGAAACAACGAGGACTGAAGATCGTGCCTATTGCTTAATGGGCATATTGGGCATCAACATGCCATTACTTTACGGAGAAGGAGAAGGGGTTTTCGTTCGACTCCAGGAGGAAATCATCAGGATCTCGGATGACCACACTCTCTTCGCATGGAGATCTCCTGACATTCGCGGGGGACTTCTTGCCACCTCTCCAGCTGCATTCATCGGCTCCAACAACATCGTCCAATTCTATCCCTTCGATACCCCTAACGGCTCAACTATGAGCAGCAGAGGGATCCATTTGGAACTCCGCTTCTTAGGCAAGGTTCCTCGACTAGGTGTGGCGATTCTTGATTGTATAGAATCAGGTGCAGAAGAGAAGCCAATTGCCATCCACTCGATTGTGAGAGTCATCTCTCTCGGGGGATAGCTGTAGCCACTTCTCCCACCAGTCTCTTTCAAAGTACTTGATTCCTTGGCTTGGCACGACTGAAAATGCTGAGCTGCGCGTACTGCGCGGAGTGGACACTAAATACAGAGCAATTCCGGCACGTACCCCATGTATAGAATATATGCGGCCTGCTCCTGGCATAGTTGGACCTGAGAGGAACAGTGTGAGCGCTGCATAGGACGAAGCTACCGCAACCTGTACCGTTTGAGACACTGTCTAAACATTACCCAGCCCGAACACTATCAAAATGACCCGCAACGTCCTCACCTGACGCCATAATGCGCAGCTTCCATTCATGTTTCTAGGTGTTCAACGGGTTTGAGCCCGAAGTGAGTACGCCCGTGGAAGCCGCTAGAACCATAACTGTACTTTGGCGGAGAAGACAAACACACCACACGATAGAGGTAGTGCAATGGGGACACAAGGGGATGAGTGTATAAGGGAAGCCTCTCTCCCACTGACAAAGAGGGCACGCTCCCATGGAATCGACAGCCTACGGGCGCCTTGTGTCCCTAGTTGCGTCAGAAATTGCGAGTGATATGTGAGTGAGGCCACCCGGTCAACCCCTTAACATGAAGTGAGTGAACTACAACCGACACGAGGCCACGGACTACTGCGACAGTTCCTGGTCTTGTGTTCAGATGGTTTGAGTAAGTGAAATCCCTATTGCGATTGAATGGTTGACACCCGAGAGACTTGCGAGTGTTTGGCGTGTCGCGCAAT
This sequence comes from Tolypocladium guangdongense, assembly GCA_022114105.1. Classification (NCBI taxonomy): domain Eukaryota; kingdom Fungi; phylum Ascomycota; class Sordariomycetes; order Hypocreales; family Ophiocordycipitaceae; genus Tolypocladium; species Tolypocladium guangdongense. The sequence goes on from NRQP01000002.1 coordinate 6,574,688, forward strand.
CGCGCAGTTGTTGTCCTTCGGACCGCACGTTCTGCTCCATCAAGTATACTGGTGGCAAGCGACTATGCATCCATCTGAGCGGGCTGAAGCAGAAGATTGACGACACGCGGGAAATTCTTTCACCATGCTCTCCATGACCGAAGCGAACTCCCGAGATCTCCGACCTTGCAGCTGTAGTTCCCTCATAGAGCTGACAATTGCAGGCCGGGTTGTGCACCGTGGACTTGGCTGCTATGCGCCTCAATACGGGTACTTCGTACGCGGCTAGTTAATCTGACCGTCAATCAGATCAATTCGTATCCTTTTGCTCTATGTATGGCGCAACTCCTTCACTACTCGACACCACTTCTGTCCAAGTGTGTGTCTTCCGCGTCGAGTTGTCACGCTCCGTGTTACTCGCCTGGTCGGCTTAGGGCCGATGATTCGTCGGTGACTTTGGCTTGCTGAGCAGCGTCCGCCACGTCGAGACTTCGTTATGATGATCAAGACTTGCGTTTGGAAGTGAGTGACTGTAACAGCATACTTAACTAACCCGTTCCCTATCGCCGTGACCACTATCGAAGGGATTGCCCTGTAACCCCTGGTGCCTCCTTAGTCCCGACGGTCTTACATCAAGCAGAGCTTTCAACGTCTCTCCCAATAATTTGACACACCACAGGGGCAATGAGGCGCAGACACGTTCTTAGATGACTCTCTCCCACCTCAAGTAAAGGGGGCACGCTCTCGCGGAATCAACATGCCTCGGGCGCCAGTCTTCGCCAGCTGCGGTAACCAATGAGTGAAAGTGAGCGAGGCGGTACGGTCACCTAGTGAGTGAACACGGAACAACCAGCTTGTCATGAGCTTTGGACTGCTGCAGAAGCTGCCTGGCCTTGTGGTCAGATGGTCTGAGTGAACCCTTTTGCATCGCCAATTGACGCCCGAGAGACTTGAGTGCAGTGTGCGCATCGCGTTGCAGTATCCCTTCGGAGTACAGATCGACGGGCAGAAGCTCAAAATTAGTTAGGATCTACCGATAGGATTTGACGATTTGAACTACAAAGGTGTATAGGATTTGTTGATAGGATTTAACGATTTGCACTCTAGTACCTATAGGATTTATAGATAGGATTTGATAATATGCACTCTAGTAGGGTATAGGATTTATAGGTAGGATTTAACGAAAACGAATATACCCCACGACAGGGGAGTGTTAGGGGCGCAGGTGAGCTTATGTATAAGGGATGCATCTCTCGTAAAGAGGGCACGCTCTTGTAGAGTCGATGCCTACGGGCGCCTGCCTTCGCTAGCTGCGGCAACTAATGAGTGAAAGTGAGTGAGACTATACGGTGCCTACGAGTGAACATGTACTGGCGAGGCGCCGCCGTAGCACCGGGGAGCACCGTCGGGCTGGCCGTTCCTACGCGGGGGCTCCGTCGGCAGTTTGGCGGGGAAGACAGACACACCCTACGACAGGGGCAGTGCAGAGGGGGACACGGGGGCCTGTGTATATAAGGGAAGCCTCTCTCCCGCTGTTAAGCAAAGAAGGGCACGCTCCTTGGAATTAACAGCCCACGGGCGCCTTGTGTCCCCTAGTTGCGTTAAAATTTGTGAGTGATATATGAATGAGACTAGTGAGACTAGCCGGTCAACCCTTGTGTGTGAACATGAAGTGAGTGAACCACGTCCGACACGAGGCCACGAATTGCTGCAAATGTTGCCTGGCCTTGTGTGTTCAGATGCTCTAAGTAAGTGAAACCCCAATTGAGTGCGAGTGACACCCGGAGACTTGTGTGTGTTTGGCGCACCGCGTAACCCCTTGCCCTTCGGACCGCACGTTCGACTCTATTAAAGCAGCGGTATCTATTAGGAGCAGGCGCCCTCCCAATAGAGTTCGGCGTCTAGCCGCACGCCTGCAGCCCATCGGATAAAGGCTCTCTAACACCTACTCGTCGCGAGGACTAAAGTCGTTTTGCTACGGTCCGCTTCCGTCGAAAGGCGCCTATCCCCAGACTTAGAGTCCTTATTGCTCCTACCTAATCGTCTTGTCTCTAATCTATCGTGAACTCTATCGCATTATACGGCGGCATATACTAAAGAGAAAATCCTATCTACAAATCCTATAAGGCATTACCATACTAAAGAGAAGATCCTATTAGTAGATCCTATAGAGCAATCCCGTACTAAAGAAAAGATCCTATTAAAAAATCCTATAAAAGCATCTCATACTAAAGTCAAGATCCAATCGGAAAATCCTATGAGGTGTTCTTATACTAAAGTTAAGATCCTATAAGGCATTCTTATACTAAATTTAAGATCCTATCAATAAATCCTATGAGGTATTCCTATACTAAATTTAAGATCCTATCGGCACATTCTATTCCTTCGACTCCTGGACAAACCCCTGATCACTTGACTCTCCAGCGAATAAAGACGAGCGACAGAGCGCTTCCTCGTCAGAATTCGGCATAACCTCTGAAAACGCAATCGCAAGCAGGGCACGCGTCGAATGCCAAATCCAATTGCACAGCTTCCAAAGAGACGCATCCGTGGAAAGGGAACATAGCTGGCGAGCCGATGAGGGTCGAAGACCAGGCGGCGATATCTCGACAAACGCTACGCTGCCAACGCCGCAACTACGAGAGCAGCCACATGCTCGGGACGCTTAATGAGGTGATGGAAAGAGCCTGGGGATGCGCCTCCGGGGATGCAGACTTGCGAGTATGGAACGACTGGCCTTCTAGGTGAGCCCGTACTTCGACAAAGCATTCAGCGGGAGAAAGGCCTCCGACCTGTCGAAGGATCGAAGGAGTGAATTCAGCCCAGCTGGATCGAGGCTAAGGTCGGGGCACCAAGATGACAACGTTGTCCACCCAGCACCCAAGTCTCGAGACAGCTGTGATCTGCAAACTGAGGTCCGAGTTGGACCTCGCCAGATCATATCCGCCGACCCTCTGGTAACCCTCGTCGAGTCGAAGCGGATCAGTGCGGTTCTCCAGTGAGGCAGACGTGCGACTGAGATGCGAGGCGCAGACTGAATGCCTGGAAGCTGCTCGCGCTGCATGAAGAGCTTTCGCGATCGATCGAGCCTTCAGCCATGATTGCTAAATGCAAGAGGTTGAAGAGAGGTGAAAGCACCGCGCCCAAAGATCGGATGAAGAATCCAACTGGCCGCACTACGAGCGGGGACATGTTACCGCTCGGAAAGCAAACAGGCCTGAAAGTTTGAAAGGGAGCACCTTTATGCACAGGAACTGCGACTGACTCAACCTTTCAACCTCACTCTTTCTCACAACTCACAGGAACCACGAAGCACTCAGCTAAGCTTGATGGATCGACTGTATGAATCCCATGATACCAAATCAACAAATCACCCTGCCTGCTGAAAGCTCCTCACTCTCAACGACAGCACAACGACCAGCTTGGGTCGAGGACAAGTACTTTCTCTGCACCATCACGGAAGTCACTCTTGCCTGGATCATTTGATCCCTAACATTGTCGTTATGAAGAACGAGTTCTTGATGAAGCCACACTGCTGTACAGATCACGGAGCCACCGACCTCCCAGACCTGCTCCCACCAACTCTCTAAAACGAGCGACCATATGACCCTATCCCAGCGACTCTAATACTGGTTGCCTGTCTTAAGGAATCGGCCTTGGTGATATGGAAACGGGTCAGGACCCTGATGCTGGTCTACCCCGACTACGCGGCCTCAACGAAAATGAGGAGTCTTCTCCGAAATAGCAGAGAGTTCTGGATCTCTCCGCAGTCACCATCCAGGCATGGATCACAAGTCCCGCTAAGATGTACTGTCCAAATCGCCTGGCGACCGTTGAAGCTCTCGCCAGTCGAAGCTCTCGCCATCCTCGATCAAGCCCTTGTTTCACCGTCGACGGCGCCTGCGACACACACCTCCACGGCCAGCCCTGATCCGCGGACCCAGTTCCGGAGGGGTACAGTCAGGTATCGTCTAGGTATGCAGCACGGGTTCTCCTGCTCGCTCTGGGCTATGCTTTGTTCGCTGAACTTTCTTTCTAGCTGTCTATACGGGAGCTCATGAAATAGACCGCCGCCTCTGCTCTATCCCAGTGCTGCCATCGCCCAATCTCTGCGCGACCGCACCACAACACCGACCGCCATGAGTTGGCAGCCTGCACCCGAACCGCTGAGGCATCTCGCCGCGTGCTTCAAGGACTCCTTGAGCGGCTTTGACAGGAATGCCCAGAATCAGGCGGAACTGGTTAGTGCTTGCTTATTGCGACGGGTCGCGAACAGGCCCAGACGGCCTTTCCGGGGTAGTCCCCTTGGAGGGAGGGTGGTGCTTCTATCAGCCCGATGAGGAAGATGGCTTACGCTCGATCACTTTGCAAAGTCCAACCTTCCTTCTTCACCCCACGAAGGGCCTGCGAACCCTTTGAGGTTCCGGAGACTGAAAGCCTCAGAGACACCCTCCACACCTTCCGAGATGTTCCCCGAACGCCAGGATTCCTCGACGACAACCGATGGGAAACCACATCTCAGACATCCACAAGTTCCTCATTGAGATCTGCTCGTGGAGTGGATGTCGAATTCGCAGCCGGCCCCATGCTCCGTGTCCTTGCACGAGGGATTGAGCATATTGTGGGAACCCCAGACGATGTTATTACCGCCACCTTGGACGGAAACCGACTCTGTTCTCATCAGCTGTGAGGGATCAGATGCGTTCTGGGCATGCTCAGAGGACTCCAAATCTGACGGCGGTATCGGCATGTTCCAAGGAGGCCCACGCTTCACGACAAATGGTCGGCTGTATGCAGGGCTAATAACTACACCGACGAGAAAGGAGAGGGCTCCACTAGTGCAGCTTATTTGGGATCGACAGACCGTGAACCTTATGCTTTTCGCGTTTAGTCCCTGAGCTTGACGCTGCGCCGGGGTATGGCTCTTCAGTACACGCCCGGTTGTTTTTGGAAGGGCTCGTTGTTTGGAGGAACTGAGCCGGCGGGAACCGTCCAGATTCGAGAGCATGTTGTGCCAAGAGCCTCGAGCACTGTTGAGCTGACGGACTCGGCTCGTCTCTCACGTGTGCCATATGACCTCCCGGCGATGGACTTGATGGCATGCTCGAGGGCTGGAGACGACCATCGTGGAGAACTTTCGAAAGCGACCGATCCTTGGTTGCGTTATAGGCTCGCAGGCTTACGGGCACGCAGGGCAACGCGGGCAACGCAGGCAACGCGGGCAACGCGGGCAACGCGGGCAACGCGGGCAACGCAGGCAACGCGGGCAACGCCGCCGAAGACACTCACTTTCAGCTTTGCTTACGCCTATGACAGCAGTTTTCTGTTGGCATTGGGTATTTTAAAGGGAGCAAAACTACAACCCACCCCTAGTCCTCTCTCAGGAATCCCAAACTGCATTCGGGCCGCATTTCGGGCTGCACTTCGGACTGCATCTCGGACTGCACCTCGGACTGCATCTCGGACTGCACCTAGGACTGCATCTCGGACTGCACCTCGAGCTGTACTTCGAGCTGTACTTCGAGCTGCACCTCGGATGCACTTCGGGCGCTTGCCACGCTTCCAAAAACGACAGTCTCGGGCCTTATGGCCCTTTTGGTGACACTATTATATATCAGCGTAGTCCGAGAGCATAGGTAGGCAGGTGGTGAAGGAAATACTTACGACCCAGCAAATGGGCCCGCGGGGCTTCTTGCCGCCGCCGCCGTTGCCCCGGATCAACGTGCACCACCACTTGAGCTGGTCGACAGATAGTAACATCTAGATAGGTAATCAGGATATACTACATGACGAGAGGCATAGAGGACAAGCTGGTAGAGCAGCTCGGTAAGCTTACCTTGGGATCGTGGAGCGTAAAAGGTCCTGGCAGAGCTCTCGAAGCGGGCTCTGGAGGTCTGAGCAGAGGAAGATAGGTGCGCGGAGAGAAAAAAGTCTGAGAGGAGCTGTGGTCTGTCGAGCTTGAACTGTACCCTCGCTTGGAGAGAAGAAAAAGTCTGAGAGGAGCTGTGGTCTGTCGAACTTGAACTGTACCCTCGTCGCCCAGCATATGGACAGAAAGAAACGGCTGGCTCGGGCGTGAGCGTGGACTGATTGAAAGGTGTGTGCCTGCCTTAATACCTGGGTACCGTAATCTACAAATGGGCAAGTCAGCATCTGATCATCTGACGTATCATCTGCACGCAATTTACGCCCTTGTGGCCCAACGCGACCCTCGAATGCGATCACTTCCAGCGACAAGTGCGAGGTATCAATTTGTACAGGCCAGAATTGTTGGGAATTCTACCTATCGACTTCGGCGGCGTTATGGCTCACGTCCTGCGGCCCATAATTGTTATCGATAACGAGGCGCATTGACATAAACAAACGTACTGCGTCCTCAACCGCCATCTTTCCATTCTCAGATCCGCTATGGACAACATCGTGGAATCCTGTTCTCTGCCACACAGTCGACACCCGCCAGATGGCCTCCTCCGGTTACCCCTAAGGCCGCCCAAAGCGAACCAGCGCGCTTGCTCTGACCGCTTCCCTCGCCTCGACCGCCGCCGTTCCGCTGCACGGCATGCCCATTCCCAGAAGATACGCCTGAAGCTTCCCGTCTTCAATCGGGCCGTCCGGCTTCATGCCTCTCTATTCGCCATCCGCCAGCTCTTGCCTTTTCTCCCCCACCACGTCGACCTCGACTACAAGTCCTTGACCATCTCCCAACATGTCACCTCGGCTCGTCCCACGACCGTCTCCCTCGACCGCGCCTCGTCTCACCAGCTAAAGCTAGCTCGCACCGCTTTCGAACGCCTCGTCGTCGCCCTCAACTGCTGTGGCTTCCGCATCCCCGAGGACTACATCTTCCGCGCCATTTCTCTCATATCCTCGTCTCCCTCTCCTTTGCCGTCGCAGTCCAACAATCACTCCACGCCGGAACTTCCGCGGCTGCTTCTTAACCAGTGGTGGCGCTGCGCGCCATCTCCGGACAACAGACCACCGTCGACGCGCTCTCTCTCTTCGAGTCCCTCATCCAGCAAGCTACTATCCATGAAGCTGCCACGCAATGCCGCACCCTTGGGCCGTCGGTCCCCCGCGCCGCCCAGCGATCCATGGCCAACTTGATCCGCGCCTGCGAGGGCCACGTCGCGCCCCTCGTGGCCGCCGCGATAGAGCATATCGGCGGCGCGAACCTGCTTCCGGGGCTGGCGCATGCGTGCGCCGCTTACCACGTCGGCCTCAACGCCAAGGCGGCGGCACGCAGCGTCATCGCCGCCTTGCCGGAGCACATGTACCCGGCCAATGGGGTAGCGGGCGAGGAGCATGGTTGGGAGAGAAAGGAAGACCGCCTCGGCGTCACCGACTTACAGATCATCCGGGCGCGGCTATCGAGCGGGGAGGAGAGGATCCGACTGTGGCGCGAGGCGCTAGCGGCTGTTGTCGCCATCGAGGGAGGGGATAGTCTTGCCGAGGAGGTGCTGCAGCGGCGCTTCCTCTTCGCGTTGGACCTAGCGGCAGGCGGTGACGGGGAGATGGGTGACATGTTAAAGATACTTCGGAAGCAGGTAGCTCAATTTGGGGCTGGAGACGAGGAGAAGCGGTTATTATCGTGGATCCAGAGGTTAGAGAGAGTGCTGCCGTAATTATAGGCTGTCAGGCGCATCGCCGCCGAAGACAATCACTTTCAGCATCGGAGACGGTCCGTCGTGAGTCGTGTCGGACCATGAGGCAACGCCGCCCCCCTGGCTTCGGCTTACCTCGAGATCATGTGTACTCGAGTCTGCCTTGCTTCAATGCAAGCCACGATGCGGTGGCCAGCACTTAACACGGACGTGTCACGTCGCAGTCTCAAGGCACACGTCCACAGCCTCTGTTGCCCATACGCTGGCGCGTGACAAGACGTCACCGCCCAAGTGGCCAGGCAGACTTGACGTGTTGACAGTCCACAGTCCTCCCGCGGCGAGGTCGGCCCAGAGTCGGCCTCAGGGTGTTCACGGCGCTTCCTCGTCCAGACATCCCGTCTTGCCGTTGCATGTCAGCCACATGATGCCGTGTGACAGGCTGGAAGGCCCGCGGCAATCAAAACAGAAGCCCAGCGAATCACCCTTTGGCGATTGGGCCGGACTTAGCACTCGGCGGCGCAGCGCGTGGTCTGCGAAGTAGGCCTCGGTGAATGGCGAATAGGGGGTCAAAGCGCCGACGCCAAACGTGGCCCCGCACGCCTGCGAGAAGGGCGGGACGTCCAACGACCAATCATTCCTAAGCTCCCCCGCGGCCTGCTCGAAACAAACGACGACATGCGGCCTTCGTGTCGGCCAGCCTGAAGCCTGGTACCAAATTCATCCCCGTCACACCTGCACGTTCCTCGCCATGAGGGGCGGAGTTGCCAAGTCACGGAGGACTCGTCGCTCCGGTCTGAAACTCTCCAAGCCATCGCAAGATAAGCTGCTGGACGCTGTTGCAAGTCAGGATGCAGGTATGCATATCGGCAGTGCCCTTGTTCCTGGTAGGAAGACATGCTGACTCGTCAGGTAAGAGCTTCCACCGAGCCATAGCGAGCAGTCTCCTGTGAGTGGAGATCTCGCGCAAGAGACGGCGCCGTTGCAGCCCGATACACGACAACTCAACGCGGCATCCGAGATCCATTCTCTACCGGCGAAGAGAGCGCGGCCGACGCGGGCGGGCAAACGACCTGGAGTTGAGGACGAGAAGCAGAATAGGCGGCAGAGGTATGGCGTCGTTCGCTCACGCAAAGTCACCGACGAATAGAGGAGCTCGTGCAGACGACTCTACAACAGCCAAACCCAACCAGCCCAAGCGTCCTTACGCCTCGTCCCTTAAGCCCCAGACCGAGAGGCCAGAGCAGGTCTCTCCAGCCACGCGGTTGCGGAAACGGCAGATTGGCAGCGACGGCGATGACGGACACGAGCTGAAGCGGGCGCGGTTGACACGGAAAAACTTGGGCCTATTCAACAAGATGGGAAGGAAGAAGGCGTCTGCTCCTCCAGGATCCACGGACGGGTCGTCGACAACGAAGACTGCCTCGACAACGACGTCTGGTTTCGCCGTCAAGGCCCGGGAAAACGGCATCCTCGACCCCCGCAGCTCCAAACCGCCCACGAACCTCGAGGATATCCACAAACAACACGCCAGATCCCGTGAAACCGCGTCTCCCCCCGAGTCAAGGTTCAAGCACTATGCCAACAGAATCGAGGGTGCCGATAACGAAGCGACCATGGTCCACGAGGTGGGCAGCCATATGCTGAAGGAGTACTACGACGACGAGGGTTATAAAAAAACCTTTAACCGGGCATTTACGGCGTTTCCAAAAGACGTTGGCTTCAACAATGGCCTGTCGGCTCCACAACCCGACTTTATTGAGGGCCTTGAAATGGAAGAGTTCCGTCCCTTTCCGGTCGATGAGCATGTCAGCGGGGCTGTCCTTTACAAGGATAACCCCCGTTCCGTGACATTGCCGCACCTGGCGGGAGAGTGGAAGGGCCCCGACGGGAATATGGCAGAGGCGACGCTGCAGAGTGGCTATGATGGAGCGGCTCTTGTCTACGCCCGGAACCAGGCCCTGTCGCTGATCGGGAATCCTGACCCCCCGGGGCACGCAGAGGTCAGGACCTTCACCACGGACGGCACCAACATCAACTTCTTCGCACATTATGCTGCTCCGTCGGCGGAGAAGGACGGCACGCTTGAATACCACCAGTATCAGTACGCGACGGCACACGTAAAGGACACTCACCAAGGGCACAAGGATGGTCGAAGAAGCCTTAGGAACGAACAAGATCACGCGAGGGCCCAGTCAAACGCCCTGAGGGGCCAGCTAAAGGAGCACTGGAAGCGGCATCGCGGTGGCCTCCATCCTATCCCTGAAGGAGCTCCCCTGTCCGTTCCTGACGGCGCCGAGGCGAACGCGGACGAAGATGAAGACGGAGACGAGGCTAGCTACGAGGTGGTCGAGGTACCCTGCCAGCCCACCCCCGCGGCGTCTTCCCAGCCGCGCAGGGTCTCACCTGTGAAGGACTGCGTTCCCCGTAACGGCGGCCAGAAACAAAGAGCCCATGGACTCTCACAAGCCCTCCAGACAAAGGAGCAAAGGAAGAAGCTATTGGGTGCGGGACGCCAGGAGCGGCGTTATTTCCAGAGACGGTCTGATGGTACAGTCAGTTGGCGTGAGGATGATGATTTCATTAAGATAATAAAATAGCAGACGTAATGGTATGCTGCCCATTCCTTGGGCAACCTCCCTATCGCAAAATAACCCCGCAAAAAATGCGTCGCAAGTCTCACATCACGGATGAGATGTGTAAATGCAAAAAGACGTGGTTCCGCCCGGGCTCGAACCGGGGACCTTCTCGGTGTTAACGAGAAATCATGACCAACTAGACCACGGAACCATGCGACTTGATAGAAGGAGGCCGCGTTATTTTCGAGCATGAGGGTAGTGCTGGATGTGAGTGGATGGCAAGACGTTTTGGTGTGGGTGGTGCGGGCGGGCGGGATGGCTTATTGGCTGTGGGGGGAAGCCGACGGCGAGGGTGCTCGTACTCCGTACGGTGGGAGGAATTTGGCAGAGATGACAGTTGTATGGAAATTCGAGAATGCAAGACGGTAAAGGAAACAGGTGGAAGCTCAAGCGATAGAATGGCCGCAGCAGGAGGAACCCTGTTGGTCACAACTCGAGTTCAACATATTTGTGCGTTGGCGAAACACAATGGCCATGACGTATGTGTCACTTGAATCCAGTTCGAATACTCGAGACAACGTGTTGGTATCTAAGATGTTTACATATTCCACAGTGTTGTACATCCACGTCTTGGCACCTGAGCCTCACAGCCTACCAACGTGATGCAACGGCTCACGCCCCAGGTCGATACAGGCCATCATCCAAACGTGGATACAGCGGCAGAGAGCCGTGTGCCATCACTTCCCGCCTCGGCCAAAGAGAGCGGCGACGCTGTCTGCCATGGTCGATTGTCCGTCGGCCTTCCTCGAATCCCTCTCTTCCTTCTTTGCATCCCATATCTTCTTCACACTCTTCGCCACGTCGGCCTTGGCCTGCAAGTCTGCTCTCAGCGCAGCCTCTTCCACTGCGCGCTCGTCCTCGGGCAGCTTGTCCAGCTTCTCCTTCCATTGCTTCTCCACCTCTTCTGTTGGCGTTACTGCGCTGGCGTTCGCCCTGGGCAATGCCGTTTCGAAAACCGGGATCGGCGTGCCGTCCTTTTTTGCCTGTTCGACATCCGCTTCGTGTTTGAGCATTCGCTGGTACAACGCGTCGGCGTGCATCTGAATGTCCTCATCGACCACGGCGGGCCGTCCCAAGACCGAACCGTATCCCAAGGCTCTCAAAAATCGCTGCGATGGTTAGCGAGTTACGGTAATTTCAGGCGTAGGAATGAGCCATACCGACTGCATTGTGTAGCACCTTTCGAATCGCCGAACTTGATGCCTGCACATCTGCAACTGGTCCTCCCAGCTACCGTGCTTCATGCAATTGATCCATTCCTCCTGCTGCAGCGCGCAGTTTTCCAGCCCAGCCCTTCCAATGGCCGCCTTCCGCCCCTTGAACCCCTCGAGCACGTCCATCAGTTTGTCGTGGTCGGTCGCGGACTCTGCTTCGACTCGTGACAGCGGGCGGTAGTTCTTCCACAGGTGGGCATAGCGGCCGTCCTGATACAGACTGGCAGCGGGAACGACCGGCCTGTCGGACACCGGCTCTGCTACCTTGGGATCATCGTTGCGTTGTGTTTGCGAAGTGGGAGGAGCAGCCTGCTGTTGACTCGGCGTATATTTGACCGGCGATTCTTTCTCGAGGAACTCGCGGAGCTTGGGATCGAGCTTGCCCAGGGGATCGGCGGATCTGTCGGTACCGAATATGGACGACAACCAGCCCATTTCAGAGAGACGCGAAACGGCGCAGCTTATAGGCGCAGCTTGTAATTTGCGAAGCAGAAGATGCGTGGGGACGTTGTCGACCTCGCAGCACCGACAGGACAACTTCTAATGGTAGTGCGTGCGAATGTCAGATTTACACTGTATATACACACTGTATGGTGCTAGACGAGTGCGAAGTACTCAGCATGTTACCGACCGAGTACGTATCCTCAGTGCCTGCAAGTCTGGCTCAAGTCGTGGCGTATCCGGTGAGGATGTGGCAGCAGTTGCAACGAGTAATTCAAGGAAGCACGGAACCGAGATGAGCACATCCAAAGGCAGTCACGAGTCAATCTGGATCAATCCGCCGCAAGGCTCCAGGAACTGCACGGCCTGGATTGCTGATGGTCCCACCGTAGCTCGTCAAGTGCGTGGATGTGCATTTCATGTTGCATTCATGAATCTTTATTCACAACTGCAACTACAGCAGAAGCATTGCCCATCGACTTCCGGTGCCCGACCCTCCAGTGGGAATAGCCTACCCCCTGATGTTTATCACGCCAAAAATGCCAGAAGAAGCCCAATTAGAACTTGCTGAATTTCTTAACCTGCTTGCCGGTTCGGGGCAGCACGCGCAGGACGTTGAATCGAACCTGTCACCAGTCAGCTCTGTCACACGACCCCACTCGTAACCGCCGGTGCAGTAGACGTACAGTCTTGCTCAGGGGCCGGCACTGGCCAACAGTGACCTGGTCACCCTCCTCAACACGGAAAGCCGGGGAGACGTGGGCGGCGAGATTCTTGTGTCGCTTCTCGTAACGAGAGTACTTGGGGATGAAGTGGAGGTACTCTCTTCGGATAATCAGAGTTCGGTGCATCTTGGTAGAAACGACGGTGCCGTTCAGGATACGGCCGCGGATCGAGACGAGGCCAGTGAAAGGGCATTTCTTGTCTGGTAGCAAGTCAGCGTGTCGCTCGCGACTCGACGATTCTCCCGGTGGAATCTCCCCCGAGCCTCCTCTCATTTCATTGTTCCTTTGCGCGCCCAGCGTTTCCGCAACTGAGCTGCAACCTCATATCATCGTCGCACGTACCGATGTAGCTGCCCTCAATGGCGGTCTTAGGGGTGCGGAAACCCAGACCAACATCCTTGTACCATCGTCGTCCGCCCTTGCCGGGTTTGGCGGTCTTAGCCTTGGTCTTGGAGTTCAGGAAGATGTGCGGCTGCTTCTGGAAAGCACGCTCGCTCTGGACGGTCAACTCGGTCGCCCTGAAGACATTGTTAGCGCCATCGAGGCGTATTGACGATCGTCGACAGGAATGCGCAAACTGACATCTTGATGATCCTGCTCCAGGAGGTGTCGTGACAAGAGGGCGTGTCGTTGAGTCGATGAGGCAAGATGTAGTTTCGGGTTGGAGGAGTAGGGCATTCGCACACCAATTTTTTGCAGCTCGCGCCTTAGGGCTTGCAAAATTTGGATTGGCTCAGTAGGCGAGTGACCCACATGGGATTGGACGTTATCGGCACGTGACCGAAATTCGGTAGTTTGACCAGAGCTCCACGTGACCACTTACATACAACGCACCGCACGGGCCATTGACATCAGGCTGCCAAGAAAAGGTACGTACCACTGCCCACTCTGAAAGTAAACAAACAAAGTTTCGCGAACATCAAACGTCTATACGATACATGACGCTATTTACTCCACCTTGCCGCAACAGCCTCTAGTATCGTCAAAATGTCTGCGCCAGCTGAGGCTACCTTGCCAGCGACGCGGCGCACCCGCAGGTCCATAGGCGCGCACACGGATGTGCGCAAAGCCATGGATAAGGAGAATGCGACTTTCGACGTGGGCAGCTCGCTCGCCGCCAGTCGCAAGAAATCTAGGAGCAAGAGCATAGGCCCCGGAGGTCTGGACGCCTTGAAGCAGGGAAACGGAAACAGGCGCGCGGTATGAAACCAATTCTGCCTGTTGTGACGTTCTAACGGTGTTGTAGTCTCTTGCAGCTCCGATTAAACCTCCACGGTCGATCCTCAAACCGACCATATCTGCGCTCCCCGAGATCCCGCGTAGGAAGACGGCGCAGAGAGCGGAAGATCCTAGCGACGGCTGCGATTCAACAAATAGTTCGAGCTCGTCTGGCGGAGACTCAAGTGGCTCCAAGATTGCGGTCCGAACCGAGGAGGAACAGCAGGCTGCCGTGCGGGAGAGAGAAGAGCGGGAAAGGCGAGATGCTCGCCGCAAGTCGCTGGCCAACCGACGGGTGTCCTTTGCGGCCGAGGCCACGCTCCACACCTTCCATGAAATCGAATACATGCAAGACTCGACCACATCCACCGATTCGACCAGGCGAGCCTCCTCGGCGGCGGCCAAGTCCCCCGGCTCTGGTGCAGTTGAACGAGAGGAGGCACCTCAATCGCTGGCGGACAGCGTCCCCAAGTCTCCCGACAATCAACAAGAACTTCATGAGCGCCAACGCCGCCGGAGTTCGGGTCTTCCTCCTATGAATTTCGGCACGGATGACGACACGATCGCATCAACCATATACAGTTCCGACTCGGAGCCTGTCGAGGAATTCGCCGAGGACGAGGATGAGGCACCTAGTAGCGACTCCGATGACGGCACAATGATGACCATCGACACAGAGGAGGTGACCGGTACCACCGTCGCATCGGATCGACCAACTGCGAGTGTTGAGGACTCTACGCTAGACGAGGCACTCAGAATCGCCGCGCAGAGAGCCGGAGCCCAGAAGTTGGGGAGTGATGAGGATGTTGACGATGGAGAGGAAGTCATACCGTCGTTCGGCTGGGTTAAAAAGGGCAATCAACCAGGCAGCGGATCCGCGAGCCGTCAGAGCCTGGTTCAACCATCAAAGCAGCAAGTCGAACGCGACGACGGAACGGAAATGGACATGGACATGACACATGCCGTTGGGCGAATTATCAAGCCGTCGCAGAGCCACGAGGCCGATGAACAAGGAGACATGTCGATGGATGTTACCCAGGCGTTTGGGGGTATTTTATCACACGCATCAAAGGATAGGCCCGTTTCGGTCGACCAGGCGGAAGCCGCCACAGACGAGGCAACAATGGAGTTTACGACTGCGATTGGCGGAATCCGTCACCCACGGAGCGAGGACCAGGACGAAGTAGAGGACCATGAAGACATGTCAATGGAGCTGACTACCGTCATGGGCGGTGTGCTCTCGCAACCCAAGGATATAAGAGTGGCGGCTAGCCGACGAAGAACGCTCAACCGCCAGTGCGACGCAGGGCTGGACGATGCAACAATGGACATGACTCTCGGAGTGGGTCGAATCATCTCTGCCGCCAACCCGGAAAGCAATGATGCTGCTGATGGAGAGGACACGATGGGAATGGACATCACCGCCGCCATTGGAGGCATCATCAAGAGCGGACAGGCCAGCCCACGCACTCTCAGCAGGCGGATTATGAGGGAAGAGGCGGACAAGCCAAACAGCCCGAAGAGGGCCGTAATGGCGGCTGTATCGCAAGGTTCGCCAACACGGAGGACTTCCCGAACCTCGCAGGCGGCTGCGGCGACGCCCTCCGAGAGCCCTGGGCTGTCGGCATTCCGAGGGAAAGGCTTGCGCCGCAGTACTGGGCCCCAGGGACAGGACACACACGAGTCTGGCTCGCGGTCACGGACGCCGTCGCCGGTCAAGTCAACGGCGCCTCGACGAGGCCCAACCTCGGCCAATGAGCCGTTGGAAGCGCAAAGCCAGAACCCGCGTTCTGTTTCACCAATGAGACAGCATCCCGCCAGCTCGAGGGCGCAGAGCCAGAACCCGCGATCTGTTTCGCCAATGAGACAGCATCCCGCCAGCTCGAGGACGACCCCTTCACCGGCAAAGGCGAATCGGCAAAGAGCCTCGTTTTTCCAGAGTGATCCGATGACCGGTAGCAGGACACCGACTGTCGTCCTGACGCCCCAAAAGCGCAAACTCTCTGGAGTTGGGGCAGATCGAACTGGCCTGGGATCTCCGCAAGTCGCCGCGTTATGTGACGTCGGGCTCCATTGGTGAATCAGCAACCGATTTCGTTCCTGGAAAGCAAACGGTGGCTTTCGAAGATCCAAAAGAAATGGAAGAAGAGGTGGAAAAGGAGCGGCAGGATGAAGAGGACAACGAAGACCGACGGAAGATGCTTGAGCGCGAGGTCGGCGGATCGCAGGAAGACAAGGACGCCACCTTCAATCTTCGAGAGATGATCAACAGTCTCAGCCCGAAGCGGAATCTGATGAAAAGCAGGAAGAGCCTTCACGTCGGGAGCGCCAAGGGCCTGCTAGGCAAGCGGCCTGCCGAGCTGGACGAAGACGAGGACGCCGAAGACAATGACGGGGTCAAGCGGCTTAAGGGGCATCAGAGTAGTCCCGTCAAGAATATTCGGCTTCAGCAGCCTCCATCGAAGGCCGAAACCACTGGGCGTCTGACCAGGCCAGCGCGCAAGAGTCTGGAGCAAGCTAGCAGCAACCTCACGCCGTCGTTTTCGTCGCCTCTGAAGAACGAGCCAGCCACCACACCTCGCAACCATGCTGTTCATGAGGTCGATTTACATGAAAGCAACGTCAGGGACGAGGTGGAGCTTGAGAATGAAGTTGTTGAGAAGATCCACCTGCAGGACTTTTTGAACATGACGTCGATCCGCTTCATGGAACTGACGACAACCAAACGCCGCCACACCGTTGCCCCGGGAAGTCTTCAAGACGGAACAACAGCCGACGGGCAGGATGCCCTGTCTCTAGAGCGATGTGTGGTTGCGGGTGCTTGCACCGTGCCCATGCTGGAGCTGTACCAGCACTCGTGTCGAGAGCTCAAGAAGTACATATCTGAAGGACGGCGCATGGTCAAGGAGATTGAGAACGACACGTTTGAAGAAAACCCACCGCTGTTCCGCGAGTACATGTCGGCCACTGCGGACGTCAAGGCACTCATGGACAACCAGTTCAAGAATGTGAAGACGCATGCCAGGCTGCTGAGCAAGGCCATGTGGTACGAGTGGAGAATGAAACTGCAAGACGGTCTCAAGGTAGGACTTGTCAGTATTGCCGAGGGTATGGAGAGCGATCACAGCGTTCTTCAGGAGCAGCAAGAACTGCTGGCATCCGTTTTGCCGGCCGTTGTAGAGCGCTACGAGGCTTTGGAGGAGAAAAGCGACAACTTGAAGGAAGCTGCGCGGGAGCTGGCCGACTGTGATCCGACCGAGCTCCGATCTGCTCGCCAGGAACTGACTGGCCTTGACGCCGATATTGCCAACAAGAAGCAGATGATCGCTGAGCTTGGTCAACAATTCGAGGAATCGACAGTAGACGTGGAGGCTGTGACCGCGAAGAAGCAGGGGTACCTTGAGGAAATCAAGAAATCCGAAAAGGTCAGGGAGGAATGCCGCGGTTGGACAAGTAGGGAGGTCAATGCTCTGAAAGGTAAGTCGACAACTGATCCTGTTGATGTTGATGGCTCTGACGAATAGCACAGCACGCGTGGACGCAGTCGAAAAGGAACACGGCTGGGCGGTCACGGGACTCTCTGGGACGACACTGTCGATGGCATACAGGCGGGAGATTGAACTTGTTTTCGATATTGCCTCTTTCCAGCCCCGTCAGCCGAACTCTCGCATCGACCTCTGGTACATCGCCGACGGCCAGGAGAATAACGCAGTGCCCAAGACTGCCGAAAAGGAGTTCTTCCTGCAGTGCCTACGTGACCACATTCGAGCACTGCCTCAGAGCCGAACCAAGCCATCTGATCTTCTTCATGTGGTTCGCGCCGGATGGGACAAGGCCCGGCTGGTGTCATCACACGTCAGCCGCGTCAATGTCACATTCCCGACGACGGTCACGAAAACATCCGATTCGAGCATCGCAATGACCAGCTCGTTGCTCTTGGTGCCCCTCGCGACGAGAGTGGAAGTTACATTACATCTGCATGGCCGCAGCAGCTCGGCCGGGATAGATGTGGGACTCTCCGCAGAGGGAAACGTTGTGTATGGGGAGCATTTCAACGTGGGTAAAATTGGCGAGTTCTTAACCACGAGGATCGGCGACAGAGTAGCAGCCGGGGGCGAGGACTGGAGCGACGTGGTCGTGGAGCTGCAGCAAAGGCTGATTGCCAGGGGGAAGAAATAGCTACTGCACGGGCGGCCGGGTCTCGGAGACCGGAGTGGCAGTAAGACAACTCGTCATAGTTGTTGCCCTGTGAGGTGCGATGCGGCTCGGCGGCGAATGGGAGCTGTGGCACGGATGAATCTGGATTCTCAAAGTCGAAGGAGCTCACCAGGTCGCCCATGTGCTCTCGGCGCAGTGCCCTTTGCGGCCTGCCATTTCTCTACAAAGAGGACTTGCGAGCTGTGGTCCGTGTGCTCGGTGTAGACGCCGTCGTTTCGCGTCCACGAGATGATGTAGAACGGCAGGCGGAAGCGGTGCCGCTGCTGAAGCTGTTGACGATGCCGCTGCTGAAGTCGCCGCTGCTGAAGTCGCCGCTGCTGAAGTCGCCGCTGCTGAAGTCGCCGCTGCTGCTGATAGAGCCCGATTTCCTGCCCTCAATACCACATCGCGGTCTTACATGAGGGGCAAGAACCATGGTAGAGCGAGCGCACTAGGGATAGCGTGAGCTTTCCGAGACAGGAATCGTAGGCATCGCAGGCACGGCAGGCACGGCAGGCATCGCAGGCATCACGGGCATCGCAGGCATCACGGGCATCGCAGGCATCACGGGCACCGCAGGCACCGCAGGCATCGCAGGCACGTCTTCAAGATGTGGAGTAATGCCGAGACACTTTAGAGCGAAACGACACTCCCCCACTACGAATGTAGCTGTGGGTTTATGCATGGCACATTCCAGTCTCGATCCGAGCATGCGACTGAGCTGCTGAGGAGTGTGACCGCATTTCCTGAGATCTCCTTGCCGAATGCTCCGACAGCGGCTCATCTGACATGATGCTCTTCCGTAGACGTCCAAGATTTACTGTCGGTGTCTGGCATTGTCCGAGATGGCGTCGATTCCATTTCCACTGCTCGTCGAAAAGGGACGCGCCCTCTACGCCGGAGTCTTCCGAGCAGCAGAGCAACGGGGTGATGTCTACCGACCCGTGTCGGAGATGGCCCCTTACTACGATGCCACCTGGTATTGACAAGACGGCGGAGCAGCAACTGGCCGACAAATACGTCTATGTTGGCCCAGGCCGAATCTCTGCTCAGCCGCCTCTGTATTCTTCGTCGTCGCCTCGACATCCAGTTGGTCGTCCTTCATGTCCATCGTCTCAAACAGGGAAATGAGGTCCGACGCGCGAAGCCTTGCATGTCTGCCTCGATGGCCTTTAGCCTCGATACCCCGCGTTTCCTCAGGTCGTACGACTTCCGTTCAAGGGCGACCGACATGGCCTCGCCGACCATGGCGTGTAGATCGATGGCGTCGCTGCCGGTGATGGTCGAGGGTGCATTGGCGCCCTGGTTCTTGGAGGAGATGTCCCGGCCCACGCCCGCCCCTTGACCGCCCAACGTCGAGAAAGGAGCGGCGCAAGTCCCGAAAGTCGGCATCGCGGTCGTCTGTTCTCTCCAGCGAGACAAACTAGACGACCGATATGACCTTGGGCATGTCAGAAAAAGCCCGCCAGCTATGTCACAACTTGGCGTCTTCTGGCCCGGGGAAGAAAATACCTGGGTCGGTAGGAGTGTACACATCCGTGTACTGCCACCGCCTCCCGTGCCAACTGAGGGACACCTATGAGTCTGCGCGTCTGAACCCCTGTTGGTTGGGGTGCCGCGATAGGTGACCAGTACCCTTGACAGCATCGCGCGGTTGTGCTCTTGAGCGTATCTGGACATGAAGAAGGTCACACGTTGGACCCGGCCTCCGCCCGGTGCGGACAATGCTTTCGCTACTGGAAGAGGCACGGCACAGAGCGTGCCGTGCTGGCAGCCTGAGAGGATAACCGGGTCGCAGTACCCAGGCCCAGGCTTGACAGACCACCGTTCGGTCGAGTGTATTCGGCGTCCAGGATACGTCGCCTCGGCCATCGTGGCAGAGCCTTGACGGCTCGATCGTCTCGGTCCAGGGATGCCACGGTCGAGTGTACTCGGCGTCCAGGATACGTCGCCTCGGCCATCGTGGCAGAGAGCGCGATACATACGGCTGGTTTAGCCGGCCTTGACGGCTCGACCGTCTCGGTCCAGGGATACCACGAAAACATCTGACCTTGCGGGGCGGCTTGTCCGCCTCGCTCAAGGGCGCAATCACGCGATCAGATCGGCTAGAGCCCTCGGTCGCTGGACTCGGTCCAGGGATGCCGTGGTCTAAACCATGTCCGTACCATCGTGCGGCTTGCCCGTATCGATGGAGGATATCGCAGCGGTCCAGCTTGCCTGACCCCATGTTGGCGGCTCGCCCGTCATCATGGAGGGATACCGCGGAGGGGGACTGGGGGCTAATATTAATACTAACAAACGGAGTAGCCTCTGGGGGGGACCCGCGTTGGCGCTTCGATGGATCCTCGACCGCCCATCGACCCAACGTTGGCGCTTCGATGGATCCTCGACCCACGTTGGCGCTTCGATGGATCAACCGCCCATCAAACCGCCTTTGTTTTGAACAACCCATACCACAGTCACCTGGCCGAATGGGCCGACAGAGAGATCCGAGGCTCCATGTACCGAGAATCAAGATAACTGGGCCGCGAGAACAACCTTGAGACGATACAATGGCATCCTCATTGCTGCACTCCATGGCACTCCAACAGGCCGCCAACAACCGGCCTACGCCCATGGTCCGGGACAGCATACTCCTGGCATCAGTATGGACATTACTCTCGTCTCGTCTCCTGGTCACTCATCACGGTCCCCACTGTCGATGCGCAATGTGCTCGCAGCACGGCTCTCTTTGCAATAATCGCCGCATCCACGGATGTCCTGCCGCAAGGCACATCGCTTTGCTCACTTAAAACGGCACGTCTTCTGACTTGACTGACGTCCGGAAGCCAATGGCAAGTCCCCCAACACTCCAAAACCTGGACAACTGCCACTACTTTCGCCAACACTCGAGAAGAGCCATGTCCGTTCTTCTTTTACGAGCTTTCTCAATGCATATTAGCGACAAGACTCCCGAATGCCTTGACGATCTCGCGGCCGAGCCAGGGGCGCGCCTCACATTGCCTCACATACTTGTTTTGTTTTCTTCTTCGGCGTGGACGAGCTGCCGGTCTTGGTGGATTGCTGTTCGACTCGGAAATGTTGAGAACCCCATACTAACAAAAAAAAGAGAGTGTGTAAGAGAGACTTTGCCTATCCAACAGGGCACGCCTGCTAGAGCAATTCCACGAGCCAGAGAATGTCCGACGACATTCAATCTATAAGCCAACTCCAGTGGGCCACACTCCCCATTGAGATTCTTCTGACAAGTATCATGAGTGCAATTGCATTTTCAGCATCAGCTCGTCCGCAGCCCATATCCAGCAGCAGCTTTCATACCTCCTTCAGGCGACAATGCCTTGGTGGCATCTTGAACAGCCATCGCCAGGACGTCTCCTCCAGAGCGTGTACGTGGGAGCTAGGGAACAGATGCCGACGATATTTTGTCAAATCCAAGGACGGAGATAGTGTGTATGAGATAGGGAAAGATAGAAGAAGGGAGATTGTGACTGGAAGACGGCATACATTGGTGCGAGGGGGAGGGGATTTCCGTTGCTGTTCTTGGTTTTCGGAGGAGAGTGACCGCACGTCACGAAGCTTCACTCGCCATCGTCAACAAAGCTCTTCACACAGAGCGCAATTTCCTCCGCTGCTCACGAGCTCATGGCCGGGCCGATACAACCCCAAGAGAGGCGGCTTCATCACCCCGGCCGACGTTGGGGAGCGGAGCAAACGTCATTGGCCGTGGAGCGGCTCACGGTTGTTGGATTACAACCACTTGGAACCAAAGTCCAAGCCGGAGGCAAGTCTACCCAACGCCTGTGAAACCCAGCGCCAGCCATTCTGATTGTTTAGCAGATTTTCGATGGCTTCACGACTTACTGGTGCATTCCATCGCGGTAAAGTCGAGTCCTGGAAGGTATTTCATGGCTTGCCACGCAAGATTTACGTTAGAGCCGTCCATTTCGACGAGTACATTTGCCAACCTCCCAGACACCGAAATGGTCCGACAATCGTTAGCCACAGTCGGGCGGCGGGATCTCAAATTGATTGCAATAAGCGAAACTCTGAGGGCTACGATGGGCGAATCGCTAGCGCGAGCCAGCCCCCTGCTTTGCCCGAGCGAGGCGACGCGACAAGCCTCGTACCTAAGAAAGGGTGCCTCGAGGCCCAGTACCGCCCGATACGAAACGACCGAGATGCTCACGAGCCATGGTGCAGTACCGGCAAGACCCTGCCATGGTCGAGGGCGAAGACGCGTTTATCTACACCGAGGTTTGTTCCCTTGCTGTGCCCTCGTCCGCGTACCATTTCTCTTACTGATGCGTCTACTAGGTACGAGCTCATATTCGCTCCGCAAGATCGGAGTTGCCTGTCGCATTTCTATCTCGAGGGCAACCTCGTAGAAGCCTCCCAGCCAGTCAGACCGCCTCCCTCTAGGAACCCTGGTGGCCCTATCGCCTCGGTCTGACAACTTCCCGAGCAATTATATAGTGGAAACTATCGCCTTTCAGAACGTCGAGGGCGATTCTCCGCCGGTGGTTGAGTTATTTTGGGCCAGTGAGGGCGATGCGATCGTCGACCTGACGCTTCTTGAGTTGGTCGTGCTGGAACATGAAAAAAGGCGCCCCAAAGAACTAGCAAGACGCTATCGCGGCTTGGAGTGCGTGCCGCTTGGCAAGAGCTGCCGCAAGACGGTATCCAAGCTTGGATTGAGAGGATCCCAAGGCATGTACGAGTAATCAGCAAACGAGTACGAGTACCCCTGAAAATTTGAGTGGTGGCGTTCCCGATGTAGCTTAGCGGTAGTTTTAGCGTTGGCCCGAATTTGAAGGCGGCCCCTCCATAGTCTGTAGCCAAGACACTTCACGCAATATCGGGGACCCCTCTTCCTTTGGTCTCCATTCTGCAACGCTGCCCAACACGTTGAGCATGCTTCGTTTTGACAACGCCACTGGTTGTGGTGAAAACAAGAATCAAATGTGCGCATAAACCAATGTCTATGCTATGTAAAAGCCACGTTGGCCCCTGTAGACCGTAGATTGGCCAGAAAACGCCTTTTTATGCAAACTCCGGGAACCGCAAAGCCCCAATGCATCATCCCTTCCTCTCCTCGGCGCCCACAGCCGTATCCTCAACGCGGCGCTTGAGCGACGTCAGGCCCGTCTTGTGCTCCGTATGCGTCTTGCTAAGCTTCTTCTGCGTGATGAAGAAGCTGGTCAGGAAGCCCGTGGAGGAAAGGCACGCGTAGACAATGTACATCTTCTGCAGCGCGTTCCAGTACGCATGCTGGACGGCGCGCCTGTCGTCGGGCGGCAGGTCCGCGACGATGTGGACGTTCGCGGCGGCGCTCGAGCCGGTGAACATGCTGGCCAGCTTCGGGCCGACGGCTCCGTTCAGGTAGTCGCCCTGCTTCTGCATTTCGTTGTTGAAGATGACGCCGCCGATGACGACGGAGATGGAGGTGCCGAGCTGGCGGAGGAAGCTGAAGCCGGCCGTGGCGGATCCGATGTCGCGAGGCTCGACGTTGGTCTGCAGGGCGATGAGGGGGGCTTGGAAGTTGGGTCCGACGCCGAGGCCAGCGACGATCTGGAAAATGATTATCTTGGCCCAGGCCCTGTCGTCGCCCAGGTCGACGAGTAGGCCAAAGCCCAGCGTCATGACGAAGAGGCCAGCCATGATGGGGATCTTGTAGTTACCCGTCTTCTTGATGACGATGCCCACGATGGCGGACACGGACGACAGGGACAGGACAAAGGGCAGCAGGTAGACACCGGACAACAGCGACGACGCGCCCAAGACGGCCTGGAAGTACAGGGGGAGCCAGTAGCTGCCGCTCATGAAGGTGAGGGCGTGCGTAAAGGCGATGGCAAAGGCGGCAATGCTGGTGCGGTGGCCGAAGAGCGAGACGGGCATGAGGGGGTACCTGGCAACGCAGCCTTCGTAGACGGCAAAGAGCGCGATGGTGACGACGCCGAAGACGATGAGGCAGATGACGGTGGCCGAGTTCCACGGGGACTGAACGCCGCCGAACTCGAGGCCGAAAAGCAGCATGAGGGTGCCGCCGATGACGAGCAGGCTGCCGACCCAATCGATGGCAGCGAGGCCCTGCGCCATGGGGGTACGCGGGTTGTGAAGCTTGAGGACGAAGACGAGGATGGTGAGGCCGATGCCGCCCAGCGGCAGGTTGATGTAGAAGCACCAGCGCCACGACGCCTTGCTGGCGAAGACGCCGCCGAGGACGGGGCCAATGGCCGAGGCGATGGCCCAGACGCCGCCCAAGATGCCAAAGTACATGCCGCGCTTGCGCATGGAGAAGAGGTCCGAGATGCAGATGTTGGGGAGCACGATGGTGCCGCCGCCGCCGACGCCCTGGATGGCCCGCGCGGCGATGAGCATGCCCATGCTGTTGCTGACGGCGCACAGCAGCGAGCCGATCCAGAAGATGACGACGGCCGAGATGAGCACGGGCTTGCGGCCCCAGATGTCCGAGACCTTTCCCCAGGTAACCACAAAGGCGGCATTGCCCAGCAGGTAGGCGCTGCCGATCCAGATGTAGCCCAGGTTGGAGTTGAAGTGGCTCGAGATGGTCGGGACGGCCGTCGTGATGATTGTCATGTCCAGGGCGGCCAGGAACAGGGAAATGCAGAGTGCGAACACGATGAGAAAGCTCTCCCAGTTCGTGCGCTCACTCTCCGGCGCCACGGGCTGCTTGGGGGCCGGCGCTAAATCCTGTGCGTGTGGCGGGGATGGAGGTGTTGGAGGCGGTGGTGGTGACGGCGGTGATGGTGGCGGTGGTGGCGATGGAGCCTGCGATGGCGCCTTCTCGTCGTCGGCCGCCGTTGGCTGCACAGCATGGTGCGCCTCGGCTGACCCGTCGAGGCCTGCATCCCGCTCGACGTCGATGGCAGTAGGCCTGTCTGGCGGGGAAGGCCGATCGGCTGCCATGGTGTCTCGCGCAAACGGCCTTCGTTGGTGGCTTCGGCCCTGCGCTGCGCTGCGACAGCGGATCGTCCCGCGCGATGGTGAGACCCCAACGGTTGTGCGTACGTGCGAACCGTCCAGCCATGTGCTGTGCGCGAGGCGAGGCTGGTCGTGGCGAGGATGGGCAAGCAAGCACAGCAGCGAAGGCAAAGGGTGTGGGCAGTCTTTATGGTGCTCCCGGTGCGACGGAGTACATTCCCGTGGCGCTCGCTCTGGCGGCGTCGCGCCTGCCGTTTTCGTCGGAGGGCCGAACCATCGGTACCAACCAAGCCCGAACGCCGGCGGCACGGTTCTAGCGCGCTCGGCCAATCCCCAACAGCGCATGCGATGGCAGCCGCAGCGCACGAGCGCGCATTGCGTTTGGTCCTCGGCTGCGACGAGCGCCGACGTAAATTGCGAAGTACTATTACTGAGAATCCCGCCCCGATCCTTCCGCGTCCTCGTAGCAACGCTGCTGAGAACCCGCTTAAACCCGGCGCGCGGATCAGCAGCGGCGCCCGCCGCCACTCGAGGTGGGGCACGAGGTGGAGCCGCTCACAACGGCGGCACGTGGGGGCCAGGCCTGCTTCGGCCGAGCGCCGGTTTTAGCGGTTAAGCCCACCAACCGCGAGCCGACGAACCTTGCACGAACCTTGCAGCTCCAGCGTTCGAGACGGTATTTCTCTGCAAGGCACCCGTACGAATACAGGGCACTCCGTCGCAGACTCGCAACACCCAACACCAAAAGCAACGCACAAGCTGCCGCGGTCATAGCTCAAAGGAGATTGTGGCCGACGACGCGCGGATCATCTGCGCCCCGCAATTAATACGGCACGCGCCTCGATGCGGCCCGACATTACGATAGATGCGCTCGGATTTACGAGTTTTGGGGGTAATTAGGCGTGTGGAGACTGGTATTGACAGGGAATCGGGCTGATACACTTCCCTTGTCATGGGTCTTGCCGGTACATGACCCGAAGCCGCCAAGCCGGCACCAACAAACCGAGTCTCCCGCCGTTGCATCATTGCCTGCCAGAGTCCTGCGAGTGCGTATAACCATGGCACGCAAGTCAAGTATCATGAGCAGACATCTGACGCCAGATATGTCATTCATGGGTCACGGCCTGGTCGTTCGTACTTCGTATAGCAATAACATTCCAGTCCAGCCAACTGCCATCTCGGGCTCTCAATTTCCAAGCCGCCTTGGCCCGTGACGGCGCATCACCGTCGCACTGTTGTAACCTTGAACGCCTTATCAGTCTCAGCATGCTGCACCATGCCCTTGTCGTCAAGCTCCCCGCCTTTGCCGACGCAATACTCGGACAAGCTGAGCGTGCCGTCGTACTTCGGCAGCACGTAGACTTGATTTGACATGAAAAGCGATTCAAATGGCCGAATTGCTCCCCATGTGGCATGTGCCGCGGGAGGTCTATCCCATCGTGCTGAGAAATCCTGGTCCTCCTGCTTCACCTCGCTCGGCAAACTCTGGCTCTGATCGTTGGGACAAGCGTCCTGGTTGTGACCCGGCTCGTGGCATCGGCAGCACGTCAGTGGGCGACGGGTTCCATGTCGCCTGAATCGGATCGGAGGTCGAAAGTTGGGGGCTGCGTTGCTGGAGATTGAAACTGGCTGTCGTTGCCCATCGGGATGCTGGTCCTGGGCTTCTTCCAAGGATGCTGGTTCTGGGCCTCTTCCAAGGATGCTGAGGATTCTGCGGAACAGTGCAAGCTTTGAATCCTCCGCCTTTGGAGCTGGCTGGGATGGGGAAGGGTGATAGATGGAAGGCTGCGCCACGACTCGTCGTTGGCCTCAGACTTGATCTTGGGCTCCCTCTTCAAGGCGGACATGGGCGTGGTGGCCGCCGCAGCTCGATAGAGGCCTTGGAATTCACGATTCTTGTATCCGCTGGCGGACTGATGGAATCTGCTGAGGGTGCTCAATGAAAAATCGAGGTACTGGGCATCGATGAAGCTCAAATTGGAGGTGAAGAGGCAGGGCAGGCAGGAGCGCACACCAGGCGGTGCGTTCGGCACCAGGCATCACCATTCACTACATGTACCGCCCATGACGGAGGAGCGGACATCGATGCAAGTCCAGGGTATCGCGAGCCGAGCAAGAATTTCCTTCTGAATGACCGAGGTGAACTCAGATTTAGCAGCTCGCGGCACCACAATAAATGCAGAGTATGCTCGCAACCTTGGCGTAAAAGGCCAACGTATATCAAGGTCGATCGTTATAACTAAGAGGCCTACTTCTGCCTCTACCAGTACATAAATCAAGTAGTATTCCAAGTATTGTCAAATGGCTATATGGAAGGATACCACTGAGTACACTGATACAGTGTGCGCATAATTTTGATGTCAATCTGTCAATTATTAATACCTCGTACCACCAGGCCCGACGCCGTCCAGCCAATGGCGTGTCATGCAATGCCCAGTCAGCACCCGCATGGCAGTGGAGCCCCGGACAATAAGTGGTCGGCGAAACTGGGGCTGCCTCCCCCGATTTAGACAACAACAGGGACAGGCTGGGCAGCATTGGATGAACCGTTGCGGATGCTTAGTGCAAGGATGGCGAGACAAATTGGTGCGGGGCCGCGTCATCCGCGGTTCATGACAACACACCAATGACAAGTCGGCGTCTCAGGTACGGTAGTAGGCACGCAAGGTATAATAACGTCCAGCCCGACGGCGAGCACAGAAAGGCGGCGCAAGCGATTGACGAGGTCATCGTGGGAGCCGCGGGCGAGGGAAAGAGTACTGCCGCTGGGGAGGGACATGGGCAAGGCCGGTGGCAGATGCGACGAAGCATTCCATGGACACGTTCCGGGAGGTCTCGATAATGTCTACCTGGAAAGTGAGCTGCCGGCCAGTCGCGCCCCAAGTACAAACAACGGCAAGGCAATAAAAGGTCAGGTCCCGCGCACACCAGAAGATATAAAGCATTAGCCGAGTGAAGCAATTCGAGTGTGACAATGGTATCCTCACGCAGACCTCGTCTCCAGCGCCAATCCTTACAAACGCCCATCCAGCACACGAAACGGCCAGCACCAGCCCGCGCCGCCTAAAACACCGTCACGGTATTCACATAGCCGTTCTTCAGCACCTCAAACACCAGTCCCGGAAACCCGTACAGCGTCGTCGTCGAGTCCCCGCTGGCCTCGGCCCGCCTCGCGCCGCTCTCCTCCCACCCGCCGAGGAACTCGCAGCTGCTCCCCGGGCTGTCGCCCCAGCCGCGGTTCAGGGCCATACCCCTTTGCCGCGGCTGCGGCTTGCCCGGCGGGAAGGCGCCTTCCCACGCCTCGTGCATGCGCGCCTCGATGTGCGTGAACTCCGTCTCCGAGCAGACGGGCGGCTCGCCGCTGCCGCTCCCGTCGCCTAGGTAGCCGATTTCCCAGCGGCAGCGCCGGTGGCGGTTAAACTCGTAGGACCCCGGGATGTTTCCGTGTAGGACGAGCTTCGTGGCGACGAGGCGATCCGGGTGGTGCGACTTGATGGGATTCTCGGGCCCGACCGCGGCGGCGTCGGTACCCGGCGGGGCACTCGACGGAGGGACCGGGGTCGACAGGAGCACATCGAAGCCCAAATAGAAATAATTGTAGAAGCACTCGCCAGAAGGGCTGCTCGCGGCTTGGTCGCCGACCGCCTCCTCGTCGGAATCGTCTGAGCCGGTGTTCATCGAAGATTGGTCCGTATCCGTCAACTCATCCGCCCGTCCGAGATCCGCCGTATTCGGCCGACTCCGCGAGTTGCTCGCCGCCCGCATCTTGTGAATCACCATCTTCTGGTCGTTCTTGCGGTAGATCGCATTCGGCGGGCCCAGCTCCATCACCAGATCCTGCGGCGTCGTCTCGCCCAGCTGGACCCGAAACGCGCTGCTCGTCCACCTGCGGAACAGGTCCATCTTGCCGCCGCCGTACAGCCGAACCATGGACACCTCATCGGGGTACACCTCCTTGCCGCGCGGCAAGGCCGACGTCACCTTGACGCTGGGCAGGACCTCTGCCCACAGATTTGGCCGAGCCTCGGCCCACGAGTCGCCGCTGAAGACGGCCATCGACGTCGCAGCCTGGCTGGACGACGCGGAGAGCTGCGACACCACGTCCTTGCTTGGCGAATAAGCCGACTTGGCCAGGGAGAAGTTGAACGCGACGCCGGGATACGACAGCACATAGGTGCCGTCCTCCTGCCCACCCGGAGGAGGGATAAACTCGCCCGCATACGTAGGCCCTAGCAGCCTGTAGAAATGCTTAAAAGTAGGCCCAAGCGACGGCTCCCCCGGCACGGGCGACCCCGACGCCGACGTCCCGTTCGCCGGCTTGAGCAGGTCGCGCTCCTTGAAGGTGATGTGGTTCTTGGTGAAATCCGTCACCTCGATCAGCCGCAGCCGCTGCTCGGGGCCGTCGAACTGCAGGCGGATTCCGTTCTGCGGCAGCACGATGCACACCGGCTCGGTGACGGGCCTGTCGGGCGAGTACAGCACCTCGAGCCTCGGGAACCGCTGCGGCTCGGCCTTGAGACGGGTCAGGACATCGTGCAGCGATGCGCCGAGCACTGGGCATCAGTCAGTCAGCAGACTCAGCACACAGGAGCTTCATCGAGGGGTCGCGTACCTAGGAACCCGAGGCCCCGTCCGGGATATAGCTGGAGCATAGTTATCGCGGTATAAGTGAGAATTAGGGCAAGTTCAATGATGGTGATGGGAATGGATGTGAGGATGTGACCTGGCGGCAGGCGCCGTCAGTCGCGAGCAGCAGCTGGTCCAGTCAGGGCATGTGATGCGTTGCCGTGCATGACGCGGGCGGCGGGGCAGGTGGTGGCCGGATTAGATAAGCGCCCAAGATGGCATTAAGGTTGAGCAGGACACGGACAATATCAGACCATGGAAGTCCTGAACGGCAATTGTCCAATCAATACACCCGGCGAGCACCCCCAGGCGCCGCCGTATCATCCGTTTTGTACAGTACGAGTACACGAGCAAGCCCTCGGCATCAGCGCCGCGCCGCCTACCACTCCTCCACCTCCCCTCGCTTCGGCTTCTGCATGCGAACAACCTTGTCGCAGTTCAGCAAGCACAAGGGGTCAAACGCCTTTTTGATCTGCAGCACAGTTAGTTTCTCGCACGAGCGAGCTGGGACTCGGTCCGCACGCACCTGGCGCATGGCGTCTACCGTCGTCTCGCCCAGCTCGTGGGGCAGGTAGTCTCTCTTGACGAGGCCGACGCCGTGCTCGCCCTGTATGTGATCAGCGACCCATATGATGCCTCCGAATAAACAGTCGAGCTCACCGTCACCGTGCCCTCCATCTCAATCGCCCGCTTGACCATTCGGTGCACCACCATCTCCGCCTTCTTCCGCTGGACCTCGCTGTACACGAGGATGGCTAAACGCAGGTCAGCAATTGTCGCCTCTCCACCATTAGGCACGCTCAGCTCACTGTGAAAGTTCCCATCCCCGACGTGCCCGACAATCGACCCGCTCAGCCCGCTCCTTCTCATGTCCTCCTTGGTCTCCTCCACCAGCGCCGGCAGCCTGCTCATCGGCACGGCCACGTCCCCCGTCCACACCTTGTCGCCCTCCCGTCCCGCCGCCATGGTGCTCCACAGCGCCTCCTTGCGCGCGCTCCACAGCTCGTCCTGCTCGTCCTGGCTCTTGGCGAACTCGAACGTCCTGCTGCCGGCCTGCCGCGCGAGCCGCTGCACCTGCGCGACCTGCTCCTTGACGCCGGCTGGTGTGCCCGCGAACTTGAAGAAGAGCGTCGGCGCCTCGACCCACGAGCGCGACGTCATGCCCGCCGCGTTGATGTACTTCATCTGGTTGTCGTCGAGGATCTCGATGGCCGCGATGGGGACCCCCTCGCCGACGACCTTGCTGACGCACGTGGCGGCGTCGTGGACCGACGGGAATGTGCAGACGGCGACGCTGGTCGACGCGGGCTTGACCGTGAGCTTGAGGGTGGCTTCGGTGACGAGGCCGAGCGTGCCCTCGGACCCGATGAAGAGCTTGGTGAGGTCGTAGCCGGCGGAGCTCTTGTGGGGCCGCTGCCGCGTCTTGATGATGGTGCCGTCGGCCATGACAACCGTCAAGCTGAGGACCCATTCGCGCATCGTTCCGTACCGGTAGGCATTTGTGCCGCTGCATCCCGTCCCAACCATGCCGCCAATCATGGCCCCCGGACCCGGATCCGGGGGGAAGAACAGACCCTGCTTCGCAAGATCTTCATTCAGGGCCTCCCATCCCACGGCAGGCTGGACGACCACGTCCAGATCCTCCTTGTGCAACGCCAGAACCTTGTTCATCCTACCAAAGTCGATCGAGACGCCCTTTCGCGTCTGCGTGTAATGCCCCTCCAGGCTCGTGCCGCCGCTGTACCCCACGACCGGAATCTTCCGCAGGTGGCAGATCTTCATGATCTGCGAGACCTCCTCCGTGGAGCCGGGGTACACGACGCAAAAGGGCTTCTCGTCCGGCTTGGGCTGGTGCGTCGACCATGTCGACGTCGAGTGGTGCTCAATGTCCGTCTCCAGCGTGCTGACGT
Source organism: Tolypocladium guangdongense (assembly GCA_022114105.1). Taxonomy (NCBI): domain Eukaryota; kingdom Fungi; phylum Ascomycota; class Sordariomycetes; order Hypocreales; family Ophiocordycipitaceae; genus Tolypocladium; species Tolypocladium guangdongense. The sequence continues at coordinate 6,606,177 of NRQP01000002.1, forward strand.
TGTCCTTGCCCAGGATCTTGACGAAGTCGGCCCACGCGGCCTGCATGTTCTCCATCTTCGTGTTGTGCTTCGGGCCGCGCGTCTTGGAGAGCGGGAGGGTCGAGCTCGGGTCCGGGTCGCGCGGCCAGTACGTGCCGAGATAGTATGCGATGCCCACGCTGGACAGGAAGACTGCGCGGCGCAGAAGCCCATTAGCACGCCAAATCCCGTCTCAGGTCGGCCACGTGGTTCGGGATGGCGCACTCACAGAACGTAATCATCCAATTCCTCGACGGATCCGTCATGTCGCGCCACCTCTCGTAGTGCTCCCTCTGCTCCCTCTCCCTCCTCAGCCGCGCCCCGATGCTCCCCATGACCTGTCCCTGGAACGACCGCCCCAGCTTCGCCTCGTTGCCCTGCCTCGGCGCCTTGGGCTTCTCGGGCTCAATCTCGGTCGCGTAGCATCGTACCGCCGCCGCGGGAGCAGCCGCGCGCGCGCGAGTCGCAGCAGGCCCCCAGCTCCTCAGAGCTGTCGCCGTTCGCAGTCGCAGTTGCGCCATCGCGCGAGATCGTCGGAGAGTTGCTCGTGCCTCCAGTGGCCGCGGGCTCGAGTCAGACGGGATCCCGAGCTGGCGGTGGGATTGCGGAAGAGCTTATGGGGGTTGAAGGTGGTGGCTTGTCCTGTGGAATACCTGGGTGAAAGCTGCGCTGCCGGAATTTTGTCCGGCCGTGGTGTCCACTCTGGCCAACGAACACAACCGTAGCAACCGATTGCACCCCCAGAGTATTATTATCATGTCCCGATAAAAACGTTTGCTTAACTTCATACGAGTCGTTACCGCGTCGATCCATTCCCGTCGATCCATTCCCGCGTCCCAAATGCCGTCCCAAATACTGTTCCAAAACCCAATACCCCCCATGTACAAAAGTACAGCCAAGATCTCGGAGAGAATATCCTCCAAATGCGCCACGAGATTCCATAATCGGCGCCTGACAGCGACCTCAAGACGCCTTCCACACCAGCTGGACGTTAAACGTCGGCGCCGCCCCCTGCAAGTGCGCCAGATAGGCACCCAGCTCCTGGTCCTGCTCGACCGGCAGCGGCAGCTCGCGCCCCTTGCCGTCCTTGAGGATGCCCTCGACGCGCACGCAGACCGTGCCGGGGAACTTTTCGGCCGCCACCTGATGGAGCTCCTCGAGCGAGTGGGAGCTCAGGGTGGCGATCCAGAGGCTCGTGTTGGCGACGAAGCTCGATGACGGATGCAGGCGCAAGTAAACCGCACATGCGTTGGACACGGACTGCACTTGCGGGAATACCGGCGCAGAGGTCGCGGCGGCGGCGTACTGCGGTTGCACGTACGGCTGGTCCATGAAAGTGGCTTGAGCGTTGGCTCCGAGAAGAAGCGAAGATCCCATCTGCGATTCCAGCCCTATGCCGGCGGCCATGGAGGAGCCAAGCACCCGCGGGGGCTGGGGCAGTCCGTCCTGAGAGTCCGAAAGATTTGAGGCTTGTGACTGCAGCGATATGGGTAGGTGAGCGCCCATGGAGCTGCTCGCCGGACTGAAAGCCATCTGCGAGGCGTGCGACACCTCCGACATGTCGTCAAACGCGTTGCTCGCCATCCCATCGCCCAGCTCCATCCGGTCGGCCGCCGGCGAGCTCTGGTTATGGCTAATCTTGACGCCTCTCGGGGGCCGGTCGCTGTGTGGCGACACTGCCGGGCTGAGTGGCGGCTGTTGGCCGGCCCTGTGATCCTTGTGGCCCTTGTCGTCCCGTATCCTCTTCATGACGTCCTTGGCCATGACCTCCAGAGCCCGAGCCTTCTTGTGCGAATCCTGATCATCCCCGGCGCCGTCCATGGCCCGCTGGACAAGCTCCGACCGCCCGCCCCATCTCCGTTTCAAGTCCTCCCACTGCTCCGGACTCACCTCCGACTTGCACGTGAACCGCGACTCGGCGAGGACCAGGTGGAAGGCGATTCTCATCTCCCGCGACTCCTCCGGGTTGACGCCCAGCAGGTTCTTGGCCTCGGCGAGCGTCATCCTCGTCTCCAGGTTGCGCATCCGCTTGGTGACGTCGGTGCAGATGACGTCGAGGGCCAGCTTCTTCGGCTCGGGGTTATCCTTGGCCATCCACAGGGCCGTCTGGAGCTGAGGGATGCCCCGGACCAGGCGTGCCTTGACGGCCTCCCATCTCTCCATGCCGGCGAGGGTCTTTTTGGACACGCCCTCCTCCTGGCAGATGCGTTGGAAACTGGTCCGGAGGATGCGGTACGTGGTGGGGTCCAGATGTAGGATCCGGCGAGCTTCGTCGAGGGTCGTTTCTGATGGGAACCGGGTAGTCGTGGCCGAGCCCGAGCCCGAGGGGTCGGCAGATGCTCTCCGCCTCCTCCGCCGTCTCTTGTCGCCCTTGCCGCCGCCATCCTCGAGGCGGTCCGAGTCTTGCAGGCTTTCGGACGCAGTTCTCTGGGAAGACACATCCTGTACGCTCCGTGACGCAAGCGCCGAGCCCTCGTCCAAAGCCGAAGACGCCTCTTCCAGCGACGCATCCTCGTCCTCCAGCTCCAGCCCCCTCGCCTTGTCCCCGTTGGGCGCCCGCAACAACCACCTGTTCCTCGTCCTCACGCGCATCAGCTCCCTCGCCTTGATGTCAAACCCATCCTCCTCGTTCAGCACCCTCAGCATCTCCCGCTGAGCAAGGTTCCTCTCCCACAACTCCTTGACGCGGGTCACCAGGCGGTCATTCCTATACGCCGGGCGCTGTTTGGGCGGGAAGTTCCAGCGCCGAAACTGCGTCTGAAAGGCCCTCTTGCTGTTGCTGGTATAAGCCCAGGTGCCCCGAGGTCTATGAGCGCGAGGGTCTATTTGTATGCGGATGGTTTGTGCGTGCAGCGCAAGTCTCACAGGTCACGGCGCTGACTCACTCACCTCGGTGCGAAGCGGTGGACGCTCTTCATGTGCTCCATGATGTCCTCCAGGGACCTGCCCTCCTCGATGTACAGGCGGTAACATGTCTGCTGGTGGGCGTCCCAGTCGTATACCATGATACGGGCCGGGGCAGCGGTGACATCGCCGCGCCTCTGCGTTCAGTGATGGGCGGCGTGGAGGTTGCGTCGCCTGGGCTGACGGTATTGACGACAACATCCCGGCTTAGTCATATCACCACTACGTCCTGACCGGACCGGCAACAATAGAACGGGATTGTCAGTGCTAGTGTCTGCGCGAAATCCTTCTACGGAAGTTGGCAGTCCGATTAGCTTGCTGCAAATGAACACGTAGGTATTGACAAGATTGTCTTGCGGTTGCACCCTACGGCGTTTCTGTGCTCAGCCGCAGAAGCGAACCGCGGCACCACTTATACGTATACCGGTCCCTCGTCTATCAAGGCGCTCACCAACTCCCCATCGAGACCATCTCCCAGAGTCCATATCGGTCCATGCGCCTCACTTGTTTAGCATCAACCTACATCTCGAGCCCAAAATGTCTCCCCCAAACCTCCCAGACAGCTACGCCTCCTCTCCGTGCCCGACATCCTCCCGCGGCGGATTGGCATGAGAGGGCGCTGCACCTCACGTCCACGGGCGCCGTGTATCCGGCCGCGGACAAGCTCTCCGGCGACCTGTTCAGCGACGTCGTCGCCCCGGACCGGGTCCTCCCCACGGCGCTCCGCATCGCCGACCTCATAGCCGACAACGTGAGCATCGTGTCATCGCGGCTGACGAAAATGACCATGGACGACGCCCCGGAGTCGTATCCGTGGACACCAATAGATCTAGTCGATAAGACTGCCGTGTGTACGTCTAATGCCATGCCGTTGAACGTGGCATTGCCGAGCGGCACCGTCACATGTGCATGTCAATTCACAATGTAGACCAAGCTGCAACTTCACGGCGGAGGCTCGCAGGAGTAGAAAAGCTACTTCTTCGTATTTGCAGCCCGCATACGGGCAGTCCGCCAGCCCGTCTCGACCCTCATCCGACGGTCGTCGACGCGCCGGCAGACCCCCTGCCGAAGGCTACAGAAGAAGAAGGCTCACTTTGCCGAGTACCAAAATGTGGACGAGAAACATACCAAGAGACCTTCCCATGCCTTGCTCGTGTATTCCAAGAATCAGGATCCCCAATGTCCCGTTGTTGCTGAACCCAGTTCAATGACCCCAGCCCCATTCGATGATGATGCAGCCGTGACAAAAGAGGCAGAAAAGCCAAATCCAAACATTCAAAAATCGCCGGCTCCTACTTTCCGGTCCAGGACGCCATGCAATAAAAATCAAGCAGTTTTTTCGGCCGAGCAATGGGCTGCTCGTCGCAGGGTGGCTGTGGCTGCGACGATTCCGTATGGCGCGAAAAGCTAGGCGAGTGCAATCCTCTGTAGCTGGACGGTTGGACCCCGGCTCTGGCTGGCTCAGGGCCCGGTGTCGTTCCGAGAAGCAAAGGTGCGGGTATCGGTCGCGTATGAGAGGGGGATGGTTATAGTTGTGCTTGACGGGGGGCTCAAGTCCGCTAAGTAGTATCATCGGATAATGGTATGAGCTGTGAGTATAAAGTAGAGATCGGTGGCTGCTGTCCCAACACCCTGCTTCCAGGCGGATGCTGACGGGTCGGTCGCCTTGCTCGTGACTCGCTCCTAGCGCCGCCCAAGCTTCAGCAACCGCGTCCTCAGCCACAGCATGAAGGCGGTCCAGACGCCCATGGTCTTGTGCTTGGCCGTCTTGGCCCTCTTGGGTGATTTGAACTGCACGTCGTCGGCCCTCGCCTGGGGTGCCTGTCCGGAAAAGGGACCCTTTTCGCTGTCGTCATCGAACCTGTCCGCCTTGGAGCCCGTGCCCCTTCTCCGGTGCAGGACCCCGCTCGAGTTGGTTGCGCTGGTCAGGCTGGCGTGGCTCCCGTCGCGGAGACGAGTCTGCTCACGCTCCTGCTTCTGCGCCTCCTTGGAGTCGGCGCGCTCCCGCTTGCGGATTTGCTCGCGGGCGTACTTTTCCTCCTTGGCGCGCTCCTTGGCCTCGAACTTGCGGCGGGCCTCGCGGACCTGCTCCTGGCGAGTGGCGGTATCGACTTCGCTCCGGGAGCGGAGGCGAAAGCCCATGTCGAGGGAGCTTCGCAAGGGAGACATGGGGTTGACTGTTGATGAGAAGGAGGGTGTGGTGGCTGCGGTGCTGGCGGTGGCGGCGGTCTGAGCGGAAGACAGGGTCGTTCCGGTCGTGGCCAGAGGTGCCGTGGCGGACAGGGGCGAGGAGTCGACGACCGAGGTGCCGGCACTGAGCTGCAGCTCGGAGCGGCTATGATTCACAGAGCTGAAGACGAAGCGCGGCACGGAGCCAGAGTTGGAGCGGCTGGCCGTGGCGCGCAGCGTGTGCATGCCATCCGACACAGAGTTGGTGCGCTGGCTGGCGAGCGAGGGCCGGCGGTGCTGCGGGAGGTAGGCGGCCTGGGTGACGGGGGGGCGGCTGGCGGAGGAGACGGTCGAGTGGTAGGAGGCGTAGGGATCGAGGTCGTCGCCGTCCTCGGTGATGGTAGGCGAGTAGTCGCGGGGGGCGACGCCGCTGGGGTTGTCCAAGGAGGCGCGCGAGTACGAGAGCGGCAGCGTCGACGCGTGGGGGGTCTGCTGGAAGGGATGGACGAAGGAGCCGCCGTTGGTAGTCGCGATGGAGGCGTGAGAGGTGCCGCTGGTCGAGCGCGCGTGCGAGTATTTGACGCGGCCGCTGGCGCTGGCGATGGCTCCTCCGCCCGGCGCGGCGCCTCCTCCGACGCCGCCGAGGTCTGATGGGCCAAAGGAAAAGCTCATATCGCGGGCGGCCCTGGAAGCCGACGCTCCGCCATTGACGACGCCTGCACCGCCGTCGTCGTAGGGCGCGAAGCCGTAGTCCAGCGAGGCGAGGCGCGGCGAGGGCTGGTCGTCCCAGCCGCGGTCGAGGTCGAGGGACTCGCGGTCCGAGTGGTGCGAGTGCAGCTTCTTGAGGATGGGCTTGACGACGGTGCGGCCACGGGATTTTGTGATTTTGCCGCTCGAGTGCTGGCCGAAGGCGCCCGAGTGCATCTGCAGCGAGGCCATGGCCGGCGACTGGGCCTCTGCTGGCTGCTGGCTGCTGGCTGCTGGCTGCTGGCTGCTGGCTTGTTGGAACTCGGCGGCAGCAGCCAATGGCGTAGGTGGGTGTACACCGAGTGGCCGTGCGGGTGTGTTGATGCAGGTCGATGCCAGATATCGCAATGTTGACGTTTGTTGTTTCGGTGCTGGTGGTGCTGCGCGTGGCTGAAGTCTAAGTTGTCTGCCCTGCCCGACACCGAACGGCCTGCGGCCGGCTCACGCCATCCCCTCCTGTCGTCGTTCAAGCTGGTGTCACAACGGCGACGGACGGAACACGAGGCATTGGCGGCGCAGCACACGACCAACAGATGCGACACGGTGGAGGGGCTGCGCGACACAGATGGTGAGCAACAGCAACACCAGTGGCCGGCCAACGGCAGACAACAAGCGGCCGAGAAGGCAACGAGGGAGCAAGCAAGGCAACGGAAAGGGGAGAGGGCCAAAGGGAACAAGAGGTTCGAGGCTCGAGAACAGGAGCGGAGCGAGATGAATTGGTGAATAGACGAGAGAGGAATGAGGGGCGAGCAGGGGACCGCGGGACGGGCAACGAGGCGCGACCCCGGCCGATTACGACGGTCGCCTCCGAGGGCACGTGGGCGCTTTGCGGGGAGGAGAAGCAACGAGGCGAAGCGCTGACGACGAGGGCGACGAGGCGAAGCGCTGACGAGAGGAGGAGGAGGAGGCGGAGGAGGAGGAGGAGGAGGCGAGGAGGAGGAGGAGAAGGAGGAGGAGGAGGAGAGACGAGAGGCCTTGGGCCAAGAGACTGGCTAATACAGCGCCCTTAGCAGCACGCGGGGCGCCAACTCTTTTCGCTCATTACGGTTTGGAATTGCGCCCACTTCGCCGCGACCGAGCTCATCTCTCGGGGCCGTATCTGCGCCCGTCCACCGCCCGCTGGGAAGCCTCGTCATCCTATTCTCATTCTCTGCTGGCCCCCAAGTGTACTCGTGCTCGTAAACAACACGCCTCAGGTCAGCCCCGTGCGGGACGGCCGGCCTACCTCGCCCCGCGCGCGCCATTGGTTGCGCGACGTGGCGGCAATCAATCCGCGGGTTGCACAGCCAGATGGCCCGTTTGCAGGTGTCGTCAGCACAAGGCGGAGGATCCAGAACCGGGGCCCGTTGGATGGAGGCGATGCTGTGGCTCCAGCGCCGGCCAGAGTGCGATGCCTCGGACGTCCTGTCGTCGTCTCAAACATCCCAGGTCGAGTCGTGCCGTTCCTACGCAGCCGCGCTCCGCAGCCAACAGCCAAGAGCCTCATCCCTCCAATCGTCCCCGTCTCGCCACCGGCTGTGATACCATCAAACGTTACGGCTCGCTTGCTGCCTGCTCAGCTCAACTCAGCCGCGCCAAGAGGCATGGCTCTGCCAGCAAGCAGCAAACAGCTTGGCTGGATCCTGTCGCGCTCGCCATCGGCTGCGACGGACGTGGCAAAACGCCATGCACCCGCTGACAAGGCGTCCCGTATCTCGTCGCGGCGTCCATCCATCCCCGTCCATGTAAGTGAGGACCTCCTCCGGATCTCCGCACCTCCCGGTCGGCACCCCGAACCCGAGCCGCCACATCCCTATCAAGGCTGGCTGCAGGCGCTGCTGCATCCACCCTCTGCTCTGTACGGCTCCCGTTCAGGCTTTAATATTGCCTTATGATCTCGGCACAGCAGAAGCTGGCCCTCCCCCCAGCCGATTGGCGAAACAGCGAGGGGCCCAAAGCTGCGGTACACCCTCTTGAGACGCCGTGGCGCTGCCGCTGCGGATATGTGGTAGCAACTCACGTGAAACCGGGGACCTCACACCTTAGGCACCATGATAGATTTGCGTTCAAGTGTCGTCGTGAGTTGCCGTTAGATGGGTTCCATGTTGTGTAACGGGCCGTTGGCCTCTTATGACTGATATAGCTCTCCCTCCCTCTGAAGTATCCTGCTTCGGAATGCAGCCAAGCCACGCCACGGATATCGCTCTTCCCCATAGATGACCCAACACCGAGGACTTGGCAGAAGGGTCGTGTCGGTTGTCCAACTCGGCATAGCCTCCCATGAGAGCCCGCCATTCATTCCCATCGTTTCTTCCACTGTATTGCCTCCATTGGTTCCTTGGTCTGCCGCCAGCCAAACTGTCTAGGTATTCATGAGCCTAGATCCAATCCAAACATGTCTTTCGTCGTTAGATCTAAAGGTAAAGGCCTCATATGAGGGCAGGACCTTGATGCGCTCTGGACACCATGTGGGCTGAAGCTAATCAAGGAGCAGCTGGCTACCTCCAGGTGTGATGACGGCAATGTGGGTGACTAGTGCTCTGATGCAGAATGAATACAATGCGATGGATGGCAAAGAGCCGTGTCCGGGTGGCACGGCTGATGTCTGTGAAGCCAGATGGGCCTCAAGAGATTGCAGCTTCGTGACGCGAGTCAGATACAGCCTCAAAGATTGCCCGTGACAACGCGCGTGAATTGATGAGCTGCTACGGCAGGGCATAACTGTGTACGCGTTGGAGTGGTCTTGCCGAGATACAAAGGGCCTTGCAAAGGATGAGGACGGCAAATATTGCGGAAGGAGAATACTTCTGGAAGCATCGGCATGTAACCTTCCGGGCTGTGAGCTGCTTGCTGTCAGGGCACAAGCAGCTGCGCACGATATTCTCGTCATTTACAACCAACAAAGCCAGGGTTCTCGCTCCACTCCCTCTCCTGGATCTTGACACGCTTTGCATGTGCCGGTCTCAAGACCATCGCAACAAGTTCTTTTGCATCGCAAGAGCCGAGAGTTCTGCCAGAGAATGGGGCAGCGGCAGCCCGTGTAAGCATGAAACGGCAACCCTGCCACCGTTCAAAGCTGTAAATAGAGCTATGCAGGGAATGCCTGCCGTGGCACCCTAAGGTACGTGCGTACGCAGCAAGCGAGCCGCACTGCGTTGCTACCTGTCCCGGGCTCCTGGTTGGTTATCACATCGATGCCGATCGGCATGCTTGTCCACGGAGAGTACGCCTAGGCCCGGCCACAAGCAATGCATTACCTGCTGCCACGCCTTATCTGTACGTATCATTATATCGCCGCATGCAGCCCTTCTTGACCTGCTCCATGCGGTTCGGCAGATCGCCTACGTGAAGTCCGCAGTTGGCGCTTGTCGGTCAATACAACAATACTCTCTCATGCAGAAGATCAGCAGACGGGCTCTCCTCACGGATCAATATCCGATTGGGACATCAACCCCCGTCAAAGCCCAAGCGCCAATAGGAACTTTGGCTCCGCCTCTTGCCACATGTCCTCGTCGTAAATCCACCTGCATCGTGGCAATGCAGGCTGTTAGACATATGAGCGCCTCGGGATCTGTGCGCCTCGGGATCTGCGCGCTTCTGCATTAGTCTGCGCTTGCTCAACGAGTCTCCGGCTGCAGTCGCCACATAGTCAACGGGGCTTCCGAGAGTTGGTGCGTGTAACTGCAAAGGTTATGCAGGTCGAGACTGCTTGCGCATGTGCCGTTCGTAGGCACCGTCCCATTGCAACCTATCGAGACAAGCGACCTAAGGAAGATGGAGCCAAAAACCGTCCGGCAAGGTTTCTGGAATCTCATCCGAACATAGGTATGGGTCGGCGTAAACCGGTGCCACGGTGACTGGGCTTCCGACCCCCTGCTCTTCGAGAAAACAGAATGACCTGGCTCGTCGAGTTTGTAATAGCGGGGGGTTTTCCAACATGTCCGAGTCTGCTAGCCAGTATTATGTGGCAACTCAAACAAATCTCATGAACTGCAGTGAGCAACTCTAGCACGATTAGCTCCCCAGCGGCCAAACAAGGAAACGTTTATAAGATGCAGTGAGCGGCTTGGCCAACGGGCGGACCAGCGTATGGGCTAATGTCGAGCGCGCAAGTCAGACGAGTTGCCACATCCAGAGCAGGGGAGATTTGCCAACCTCGCTTGCCCGCTTGCCTTTTTCACAAGCTTGCACTCCCGAGTCCTTGCCCATTCTGAAACGAAACTACATACTCCATACTAACGCCACGCCGGGCTCGTGCGAGCCATTTGCTTGCTAGTCCACGACGAGTACGTGTCATGGCCCGCAACGTTCCCGTTTGTGTCACGATGAGAAAACGAGCGAAGACGTCCCGTTGCGGACAAGTATGGGGTGGCTAGAGAATGCCCTCATGCGCTTCGGGACAGTCGAGGGTATGCAGCTTGTATTGTTTGCCGTAGCAGCGGCAGCATTGTCGCATGTCCAGCGAGTGGCACGGCTCGTTGAGGGCTTTGAGTGACGGGCAAGGTGACAAGGCTTCGGCCCACCGAATTACACCGAGTTCCACAGCGCCGCTGGGCGAGGCAGAAGGCGAGTGGAATAAGAATGCCGAGGGAACAATCGGCGGGCTGGTGCACTGCGTCCTTGATAGCCCGTGCTTCGTCGTCGAGGTAGCAAGCCTAATAAGAACATTTGAGACTGGGGTTGTTGGCGTTGGCTTGCTGCAACATCGCCAACACGGAAACGGCTGCCTGTTGGAATTCTGACCTGCATCTGTATTAGTTCCGACCCTGAATCAGTCCTCGACTCCACGGGACGTGCGTGAGATCAGCTCATTGTTGCTCGTTCAGCTTCCCCTGGCCCGTGTCACCCTCGCCGTCGCGGACTGCCGGATGCTATATCCGCGTCGTTGACCCAATCCCAAGTCGATGGAGCAAGGGCATCGATTCCCGTCAGGCAGGGTGGCAGTTTGAGTGCTCGTAGTCGTAACTACCGGCGACACGGCGGGCGCTCTGACAATTGCTTGCTCCCATCCTGGCCGGGCACACTGAACTGCTTTGATCAAGATCGAGGCTCCTGGTCGGATGGCTTGCCGAAAGTGGGAAAGCGCATGAAAAGGTGCGTCATCCAGATTTGCCCCGCCTCGTCGCAACTGGCAACTGGCAGATCGTTCGTGTGCTGGTTGCGGCACTTGAACGACTTCCATCTTGTTCCACGCACCTTCGTCACAGCTCCTGCCAGGGGGCAATTGAGGCATGATCCTTCAACGTGACGAATCCAGGCCAAAGGCCTCCGGGAGGCAATATCGCCGTGCCTTCTGGGACTGCCGTGCTGCGGCTTCGGCCTCGGCGGTTCTGGGTTCCACAGGCCTGCTCCGACAGACTGCAATTCGAGCAATTCGAGCGGCATCACTTCGGCCACGCCTCCGTCCGACGTTTCCGGCACATCACTAGTCTCTATTGAAACATTTCGGAAAACGGGGCTGAAGAGGGGGAAGGCACGTCTGCAAACATGTGTCCCCGGTTCTTCTTGGCCGCAGCGGCATCAGTGGATAATGGCACGATGGAAGTGGCTTGCCTGGGCTGATTCTGGCCGCCAGCTGAAGGGAGTCGCGGGACGTACGGGGTACACGTGGCTCCGTGTCACTTGGACGGAAGTCAGTGCCGCGATCGCGGTCGCTCAGGGCCATCCAGCGCCAACAAAGAGTGAAACCCATATGCACTGTCCGGGATAGGCCTCACGGTCCGGAAACGGAGTCTTCGTCGCTAGGGCATTCCTCCGCAGAAGCGCTCGAGCGGCCGAGAGAAGGATGGCGCCGTAGGACGGACCGCATGCCGAGGGCTCTGCGAACCACCAGGTGATGGCGGCAAGGCGTTGCGCAGCCGCACGTCGAGCAGAACCGTACTGTGGGTATCAGATGACCCACCGCCGGTCAACGGGCCTCGGAGGCATGGCCCTGCAACTGCTTTTGGCGTTTTGGCGTTGCACGTCTTCGCCGGCAAATGGTGGGCCGTCTCCGTCACGTTGGTCATGGGTGGAGGAGAGAAGCGTCGTCCTTCAGAGGCAGCGCAAATGAGGTGCCACCACAATCAGACGTGGCAGCTGCTTGTCAAGCTCCAGGCGGCTTGTGGGCGGTTGTTCGGGATCTTCTTCCATCGACTGACGACGGATGCAAGTTGATACGCTAGCGACGATCCCATGGCTCCAAGAGTCAGCGAGCAAGGTACTGGGGTCCTGCAAACCAAGAGACACTGCCGAAACTGTCGACCTGCGTCGCGCTGGCCGTTGCATGACCCCAGCAGACAATGAAGTGGCTGGCCTGGAACAGGCATGGCGATGCCATGGCATTGGCAGCGGATCGTCAAGATGCGTCGAGTAGCACTGTGATCTGCCAACGAGGGTCTGGGCCGCGGATGCAGATGCATCTCCAAAGTCTAATCCCCGCGGCTGATGATTCTGTTTCAGCCGGGAGGGAGAGACTCTAACGCTGCTCGCCCCGACATTCGTCGGCACGGCGGCGGCCTCGCGGTCCCGTGGGCTCGCGTGCGGGCAGGGAGAAGCGCGGAGGCGACGGATCGGCCCTTGTGAGCCACGAGACAGGCAGCCATCGGTCACGCGGGCGGCTGATCTCGAGCGTCTGATCTCGAGCGTCGCGACGCCAGGGTGGCAGAGGCCCAGATCCAGAGAGCTCCGAGGCACGAAGCTCCGTATAGAAGCAGCAGGCGGCCTGCTTGAGACATTTTCGTTCGAGGCGGCACACCTTGTCCGTCGGCAGCGATGTTGTCAGCACGTTGGTAGGTCGGCGGAGGGGAGGGAGCACATTCGAGCGGCGTGCCCATTGGTCCCTGGGCCCCAAGCAGACGCATAGCGCCACCCGAGGCGCGGGAGCCGTTGGAGACTTCGGTTGGCGGATCGGAGTGGGAGGGATGTGGGATGTGGGCAGCAGCCCCAGGCCAGGGCGCCTGGAGGCGGCCCGCTGATGGACCTGCCGCGACAGAGATCTCAGCCTGCTGCTCGCCGTGCGGGAGGTACCTCGTCCGTGCCTGCGACACGCGCTCGTACGTGCCACCGTGCTGCTGCTCGTGCGTACGGGCTGCGAGCACACACAGCACGCCTCGAGAAGCAGACAGGTAGGCAGGCAGGTAGGCAGGCAGGTAGGCACTCGTACGAGCACGCCGTGCAGGGTCCACGGGCTGCATTAGCTGCGGCCGGCCCTGCCCATCCCGGTCGCAGGGCCATTGCCGGCCACGAAGCCAGAAGACACGCAGCGAGTCCTTGAAGCCGAGGAGAGCTGGACCGGCTCGCCGATGGCATCCTGGCCGACGACTGCTATTGCGCGAAGCAGCGAACCGACGCCGCGCCTGGCACGGAGCGCCGGGCATGGGCGGCCAGCCAAGCAGGACGCACATGCCGGCGCCCACCATCTGCGCCTCTCCCCGTCGCTCGCGATCCAGGCGTGCTCGCACGACGCCAGCAAGCCGGGCCTGCCCTGCCCCCACCGGAGCCCTAGCCCTGCGAATGCGGCAGTTCGCCGGACCCGGCGTTGCCGTGGGCGTCTCGCTGGTCTGGCGGCCTGGCCTTCTGGCGACCTTCTGCCATGGCCCCATGCCACGCCGAATCATGCAGCACATGCCATGCCCTTGCCCATGCCTTGCCTTGCCTTGCGCATAGGTATCAAGGGGAGGCTGGTGGGAAGGGACCACGATGATGCATGACCAGTACCTGCATGCGATAGCAACTGCTTGTTGCCTCGCCGCGGCTCTGGTTGGACAATTCGAGGTCATATTTTCTCTTCTCTCAATGCCCTCTTTGTGCCCCGGACGCGCAATTGCCCTGGATGGGCCATTGGGTGCCTCGCGCACGACGGCGGTTTTCCTCTCCAACACGTCCTCGCCTCTGCAGGAGCGTTGCTGTTCGACTTGTCCCTCGCCCGGCGGCCAAGCGAGCACGTAGAAGCCGGCCAGCTCCAGAGCAGAGGCGAGGGCGTGGGCGTGCGATGCGAGGCCCGAGGCGAAAATGGCCCGCGCCAGAACCAAGCCGTGCCTTTGACGCCACCGGGCTTGCCCTGGCGCCAGTCCCGGCCGCTGGCTGTTAATGCGGCCGACTAGCACGGGACAGGGGGCTTAGCGACTGGCCTCGTTGGAGACACATCCATACCTATATAGTTATGGAGCGCTGGCGAAGGCCGCACACCCCGACGTCGACGCTCACATGCTGCCATGGACTCCATCTGCGCCCGTTTGGGCGCCACCGGCGTCGCCATCAGCAGACGCGATGCTCGCGCGAGGTGTTCGTCGGGCGGCGGAGAGGCGCCGTCGACGGTGAGCCGCCGCGCTTGCGCCCGTCGCAATGTCGTGCGGTGGCCAGTCCCGGCCGGGCATCGCCATCGCGCACATTCGGATGCGCGTTGCACAGCGACAAGGCCTCCAGCTGTCGCCGGGGCCCCTTGGCCGGCTCCGTGCCGTTGGCACCGCCGCCGGCCACTCGCCCGTCGCAACTCGCCAGTCGCAACTCGCCAGTCCGTGGGCGCAGGCTCTTCCGCAAGTGATGCGACTCGTGCTCGTGCTCGTGCTCGTAGATGCTGGCCGCTGGCTCGACGCAGCCAGCGCGGCACCAGCACGGAGTCGTTGGCAGCCGCAGCCCGTAGGGCCACGGTACTGGGGCGCCTCCGATCCGCCTCGCGCCCATCCTTCCAACGACACGCCCCCTCCTCCAGCCGCGAGACCCATCGCGTCCCCACCTCGAGCACCCTCGAGCGCTTCCCTGTCCTTGAACACCCCCCGTCGTCTTGTCTCTGCCCCATTGTCTGGACACCCACGCCAGACGAGTGCTCCAACTACACGCGCACCTACGAGCGCTGCTGCCCGTCCTTCGTACATGAACATTGCACACATGGAGTCGAGCTCGATGGACCCTCCGTTCTCCATGTCCATGCATGACATGGTTATTCGGAGGCACAGACGATGGCGCCGGCCCGCGACACCTCTCTCCCCGTCGTATATATATCCCAGACCCTTTCCCCAACCACGCGCCTCGCCTCCTCGTCGTCACGACAGCACAGAGCAGGTCGCCTCGGTCTCTCTTGTGTTCTTCTGCTTCGCACCTCGGGCCGGGTGTGTCGCGTCTCTCGTTGCTCCTCCTTCCCCCCGGTCGTCCGTGTGCTCTCGGCCTCTGCCCTCGGCTCGCTCGACGAGGCTGCCTCCGGGTTTCGGGTCTTCTGGCGTCTTGGGGATTTAATTGGCTTATTCTGTACAGCTGAGCGCTCGCGGGAAGCGTCGCGCCTTGTCTTGTTGCCCTCTTGGTGATTCTCGGACGGGCCGCGGCGCCTGGCCTCGTCCGTCTGCCTACCTACCTACCTTATAAGAACTCTCTTCGTGAGGCAGCTCGGGTCGCGGGAGACGACGCCCAGCGGGTCCCGTGGCGATTCATGGGGCTTCTGCTCTTGCCTTGAGCGCCTCTGTTCACGCCTAGTCTCGCTTGCGTGCGGTGAACTTGGGTGCGGTGAACGCCGACTTCACAAAGCGGCGGAGCTGGGTTTCTGCCCTTGCCAGATTTTGCTCGTTTCATTGCGCGCCTGCATGAATCAATATCTCGTCCAGCCCCCCAAAACGTAACTGAGGGCAACCCGTCCCGAGATTCTCGTGCCTCGACCTCTTCGCATCGCCGGCCGACATCGACGAGGCGCAATGGCCGATTTCGTCCCGAGACTGGCTGCCGCCGTGGGCGCCATGGCCGGCCGCCTGATGCCATCGCTTGACTTCTGGTTCTCGACGGCCTTCTGGGTCTACGTCTTCTGGGGCCTATGGTGAGCTCCCCGAACCCTTCCGCGGACACGGGCAGCTGGCGAGGCTAATCGTCATGCTTCAGGATCCATCGTTACCTCCGCCTGCTCGTCCACTGCGTCAGCCACTGGGCTTACAAGTCGAAGCCCATTCCCGCCAAGCCAACCTTCACCCATGAGGACGTGACCGTGGTCATTCCTACCATTCATAACGTGTTTGAGGAACTACGCCCGTCTCTGCAGAGCATCCTGGCCTGCGAACCTGCCGCGCTGATTCTCGTGACGACCCATGACCGGCGCAAGGGCCTCGAGCGCCTGGCAGAGTCCCTCGCGCACCCCAACATCAGAGTCCTCCACACGCCCATCGCCAACAAGAGACTTCAAGTCTGCGAGGCACTGCCCAAAGTCGAGACGGCCATCACCGTCATGGCCGACGACGACGTGACCTGGCCGTCGACGATGCTGCCCTGGATCCTCGCCCCCTTCGAAGACCCCAAGATAGGAGGGGTCGGCACCTGCCAGAGGGTCAGGCGCGAGTGGACCGGATCCTGGGCGACTCGGGCTTGGAACTGGCTCGGAGCCGCCTACATCGAGCGTCGAAACTTTGAGATCTCGGCCACTCACAACATCGACGGCGGCACCTCGTGCATGTCGGGCCGCACCGGCGCCTACAGGTCGGAGATTCTGTCGAGCCATGACTTCCTCCACGGCTTTAAGAATGAAAAGTGGCGGAAGTGGATCCTCAACGCAGACGACGACAACTTTGTCACCCGTTGGCTTGTCAGCCACCAGTGGAAGACCTGGGTCCAGTACAACCGCGAGTGCGAGCTCGAGACGACGCTGGAGAACGGCCACAAGTTTCTCTACCAGTGCTCTCGCTGGGCCCGCAGCAACTGGAGGAGCAACTGGACGAGCCTGGTGCGAGAGAGGCACGTGTGGAAGTAAGCGAAGGCTACCTATATTTTAACTCTGCCGCCGGTGGCGCAACGGCCATGCTAATGAATCTCTACTCTGTGCAGGCAGCAATTGTGGTGCACCTACGCGCTGCACATCGCAACCTTTACCTCTCTTGCCTTTGCCATCGACCCCCTGCTGCTCGCCTCGTGCTGGTGGGCCACTGGCGACTGGCAGATGCAGCACCGCAAGTACGCGTTTTGGGCCCAGTTCATCTTCATGTTTGGCTTCACCAAGGTCGTCAAGCTCATGGGGCTCTTCCTTCGCAACCCAAGCGACGTCGTCTTCCTGCCCGTCTCCATCGTGTTCGGATACTTGCACGGCCTCATCAAGCTCTACGCTCTCTGCACTCTTAACATGGTACGTTGTTTGTTCTTGCCAAGCCACTGTCCGGGTTGTCAAAGCGCTAAGCCAGTCCGATGCAGACGTCGTGGGGCAGCCGCGAGGACGGTGATGCCAATGACGAGCAGCGACTCGCACCCGCTCCCGAGCCCTCCATTGCCCTGAAGACGCCGCCGGGCAAGGGGTTCCTGATCCGCTACAACGTCCGCCAGAAGGGACGGCAGGCGTTTGGTCGGAACGGCGACGAGGGAGCGCGGGAGAAGCAGGAGTGCGCCACCTACGATTCGAGCACCTCATACATGCCCGTCCGCGTGGCCGTGCCCACGCTCCTCGGCCTCTCGGAGAAGGCAGCTCTGGAGCAGACTGAGGTCTATTGACACCTGCATGTCGACCGACTTGGGAATGGGGGGTGGCCTTTTGTTTTCCAGCTTCGTCAGCATTGTATTGCGCCGGGAGCAGAGGCAACACAGAACTTGCCCCGGGCAATCGTTGGGCCGGCGGCGTTTTTTTTATTTTCGCTCCGTGGCAGGTTTCGCACACGAGCAACAGCCCGGCCTGGTCCGGCCGGTGGGAAGGGGGTTCTTTAGAGGCGCGGTAAAAGTTGTGTGCATTTGCCGTGGGATCACGGCTGTGGAACAGGCCTTGCGGTAATGCGATGGAACGGTGGCAAGGCGCGGGAACTAATCTTTCACCTCGGTCTGGGATGCATTTTCTCGCTGCCGTGGGCTCGCTCACGGGCCACGTCGAGGTTCCGAGTCGGCGCCTTGACGGCAGCGCAACTTGTTGGACGGCGAGACGCGGCGAGCATCAGCTCAGGTCTGCGGCGGGACGGCGTATCGGGCTGGACAAAATGCAGGTTGGGTTGGCCGGGAGGTGGTGTGGACTGATGATGTCCTGTCACCGTACCAAGGGGGGTCTTCGGTTGGGGAGGTCTCTTAATGAGTGGCAGGCGTCGCTGGCTGCGCTGGCCACTGCATGTACTCCGCACACGCCTTAAATAAATAATGGCGGGCAAGTATAGATCCGGGCAATCGGACTGACGTGCGTACACGAAAATTGTGGCTGTGGCATTATCGCCCAGCGTGAGGTGACATCCATGGATGCGCGTGGGCTGGCCAATGGAGCGCTGCAGCTGCAGATCTCGATGCTGCGCGTCAGTTGCACGACAGCCGCAGAGCATCACCGAACAGGCCGGCACGGCGTCCTCTCATGTACAATGGCCCGGAAGACGTTGGAAGCGACGGCATTGGCCTCGCGGCGACGCCATGTTGCGGGCGCAGGTCGCCGGGCAAGCGTCATATGGGCGGACGTCGCAGTAGAGCGGGCAGATCGGTATAAGTCTCCGAGGGGTGCCCTGGGACGTTGCCGTCCACGGTCCTCGACATGTGCGGTTGGCAGGGATGTCTTGGGAGACGGGGGCTGAATGGAGGACTGGCATGCGTTGGCGTCGCTCTGGACGAGATGCCTGCGCGAGGAACCGGCTAATGTACGTATGTCGAGACAGGTGCATGACATATTGTGATCAGTGCCCCTACCGCAACACGATCTCTCCCTGCCCGCCTGGGTAGTGTATTGCATGGCCTCGCCCATACACACATACGAGTACACGCATTGTTTTCGCTGCACGGACGGAAATGCACGTCGGGGGGAATACGCTGTCGCATGCGTCTCGTGGTGCATCTCTCCCACGCTTGCACCCCGGACGAAGCAACCAGCTCCACGAACATCTGGGACCCGGGCCAGGATCCATGAACTGGCCGGCAAGAGCCCTGGAGGCGAGGAGAGCTCGATGCTCGGAACGGAGCGCTGGCTGGCTAGCCGCAACGGCTACGCCGCTTCCTCTCAGACTTGCAGGACACCAGACGCAGGTCCAGGTCAATGGGTGTCTGGGACGAGGCCCGGCCAAAACCACCGACGAACAGGAGGTGGGGGAGTCGAGAGGCCCTGGAGCGCAGAAAACAGGAGCCAGGGCCAGGGCCAGGGCCAGGATGCCCTCATCCACGACGAGATGCACACGCCCCCTCCCTCTCGCGCGTCCACGATGCACCATCCATCCACCCATTGCATGCCATTCGCCGCCGCTGCATCTGCGTTCGATCCCCGGTCGGCTTGTTTCTGGTCAAGTTGCCCCTCACCAACAGGTTTTGCCTTTCCTTGTCTCGTTTTGCACATCGTGGCCTCACGGTGGGCCACGCCCCGTACTCGTACGTGCGGGCATCGCCGGACACTCGTCGTGACAACAGGGCAGGCGTGAGTGAGCCTGGCAACAATAAGGAGCTACGAGCTAATACGGAGACGCAGGGACAGACGGCCGAGGGCATCCCCAAGGGGCTCCGCCCAAAGCGAGGAGCGCCGCCCTGGCCACGCGGACCCGATCCACGCGTGCCGTGCTGTTGCGGCTAGCCACAGGGTGCTCTGGTCACTGGATTCGGGCCAATTGCGTTGCGCGGACGCTCCGACGATGAGCTGAGCCCGGACCGGCAGCTCGCCTCTTCTTCGTTGTCGTCTCTTCCCCCTCCCCGGCCGCTTCTGGCTCACCTCGCCGGCCGATGGCGATGGAGGCACAGGGACCACGGCGAGACGCGGCTCCGCATCGCACTTCCCCTCCCCACCCTCGTGCGCGCCTGCAGCTGATGAGCCCATGTATGTACGTGTACGTCCGTGGGGACGTGAAATGAATGGCCTGCGGGACCAGGGGCCACCCATGGAGGCGACGAGGCATCAACACGCAAAGGGCAGGACGGGTCGCATGAAATCGGTGCAAGAGCGCGACCGGGTGGGTTTTGGAGGACCAGATCGAGCGCACCCCCCCAGCATTGATGTAATTCATATTGCTCCGTACCACGACGCATCTCAGATCATCAGCAGCACATGCCACCACGCGTACGTGGTCTGAGCGAATTCCTCCATCATGGCTCGCTGCCTTGTCGTCGGTCCCCGAACAGAAGGTCACTTTGGCTGCGACGCAGCGCAGTTGGGGCGAAAAGACGACGAAGTCAGAACGATGCAGGGTTCTGGCTGCTTGCTGCAGCCGCTGGCAGCGAGCGCCCGTCGGCACAAGCGAGTATCCGGACGAGACGTGCCTCAGGCACACCGACGCGCAGCAACGGCGCCTCGCCAATGCCTCGCTGGCCGCTGCTACTTGGACCCGGGGCGTTTGCTCGCGCGCGGGCGCCGTTGGGGACGTGCGGGAGCATCGGGACGAGGCGCAAAAGCAAAGCATTGGGCCGGGAATCAGCGATCTCGTTAGCAACAAATCCGGGGACTGGCAAAACCTGGGGTGTGGGTGTGGGTGTGGGATCGCTCGTGACTGGGATGCGTGGGACACGCGACTGTCAAGGCGCCCGGCCAACGGCAAAAGAAGCAAAAAATGGTGAGGCACAAAGAAAGCGACGGTGCGTCGAGGCCCTCGCGCATGCGGCACAATTGGATGGCCAACTCAACTGCAGCTCTCCATTGCCCGCCCCCTCGGCTGGAGAAGCCGGGCATCTGTTGACGAGGACAGCCAGCTAATACGAAGTACTTCCCCCAGCTGCGCCAACAGCGTGCTCGCGTGGAGGCAACAAGACAGAGTGCTGCAGCTGCAAGGATGGGGGATTGGGACGTGCGATTGGCAGGCGTGCGGGCTCCGGCTCCGGCAATGGAGGCTGCTTCTCGCCCTCTCTGCCCCTGTTGCGGGCTGCTCGAAGGCGTCTTCGCTGGCGGCGAGGGATTCGTCTTCGCGTCGGCCGCCGGGCAGCGGGCTCTTCCATTGGGCATAGGCACGCCCCTGCCGCGAATGCGTCGCGCGCGTGGCAAGGTGAGGTCGTCCGAGGCCGTGCCGTCGCCGGGTGGCCCCGAGGCGACGGCGGTGGCGTCCGGATTTGGACAAACCTGGACCGTCGAGTGCTGCAGCCGCTGGAGATTGCTTGGGTGACATCCGCCAACGTTGCCTCGACCACATTGCCCAGATGGCGCCGAGCGCCACCGGCAGCCAGGCGCAGGCGACGATTCCCCGTTTCCTCGCCGATGCGGAGTAGCAGGACGCCACCGCGCCGTTCTGGAAGCCCGACACGGCACCAGACGGTCCCGCGGCGCGAAAAGCATGATGCTGTGTCTACGTGGGCCGCGACGCGAGGGTGCCCATTGCAGCACCGGCCAGCAGCGGGCGC
Source organism: Tolypocladium guangdongense (assembly GCA_022114105.1). NCBI lineage: Eukaryota > Fungi > Ascomycota > Sordariomycetes > Hypocreales > Ophiocordycipitaceae > Tolypocladium > Tolypocladium guangdongense. The sequence continues at coordinate 6,627,198 of NRQP01000002.1, forward strand.
GTCCCCGCCGACGCGCGTTGACGGGCAGGCAGCGGCCGGCTGTCAGTTGTGAGAATCGTGCCCTCGCCGCGAGAGGGTGTGCGCCGTGCACGGCCACGGAGCTGCGGGCAGCGCCGGGCAGGGAGCGACGAGACGCGCCCGTCGGCGCCGGAGAGTGCGGGGAGGAGGGCGTTGCACCGCAGCGAGCGCCCAACGCTCGACGCTTCGTAATACCGTAATACCATGGCGTGGTGGAGGAGGCGTCCGCCGCTGCAGCGTTCTGGATTGTCTGCCCGCGCGCGCGCACATGCCAAATGCGAGCAGTCGCAAAGCCAGCGTCGTCATGGCATATGCAACGGCCGGAATTGGAAGCCGCGCGTGCGTGCGTGGTGCGCGCGCCAACAGATGTGAGAGTCGGGCGATGGGCGTGGGTTGGGGTGGTTGGCGAATGCGTGCCCTGGCTTACTATCGCCCGGCTGCATGGCCGAGGACGAGACATGTGTGGCTGCCATGCTGTGGGCGTCTCGGTCCGGCTGCGACCCGCGACGATTGCAGGGTGGCATCCCCCGATGGTTGGATGGGTGGAGGACGGCGGCTGAATCATGGTTCTGAGATGCATCAGCCGCCGCCTGGTTGGACGGCCCGTGCGGAGACGCCGCCCGGCCTCGGACACGCACGACGGGCTTGAGGAGGGTCCGAGTCTCGTTGAGAAGCCGTTTCATAATCATCATCATCTCATCATAGGCTGGCTCGACGCGGAACCATCGACACAGCTACACCTTGCCGCCCAGATACAGAATGTTCAGCCTCACCTGCTCCGTCAGCAGATCCGCCTCGCCCGTGTACACAAACGCCGCCGTCTCGGTCCACGCCCTCGGGTGCGGCACTGGCAGGTCGATCCGATCCCCGCCGCGAACCTGCTCGGACATCATGATGGCGGCAAGCACGGGCAGAAAGGCCCGCGCATAGGGGAGATCTAGGCGAGGTTAGTCCGCGCCCGCGCCCGCCATGTCCTCCGGCATCATCACTTACGCATCGGCACAGGCGCCTCACCACAGTGCTTCCTCTCAGACGACGGAGAGGGGGTGGGCCCGCGGCGAGATCCGGGCGCAGAAGCGCGCGGCGCCGGCGACAGCGCGTCCCCTTCTGCCGCCACGGCTGCCAGCAAGGCTCCGCGGTCAAAGTTTGGCGACCGTGGAGACGGCAGCGCCTCTGGGACCGTGGCACGGAGCTCGGACAGGTCAAACTCCCGCTTCAGGCCAACTGGCGGTCGGTCCTTGGAACGGACGACAACGCGGATGGGGAGACGGCCGTTCTCTGGTATCGGCGAGCTCTCCTCTTGCTGGCCCTCTTCGCTGATGGCGGCAGACCGTCGTCGAAGTTCCCGCGCCATGACGAACACAGCGTCAGGGCCAGTGCGGCCAAACTCCCTCGAGCCGCGCCGTCTGAGACCCTCGCAGAATCTGTGGAAGTGCCAGCTCCTCGCGGCGGCTGTGACAGATTGTCTGCGGCCAGGAAGTGCCCCGGACGATGCGCAGCAGGGGCTCCCTGTCCCCGACATGGCCACATCATCGCTTGTCACGGGCGTGGCTCGGCCTTGGACGCCTAGTGTCTCAATGCGCGGAAGCGATAGTCCCGACTTGGCCGAATCGCAGGTGTCGGGTGCCGGGCTGCAATCTGTAGCCCTCCTCATGGTCTCTCCGGGGGTCGCCAAGTTCGCCGGGCCCGTCACACGAATGCAGCCCTCTCGCTCGCTCACATCTGTCTTCTCATCTTGCTGGATGCTCTGGCTGTCCAAGGGCACTGGCTCAAGCAGTGTCCCGGGAAATGTTGGGGACAATGAGCGGACATTGGTCTGGATGGGCGCAACCTTGGGACGGGCCTTTGTTTGCCTTGACAACGCCATGGTGGAAGAAGCGGGACGGCGGAGCAACACGACACCCAGAGACAAGGCGAATAAGGTAGTTTGCGTGTTCAAGAACAGCAGCTCAACTTCCTGCGAGGCCGGCCGTGATTAAAGAGCAAACAGGAGCATGACCATATCACAGCGGCACGAGCTGCGTTACCTTGTGTTCTTTCATGACACCGTGGAATCGATGGTGCGCTGGCACCTAAAAGAAATGTGTGACAAATTAAGCAAGTCGACCAATATCAATGAGGAGATTCTCGAGCTTTGATCGCTCTCTGACATGGGAACATTCCAACCGTCCGAAGATAAAGGGCCATCCATGCTGGCGGTGCCGTCCAACAGCTGTCGGCGGCAACAAAGAAATGGGCATCAGCTGCGCAGTTCCTTGTCGTTCAGATCAAAGAACAATGAACGGAAGGACCGGAAGGACCTGATAGCCAAGAGTTGTTGGCTGACGATGGCAGGTTGGAGAGGCGGGTGGGTTGTCGTGACGTCGGGGCACACGTGACGAAATTGGCCGTGCTAAAGCGCCAGCTCGCCATTGGCGGGAGCTTCGACGACCAACCTGGTTCGACAAGGTTGAAGCCTCCACCAGACGGATTCAAGGTGTCCTCTTCGCGCATTGCCCAGGCGCTCTTTTTTTGCGTCCAGAGGTGTCCGTGTTTCATTGTTACTATCATGAGCGAAGCGGCGACCTTCTGGAGCATCGATAATGTCTAATTCGACCAGCTACAAGCAGCAGCAGGAGGACTTCGTGTCGAACCTCTCCGGTGGCTCCGTCTCCGAGATCAATCATGTGACGTCTGTCGCGCCGGTCAGTCCATCGCTCCAGCTGTGACAAGTGCGGTTGACTGACTCTCCGCCGCAGGTAGCGATATTGCTGTGGTCTGTCCTCCAAGCGCGGCAGTCCTTTTTCAAGCCGTACACAGTTCTGGGCTTCGCGGTCGACTACGTCCTCAACGTCGGCGCCATTCTCCTGGCCACGACGCTCTACTCGAGCACGCCGATCCTCCTCAACATGCTCCTCGTCGCGCCGATCGCCTTGGTATATATGCTGCCACCAAACACTCCCGGTCGAAGGAAGAAGCACAAGGTTCCGCCGTCCGCGGAGTCCAAAAGCGGTTATAAACAGCTCGATGTCCTGCCCATGAAGCCGTTTCTCACGATATATCGAGGCTGCATGCTTGTCATCACTTGTATAGCTATCCTCGCTGTCGACTTTCGGCTCTTCCCTCGGCGCTTTGCCAAAGTGGAAACCTGGGGCACGTCCCTCATGGACATTGGGGTCGGATCATTCGTGTTTGCCGGCGGCGTTGTTGCGGCGCGTCCAGTCCTGAAAGAAAGATTGGCCGGCCGTGCCATGCCGCTGTTGCGCCGGCTACTCTACTCCGTCCGCCACTCCGTCCCTCTCCTGGTCCTGGGAGTGGTCCGGCTCCTGAGCGTCAAAGGACTCGACTACGCTGAGCACGTTACGGAGTACGGAGTGCACTGGAACTTTTTCTTTACCCTTGGCCTCCTCCCGCCCTTTGTGGCGGCGTTCCAGGCGGCTCTAAAGATCATTCCATCCTATGCCGCTTTGGCTCTCCTGGTCGGTGGCAGCTACCAGGTTCTCCTCGAGAGCACCAGTCTCAAGGCCTTCATCCTGACGGCGCCTAGGACAGACCTGATATCGATGAACAGGGAGGGCATCTTCAGCTTCTTTGGCTATCTAGCCATCTTCCTCGCGGGCCAGGATCTGGGCATGCTCATCATCCCGCGGAACATCAACCCGAGGAGCAATGCGAGTGCCGGTATGCAGCGGAACACGCTTCTCATGACCATGGCGGTGTGGGCTGGGATCTGGACAGGGCTGTACTGGCTGTCCACGAGCTACTCGTACGGTTTCAGCCTGACCGTGTCGCGCCGGTTGGCAAACCTGCCGTACGTGCTGTGGGTGGCATCCTTCAACTCTCTGCAGATTCTGGCATTCTGCTGCATTGATACCGTCTTCTTCCCGGCGTTCTATAACGCGACGGACCCGAAGTCGGAGAAGGAGGCCTACGACACGGCCACGAGTCGGGTTCTGCGGGCATACAACCGCAATGGCCTGGCGATTTTCCTCTTGGCCAACCTGTTGACAGGGTTGGTGAACATGACGATGCGCACACTAGATGCGACTCCGATCCTTACAATGGGGGTACTACTTGCTTATACAGCAACGGTGACAGGAGTCGCTGTTGCGTTGGATTTTTACAACATTTCCATAAAGCTCTGAATAACCAACAGAAGCGTTGAAGCTGCATTGGAGAGCCTCGGCGATTACAACCGCGCCGAATCAAGTTCCTTGAGCACATGAATGACGGCAACAAAAGAGCATGACATGACACGAAGACTTGTTAGATCCGTTCGACTACCCGTTCGCGTCGTACTAATGTGACTCTATTGACGCTTCCTCGGTGAATGGCCAGCTAGACCTCGGACAGAGGCAACTTCTTTCAGCCGCACGTGTCGATGGCAGCTGTCAAGCATGCGCATAAACTCGGGTGACGCAACGCCATAGGGAGACTTCGTGACTCACTGAAGATGAGTAGTGCAAGTATGTCTGGACGCGTCGCGGGGACCTGACTCGTGTCGCTCCGCAGTGTATGCAGGCAAATCTAGATGAGATGCAAGAACCCGGTCCTTGAGATGCGATGTGCCTCATCTCCGACGTCAATGCCTTCACAGGTACGTCATACCGCGACGCGAATCCGCAGCGCCGCAGCGCCACTTTTCACGGGCATCAGACAGAGGGCCTTGCTTAGTTTCTTTGTCCCGTGTTTGTCTGCTGTGGCGCGTTTGTGAGCGAGGGATGGGTGCTTAACCAGGAAGGTCTTACATGCAGAAGCATGTCTCGGGACGCACGAATGAAGAAGGGCTGGCCCTGTCGGAAGCGACAGCGAGATTGCAGCTCCAAGCTCCAGCTCGCGCAACTAGCTGGCTGGAGAGCTGCGATCTATGGCGGTGGTGCTACGAAACTGTGGCGTACGAGATGGAGGGCATTCGCGCAAACGACATGAGAGTGTCAAAGCGAGAGTACCATGCTACGGAGTTGCCGAGATCCGCTCCCAGCAGCTACGAGTACGAGTACTTGACCAGGCTATTTTGTAGTCGTGACGTATTATACATGTCCCAAGACAGCAGAGACAACGGGCTCGTGGTCCGAGGCATTCCCGACCCGCGTATCGAAATCGCAAAGGCAAACGACAAACCCGATCGATGTTGTGAGTCGAAACAATCAAGATTTTGTGTCTCAAAGGGGAGCCACCGGAAGCGACATCAGGCTAGGTCTCAGCCTAAAGCAAGGTACAGATGCAAGCGTGGACGGTGGTTGACAGGGATGAGGCCAAGAGCAGGGGAGCGTGCGGTTCCGTCGCAAGCCGCACGGACAGCAAGATCGGTCAGAGGCAAAACGCGGCCGTCGTGGGCAAACGGGCGTTGTGAAGACGACGGCGATGACGGCAGAGCCTCGCCCGTTGATGAGGACTGAGGTTGCGCCAGGGTCAGCGAACGTCGCTCAGCGCTCTCCACCTCCCTACTCGTAATGCATGCTTCCCTCCGTGAACCAGCATGGGCGTCTCCGGCTCAGGGGGTCTATACCAGAGGGAATATGCCCGGGTGACCGCTATGGATAAACGGCGGCCCTCGCGACGGGCAGAGGAGGTCCACGGCGTCATCGCGGACGCTCCCCGATGCCAACAGTCTTTCGGTCGTGTTGTACGAGATCTTCGCACATGGCAAGTCACCGAGTCAGTGGGCGTTCACATGATTGGGCACATGCGGGCGGCCTGGGAACCATCTGTTTGCACGAATATCTCTCGCGACGTCGGGCGTTTCCCTTCGCCGTCATGCTGCGGCCGACGACTGCAGCCCAGCCGGCCACTCATTGGGCCTCCTCGTGCTGGCTAGAGCTGCGAGGATCAACACGTAGCAAATGGCCAGGGAGCGTCCAAGCTGAGACCAGCGCGCGCGCCCACCCTGCTGCAGTGAGATTTGTCGCTCTGGTGCGCGTATCCGTACGGGCAGTGATTAGGTAGGCACTTGCTCTGCCCAGGTAGGAAGAGTTCACTGCGGATGGCGTTCCCAGCCGCGGCACTGTTGTCCACAACTGGAATCTTCACCGCCGCGAGGGATCGCCGCTGGGGACGGCCTCGAGGCCGTTGGGGGCGGGTGCGGGCGCAGAAGGCCGATGGAACAACAGATAGCGCTGGAACCAGTCTACTCGTAGCCGCACGAAGCGCCATATGGCAGAAACGAGGCATCTAATTTGACGGGGCGACCATCGTGACATCTAATTTGGGACAGAGGTCGCATCCACGGCGGGTTTCAGGAACACGGGCTGCAGCCGCGGCCAGGTACCGCGGTACCTGCGGCGGCGCACGGGGCCGGGTACCTCTGCGCCGCCTCCGCCGCCTCCGCGGTGCGCGCTGCCCCTGCGCAGGGCGGCGCGCGACAGCGGCGAGACGCGACGGGCAGGTACCGCAGGCCGCGGCGTGACCGGCCTGCACTGGAGCGTTGCGGCTCCACCCACCGCTGCTGCTGAATGGAGCCCAGGAGCCTCCCGTCATCTCATCAATCTCGCCTGGAGCCCGAGTCCAATGCTGTGATTGCGCGGGCTCAGCACCTCGGCCTCCTCCTCGTCTGCCTCCTCCAGTCTCGCGAAACCCACGCCCGCCTCACTCCTCCTCTCCCTCCCCCCCCTCCTCCTCCTCCTCCTCCTCCTCCTCCTCGTCGCCGCTCTTCTTCGTCCTCCACGCCTCGGCCGCGCCGTCGTGCATTCGGTGGCCAATCCGCGCGCCTCAACCGCCTGCTGGCCAGAGCCTTGCGTCCTCGGAGCCCCCCCCATCAGCCCAGCTGGCTCGACGAAACGGCGACGTCAACAAACAACCCGCCCATGCCGCCCGCGTTTTAGCAGCCTCCACTCAACTCCAGGCTGCATACGGTACAAAGCTCAACGCTGCCCCGCTGCCCTGCGCTGGCTGCATCCTCGTCCTGCGCTCTGCCACCACCGCTGCGCGCGTCGCCAGTCCCCTCGTCCACTCAGGGGCTCCCAGCTTCTGGGCCACGACGCCTGACGAAACAACAAATCGCATCGCCGCGACCGGCGCCTGGAACCATGAGATAAGCCCGAGGCTGCTTAATTGGTACATCCTGCCCCAAGCCCTGCAGCTGCTCTCTTTTTTTGTTCTTGCCCTTGCAGCCGGCACATTGATTTTGCCCTCGCCTTTCCTTTTGCCCTTGATCCCAGCGGGCACTTTAGGTAAGGGATCTGAGGGCTGGCCGGCGCGCGCTGCTGCTGCTGCCCACTGCTCGTACCCCTGCTTTTGCTTCTTGCGGCTGTTTGGCTGACTCCCTGCGCTGCGCTCTCAGCGTCAACCTCGAATATCATCGCCAACATCACATCGAATCGCGGAACAATCGCATCTGCAAACTCGTCGTCCAACACGGCCACCAAGGGCCCCGACTCCTGCCCGCACCGAGCGTGTTGGAGCGAGGAAGATGTCAGCTGCACTGCAAACAGCTGCCCATCAACCAACCGCATTGGCTTCGCCCCCCTTGGCTGCTCCCTCCAACCGCCAGTACACGTCGCCTCATACGTCCCCCAACCGGGAGGCTTACCATGCCAATCAGACCGCGACCGCATCGCCATCATCGCGACGCCCTCCCTCTCGCAAGACGAGCGGCAACGGCGCCTCTCAACCCCCCGATCTGAATCCCTCCAGGGCCCCTCGCAACGGTCCTCCATCAACCACCCAACCCTCCGAGCATCGCCCGTCCACCTCTGACCGCCTGTTGAGCATGCCTCCCGTCGCCCCTCCGCGAACTTCATCCTCCGCCCAGCAAGGTGGGAGCTCGCGACGGAGCCATCAACCGCACGACGCAATGGCCAGTTCTCAGCGGCATGCGCAGGTAGACGGCTCACGGAGCGGCTCGCGCGGTGATCCGAATGGCCAGGCAGATAATCACAGGAGCAAGAGGGCTGCGACTTCTCACCCGGCGCAGGCGTCCCACCCGGCGCAGGATGCGGGTGCGCGACCGTCCAGCAGCCGAGATCCCCGTGCGCCCGACGTCTCGATGCCCATCCGCACCCACCAGGCATCGACCTCCAAGCCTCCTCGAGACGCCAGCGAGAACTTGAACCGGGCCATCTCCAACGCCGAAGAACCCAACGGTCGCGATGCTCGAGCTACCCACCATGGCGCTGCGTCGCAGGACAACAACGACGCGGCGCCTCCACCCGTCGTCGGCATGACCGGAGCACCCGAGGAACGGCGAGGCGGTCGAAGCAGGCAAGATCACAGCCGCAGCCACAAGGGGACCTCCAAATTCGGCGACTTCATCCTTGGAAACACCATCGGTGAGGGCGAGTTTGGCAAGGTCAAGCTAGGGTGGAAGCAGGACAGCAGCGTTCAGGTATGACTTCCGTTCCCCTGTCAGCGTCGTCGTTGAAATGTGCCAACAGTCTCGCCACAGGTCGCCATCAAACTCATCAAGAGGGACACCGTCGGCAGCAACCCATCTCGACTCGGCAAAATTAGACGCGAAGTCACCATACTGCGCGGAGTTCAGCACTCGAACATTGTGCGGCTAATAGACATGATAGAGACCGACAGATACATTGGCATCATCCTCGAATACGCATCTGGAGGAGAACTTTTCGACTATATTTTGAACCATCGGTATCTGAAAGACCACTCGGCTCGCCGATTATTCTCCCAGCTTGTCTCTGGAGTCGGTTACCTCCACAAGAAGGGGATCGTGCACCGGGACCTGAAGCTGGAGAATCTGCTTCTGGACCGCAATCGAAACATCATCATCACCGATTTTGGCTTTGCCAACACGTTCGATCCGCACGAGGAGCTGTCGGACGAGGAAGAGCTCAACCTGACGGACCGCGACATCGTCAAGAGACTGGGCTTGGACAAGGTCAAGGCGAACGGTATGCGCAAGGGTGATCTGATGCAGACGAGCTGCGGCAGTCCCTGCTATGCCGCACCCGAGCTTGTTGTCAGCGACTCCCTCTACACCGGGAGGAAAGTTGATGTCTGGAGCTGCGGTGTGATCTTGGTACGTCAATACAACCCCGTCGTGAGATTGCCGATACCGGCTTTTCACTAACAGATCTGCAGTACGCGATGTTGGCCGGCTACCTGCCGTTCGACGACGACCCCGCGAACCCCGAAGGCGACAACATCAACCTTCTGTACAAGTACATCGTATCCACGCCGTTGACATTTCCCGAATATGTCACCCCGCATGCCCGCGATCTGCTTCGACGCATTCTCGTACCAAATCCCCGCAAGCGGGCCGACTTGTTCGAGGTTGCGCGGCACAGCTGGCTGAGCGAGTATGCGCATGTCGTCGAATTCATAACGAGCTCGACGACGTCGCCCTCCGAAGTCCAGAATTCATCCTCCCCTCCGCAAGAGTTTGTGGAGCAGCCAACCGTTGCAAGAAGTGCTTCTGTCCGTGAGACACCCAAGCAAAAGGCGCCAGCACCTGCATCCGTTGGCGGCTTGGCCAAAGCCCACGCAAAGATTGACCAGGAGGCCGAGCAAGCACATCGGACGCCGAAGGATGCCAAACGTCGGACGGTCCAGGTCGAATATGTGGCGCCTACCACGCAGACACAGCGCGGAGAAGATCCCAGTGCCTCGAGGGCACAGACGTTTCGGGACTACGAGGATGTCCAAAAGACGACTCCGCCAAAGGACAAGCCTTTGCCTCGAGACCCTCCTAATTCGGCCGATGCCTATTCAAGATCTGGCCAGTCGAAACGGCCACCGAGTCCGCACAACGCGGGACCCACGAGATCTACACGAGACACGCGAGAGATCCCCGACAATGCTTACATGGCCACTGCCTCTGGCACAAGACCGCAGACGGGAGGCTCCATGCAGTCAGCTGCGTCCATGGGCCTGCAATCACGAGGCAACTACGGACAGCCTGTTCCGCCAACAATCGCTGACACCAACGTCCAGGGGCGTATACAGCAGCCTACAAACGCCGACGGCGATGAGGCCACCGTGGGTAGACCCAGTGTGAGCGCGCCGCCCAAGTTCGCCAGGATGACCGGCCTCCACGAGGGCCGGGGCCATGAGACGAGAGGCCACAAGCGATCCAGCACGATAGGAGATATCGGGTCAAGGCTCTTGGGCCGTAGCGGATCCGTCTTTGGCGGTAGAAACAAGAAGCGACCTGAGCTGCAAGTCGACAAGGCCAAGAAGTATCCCCCCGTCAGCATGTCTAACACGATGCCTCAGGGAGAGGAGCCGGCTCCAAGGCCATCCGTGGATTCCAGGGCTTCGCATCGTTCATTCTCCCTGGGCCTCGGAAAGAAGCGCAGCGGCAGCTTAATTGGCTCCCAAGGATCTACAGAGAAGAAGGAGCGCCGACGGTTTTCGCTTCTCCCTGTCTCGTTCTCGCTGAGGTCGGTTGGGCTCGGCAAGGATTACGCCGACACTCCACCGTCGGAGATGGATTCGCAACACGATCTCCCCGTTCAGGCGTCACGGCTCGATCCACCGAGGAGTGTGACCGCGCCAGAGAACGCGAGAGGCAGTTCGCCCTTCTTCGATAACACGTACGATAACAATTCCCATCCCCAAGAGGCGGCCAGGCCGAGCCCTTCCCATCACCAAAGGTACCGTTCGGCACAACTGGAAGGCAGAAGGCCCAATGCACTACCACCGTACATGCAGACCGGCTCTCACTTCAACAGTGCGTCCGAGTCCTCGGTGGAAATGCGCCGACCCCCAACGGAACCCCAGCTGGGATCCTACAGGCATGGCTTTGCAGTGTCGGAAGGAGACGATGGACGGAGAGTCGGCACCGGCCATGGGAACAGGGCAGTGCTGCAGAAGAACCACAAGCGGTTCACGGACGCCTACGAGCCGGGCAACTACCAAGGACACGAGGGGAGCAGCGGAGCCGCCAAGCGGGTGATGGACTTCTTTAGGAGACGAGGCAAAGCCAGAGGCGGAGACGATCGGTGATGGCCGAGCAGCAACATTCGGAGTTTCTGGCGCAAAACGGCGTGCTTGAAGGGGCATAATAAACCCGACACATTTCCCCTTGGACGTCTACACCCCACCTCCCGAGCAGCCCTTCCCGCGCACGGCCTTGTCATCAACAAACAAGCAAACACACAAAAACATAATCAGCACTTTCATGTTCTCGTCACGTCACGGCCGATGTGCTTCATTCACCTTCTGGCGCCGGGGGATTTAGCGTGCTTGAGTTCTATAACTACTTCACGTCTTTCCTTTGTTCTTGTTTTCGGGCTCAAGAAGCCAGGGCGATCGCATGCCCGATCCGTGCCGACGCCTGTCGCGACAGGCTTGTTGCGGAAGCGGGGGAAATTGGCTCTGGAGCAGCAGTGCGAGTAGCCACAAGCCTTCGGGCGGCTAGAGTCAGGTACTTATCTTGTGGAAAACATGTATGTGTGAATAGTCCGTGAGCATAAGCATTGCAGCGGCTCACGTGCGCGTTTCGGTGGCGGCAGCGCATGGCCTCCAGATAGAACGGCTGGGCACGGCTGGAGATTTAGTCTTCGGAGGAGCGGACGGTTATGGCAGGACAGGCGGTGGCGAGATGAAATTGATCAACTTTGTGGAATGGAGAAGCACTGGTGAATGTGAGCGACGTGGTTGAGACGTACACCAGGCTTGTAAATGATGGCAGTTTGGCGGCTGGTTGCGGTGGTGTTGCTGCATGGCCGCAGGTGATGTTGATATCCAATCGGCTTGAATCTTCAGCGCTGGCCCGCAAACATGTTCTCGGAGAGCCGGGCAGCGCACGGCAATCTGGTGACGACTGTGCGGTCTTGAACACAAACAGGTTCCGTAGCACGCAGGACGAGCAAGGGAAAATGTCCCACGTCGGCAGCTTTAACCCCGGTTCTGCGTAGCAATGAGCCTGTGAAATGTGGTTGCTTGGTAATACGGAGGACGTCATGATGGATGATGGAGAACCCGACGTGATGACGCACCTGTGCTGGGGAAACAAGGCGGGCGCTGCTGAAGGTTTCGCGATGATGATTAGACTTTGGATCTGTGCACAGGGTTGAATAGTGCTACGTATGGAGTTTTCAGAGTTCATGAACGCGAGAATTTACTTTTCAACCTGGGGCTTAGTGGTGGTTGATGCGCCTAACGATCCTCTGATATTAAGCTTGATTCAACCGCGGAGGCCGCCGGCACTAAGGCCTGTTGAGCTTCCACTTCGGGGCGCTAACGCGAGAATGGCAGAGCCGACGCGCTGGTGATTGCTTGTGTTTGCCCATTACGTACACTACGCATGTTTGCAACCTGGTGCGGTACAAACAGGGAATCAGAAGCGCACAAGCGCGGGCGCTCGTGCGTAGGCTGACGGAATTGCGACGGGTGAGGCGCCGTCTCGCGAGGCACGGGGAAACGGTTCGCGGACACGGAAGCTTTCGCATCTTGGAAGAAACGCAGAGGCGGTCGTCCGGACGCTGCGCTGCTGTCTGCCGGACGGTGACGCAGGGAGCATCTGGCAAGCATCACCAACATGTCGCATCCCATTGCAACCGTGATACGGCGCTTCACACGGAGCCATGTATTACTCCGTGATTAGTGGCTGAATCGCCGTCGTCCCCCCCTGGCGAAGCGCAATCAGCTGGACCCCACGGGCAAGTCCGTGGATCTCGCGCCTTCCAAGCGCCAGGAGGGCAAGCAGCCACCGCGCCTGCCTGCCATCCGCATCCCCATAACTTAAAGCGCTTCCCCAACCCATCCATCGGCTTGACTGCTTCCACTTACGCCTCTGTCCTTGCTGCTGCCGCTGCCCTCACCTTTGCACGCACCGTCCACCGCGCACTTGGCCTCTCCTTACTTACGAGACACTCTGAACACCCTTGACGACCCTCGCCCAATCGGTGTCCAATCCTTTTCGATGAAGGAAGCCTCATCCGACCCTCCCGACATAGACAGCAAACGCTCTCGTGCAATACCCAAGGCCCATGGAGTGTCCTGTCGCTCGTCGCCACCACAGCCTCACTCGCCTCCCCTGAATGAGCCGACGACCTTGGACCCCAGCAACGCCAACAGCAACAGCGTTGGCAACATCAGCAACAGAGGCGACGCCGCCGTCAGTGTCACCCGCAGTCGCAATGTCAGCACCAGTACCCTTCCCACGCCCGCGGCGGGCATCAGCCCCGTCGACGAGAAGGCGGCGGCCAAGCACGAAACCGGCTCCATCAGCCCCCTCTCTGGGCGCCTCGCGTCTGCTACATCTTTGCAAGATGAGAGGCAGGGGTCTGTCGTAGAAACCAGTGCAAATCAGGACAGTCCCAACAATGATAACGGCAACATCAGCAAGAAGAAGCGCACCGTCATGGAAGAAGTCCGTAGGACCTTTCGGATGGTCGCGACCTACAGCTGGCTCAATGTCCTGCTGGTCTTCGTCCCCATTGGCATCGTCGTCGCGAACGTCGGCGGCGTCCATGCTGGCGTGGTCTTTGGCATGAACTGCATTGCCGTGGTTCCCCTCGCTGGCCTGCTGGCTTACGCTACCGAGTCCGTGGCTAGTAATATGGGCGACTCCCTCGGAGCTCTGCTCAACGTGACCTTTGGCAACGCCGTGGAACTCATCATCTTGTAAGCGACCCTTGTTGCCCCGACCAAGCCGTGACTGCTCTGCTAACCGACGTCTACAGTATGTAAGTAGAGTACCCCATGCGCGACCAATCATGACGAAGGAGGACGAGACCGGGCATCGTGTTACCCGAGTCCATCGTGGCCCCCACCCTGTGCTGTCTCTGGCACAAGACATTCTCTTAAGCATGGGTTGCTGACCGCTGCATCTTGTCTCGCTTAGCATTGCCCTGGTCAAGGTATGTGACACCGCTTTCAGCCCTACGGCCGCGGATGTGGCTAACTGTCTCGCAGAACAAGATCCGCATCGTCCAAGCGTCACTCCTTGGCTCGATCTTGGCGAACCTGCTCCTCATCTTGGGAATGGGGTTCTTCCTTGGCGGATTGCGATATCGGGAACAGGTACGTGCCCTGATCCTCCCGGACTCTAAACACAGGGTCAGCTGTTCTGACAATGTCCAGATTTACAACAGCACGGTGACGCAGATGAGTGCCTGTCTGCTCAGTCTGAGCGTCATCAGCCTTGTCCTGCCTGTAAGTCAACCACCATGAATTCGGGTTTGTTGAGTGTGGATTGCTCACAGCTACTAGACTGCATTCCACGCGTCGTTCAACGACCCCGATCTGGCCGATAGAGAGTCGCTCAAGATCAGCCGCGGAACCAGTGTGGTAAGTGAGGTGCCTACAATTGAAGCTGGTGCTGGTGCTAATCGTGCACCGAAGATCCTGCTGCTCGTCTACATCATCTACCTCCTCTTTCAGCTAAAGTCGCATGCGTACATGTACGAATCGACTCCACAGCACATTGTCGATGCCGAGTCAATTCCTGGTCCCGCCGCCGCCTGGCTGGACTCGTCCAGCTCTGACGACGGCTCATCGTCCAGCTCAGACTCGGACTCTTCTGGCCACTCGCGAGATACCATGCGTCGAAAGGTGAAAAAGGTTCTGCGCGGTGGGCGAAGGAGGAAATCCTCCGTTGCCTCCACGGATACCGCCGACACAAACCCCATCCGGACCGGCTCTTTCGTCACCGCGAATGCCAGTCCCAACGAGGAGGTGACTTCCGAAGCCTCGTCCGTGCGACCTCAGGTCTTCCCCCGTGTGCCCTCGACAGAGAACAACGAAGACGTTACCGAGGATGAGAAGCCTCATAAGCACAGCAAGAGGCGCCGTATTCGGCGCCACAAAAAACGCAAGTCCAAGAAGGCCTGCCGCCGTGAAGACGGCGGTGACGTGCAGCCGACCATCAATGAGCCACTCGAGAACGGGCCATGGGGCCACGAAAATGGCGAACCTCGCCGCGTCGACTTTGCTGTTCAGGGCGACGGCGCTGCCGCCGAGGACAACGCAAATCAGTCTGGCACTCCCAGGCGGCCTTTCCCTATCCTTCGCGGAATGTCCGTCAAGAATCTCGCGCCCACAGTCTTCGTCCAGAAGCCCGAGACGCCGGGCGTTGTCCCCGTGACCCCAACCGGGTCGGTGCCGCGCGTTCGATACGGCATCAGACGCACGAACTCCCTCCCTGCCAGACTGAGCCAGCACCAGTTCCGACCTCCGGGGGCCATGCTGCCATCTCAGATCCCGCTCATGGCGCTCACTAATGCAGCCAATGGTGTCAAGGCAGGTGCAAAAGACGACGATGAGTACCTCACGCGCACTGCATCCATTATCCTGCTGCTCTTGACGACTGGTCTGGTGGCGGCCTGTGCCGAGTTTCTGGTCTCGTCCATTGAAGACGTGGTGAAGACGTCGAGCATCGGAGAAATCTTCATCGGCCTGATTATCCTGCCCATCGTGGGCAACGCGGCGGAGCACGTCACGGCGATCACGGTTGCGATGAAGAACAAGATGGACCTGGCCATTGGCGTCGCCGTGGGCAGCTCGATCCAAATCGCCATTTTCGTCACGCCTCTCATTGTTATCCTAGGGTGGATCATCGGCCGTGACATGACGTTGTACTTTACGCTCTTTGAGACGGTCAGCCTGTTCGTCTCGGCCTTTATGGTCAACTTCCTCGTTTTGGATGGACGCAGCAACTACCTTGAAGGCGCACTCTTGTGTGCCGTCTACGTCATCATTAGCATTGTTGCGTTCTTCTTCCCGGACGCGAAACAGGCCAGCCAGTGGGGAGAGTAGTCTCGGCTGGTGGACACTGATACGGGTCTTGATCATGGAGGATTGCGCGAGTGTGCGCAGAGCATTGTGTCGACTGGTGAGAGCCGGATGAGAGGATTTGGAATTTGCTAGTCATCAGGGGAGGATGCGGGTGGACTGCAGATTGATATTTGAGACGTTTGCTTGTCTGCAACAGTGACCTGGCCATGAAATGCTCGGATGGCACCTGTAAATCACGTCTCCCAGGAGGACAGGAGGACAAAGCGTCGACCATGTGAAGCTAAAGCCATGGATTGCACAGCCCCAGCTAGCTCAAACCTGCAAACCACAGACCTCCATGACGTCTTATCCCACTGCGCTCGTTAGATGCCCAATGTTGCAGCTGAGGCGGCTTTTAGGTCGTTTGCTAGGCTCTAGATGCTTTTGTTGCTGTGCGCCAGCGAAGTACGAATACTCGTACGAGTAGCCGAACTATCGTAAATATAAATAAACCATGAGGTCCCCGCACGCCGTTCTGCCCCGTTTGCTTCCTCTTTGACACGGCCTCGGTGCCCTTCCCTTCTCTTGCACCAGCGCTTTTCTTCCTCTGCACTTTTCTCTCTGCACCTGCTACAAGGGAAACCGAGTCCCTTGGGCATCGCTTTCACGGTCGCCGCCTCTGCGATATTGAGAAGGAGCCGATGGGGACGGGCGGACGCATTGCCATGTGCTTTGGAGCCAAGGACGAGGAGGGCGGTGAGCTGGCGCCGCGGCCGGCTCAGCAGCGGCAGGGGGGGCCGTGAAGCATGCGGGATATGGACATGGCCGGAACGCGATGGGGGGCCCGTCTGGGCAGCAACCGCAGAGCTATGCGCCGCCGTCGGGGCCGCGTCCTGGGCGAAACGAATATGCTCCTCCGGCTGGGCCGCCCCCTGGTGGACAGGGCCAGCATCAGTACGCACCTCCGGCTGGACCGCCCCCGGGGCAGCAGCAAGGCGACTACGCCCCGCCCCCGGGGCCCCCTCCGGCCTTGGACGAGTGGGCCGTCCCGCCGCCGGAGCCGCCGCCAGCGCACGCCGGGCCCGGGCACGACTGGCAGGCGGCCGTGCCGGACACGGCGCTCTTCCCGGAGCCGCCGCCGTTCTTCAGCGGCCACGACCGGTCGCACACGACCAACGCCAGCGAGGAGGAGGCCAACGCGGGCGAGGAGTGGTGCCGGCAGCACCCGCTCGCCAGGCCGCTGGTCCTCGACGGGGCGGGCCAGGCCGCGCTGCAGGCGCACAACGTCCGGCTCATGCAGCCGGCCGGCTTCAGCGGCCGGCTGAGCTGGCTCGGGCCGGGCCGCTGGGCGGCGTCGACGCCAAAGGGCAGCCCGGACCAGTGCATCATCGGCTACCCGCCGCTCTACGTGGTCAACGCGCACGACCCGACGCGCTTGCACCGGCCCAAGACCATCTACTACGAGGTGCGGCTGCTGCCGGGCAGCCGCGAGGTGTCGGTGGCGCTGGGCTTCGCGGCGCTGCCGTACCCGTCGTTCCGCATGCCGGGCTGGCACCGCGGCAGCCTGGCGGTGCACGGCGACGACGGGCACCGCTTCACCAACGACCGCTGGGGCGGCAAGGACTTCACGGCGCCGTTCCGCCGGGGCGACACGCACGGCGTGGGCGTGGCGCTGCGGCCGACGGGCACGGCGCACCCGCGCGTCGACGTCTTCTTCACGCGCAACGGCGTCGCGGCCGGGGGGTGGGACCTGCACGAGGAGACGGACGCCGAGGAGGACCTGCCGGTGACGGGGCTGGAGGGCTTCCACGACCTGAGCTGCGCGATTGGCACGTTTGACGGGGTGAGCTTCGAGGTCGTCTTGGATCCGGCGCGGTGGATGTATCGGGGGGTGGAGTGGTGAGGAGGGTCGTGCGGGGGCTGTGCGAGACGTTGACGGTGGACGCGACGGTAGACGTGACTGGCTGAATACCATTTGATAGTTGTGCCTTTGTCAGTCTAAGCCAACCATCGTCCGGCCCCCTACAGATCATCGTGGCTTTGATAACCTGTCGTCTGCCAAGCTACCGTCCTCCCTTATATGATGCGGAGGGGGACCTAAGGGCATAAAAGCAAGTGCTTCGCTAGCGGGATTATGCAGCGTTGCCTGCGTTGCCTGCGTTGCCTGCCCTGTCGTCTGCCGTGCTGCCGTCCTCCCTTACTCCTAGTGCAGGTCGGTATGAGCAGCAAAGCGAGAAAACAACTCAAACTCCATCCTCTCGGCAGCCCTTAGCCCGCTCCTAATATCGCCCAACATATCCGAGCCGGGGGGGAAGTCATGCTCGAAGACAGGCTCGCCGGCCCCTTTCATGTTAGTAAGGATAGCCTGCCGGAAATGCCACCTTAGGAGCTCGTCTGCGGGCCGTCGTTCGTCATCGAGGAGGCGACGATCTAGGTATGTTCCAGCAACTCCATCGAGATCAATTTGGAAGCAAACGATCTTATAATTATCCTAGCAATGCTTAGTAGAAGGCTACAAAGAATTAGGAAAGAAACTTACATCAGGGTTAATCGATATATTATACCTATCGAATGGCCATGCATATTAGGTCGGAGAAGGAGGCCATTCTGTACCGAGTTGATCGTCCCTCCTCGGCTTGGCGGGAGAGTAATCCAATAGCTAAAGTTATATTTGATCCAATGCCCTTCGTAGGCAAGAGGGAAGATATGTGCAGCTTCGAAAGAACTCCAATCGTTATACGGAGCGCCGGGGTTTTCGACCTTGGTTATAACGCAACGTTGATCTCGTTGGCGTACTTGGTCCGTGAAAACCTGTGTATGAGTTCCCGAGGCATAAGATATGTCCCGGTGCAGAGGTCTTTCGTCGGTAAGAGTAAGGGTGCCGTCGGTAACGATGGCATAGTTGCCTGGATGAAGTGGTTGCGAGTCCCGCGGAACCGGTTCGCCGCCATCATTGCGTAGGGAGTAGTTGGTCGTAATGACGAGAAGGATGTCGAGCATGGAGTAGAAATTAGAGTTTGTAATACCGTTTGTGAGGACGAGGCCGCCAAGAATAGTAGGCGGATCTCTGGCATCATGGATGAAGACAGTACGAGCCGCGGCTCGTATGCCAGCGCCTGGCATCTTGGTGGTGCAGTCGTCGATGCTGAGGTTGGGTTGCTTTGCTTGCTGGGCCAGCGCCACGAGGAAAAGCAAAATATGCACTTACCGAGTCGCTTGGTCCACCCGCTCTGGCGCAACTCACATCTCCAGACCGGCCAGCACTTGAACACTGTCATATCAGGACTTCACAATGGAGGTGAACAGCGATACCGAGGCGCTCGCCAAGATAGCATCAGGCGGTGCAGTGGAAGAGTGGGTTTCTTTCCCATCGCAATGGTCCTGCACGTTATGATGCTGACGATGCTTCGTAGAGGCTCATGGCCCGCCATACGGACCGACATCCTCGCGCGACTGGACAAAGTATGCTCGGCTCGACCGTACATCAGATGAGACCTCGGCTAATGCCTCATGTAGATCGCGCACAACGACTTCTCCATACCCAATCTCCCGCCGCCCGCCGCCCAACCTCGCCTCCTCTCCCCGCTCCCCTCGTCGCCCCTCGAGCACTCCTCCCAAGAAGCAAACAAGGAAAACGCGCCCGTCGAGAGACCGCCCGCAGTGAGCCCCAAGCCCCTCGAGCCGGGTGAGCTGCCCAAGCAAATAGCGGACCTGCTCGCCGGGATCATGGCGCACCTCGAGACGTTCGCGATGCACGCGCCGCACACGATCCAGCGACTCGCCGAGCTGGCGCTCCACCCGCGCGCGCACTACAAGGCGCTGGCGTCGTATCTGCACGCCGTCGACAGGGTCGCCCACGTCACCTCCAGCACAGACGTGTACCCGCTGCCGCCGGCGATACCCGACATGTCGGCCCTCAACGTCAACGGCGAGGAGGGCAAGGACCCGGCCTCGACGGTGGCGTGGAGCAACCCGACGACGGCGCCGCTAGGGTCGGACGAGGCGTTGGGAGGGGCCCTGCTGACGCCTATCCCCTGGCTGACTCGGAGGAGCCCCGAGAGCAACGGAGAACCCGCCCCCGGCGCGCAGATTCACAGCGAGGGCACCGAGACCATCGACGGACCGAACGGCATGGGCAGCATAGAGACTGTGTCGGTCAGTGTCAACGGCGTGCCGTCTACCGGACACGCCAGAGGCGTCACACAGGGAGAGCTGCTCCGCCAGGAGCAGCGTGCGGGCGTTGTCCCTGTCAACCAGCTGTCGCGCAACCAAGAGGCACCGAGCGAAGAAGCGGAACGACGGGTGGACGAGGAGGAAGAGTCACCCCACGCACGAGGCCCCGAAGAGATTGGCGTCAACGACACGGGCCCGCAGGGCGCGACGGCGAGCTACGTCGGCGAGGACGGCGTGGACATGCAGGCCATCGACCTCGAGGCCGCCGTGGGCAGAAAACACGACGAGGAAGCGCCGCCGCCGCACGACGCTGCGGCCAGGGCCGAGGATCCCGGGCGGAGCCCCGGCACAGAGAGCGCGAGCAGCATGGGCACGAAACGCGAGGCGGAGGAGGATCTCGAGAGCGAGACCCCTAAGAAGGCCAAGGAGAGCGACGACGAGGCTGTGGATGCAAAGACTGCTCTGGAGGGCGCCGAGGCGGAGGGCGCCGAGGCGGAGGCGCCCAAGGAGGACGTGAAGACGGAGGAGGCGTGATGGGGTGGATGAGAGCACTGGATAGACTTGTACATCTTTCTTTCCGGCTGACGATCATATTCTGCAGACTTGGCGGTCGACGGTCGACGGTAATGATACCATCTAAAACGGCGGAGTTACGGACTGTATATTAGGTGGGCAGGCTTGGGACAGGGAATAATGCCATTATTACAGGTACCTCATTCTTGATTGCCAGCATGAGGCATGCGTAAAGGTGCATACCCAACGGGACGATACATGTCACCACTTGACTGCCGCAACGCCAACTTCCCTCAGACAAAAGCTCCAAGCAGGCAAAGGGCCAGTGTACATACAGAGCGCAGATCCATCTCCCCAGCTAAGCCACCAGATTACCAGCCACCCCTTCTCCCCTCAGAAGATCTTGGTGATGCTCTCGCGCACAATGACGCTGTTCTGCCGCTCATCGCGCTTGACGCGGAAGAAGCTGTCGCAGAAGTCGCTGCACCGCATGTGCCGCAGGAACTCCTCGTCGTGGGTGATGACGATGAGCTGGAAGTTGCTCTGCGCCTGGCGCGCCTTGATGATGCTGTGCAGGCTCTCGGCCAGGCTCTTGATGTTGTCGCGGTCGAGGTTGGTCGTCGGCTCGTCGAGGGCGATGAGCCCGCAGTTGACGCCGAACGACTCGGCGAGGGCGAGGCGGATGACGATGCTGGCGAGCACCTTCTGGCCCGCCGAGCAGCGCCCGCGCATGTCCATCTCGGTGTCCTGCTTGACCATGCACAGGCGGTAGTTGTAGTTGCGCTTGCCCGTGCTCGACTCGTTGTCGGAGCGGATGAGGATGGTGTCGATGTCGGTGCCCTGGTACGTGCTCTGCCAGAGCTCGCCGGCGATGCGGTTGACCTCGGCCATCTTCATCGAGTGGAACTGCATGACGGCCTTGTCGACGGCCGCGCCGCATTGCGCGAGGTCCTCGATGGCGGCCTTGGTCGTCTCGACGCGGATGTGCGCCTCGCGGTACTTTTGCTTGGCGTCCTTGTAATCCATCTCCCATTCCTGCAGCAGGCGGCCGAGCTCCTCGTCCTTGGTCTTCATCGTCCCCATGACGGACCCTCGCTCGGCGAACAGCCGGTTGGATTGGTTCTCCAGGGAGCGGGCCTCGCCCTGAAGCCGTTCGTAGTCCTCGTGCGCGTTGCGGTCCTCCAGCTCGGCAATGTCCTCGCGCAGGACTTCCAGCGTGCGGAGGTGTTTGCGGTAGTTGAGGTTGTCACTGATGTTCTTCTTCTTGCGGTCTCCGTTGTCGATGTCCTGCTTGAGCTTGTTCGTCCGCACCGTGAGGTCTGTAATCTCCTTCTCCGTAGCGTCTATCGACTTCTCGAGCGCAGCTATTGCCCGCTGATTAGAGGCAAGGCTCGACGGTCCGCCACGGTCAATGTAGTCTTGGATGTCGCTGTCCACCATCTTGATTTCGCTGACCGAGTTTGCAATCCCATCTCTTTCGTCGACGATGGTCTGTTCCTTGGCACGGCCGCGGCGGAGAGTGTCATCGCGAACCGACCGCGCTTCTGCGATGCTCGGCTCCAGCTTTTCCAGTTCCCCATCCGCCCGCTGGATGATTTCTCGTTGATGAGTGTGCTCTTCCTTTAGAGACTGGATCTGGGTTTGCAGATCCTTCCTCTTCTCGAGCTGTCCCGCGGCCCGGCTAATCTTGTTGTTCAGCTCACTCCTCTCCAGCTCGAGCGAGTTGATCTGATCCTTCATCCGCTGCCTGTCGTTGGAGAGTTTGGATATCCGGTTCTTGAGGCCTCTCATCTGCTCAGCTAGGCTGCCTTGGAGTTCCTGGATCTCGTCCGCGCTTCGAGTCGCACCGCCGGACATTTGCTGGGACATGATGCGGTCCACCTGAGTCTCCGAGTCTTTGATGTCCTTGATAGTCTGAGAAATGGTCGTGACCGTCTTGGAAATATCCTCCATGTCCCTATACTTGTCCTCCTCCCTGGTGACGACGGATTCGAGCTCCTCTAGCTGTCGCTCCAAGGCGTCGTACTCGCTCTCGGCAGCCTTGCACTCGTCACGGATGGCCGGTAGTTCCCCAGACAACCTTTCGTACGTTTCGTAGGAAGAGCGAACTCCCCGCAACGATTCCAGGCTTGCTGTGGCTTCCTTGAGGTCCTTTTCGACATCAACCTTTCCCTTGGGGTCGAGGCCCTTGTCGATCTTCTTGTTCAGACGATCAAGGCTCGCACTCTGACCCTCATCAAAGTGTCGATCACACAACAGGCATTTCTTCTTCGACTCCAGCATGCGTTTGCACTTGTTGTAGTAATCGACCAGGGCATCGAACAGGCTCAGGTCGTTCCTGAGGTCTTCTACCTGTTGCTCTACAGAGCCGACCTCTTCCGTGTAGTCCTCGATGACGGCGGCGTCTCGAACGTCTCGAAGGATGGACAGAACCTTTTGCTTGCATTTTGTGGCCTCTTGCGACTTGTTCTCCTGTGACTCCTTGGCATTCCTGAGTTTGTATTCCACCTTTTGTTGCTTCTCTTTTGCCTGCTCCCGCCTCTTGCGTGCATCTTGGAGGGCCTTGTTCTGTTGTGCAAGAACGGACTGAAACTTTGGTTCCAGCGTTTCGGGTTCCCAGCCATCGCCAACGACCGCTGCGAGCTTGGGTCTCCAGGTGGAAGTTAGAGTCTCCAGTTTCCTCTTACGGTCGGCAAGCTCCTTCTTCCTGAAGTCCAGCTGAGCTCGTTCAGTCGCAAGACGAGTGCACTCGACAAGCTCTCGGCCGAGCCTTTCGCTCTCGCTCTCTGCTTGCCATAGCTTGTCGTTCTCATCAGCCAGTTGCTGGTCCCAATTCGACTTTTCGAATTCTTGCTGCGCTCGCTGGAACTTGCTTCCAATTTCCTCTAGTTGGCCGTCGAGTATCGCCTTGGCACCTTCGTCCACGTCGATCAAGCCAGCCTCGTTTGTCAGCACGCTGGTGCGCTTATCAATGGTACCCATCCGCTGCTTCGCAGATACACGATCTTGTGTTCTCGCAGCTCTGCGCCCTTCCAGCTCGGTGATGATCCCGGTCGCAACATCAAGCTCGGCGGAATTCTCCATCTGAAGGCGCTCCAGGTCTCGCTTCTTCTCACCGAAAAGCCTCTGGATCTTCTCATTAAAGGACTTGACATGCTGGTCCTTCAGCTCCCCGTCGTAGCCCCTGAAGCCATGAGCCCGGGCAGCCTCCTGTATCATTTCCATGCGGGCCTTGAGTTGTCGCTCATGCTTGTCCTTGTCAGATTGGTGCTTCCCCTGCTCAGACAACTTGGCTGATAGATTCCTCCGGGAGTCGGCTAGCTCCCGCTGAAGCTCGTTGTACTGCGACTTGTTCTGTTCAGCCTCCTCTCGATACCGCTCCATGCTCCTTTCATACTGAACCAACGAGTTTTCGAGAGCTTCATCATCCTCATGGAGTTCATCAAATGTTTGCCTAAGCTCGTCGATGGCGTCCTGTCGATAGTCGAGCTGCTCCCGCTTGTTGTTGAGGTTCTGGACAATCTGCAAGAAGCTATTTGCCTGCTCATGCTTCTGCTTGATCTTGTCCTGCGTCTCCTGCATCTCGGAAGAGATTGCTTCGCACTTTTCACGGGCCTCTTCGATTTCGGTTTGGAGGCCAGTCATTCGCTTCTCCGCTCGTTCGCCCCTGTCCTTGTTGGTTTTGTTGTGCGCCTCGTCGTTCTGCAGCTTGCCTAGCTGCTCGACTTGCTTCTTGCGGAGCACTTTGAGGTTATCGATGGCCTTGGTATACTTGAGGGCCTCGAAGATCTCGTCGAATCGCTTCTTCAACGCAGCAGGTTCGCTCAACGGCCAGAGTGACTCGTCCTGGTGGCAGAATATCACAGCGTCAAGAATGGCCGGGGATACGCCTAGGCGTTCGGGAATCATCTCATCGAGCTGTGCTTGTCTTGTCGAAGTCGTCGTCCGCTCTCCATTGTTCACGACGACTAATGAGCAATCGAGGGTCTTTTGTGATCGGGTCGTCTTCTTGACTGTAAGTTGCAGGCTTCGAGTCGCAACGTGTTGGCGGTCGTTGATTGAGCGAAACTGCAGCTTGACTTGGGCCATCACCTCCTTCTCCCCGCAGAGCTAGCAATCCATTCAGCTTAGGTCCAGTGAAGGAAGAGAGGCTGGGCATAGGAGCCTCACTTTGGGATCATGGATGAAAGCGCCACCCTTGCTGTTGGGAGGCAGCTCGCCGGTGGTGGCATACTTGAGGCACTCGATGATGGTTGTCTTTCCGGACCCATTGTATCCGACGATGAGGGTCAACGGGGTGTTGAACTGGATGGCTTCACGGACGGCCGGGCTGAAGGAGCGAACGCCCGAGATGGAGAGCTTATCGATTCTCGACATGATGGGCGCGCCGTAACATCGACCTGATGCGACCCGAAGCGTCGTGCGGTACCGATATGAGGGCTTCGCGCTTTTGCAGGACGTTTCTCGTTGTTCAATCAATATGCAGGCGGAAGCTGGTGGAGAGAAGACGCGCCCAGCCGACCACGCGCTTAGTGGGGAGGAGCGTGCTCACGTGCACCTCCATTTTCGTAGATGACGCAACTTCACGGGTCGGCTCAACATCTCGACATGGGGCACGATATTGACGATGGGGTTCAATCGTAGGTAGGAAAGACGAAACTAAGGGCCCTCGAAGCGCCACTTGGTAGCCAGACGTGTACGGCTGGTTGAATGGTACGCCCGTGTACAAATACCTTGCCTGTATATTCACTGCTTTCCGATCTGGGCCAACAATTCTGTAATCTACCAGCCGCTCACAAAACGCGCAGGCAATGCCCCCTTTGGACTGGCATTTCCGACATGCCCCCCACAAATCTCGACCGGGGATGCCCTCCAACAAGGACCGCCTTTATGTGGCGTTGTTCGACGATGTCCGAGCTCGAGGCCACGTAGGATCACCCCGTTAGATCAATCGAATTCCTCCTAATGTGCTTGCATGTACGTAGCTGTCTTTGAGGACTCTTGTGGGCCCCAAAGTCGAGCCAAAAGAGGGCGGCGGATGAGTTGTCGAGGGATCAGCCAGCCGTTCGGCAGTCCGTCTGGTCGCCCTTACCGCTACGGCAACCAACATGCTCTTGCTGCGCGTGGTCGTCGGCAAGATCAAGAATATGGAGCGGCAGTCCATCTTTCAACGCATCCCACTCGGACCCGACGTTCCCGGATGGAACTGCATCGGATGGGCCGAGGAGGCGTTGGAGACAGCATTGCGCGACGGCCAGGCCCTGGGCACTTCCGTGCGGTAAGATGGGGAAAAGAAATCTGCCCACCGCTTTTAAGGGGGAAGCAAGCCACCGACTTGGGACATGCTCGACGGTCGAGAGTTGATTCCTTGGACCGGATCGAGGCATCAGGCGCTGGGATTCTGCCTGGAAGATAGGTAGGTCTCAAGGTCTTGAAGAAAAATTAACTTAGGACGCCGAAGCTGCTCTAGTCGCCAGGTCGGAGCAAGGGAGAGCTCTTTGAAGTTGGTGGGGATACCCCTCTCGCAGCTGCTCGTGAAAGTCATTTGTATCAGCCGTCGAATTGACGGCAAGACTACCGCTAAGCGACTCTCTGAGGTAAAAGCAACTGCTAGCCGCCGACCGTCAACAAAAATTGCCTGGAAGGCTTCGCGCTGCCTTCCCGAAAGCTATTCTCGCACCCGAAGCCACGCACCTGACTGAGGCTCCCGCTGGTGGGCCGTGGATTGGCCCTGGATCCCGGCAAAGATCTCGGCATGGGCATTTTAGTTTCCCCATGCCGGATCCATCGAGAATTGGGCGTGAACCGTGCTGTCTGGCAGGGCAGCCCACCCACAAGCGGCGTGGATCGAGCTAGCGCCTGCGACGGCTTTCGTGTGCTGGGCGAAGTGCATGGCTCTTCCAGCCATGAGGTTTTCTCGACATGGCACGACGGGAAAGCCAAACTCGCAGCTCCCACCGCCTGCTGCTCCGTGCTCCGCGCCCCCGGATCTCTCCTCGATTGCGGGTCACTGCGCTCAATGATGTCCGCGGCCCCTCAACAACGAGCCGCCGATTGGAGTCTTGGCCCCCGCCATGCAGGAGGCTTTGCTCCGGCTCGTTGTTGTCTCTGTGCTCCCCCTTTGCCATGCCTTGAATGGGGTCGCGCTGTTGCACGGCACGGTACTTCTTCTGGCCTCTCCATTTCATTTCCATCTGCCCCGGACGGCTCCGCCAGCTGGAGCCTCTCTCCCACACCTCGTCCCGTCCTCCTGTTGCAACCCGCCTCGCAGGCTCAGGCTGCCACCGACCGCGAAGCGCCTCTCCCCCTCTCGCCTTCCATCGCCACGCAACCACCAGCGGAGGCAGGTAACTAGGTAGCACTGGCTGGGCCTCAGCGACCCACCCGCCACCGCCGCTGACCTTGCCGCTGAACACCCTCACCTAACGCAATTAGTCGACCCCGTCGCCCTCGAGGCACCGCGACCATGTCCCACGGGCAACCTAACTTCTTCGGGTTCTCCAACCTGGACCTCGACGAGCAGGACGGCAACGACATCATGTCGTTCCTCGACCACAACATGCTGGGGCCCTTCGACGACGTCGCCATGGCCCTGGACCCTGGCGTCGACGGCACTGCCCCGCAGGCGTTTAATCCCAACGCCGACAACGTCAACGATGCTAGACTGCCAGGCAGCGACGGGCCTACCGAGGAGTCGATAGCACGCGCGGAGAGCCAGTTCAACACAGCGGCCAACAACGTGCCCGGCGCTGGGCCGTTGCCGCCCGGCTCCTTTGCCCAGTTGAGCCTGTCGGGCGGCAGCACGCTGACCGAGTTCACCAAGCGGAGGAACTGGCCAGCCAAGGTCGTCGAGGAGCTGAAGGACTTCCTTCACATTTTGGACGCCAACGGCCGCATCAAGTACGCATCGCCGAGCGTCCTCAGCGTGGCCGGCTACACCGCCGAGGAGATTTTGGACGTGTTCCTCAAGGAGCTTATTCACCCAGATGACCAGGGCGTCTTCGTCTCCGAGCTCAACGAATCGATAGCCTCGGGCGCCCCGCTGCGGATGTTCTACCGCTTCAAGAAGAAGGATGGGATGTACGCGATATTCGAGGCCGTCGGCCACGCGCACATAGCAGGCGCCAAGTTCGCGCCAAACCCAAGCAACCAGTCGCCCTTTTGCCAGGCCGTCTTCATGATGGCACGGCCGTACCCGACCAAGAACGCCGGTCTGCTGGACTCGTTCCTCGAGCACAAGATCGAAAACGAGCGGCTGAGGCGGCGCATTGCGGAGCTGCGGAGAGAGGAGGAGGCCGAGGCCGACGAGGCTCAAAGGCAGTGGGCGCAGAGTCAAGAGGGTCGATCCGACGTAACACCATCCACGGAGGCGGGCGCGTCGTCGTCGGCACCCTTCTTCCAGAGCGGCAGCATGGCCAACGACGGAACAATGAGCCAGTCCGACCGCGACGCTCTCAACATTGCACTGACGAGGGAAAACCTGGAGGGCTCCGTGGCAGGCAGCCAGCCCGATTCGTTGCGTGATAAGATGGCGCGTTACGAGGGAACGTCGCACACAGATACCATCGAAATGCTGACGGGCCTGCGGTACATGGAGGGCGAGCGTAGCCGGGGCATCACGACGGGCAACTCGAGCCCCGCGCTCGTCAGGGGCGATGCGGGAATTGCCATACCGGTCGACCGAGATTCCCGACCAGGAGAGAAAAAGAAGAAGCTGAAGACGTCGGAGGAATACGTCTGCACGGACTGCGGTATGCATGCCTGCCCTTGTCATGTGCCGCGTCGAGGTAGCACGCTGACCGAGCTTAGGAACCCTCGACTCCCCCGAGTGGAGAAAGGGACCGAGCGGCCCGAAGACGCTTTGCAACGCCTGCGGCTTGCGATGGGCCAAGAAGGAGAAGAAGAGGAACAACACCTCTCAACCCATGGTCGACCACACGATGAGCTAAGTCAGGCCACGGTGAAGGGGACTTCACTGGGCACTAGAGTATCGGCACGACGACGGGGAAACGACAGCGCGTGCCGTCCGTCGAGGCGCGGTGGAGTTGGGACGACCTTTTCGACGACAGCACCATGCAGCTCTGATGAACTGGCGTACAAAACTCGATTGGAACGACTTGAGAACACATACGGCCTCAAGATAGACTGCCATTGTTGGAATTACGGTTATGTACGCGGGCACGATACTGGGGGGGGATGGGGCAACATTAATAGGGCGAAAAGACATGGTAGATTGTGTACACATGATGGATTGACGCATGTTGGCGAGAAGGGACCAGTAGAAAACGAGCTCTTTGCATGATGACGACGGGATACGAAGCCGGTCATGACACCGGATGGACGGCATCGTGATGGCCCGTCTGGCTCCAACCCTGCTCGCTATGTGACATGCTCCAAGCAGCAGTACTCCGTAGCGCCACCAAGGATAAATCCGCTGCACGGCCAACTCGGCTCCATCAAGGGGTCTATTGGACTCATTAGCAGCTCAGCTGTGCTAGGGGCAGCTCTGTGGCTTGGCGCGGAGCTGCCCCGCATGTGGTGCGTCACGCCCCTCGAGGGCATCTCGGCCGTGCCGTAGATGTCGAGTCGCTGGATATTTCAACTCTGTCATTCCCCCCTCTTTCCGCTTACACGCCTCGTGCTCAATATCGATTTTTCTGTGTGCAAGACTGGACACTCGAGCCGCAATGGATAAACTCTTCAGCGCGGGCAAGGAATTTCTGGAGAGCCAGTCCCAGAACCAGGGCCAGGGCCAGGGGCAAGGTCCGTACCCGATTGCGCGCCCGCCGCCTTGTGCCCGCGATGAACTGACCGGGGCGTCGACGCACAGGACAATGGAACCTGCCCGGCGGAGACAGTGCGTTCATTTGCTCGATATTCCCTGTACGTGTCTTTCAAACCGCTGACGGGATCTTCACAGAGGCCCATGGCGGCAACTACCCCGCCAGCGGCGGCTTCCAGCCCGACGACGACCTGAGGACGGCCCATCAGGAAGCCTCGCAGCTCGCCGGTTCGTCGGGCAGCAGCGCCATGTTCTCGCAGATCGCCAGCGCCATCGGCCAGCGCAAGGGTCAGATTGCCAACGAGGACATTGACGAAGAGGGTACCCTTGCTCGCACCCATCCCCCCAGCAGGCCCAGCAGCTGACGGTGGGACCAGACGCCGTCCGCAAGCACAAGGAGACGTACCAGAACGACTCCCACGGCGACGAAAACAGCCTCGGCACCGCCGCCGCGATGCAGGCCCTCAAGGTGTTCAACCAGGGCCAGGGCGGCGGCAACCAGAGCCAGGGCGCGTTCCTGGGCCTGGCCATGTCCGAGGCCAGCAAGGTGCGCATCATCCTTCACACGCCCGATGGGAACCCCAAGAATGGAAGATGACACATCCGGGGAAACAGCTCTTCGACGACAAGGCCGCCCAGGGCAAGGTCATCGGCGGCGCCAGCAAGGAGTCGACGATCCAAAAGGCCGGCGAGATGGCCATGAAGATGTACTTCAAGAGCCAGGGCGAGCAGCAGGGCGGGCTCATGGGCCTGGCATCCAAGTTCCTCAACTAATCCGCCGCGACACGACGTGATGGCCGCTTGCAGATGGCCGCTTGCAGACAGGGCAGCAAAATCCATAGCTGAAAATTGAAAGGACAGTTTGCATTTCTCACGACATGGCATTACGTTTTCTTCCCCCAACGTTCGTTTCCAAGAAGCACGTCCCTCGCATGATTCAAGCCTCACTCCGTCTTGCCCTCTTGCGCCAGGCCGATGACGTCCAGCCACGAGTCCGGCCTCCTCCGGCCCTCCGCATACACTTGGTGCAGATAGTCCTCGGCCTCGGCCGCCCAGCCCAGCAGCTGCTCCTCGCTGCCCCACTCGCCCGTCGCCAACAGGCCGACGGGCAGCTTGCCTTCGCCCTGGTCCGGGTCGACGTAGCCCACGGGCGCCGACAGCGACGGCGTGCCCGTCATGTTGGCGAGGAAGATGTACATCATGTTGAGGAAGGTCGAGTTGGCGTCGCTCAAGCCGTGCGCCTCGTCGCCGGGCGTCCGGGGCCAGCCCACGAGCGGCGTCGTCGGCGTCATGATGAGCAGGCCCGGGTGCTTCTTGAAGAGGAAGGCCAGGTGCCGCATCAGCAGCGTGCGCATGGCGTTGTACTTGAGGAAGTCGGCCGCGGGCGTCTGGCACGCGACGGACAGGACCACCCGGTTGGCCGGCCCGCAGAGGGAGAGCCAGTCGGCCGGGTCGGGCGTCCGGCGGCGCGCCGACTCGGCCATCTCGGTGACGCAGATGACGCCGTGCACCAGCTGCGCCTCGGGCAGGTAGGGGATGGAGATGTCGACGACCTCGTACCCGCGCTCGCGGGCGAACCAGTCCATGGCCGCGTCGCACGCCCCGGCGACCCGCGGCTCGGCCTGCTTCCACCAGTCGCGGAACACGCCCATGACCTTCTTGGCCGAGGGCTGGGGCGGGAGCGACACGGCAAAGCGGCTCTGCGTGGGGCAGTCGGGGTTCGGCCGGGACATGAGGCGGTACGCGATGGTGAGGTCGGCGACGGTGGCGGCGAGCGGGCCGGTGACGCACATGGTGCTGTTCATGAACATGGTGCGGTGGTGGCTCGTCTTGAGGCCGTAGATGCCGTTGAAGCTGGCGGGGATGCGCACGCTGCCGCCGGCGTCGGTGCCCACGCAGATGGGGACGAGGCCGGCCGAGATGGCGGACCCGGGGCCGGACGAGGAGCCGCCGGGGTAGTAGGCGTTGTTGAGGTGGTTTGTCGGCGTGCCTTGGGCGACCTGGTATCTGTCAGTATGGGGAGGGGGTGATGGCGTGCTGCTTCATACATTCAGGCCGTTTGTGTCTGGAGGAGCAGGCGCTCGTTAGCATCAGCGTAGATACGGGCAGGTCGAGAAGCGTACCTGAGCCCATCTCGTGCATGCGCAGCTTGCCAATGACCACGGCGCCCGCCTCCTGCAGCGTCTTGACGGGCCACGCCGACTCCTCCTGCTCCTTGAACCACGGCACCGAGGCGTCGTACTTCAAGCCGCAGTGGTTGATGTAGCCCTTGACGTCCACGTCGTCCTTGACGCCAATCGGCACCCCGTCGAGCACGCCGAGGGGCTTGCCGGCGGCGTAGCGCTCCGTCGAGGCCCGGGCCGCCGCGAGGGCCAGGTGGTCCTTGCCGTGCGAGTCGGCCCAGGCGTCCTCATACTTGCCCGGCTTGCCGTCGCTGCTCTGCCTGGTCAGGGGCAGCAGCGCCTCGGCGACCTGCAGCGGCGTGATCTTGCCGGCCTTGTACATGTCGTGGTAGTGGCCGGCCGTGTAGTACCGCGCCTCGGAGTCGGCGTGCCGGGCCGCGAGGAGCTCCGGCCCGAACTCGAGCATCGGGCCCGTCTCGCCCAGCGGCGTCACGACGGGCTGGACGCGGCAGCAGCGTCAACGTCTGTCCTCGGGCGTGGCGACGGTAACCTGCGCACCTGAAACGTGTACGGAACATTGTCCAGCGCGGGCATGTCCTTGATGGTGCCGAAGCCGGCATTGCGCCAGAAGAAGCGCTGCACAAGCGCGGATCTCGCGATGCTGCAAGCCCCAGTGCATTCGATCAGCCTTGTTGATCCCAATTTACACGCCCGGTCTCTGATGGACATACATGCCGCTCGCAACCACCAGTGGCAGGCCCCTCAGCACCGGGTTCTTCCCCGGATTCGGGGCATACTCGACAGCGGGGCCCTCTACGGGCTCCGGGTAGTGGGCGAAGGTGTTCGACATGACGTGTCACGGGCAAATCCTGCGCTCGAGGTCCGTCGAGAGAGAAAGCAAAGCCTGTACTGATGCTCCGTTGATTGCGCCAGCGAGGGGAATGGTGTAGGTTAAAGGAAGCGGGACGCGCCTCGGCTCAGTGTCATGACAGCTCGACTGCCAGCCGCAGTCCACAACTAGACTACGGTAGTTAGCGGCGGCGGTGCTGACGATGGGCGTGTCTCACAGCGGGAATTGCACCAACATCAGTCGCGCGCTCGGAACGCGTTGCTGGTCTACCTAGCCAGTGCATGATTGTCCCGAGGACGACTCGGCACGCCATCTCGGGTCGCCTCGACTGGCAGTTAGTGCAAACGCAAATGCCGCATCTCCGCCGACATCATCATCGAAAGGGCCGCCAAACACTGACAATGAGAGTACGCAGTACGTGAATGAATAAATATGCCAGGGCACAGAGCACCCTTTCCGCGTCGGACGGTTCTCCCGTCAACAGCAAGCCCTGGACGGCATGCCGAATTGACGATCCCGCTCGTGCATTCAAGCTGGCTGTAGGCCCGTATTCGGCCGCCGTGTATAGGGCAGTGGCGGCCTCGAGCAGCCGTGTTCCCCTAATGCACATCATGACGACATTCTCGCAAGTCTCGTCTGGGGCCGTCGTGTCTCCTGGCAACTATGATTAAGCTCACGATCCAAATGAAACAGGGTGAACAGAAGCCCATCCAGGTACGGGACGAAGGACCACTAGTACTCGTACAGCCTCTTGGCTCAAGCTGTCACAGGGCGTCCAATGAGCCGTGTTTCAGAGCCACGGCAAGACACGCAGTAGCCCAGCGACGGGAGGCGGTCGTTCGGACTGCCGAGGAACCGTACCGTTCTCGTTTTGTCCAGTGTCGGGATGCTCGGGCACAACAGCATGGAGGGCGATGGCATTGTGCGCCCAATGAACCAGACGTCTGCTTCGCTGCCCGCGTTGCGACAACTTGCCAATATGTCACGTGTCTGTAGCATCATGCTCGGCACTGTCGCTTTTGAAACGGCTCCTCCGTCTCGTCTCAGAGCGAGACCCTCGAGGCGGTTGTAGTTTGCCGGCATCGAGGCAATGTTTCGAGCCTCGTCCATGCAATTGCACGCCGTATTGGGAGCGCTCGTCTCTCGCAATTGGTGCGGCTGAATCGATCCCAAGCCGTGCGCCTTTGTTGAAAGCTCCACGGTGCTATCTTAGCGACGATATTTTCTCAGCAACGAGTGAACAGCCCAAACTCCGTCTTTGGACGCGGCATCCCGCAGGAGCTGGCATCTCGATGACACTGCCGAGAAGTGGCTTTCCACGGTGGTGGGCAGATGACTCGCCAGATGCAACAACTGAAGCCAGGTACCGGCCGTTAGGGACGCAGAGCTGCGCGCCGATACGGGCTCAGCGAAGCACGGGCGGCAGAATGACGCAGGCGGGGAAACAAAGGTCATTCCAGAGGCCGCATCGCTAACAGTCGCGACATCAATTTGGAGCGAGGCAGTGCAGGGAACGCTGTGGCACAGCCCCCTGGTGATGGGGTGGGTGCGCCTCAGGCTGTTGCTCGAGCCTTGGAACTTCCTGCAGATCGTTGCAAGCGAGATAGCCTTGCGCAGTAGAGCCGCGTGCGAGTTTGTGTCTGATCATCATTGCAAGCTGGTGGCCTTGCCTCGATGCATTCATTGGCTGTTGACGAGTGAACGCCCTCCATTGAAGCGATACCTACAGACTACCTACCTAGGTACCTGAGTCACCTGCATCTCAGTCCTCGCGTCCAGATTAGCAGTGAAAGACAAGGCGACGCCAGAGGACCGCCACACAGTCCTAGCGGGGCCAAATCAGGCGGGCCCAGCCCGCGGCGCAGTTTATTTACCTACGGACCTTACCTTATTTATGTCGGCCCTTTTGCGAGTTGCCAGCGCAGTGCCGACCAGTGACGGGGTCAACTGAGCCCCGACCCTCCGTTTCACCAGTTCACACACCGAACCAGCCTGCACTGTCAGTGCCGCGTCCTCCGCCATTACGACGCCGACCAAGTCCCCCGACAAAATCCTGCCCCCCACGGCTTCCCCTGTGGCTTCAATCCTCAAACCTACACCCAACAATCCGGCACCACCACGGAGTACTGCCTCCCTACGCGCCTATCCTCATCTTCCTTCGAGTCTCTCGTTCAACAGTATCGCATCCGCCACCGCCTTCGTTTCCGCCATCGTCTCGCCGCATTGCCGAATCTGTGGGCCCCCGCTTCCTCTCTCTCGCTCTCCTGTCCATCGCCATCATCGTTTGTCCACCTCCAAGTCTCATCTTGAACCGCTCCGCTTCGCTTCATTTTGCATCACCGCCGACGAGCGCGCCGCTCCCGGTGCTGCCTCCTGCCCCTCCCCCGACCGCCAAAGACTCGTCGCTTCGTCGCCGTCCGCAGACTCCCGGTTGGAGTCGCCCAGTTGCCCGCCCTGGCTACCAGGTTAGAATCTCGCAAGTCCCTGTTGGGCGCAGATCCGGGCTTCTCACAGTTCAGCGAGCAATACAGTCCGTCCTACGGCCACAGCGGCGAATACTCGCAAGAATTTGGCCAGGCTTACCCCCAGCCCGCCTACACGCAACCCGCGTACGCCCAGCCGACCTACGCCGAAACTGCCAATCTGAACCACAGCGTCGATAATCAGGGCTATGCCCATCGACAGGGCCTGGCACCCTCTACCCCGGCACGCAGCGTTCACCGCGACAGGATGGGCTTTCTCAAGACCAAGTGGTCTGCCGCCTTCATGGCCGTCACAGCCCTCCAGGCCATCATCTGCTTGGGCTTCGAGTCGTACGTGCATGCCCTACGCGCTCATGCCACTCGTAGCCGACCACGGCGACTGACCATCCGGTAGATACGTTTTTGGCAGGTTTCAGACGAGTCTCGGCAGCTGGGTCAACGCCTCAAGGGTCCAGTCCCAGTACAAGACGATTCCTACCTTCTTGACGCTCTTCATCTTCGGCTTTTTGTACGAGCTGGTTGTTGTCTGGGATGCGCTGCGCATGAAGAACACCATTCAAGTCATCGGTGTCTGCATCGCCAACCTTGCCCTCCTCGTCTACACCGCCATCCAGGTCGACCAGATTCAGACGGCCATTGAAGTCTTGGATTCCAATGCTGCCCTCAAGATCGGCGTCACTGCCCAAGGGCTTTGGGGCCAAGTCAAGCCGTTTCTCATCGCCATCCCAGCCATCATTGCGCTCGCCACCGTCATAATGGTCTTTATTTCCTGGAAGCTATACCAAGAATTTGCGTGGGATATTCTGAAGAACATTGGCGCCGACTACCGCATGAAGAAGCGTTTCCTACACTACCAGGTAGTCCTCATCTCCTGCAGCACGATGGGCTCACGCACCTCTGACCGCGAAATAGATCTACATTGCGCTGCTCAAGTTCGATTTCTTCTTCTTCCTCGGCTTCATCATCCAGTTCGTCGTCGTCGTCGCCAAGAGGGACGATCCCGAGTTCGCCTTGACCATCGCCACGATCCCCATCACCATCGGCATCCTTCTAGCCGCTGCATACTTTACTCGAAAGGAAAACAAGGCCGGCATGATTATCGTCATCATTCTCTACCTTGGCGGCCTCACGTACTTCATCTTCAAGCTGGTTCGCATCTATCAGCCCGGCTACACGGAATCCTACGAGGCCGTACGAAAGTCTCTCACCGCTTTCGCCGTCATCACCATCCTCTTGATCATCCTCACCATCTCCAATGCCATCATTTGCATGCGCAGCTTCGACAAGGGCCTCAAGGCGCACTTGCTTTCGTCGCGAAAGGTGGAGGAGAAGCCGGACGCCGGCTCCATCAGCTTGCACGATGTCAAGCCGCAGCTGCCCAGCCGGATGACGATTGACTAAATTCCGAGCATCCCGAGGCACGGTGTGGTACGCAAGACACAGTTCGCGAGACCTGGGAGGTACCAAGATACGAATTTTACGAGATCGAAAGTGATTCCCCAATGCCTCGGCGTCGCTCAGACAGGGCTGGCTCACGACGACCGGCGGTCGAAGGCAGGCTTTTGATGCGCAAGGGAAAATGTTCCGGATGATATCCCCGCACACAAACAAGACATGTGTTGGCTTTTTTCTTTTCTTTTTATCTCCGTTTCATATGTGAGGTTACGAAACGGAAAGGCGTTGGGTTGGGCCTAGGCTTTGGACCACTTGTCCGCCACAAGGACGACGTGGAGTTCTAGGATACTTGTGCGTGCGCGTGTTCTTGTGAGGAAACAGGGGTTGTTCGGGAATGTGTTGGCTACGGGAGAGGAGACGTGTGTCTGCGTTGTTCACGATCTTGCGGGGCCGCATCTTGGGAGATTGGACGTGGCTAATAGAAGGCTCCTTTTGTGTCGTTCCTTACATGCAGCTGCGGCTGCCTAGGTTTGAATGAGAACCATGCATGACACTGGGGCATCTCTACAGGAGTGACTGCAAAGACGACAAGTGAAGAAGTAAATGCCCGGTGCCACAAAAGACTGCTGTCAGGCGTAAGCAAACCTGAAAGTGATTGTCTTCTGCGGCGATGTCTGCGATGCCTGCGATGTATGGATGGATGTTATTGTTGACGATGGGTCGCTCGTTTGCTTGAGCTAACAGAAAGTATCAACACCAAAACACTACGGCAGGCACGGCGATACATACTACATCACGGGTAACACTCGGCACAACAAGTACCAATTAGCGATAGAGATTTATTGCTCGACCGATATCCAAAGAGCGGATAGTCCCGAAACCTTATTGCCTCTGCATAAAGAGGCAAAGCTTCCAGCTTGGCGATGCGGAGGGTACACGGCAAGTGCCCGAGCAAGCAGCTTCCAGCTTTGCTTAACTAGTTCTGATTTGATTCATAATCCTTTATGACGTATGTAGCCATCCTATTGCACCCATGCCCAAACGCGGGGACGACAAGCGATAAGCCAGAATGACACCGCTATTCCATCCAAGCCCCGGGTTCCTAGAATTGTCCACAACGCTGCACTGAGCCGGTATAGGCTCCTCAACGCCCTTGAACCAGACGCCTCATAACAAAAAGAACAAAGTACAAAAGACCGAGCTTCGAACACGATCAAAGCGTAATCTTCATAGCATCCCGCAGGTGCCCCTCCGTCGGGCAGTAAGGACACTTGTACCGCGATCCCTTGGCGATCTTGTGCAGGCTGTCCCGGCAGACAACATGCCCACACGGCAGCATCATGGCGGGATTCTGCTCTGTTGTTTGTTCCTTGCTGACCGGGCACACAAAGATGGGGTGGTACACCATGGACTGTGGGAGCGGCGTCTCGAAAGCCAGCTCGTTCTCCGTGGTCCACTCAGTCTTCTTCTCCTTCATGTAGGTAGTGTACTTGATGAGACGTGGCAGGGCGATTGAGCCGGCGGTGACGGCAATATACAGCGGAGACTCGGCGGACAGGCCGAGCAGCGAGCAGAACTCGCGGGTGAAGGAGGTGGCGACGTCTTCAAAGGCCGAGTTGATTTCGAAGATGTGGCGGTAGGGGGACCCCTCAAGGTTGGCGGCGTAGATCATGGCGCAGCAGAGCTGTTGGATCTCCTTCAGGTGGCGGGACTGGCAGCGAGCAAAGTGCTTTTGGGCGTAGGCCAGTGCGCCCAGCTGTCCGTTGTGGTCGTCATCAGGCAGCCCATTCTGGGAGTGCCCCTTAAAGAGCCACACGAATTGCAGCTTGCAGAGCTCAAACTCGAGGTTGCTGCCATTCGCTTCCAGCCTAGGATTGTTGATGCGAGCCCATTCAATGGCAGGGGTCAGATTCCGCTCCTTGAGCTGAGCGAGGATGCTGTACATTTCGGAGAACTTGTCCTGCAAGTCTTCCGATAGGCTTTGCATATCAGAGTCTGCCTCATCATCCCTCTTCATTTCGTCGTCGCCATCTTCGTCTACGTGGGACATGTTATTGGTTGCGGCGGCTGTCGATTCATTTTGCTGTCGCTGTTCATGCTCTTCCCGGAGAAAGGTAGAGGCAACGGAGAACTGGCCCTCCCGCAGGAGATGCATCGCTATGGCGCGGTCGATGAGCGCGGGGTGATCTGCCATTGCGTCCGTCTCCATGGGGAGTTCTCGCTGTGGAAGTGCCTGGATCGGGTCAGCGCCACAATCATGGCATGTCTGGGTCAGGATAACGCCGACTTTGTCGAGTGCCTTTCCGAAGCCCTTCTGGGCCTTGGTGACCTCCTTCAAATCGTTGGTGATTGCCTCTAGCTGGGCCTTGACAGGGTTCTGCAGTCTTGCCATCGCCATCCCGATTCTGTCGGCGTCGGCGTCTAGGTAGATGTGAGCGAGGGTGATCTCGTTCCTGAGGCTGGGACCTCTTGGAATTACTTACCGGCAGCAACTTGCTCCCGCGCGTTCGTCAGGAGATTTATGATCTTGTCCACATCGCCGATAGCCGCTGTGAGGTTGGAATTTCGCATGCGAGCCAGCTCCACCAGCAACGGCGCGAAGGGCGACGCTGCGTCCTCGTCGGGTCCCGCCATGGCCGCTGGCGCTTGGGCGCGGATCCGAACGAGCGTGAGCCTCTGGAACAGGAGGCAGTATCCAGCAAATGTCCTTGTTGGAACCTTTAGTTACTGATGCAGCTTCGGGAACATGCAAATGTCGGAGGGGCAGGGCTCCGGCGCGGGTGGAGCGTGGAAGTGAAGGAGGGGATCGATGGATGGACTTCGGACCGTTGACGTCGTTTGGCAATAGCGGAAAGCGTTATCGACGGAGCTAAAAGTGATCGGCCACCCGCACCTCTAGATATGTATTTAAGCAGTTCGCTCGGCAGGCTCTGAGTCCACGACGCCGCTTGATACCCATTCACCGACAGTTGTGTGGTGGAATGAGACGCAGTCTGCAAGCGACGCGCGTACGTCGTGGGCGTGAATGCTCCAAATATTCCCATTTTGTGGCACAATAGCTGGTCCCAGGGCCGAATCACTTGTACGACTTCTCTGTCTCAAGGCTCGACTCGACGCCCCTGTTCACCGATGGCCCCGATATACCAGCACTGGGCGTCCCGCTATCGGCTCTACTTGGCAAAGTCCAAGAACTTGCCCCGTGCAGCTCAGCCACCCAGCTAATAATAACGTAGCATGTCACATCACATGCCATTCATCCAGCAGCTCCCTGGGCGCTACGTATGGGGCATCGTCCGACGTACCTACATATTTAGCAACCGAGCACCCCAATGTCGAGGCCTTGATTGTTGTCGAGGATGCTCCTCTAGCTCGCATCGCACAGCGGTGCAGGCGGATGACATCACACATGAGCTTCATGCTGCCTGTGCCCCAGGAAGGGGGGTTCCATCGAGACGATGACTTCTCTCCTCGGAGGGCCGCAGGGCAGCGCTCCTCGAGACCAAGTCCCATGGACGGCATGTCGACACCGCAAGAAGGCCAGACACAGGATGGCGCAACCACATCGCCACCAGGCCCTCCCGTTCCGCTGCGGAACATTGTCCTACCAGATCCCGTTGCATTCAGGTGGGAGCAGAGAGGATTCACAACTCCTAGCCGGCAAACGCTGATGACCCTCACACAGATTCCTCGAAGAAGACCCCTATGTCGCAGTTGTCGAGCGTCGAAGCGTCCTCCGCGGATACGAACTGTACCTTGTCGAACAATGGGCCTGCTCGAGGCAGTCGCCTACTCTTGTTGTGGCGACGTTTACTGGAGACGAGACACACTCAATCGTCGCCGGCACACTCGCCGTCCCAGAAGACGAAACACTCTGGTCTGCGAGGCTGCGTGTATACTTCAAAGCAGCTCACCAACACCATGCCCGACCAAAGAACACCCATCTCGGAGA
The DNA here is from genome assembly GCA_022114105.1 of Tolypocladium guangdongense. Classification (NCBI taxonomy): domain Eukaryota; kingdom Fungi; phylum Ascomycota; class Sordariomycetes; order Hypocreales; family Ophiocordycipitaceae; genus Tolypocladium; species Tolypocladium guangdongense. The sequence continues at coordinate 6,667,084 of NRQP01000002.1, forward strand.
ACTGTTGGTTACGAACTTGAGCGGCTTTCCATCCGCCCTCACTGTCATTCCAGTTCCAGATGGCGATGTGCGGAAACATCGACACCTTTTCATCGTCAACGAGGACCTGAAGCGACTTGGATGCTCTGGTCGTTCCGGGCTCGCCCTTACGGATCCTACCGAGGCCACTCAGGCCAAGTTTCAGCAGCTTTACAGGACCAGCGGCCGAATACCCTTCCTCCAGTCTGTGACAGAGCTCGTCAAGCTATGCCAGGTCTCTCTGTACATGTTCGAGAAGCTGGACCACGAGTACATCGACGGGCTCCTCTGCGATGTAACCGAGACGGCTATTGGCAACTGGTGGACTGAAGTAGGCGCAGAGCACTACAATTTCGAGCCCACGGATGGCATCCTGGGGCCATCGACCGTGGCTGCTCTGCTAGGGATGCTCATGGGAGCAAGGAACCGCCTTCACTGGTTCGGCGCCCCGGTGTCCAAGGATGTCTTTGACATCGAAAGCACCAAACGTGGAGTCGCCTACTTTCAGAAGCAACATAAACTGGAAAAGACGCGCCGGCTGGATCGTCAGACTCTGTTCAGGCTCCATACGGCAACGGCCAAGGCGGCTGCTGGGGAAGGGTGGGGCGTGCAGAAAGCTGTTAAGTCGACTATGACCGAAATTGGAGGAAAGCGGGGAGAGATTGTCATGGATATGGTCTCCGGCAAGGACAAGGGCGGACTTGCGGATGTCGAAACCCTCGATATTGACAGATTCGTCAACCTCGCATACGGGGAGAGGCCCAAGTGGCTCTGGCATGGGAAGCCCCGTCGAACACCCGCGGAACACCCAGACCGCGACCGAGACATGGGATCCTTAGTCTTCGGAAAGAATGATGTCCCCGGCCAGGCCGCCAAGCGTACGGAGTCCCTGCCTCTAGAAGAGGAATTGGAGATGAAAAAGAAAGAAGAGGGCTCAGCTGTGTACTCAGCGTTTCCACCGGGCTCGGCGACCAGTATGGCTGATACCCCTGGTGAGCGAGATGCGCTTAGAAAGGCCGTCTTCAAGAGCGTGGCCGGGAAGATGAGTGATGCCCGGTCAGGTTTGGGCCGAATCAAGGATGCGGTTGGCGGCAACCGGCGAGGCCATGCAAGCCGCCAATCAGGCTCGACGAGGGAAGACTTTGCAGAGAATGGGAATGCGAACACCGGTCTGTCCAGCGTATCCCAGAGCTCCGCCATGACCTCTAGTACAGCAGTTGCGGGTGTGGGTAGAACCTTTTCTTGGAAGAACAAGCCGGAGGAATACCTGGCTGCAATCAGACGAGGGGACCCGGACGTGCTGCCTGGGCCGTCGGAGGATTCCCGCGATACAGCCTCGTCGGCCTTGGACCCGAAGCCAGGCAAGAAGCCCGCAGACGAGGGGACAAACTTGTCGGACCCGGATAGCACTCTGGACAACATTGGCGCAGAGATACGCAAGGACGCACTGCCCGGAACATCACCGCGTGTACGATCCGTCGCCGACGAGAGCGATCTCCAAGGGCCTCTGCTGGATGCGGAGCGCAAGTCCCATGGGAAGCACTTGATGGTGTCGCGACGGCACAGTTGTGGGACCTCGGACCTATCCTATAAACACGTCGCGAACGAGAACCGATGGGCCCGTCGGATGTCGTTTGGAGACGCTGAGCAAGCTATCCTAACATGGGACGAGATTGTCGACATCATGGACACAACCGGCGACATAGAGTGTTTTGGAGCTCGTGCGGAAGAAGCTGGGCATCTCAACCGGCTCATCGACGACATCGTCTACGTGGAGCCCTGGGTTGAAGAAAAGGTCAAGACGGTGGAGGTGCTCGACGAGCGCTATGCTCGAGACAGGGCAGAGCTCCAGGGCCTCTATCACCGGCTCAACGAAGCGTGTCAGCGGGTGCGACACAACTCCGACGAGCTCCTTGCCGCAGAGCGCGCCAATCTCACCGAGAGCGTCAAGGAGATCGAGGTGCTTGTCGCACGGCTGGAGTATGAGATTGACGGCCTCGTGCAAAAGGTCCACGACGTCGAAGACGGGATCCGGAACTTTGAGAGACAGGTGGACGACGTGGAGAGTCGGGCGGAGGAGCTCAAGGTCCAGCTGGAGACTGAGAGCTGGCTGCACTGGTTCGTGAGGGCCGTGACGGGCGTGGGGAC